>CM060925.1:195044950-196244950 GCA_030737875.1 Allium sativum | reverse complement strand
CCTCTCACATTAAGCTGACTACTTGTGGATGCTGGATTTGTCGGGCAGTTCCGGGAAGACTTATGCCACAAGTTGAACTTAACTTCGTGTCTTAGTACCGTTATTTACAATTATATGTATGTTTATGCACCAGGCCCCTCACATTAAATTGAACACTTGTGGATGTTGGATTTACCGGGCGGTCCCGGGCAGGCTTCCACCACAAGTTGAATTTAACCTCGTGTCTCAGTGTGGTTACAACTTCCTATTTACTGTAAATTTTCCATACAATTTAGGCATATTCATTCTTCCAAATTTTACTATAATTTTATTTACAACCTTTTGGCATAATAATATTCTTAAACAATTATACATGTTTATCATAAGCTCCATAATTACAGCATTTACAGTAAATTCCAATCCAGATAGATGTTTAAATGGAAATAGGCTTATATGACATAATTGTTCTCAGAATATTTAACCCAAATTACCACAATTATTCACAATTTCACTGTACTTGACTTGTAGTATCTAATTAACATGTTATTAAAGCAGATTCATACACAACTGTAATTTTTTAACATGTCCTAAACAGTTCTAATACACAATTTTCAAATGTTTAGAAAATTAAGTATAACGGCGAATTCAAATGATAAATATACCGTTATTTAAAATGGAATAATTTAGGTCTACTCGCCTAATAGCTTTCCAATCCATGAATCCAATCTAGATATGTTATTCCATGGCCTTCCTAACTGAATCTATAATCCAAATAACCATGGATTCATAAATATGATACTAAAGAAGAGGGCAAAGGAAGAGAAACTAAATATACCAAATTCAAAGATTTACCTAACGCCGATAAGAATTCTGAACACCCATTGGTAGATATATATATTATTTTCCTCCAAATCTTGAATCAAAATTTCCTAAGACAAATTATATTATTTTCTGAAGAGATTTGATGAGGAAAAAGAATGGCAGAGTCTTGGCAGTCTCTCTGAAAATATGAGATTTAGGCTAGGCTCTGCTAGTCTATTTACAAGTGTTCAAGAAAGTGGATTTGATCTTAATCATACATGCAGTGCTGATCAGCAACGAATAAAGCCTCAAAACTGTCCTAGTTCGACGGACGAGTCCGCCGAGATCTGGGGTGGGTCAACCTATGGGTCGACCCAAGCCGAGCATGCATCCCCGCACAACGGGCCCGGTTCCCGCTTCACTTACCAGCTTCATTTGTTTAAATTTCTGGAATTATTTAAATATTATATTTACATATAAACTCCTTATATGTATACACAACTTCTAATGCCTATTTTACACGTGTGTGTATGTATAGGGAGCGGCTATAGGAACACAAAATTGGACAAAAATTTATGTACACTAAATCTGGACCACACGATTTGTTTGTCTTTATGTGTGAGGTGGAATTCAGTGGGAGATCTAATGGCTCATACTTTGTGTGTTTAATTTTGTATCATCGTTTTGTGTCCATTTAGACTTTCCCACATATATATATATATATGCACAACTTTTATTTCATTTTTAAAATTCGAACGGTGTTATGCCGTCATTTAATTCTTACCTATTTTCATTGATTACAGGTTTATTTTGAATTTCTCTTTTGTATACTTTTTTTTGCACGTACATATGCATATATTTACATATGCATGTATACATATTTTTTTTGCACCTCCTTTTATGTATAGTTTTCCATATATATGCATTTATACATATTTTCCTCCTAGAACATATATTATTTTAGTTGTTCCTCTAAAATAAAAATATGGCGTTAGCGGGATTTGAACTTGCGCCACTTACTTGGGAGCCACATGTCTTTACCAACTGAGCTACATAGGCTTTTGTTAAAAAGACCAAAAACAATGGTGGTTATTATTCTTTTCTTATACCTCCTTTTCATGTTTGTTGTAATATTTTATTTAAGATATCTCTATCATCTTAAATCCGTTTTCTGCAATCCATTGGTCTAAATTAATCAGAAAATCACCATGGACGCAATGAAGCTAATTCCGTGACCAAATTATGAAAGGTTTTCTAATTTTATTTTGTTACTTAAATAAAAATGCGGGGGGTTACAGTAATCGTCGGATACCTGTCATCGATAGTCAGTGTGACATGGAAAGACTAGAGCTAAACCTATAGACCATCGATCTTTCACTATCGAGACTTTGGTCACGGGACACACCAATTTGGATGTAGACTGTTTGCAAGGGGCACGTCGCTTAGCTATGATGTAGTCTTTCACTAGTTGAGGGAGGGGTTGAGGTGAGACCATATCCACCGTAGAAATGCAGACAATAGTTTAGATATATGTACTTTAGGCCTCTTTAGCAAACCTATACAAACATGGAAAAAGGCTCCCGACCGGGTTCTGTGCATTCAGATGCAGCCCTATTACGGAACTCAAGGTACAATAGACGATACATACATGTGAGGATCTAGATACATGCATGTCGCACCGGGTGTTGTATCGTAGACGCTAGGGCATTACTCTGTGATTGATTAAGGAATTTAGATACGGAAATCTGTACTTCGCTCCAGCATAGGATGAGAGTTATATATGTGGCGTAGTTTTATAAAGATCCGTACATCGCTCTGGCGCAGGATGAGAGTTTCATATGTTTTCGTGGCATGACAGCGTAGACCGTGCGAGAAGGCTACAATGGGAGGTACCTTGATATTGGGGGTATCTACATATATGTTATATTAGGTTAATCTAGCGGGAGATTGATGGGAACGACGTGAGTTTAAAGCCTTGAGTTCTATTAACCCAAGAAGCCTAATAAATAAGTAACATGACTAAACAGTATATGTTAGGTTATTTCAGATTGTGTAATTTATCCAGTCACCAAAACTTGTGTTCTGACCCCGTCCTCATAACACACTTGCAGGTTAGGTTTATGGTAGAGATATGATAGCTTAGGATACTGGTTAGACAGTATTATTACTATGGTAAGGATATATTTGGTTATATTATATTTTATCTATTATGCTGCGAGATGTTTTTTGAGCTCTGATAAATTTTATATCTCTGTCTTTTCTGCAGGGTGCTAGACAAGCCAACTCGGGTTCCGATAGGTTGGGATTTTTCTAAAAAAATCGGTCTGTCGAAACTCTAGTTGTTACTTCTGGTTTCAGAGCCTATGTTTAAGATTCTTGTATAGATAGTGAGTGAACATATTTGTGTTTTTAAGAAATATAAATATATTATATATATATATACCTGGATCCATAAAGGAACCTAATAAATAAGAAGAGCAATTTTTGCAAAGAGTTGGGATATCAGTTATGTACACTAAAGGAATTGTTATGGAAACATGAGACCCTTAGGTGGTCTGGGTGAAAAGTATACAATGTGCTTAGTATTGGAGAAAGATGTATCCCATATGTTAGTACTTTTAGATTAGCGGGTTTGGCAGTAAATCCTTATAAATTTGAAAAAAAAATGGATTAGGAATATATATACTTGAGATAAATGACTTTGTGGGAATATCTAGGAGAGTTTAGGTAAGTTGGAAACCCACCTTGAGTCTAACCCCATTGTTAATTTTTAAGAACTTGAAATTTTAAAAGCTTTTGGGTGGTAGTTTATAGTGTTTTCAAATTTTGACCTTGAAATTTTACAATTTTGAAATATGTACTAACAAAATTGTGTAGAAACAATCTTCGAAAGATAAGAGGCACTTTTGATGTTTGAAAAAAATTGTAAGTAACATATTTGAAAAGTACATATTGAGTTTTTAAATAAATTAGGGTGTATTTTGGAAGCGGTGATTTCTTGTGAAATTTTTGCCTAAAAAGTTTTGCATTTCTGTTGAAAACTAAAAAATTTGGTAAAGAAAATTTTGAAGCTCTCTATTCTTTCGACAACAATTTTTAACAATTGTTTTGACATAAAATTTTGTTGGACGGACAAAATAAGTTGTAAGGATTATGAATAGAGTAAATGTTTACACTAGTTGTAAGTAATTGAACTGACATTATAAACATGAACGGTAGCGAAACTGATAGAGAAGTACTTGTCCTTGTCTACTCCAGTTTTTTTGACTAAAAAAAATGATTTGCATTTTTTTGGGATGTCATTTTTTATGGTTTGGCAAAGGAAAGTTTTGTTATGCAAAAATAAAGATTTGACACTTTCAATTTTTAGGAGAAAAATGAAATGAGGAAGCCAAACCATGTTTCAAAAATCAAGGAGTAGGTAAAGGATTAGTACCTAGGGAGGATGGGAAATTTTAAGAGGCTACAAAGAAAATAGCAAGGACCGTTTTCGAAATAATGATAAGTTCCCGTAGAATGCGTAAGCATTATAGAGCCTAGGTTGTTGCTTAGGAAAGACTGTTAGTACACAACAAGGACTAGTGGCGACTACTAGATGGTAAAGGGTAAGTAAATTTTTAGATCCTTTGGTTTGGAATTTTCTTTGTCGGAGATGACCTGGTCCTAAAATTCTTGGCCCTTAGTAATAGCTGTGTAGGGTGTTTGTTTTCCTGTTTTAGTTGAAGGTTTAGATGGCTTATTTGAAAACTAAACTTTGATCAGTGAATTAAGTTAAATAAGCAAAGAAAAGGGTAATGGCATAACTAAAAAGGAAACAACAAATTCGGTAAAGCAAACATAACAGTTAAGAAAAAGAAATGAGAATAAAAATGGGATTTTCCAAGATAAGTTGAAAAAGAAAATCATTAACAAAGAAAATTTTCTTATGTAAACTATGCTTGGATAGGAAGATAAGGAATCTTTATATAATAGTTGCATAAAATTCAAGTACGAATAGAAAAGATACATAAAAGAAAAACGGGAGATGCCGAGTTTTCCGTTTTCTGCCTTTTTTGTAACATAAGAAATCGAATTTAGAAAAATATATTTTTCTGAAACTCGAAAATTTAAAGTTGGTTGGTAGGGTTTGGATGCAAAAATTGGATGAACTACACTCTTGATCTGCAAGAATGTAGGAAACACTGCACCAGAAAAGGGTTCTTCTAGCAGTTATTACCATTACTAATATATTTTATAACAGTTATAGCTATTACCACAACATATCTGACAAACTATTGTCACGAATATCACAATGGTTATTACTGTTATAAAGTGTGTATAATGTAGTAGTTATGGTCGTGACAAAATAATGATTCTGTCATGCTTATAACAGCTGGTACTGAAAACTTTATCCACTTATAACTGTTATAATATTTGTTTTTGTAACATTAATTACCGTGACAAATATTAAATATGTTACAGTTATTCCTATTAGTATGTAAAATTGTGTATTTTAAATAATAAATTTAATAATAGTTATAATTGTTACCAACTTGAATATTGTACCAAGCCTTTAATAGATAATTCATTTAAACAAGTAACAATCATAATAACCTTCAACTAATTTCATAAAGCACACACCAACAAGAACATGCAACATATAACATAACAATATCCCAAAACAAATACAACATATCATAATTTATATCCTGCAAATTCCATTTCGACAAACATCAAACTATCACAATTCAACATACAACCGTTCATTATCTATAACAAATATCAGATAACATCGAAGTATCACAATTTAACATATAACCATTATAAAAAAACAAATGATAATGGAGCCAAATTACAAACCCACACATCGACAAGATAAAATAGCGCATGCATACCACTTTGGGGAGCATTAAAAAATGACGCTTTCGAATCTTGAACTTCCTCTAACCAGATAGCTTCTTTTATCATCTCCAAGGACTTAAGCAATGGGAACTTTCTCAAAATTATCTAGACTTTGAATTTCATTGCCAGCTTCTAATCTTTGCCTTGCTTCCGCTGCTTCAATCAGAAAGTCTATGATGTTCTACAAATATAATAATATAAGTCAAGACACGAAGAAAATACAAACGATGTTAAATACAAGCAACTTAGTCTACGAATTGAAGTGAAACTTACACTAAATATCTTACATAATCAAATAATTAACCGTCGAAAGCTTTGAATTCTAGAGGCAAACAAAAACCATGATTCCAAATTCCAAAGGTGACAACATTGTTGCCAAAAATCAAACACTATAAAATTATCCTTTTCTGCTTCCCAATAATAATGAAATTACAGGTCACTGAATCCTTAGATCCTTGATAACGAAATACATACTGCTCAATTGTGTTCAATGAGGTAATTGATAACGAAATCATGGTAAGACATGCAAAAAGAAAAAAGGTTGTACTGTTTAAAACTGAAGTTTTATCCAAAGTCTATAAGACAAGAGAAAAAAAATGGTGATCTGTAATCCCATGATGATAGATTTGTAAATTAATGGAGGCTATATGACATGAGATGAGGTAGAATGAACTGAATGAGACTATTTCCCAAGTGAACAATGCATAAACAATGTGCGTTTCAGAATATAATTTGTATTCTTGCAGACACGTAGGGGAACGCATACAAAGCAAGTAGCCTTTTTGGCACATAAACAAAGATAATAGTTAGGAATAGAATAAAACCGACAAACTAAATAGCCTTTTTGGTACATACAACGGAGATAATTATGAATAAATCATGTTATGTGCATGATAAACAGTAATGTTAGAATTGTGAAGGTGACGATGGCACCGGTGATTGGTTGAAAGCACGAGCCATATATTCAAATCAAACGTGAGTTTCAAAAGATGGATAGTGGGCAGCAAAAGAAAATGAAATCCTCCCCAATCCCCAATTTTATGAATTTTGATATTTGACGAATCGTCTATTAATAACAACCCACAAAGAATATACAACAAAGAAATTCAAAAGCAAAATATGTGCATGATAGACTTCAAGACACAACAGAGAATTAAAAAAAATCGGATTACTTACATATTTTTCAGCAGCACATGGAAGTACTTCCCCAATTTTTTTAATGTCAGAACTGAACTCCCTGCTCCTACAATACGAACCACACCTCGTTGACGATAAGCTAGTGCCTGGAGTACTGAATAAATAAGAGAAAACAGTGAAAAAGTAACTAATAACACTCCAGTAAAACAAAGCACTGATAATAATTATGGAAGTAGATTCAAACTGCCAAAAGGTGAATAATAAACTTTGGTACAACATATACAAATGGCGATGGAGTAATGGCAGATAGCAATAATCTATTATTGAAAATAATTACATGATCTTCCCCGCATTATTGAACAGTTGGATAACGGAGATATCAATAATAATTGAGAGAAGAACGGGGTCCATATGTATATATCACGGGTTCCATATGTATATATCCTTATCCAAGAACCACTTGAATTTATAGAACATAAAAGTTGTGAACTCAACTAAAATCAGTCATGTACTTATCTGAAAATTAATATTATGTAACCGTTCAAAGATCCCTTTACTTGAAATCGACTGCTTTGGAATGTTGTTACTTGAATGACATGTTGAAGGCGAAATTATGCGCTGGGCTAGGGCCAAATGTGATATATGGTGTTTTGCACCTGCAATTCAAAATTTAATAGCCCTCGTTCTACGCTATGTTCATTTAAGATACACACAGAGGATGAAAATGTTATAAACGTGATAAATGGACAAAGCATCAAAAGTTTACTATTCCTGACATTGCCTTAAACGACCACTTGTTTAAGGTGATTTTCAATATGAGACTTTGTTTAAGGTGAAACAAACTAGAATTCTATCAAATCAGGTTTTCAGTTGTTTCAAAAACACATATTTCAAAAGTGAACAAAGAATACTACTCAACTTGTTACATAAAATATAGAAAGATAAAGTAAATGTCCGCTTATCAACGAATACATACTATAGATACATATGCATGTTATACTTGATTATCCATACAAGTTTTATGTTAGTCGTGAACACTGCGTAACTTAGTTCGACATCACAAATTACTTGTAGTTTGAACCATATCTATACACTAAAAGATCAGATATAAGTATATTGTTTGTACATTGTTGAATCTTTTTCTCCAGGTAGTTCATTTGAAAAGGCTATTAGCAGAATATTTAATCCTTTTTTAGACCATGAACAACTTAAAATATAGTTAAAGATAAGAATTTATATGACAATAACAATAATGATAGTAATATTTAGATTAAAAATAAACTGCAAAAATGTTGAGTTAACATAGAAATTTAAGGAAAAAATATATTTCATTAGACATTTCATATTCATTTTGAGAGGAAGATGGATTACAGATGTTTCCCAACCATTTCCCCAAAAAATATATGTAAAAATCAATATCAACAACCAATTACATAATAAATGGTAAATAGATATTATTAGAGTTCTGGCATGTATATTATACAGATACAGATCCAAAATAATGTGAACATGTTAGAAACTCAAAAATATCAACTTAACAAACCGATCCTAAATAATGCAGACACATTCAATCACATACACAGAAAATAAACTGATTTTTTTCCTAAGAATCGTTGTCTCATTTTCTATATAGGAATTTACTTATTTTATTTCTATAGAGAACAAATTTAAGTTTCAGTACTATATACACAATGGAATTTTAGATAGAAGATTGTAAAGTACGAGTTTTAATTTAAAATCAACATTGAATTTTTTTCCTACTCAAAATAGTACTCTGGTAACCTCTTTATGGATAAAAAGTTGTAAATATATTATTTCATTGGTTATAGGCGACAATTAATGGAAAAATAGACAAATTATTTTCAAATATAAGCGCCTCAATAAAAATTATATATGGGTGATTGCATACTAAAATAACAATTTGTTAAGGGCTTAAGTATCAATATCTTAGTTACATGAGGGTGCAGAGACATAATATGATGGGACAAAAATATAATTTTTATTGCCATTCCATTGTGAAGCATATACTGTAAAATGTCATAGAATTAATATTTTGTGTACAAACCTATGGCATTGAAGGAAGGAAGAAATAATGTGGTTCCTTTTCTTTTTGTAGGAAAAAAAAGAGGCTAAGAAAATAGAAATGAAACCATTTGACAAAAGAGTTGACGATGAGACTACTAGAATTTATGCCCTAGAGGCAATCCATTTGATATGATTGATAACACTGTTGATGTTAATATTTTATTTGGAATAGAATATTCTGTTATGTTATATATTTAATGTGTAATATAAATATTAACATAATAGAAGTCCTTAGAATTACAATATGGATTTATATAGTTCAAGTAAGTGACTTGAACTTGAGATTATATATAACATGTTAAGTATTGTAATTCTTAAATGTCCCTAGTCAAGTTTTATTGTTTAATTAGGATAGCAATAAAACGTTGAGACTAGTATGTTGTTTAACTGATGATCACATCTCATTGATCATTAATATGCATGATATTAATGTCAAGACATAACTACGTATTAGGGAATAACGTATTGGGCTGACTCAACATGAGAAAACTACATGGAATACAATTAACAATATCATAAGTTATTCTCATAGTGGCAGTGATGTAATGGTCCTCAGACCTGAAATCATTATAATTTTATTCAAGGATATTTGTGTTTTGATATCATCTAAAATTACACACAATAGAGTAACTATAACGGTGATTATTGGATACATTTCGATTCGAATGAAAATTATGAATGATCTAAATGGAATTTAACCCTATTTGTAGTGATATCCATGGGCTTCATGATTAAGTGAGACTGTGAAATGCATAGCAGTGCCCAAATATTGATTTGTTTTAAACAGTCTACTCATCGATCAAGATAAACGGATTAAATTATAAAGAGGGTGACATGTTCCATGCCTCGAGTTTAATCCTGGATATACTGGTTAAAAGGATTATATTGTATTGATACACTAGTCACGAAAAGGTTGTATCGAATCGTTGATCTTATTACGACTTAGGTAACAGCAATGTGTTGCTAGATACCGCTCACTATTTATGATTTAAATATTGTTTAAATTATTGCCAATGTTGTAATAACATATAGGGTCACACATATGAATACTTGAAAGGAATAAGAACCGTTCACAATAAAGAGGGAATCAAAAGTTGACATTTTCTCTAATTTTGAAATGGTATAAGGGTTTAAAGGGTATTACTTAATTTAGATTTTTGTTTGCTACATAATTAAAAGAAAGGCGGCCGTCCTTTTATAAAATCATCATTATTCATTATTTCAGAAGCCACCAAAATCAAAATTAAGAAACCCTAACCCTAATCAGCAAGCACCATCTATTCCTATTCTTAATCCTATTTGACAGCATCAAGAACAAGTGTTGGTGGACCCCTCTAGAGGCAGTGGCTTTCGGTCATGCTAAGATTCGACATAGTTCCAATTTCGATCGTTCTCGTGGAAATTATGCAATGTCGAGACATGTATGGTTTTGTTTCATTCGATTTACAAATTTAAGCATAGATCTTGTTTGTTTTGGTTTGAATTTCATTATCGCAATACAAATTTGACCCAAAAACTCCTTCAATGGTATCAGAGCCATAGACTTGCTGTAAATTGTATTTCGAATTGTTTCTAGGTATATGTGTGTTTGGATTCTTAGTAAATCGAACATATTACAAACAAAACAAGTGAATTCGATTTTGGGATTATTAATTGGAACAGTTGACCGAATTTATTTGCGGAATAAAATGTTTCATTTAAAACTGCATTAACATTTGGTATTAATTCCTTTTAAATAATACTGGTATTAAACTGTCAGATCTTGAAATTGTGGATTTTCCTAAAGCAATGTATTGATATGCTTATATGGATAAGCAGTGATAAAATTAGATTATCACATAGATTCGGATCTGAAATAAAATTGTTTTCACTTAAACATGAATTAATTAAATGTTTAGATACTATTTGATTTTGGATGTTAAACTGTATTGATATAGATTGGTCTATTAACCATATGTGTTTTAGTTATTGTAAAGATACATTTGCATGCATAAACACTTTAAACCCATAATCAAAATTGTTTGATTGACTCGAGGATAAATGCTTTGTCTCAATTATGCATGTGCTCAATCTTGATCATAGACCAGTTTTAATTATTTGACAATTCAGGTATTTGGTTTTAATAATATTTGATTCAAAGAAATTGATTATTATTAAGGCAAATTTTCTGTTTTACCTATAAAATCAGTAAACTTGATTTTAATTTAGGTTATAGATATTTGGTTTATTTCAAAGAATTTTTTGGTGTTTGAAATTCATACATAAGTCCTCGTGGTTTTAAACTAACATTATATAGAAAATGAATCGAATATATTCAAGTTATAACAGATGTATTATGATTTGTAGAATTTGTAAAACACATATGTAAAACTACATTTGGAATGGAATATAATTATTGTGTATTTATGATTATAAGTTTATATGATAATCTGATTTCAAAAACCTACAGGAAATATGATTTCCAGTTTACTTTAGTTTTAAACGACAATCTAGATATTAAAATGATCTCATGTCCATTTAATAAATATAAATGTATGTTAATGATGGGCCACCTTGTATCTTAGCACAATTTGTATTTTTCGAATACATTGAAAGCCAATATGATTGCCTCATATAAATTAAGTACTACATTTTAACCTAGAATATTACAGATTTATTAATCATTGTGTTTTATGTGAATTGACTTCCTTTTATATATTTATACATATATATATCTAAAAAAATTGGATTGGAAACTGTTATGTATGTACATACATAAACATTTGCATTATTGATATGTGTTTACATATGTTATCACTTCTCGAGAAATAATCACATTTGGATTTGATTACTTTCTAATACAAGAATGTTGTTATATGAAAGCAATCAAAGATTCTTCTTTATTAATTTTCCCATTTAAGACACTTCTGAGTTTTAAATCGGATCAAAAATTGTATCAGTATAAAATAAATTTTGTATATGATGTAGAAATTAAGATATATATATATATATATGGTTAATTTCAATTAACTATTTATTATATGATCGACGCGCTCTGTTGGATTCTACGAACCTGGTTAAGTTTGTTTACTGGATATAAATCATATATGTTTGGTTTAAAGTGTATGATTAACTTCTAATATGTGATAACCCCGTTTTATCATTTATGGAACAATGCTCATTTGAATGACAAATCCAACTTAGATCTGGCGAATTTGTGTATTCTCATAATAAATCATCTATTCTCACTAAGCATATGGTAGAATAATCCAGTTTAAGAACCAGGGATGATCCGTTATTAGATAAGATGTGTTGAGTACCATGTTCATTACTAGTTACATATATTCTGCCAAACTGAAACAAAGTCACATATGTCTACACTTAAAATTATCTGTGTCCACGATATATATACAACTATATTTAAAATGGACATATTCATAATATAAATATGGACATTTAGGTTTAATGTTGAAATATGGTTTATAGCCTGGATTTTATACCATATTTAATAAGTATACATGTTATGTGTGCTTTATACATTAAAACATATAATTTTATATATAATTTTATGTTAGATTTCTATTAGAATCTGCTAAAACTCTAAAATAGTATTAGTGTCTGAGATTAAAACCCTGCTTTAATTCACCTTTTAAGTCTATGAATTTATTTCCATGTAGAAAATACAATTTGATACATTAGATAAGTATCTGGAGTAAAGTCCACATCACAAACAATATATACTAGATTTAGTATGTTATCTGACATGACCCGAACTTCCCCGTGAAGGAAAGCCCGGATTGAGTTGAGAACATGACAATCAGAAGACATACAAAAGAACATTTCATCGCTTATTACAACAATTTACATCAGAATACAAGAATATACAGAGTATGAATAATTGTTACACATCAGAGAAATATCAGAGATTTAAATTACAATGCAGTGGAAAATAGTACAAATACACAACTGAAAAGAATATACGGATACCGAGCTTTCCGATTATCATTCCAGCTGTAAACCAGGATCCTATGAATATAAATCTGCAAAACCAAAACTACTAGCTGCCCGTGTGGAAAATAGGGGCACCCAGAGTTTAGGTTAAAACAATAAACTCTAGGTCAGTCATGTGACTGGTGTGAGAATTAAAACAGTTATTAAATCTTTACTTTATAAATAAAGTAAATCAAGGGACCACGCCATATAACATGGAATGGGTTTCCTCCCAAGAATACCAGTGCATATAACAAACAGCATAATGCTTTTACGAAAAATGAAGCTATTATAAGACCCAGGTCCCATCACACATGCAACGCAAGCCGGAGGATAGGGTTTTCCTTTATAATAGCCAAACATGCTTGGTACATTTGAAACAAATCATTTTGATACTATTATAATGTAAAGTGTATAAAACAACTTCAAATATAAATGTATCAATCATAGTCGGCATGGGTACCATCTATCATGTCGCCAATACTAGGCTCTACAATCAAAACGAAATGTCACGTATTGGAAATTGGATTTCCATCATGAGTCGAGGCAAGGGATGTACTCCTTGCTGGCATTCTAGGAAATGCCTCAGGATCTCCCGCAGTACACCCTTGGATCCTCCAAGGCCGGTCCACATTTACGTTAGTGGATTGGCAATTCCTAAACACATGTTTCCCGGTCATATAGGACCTATATCCATCGGCTCCCGCAGCAGCCAATATATCCGAGGCGCCTCGCAATCCAACAACCACATAGGTAAAAATACAACAATGTCAGGGCATGCAAAATGTAATGACCCAAAAATCCGGTCCAATTTGAGCTGACCAAAAACACAAGTCCAACCCCAAATTAAACTGAAAATCAGGAAATTAATAGAAAGAAAACAAAGGGTGAGGAAAGATAAGATAGAAACTTAGAATAGAAGAAGAAGAAGAACAAAACATCAGAGTAACACGAATCTCACAGCGGAACGAATAAATATATTATATAACATAACTTTGAAATATAATATATGTACTTGAATATACATCATTATCAAGATACAGCCTTACAACACAGCGGAAATAAACTATAGCTATATGATCCTGAAGCCTCCTGCTCCAGCTCTTCCAGTATATCTGTAAATCCCGACTACTTGACTGCCCGTACAAATTTAGGCACCCAAGAGTTTAGGGAAACAAACAAATAAACTCCGGGTCAGTCATAGGACTGGTGAGAGTAAAACAGTTTAAAACAGTTTAAACAAGTAATCGATATCTCATAAGACCACGCCATATAACGGAACGGGTTTTTCCCTTATGAGAATCCAAAATATCGTTATATCAAAAACCTTTTGATATTATAATAATGTCTATCAACCACAATATAATAATCATCTAGCAGAAACGCTTTCATCTCACGTTATACATATATAGTATACAATCAAAACCGCAAGCACGTATTGGGTAATGGATTTCCAACTATGACAAGGTATGGAACCACCTTTCGCTCATGTACCTCTAGGGAGGAATACACTGGGTTCAACAAGAACATCTTGCAACCCGGCCACACATGACCGACCACTCATTTCGCTTGAGCGTATCGAATGTATATCACCAACGGTTGGGATCAGCAACCGTTTCCCGAATGGGACAGCATCAACAATAGATTTTTAGAAGTAAATAAAACTCTAGATCAGGTGATTATACACCCTACTTCGGTGCGACCGACTTAGCCATGCTGCCTGCCCGATTTCTGTCATTTACCGGATGTGAGGCTAGAAGTTACGCTTTATCATCACAACAGATTCACTTCGAATGCCACATCTTCAAATCCATCAAATCACTGATTGATGTCCTCAACCATACATTATGTGTTAGCTAAAATAAGTTTCCTTCTTGGCTTCCACTCTTGGTACGGTTGGAGAAATCAATATACGTGATCGTCTGGAAATACTCTGTCAGACATCCGTCCATACAAGTCATCCAGGAACAGGATGAACCGAAGGTACTATTCAGTACATCCATCTTAGGCATTGTTATCTAAGACTTATACAATAGCCCTTGCACTTTACTCCGTCTTCAATTATCGTTGGCATATATGATTCGCAATGCTTATGCCAATACAGAGTCGTTCTTTGGATAATAATCCAACCGGTCTCTCCATATTTACAACGTAAATTGGTCAAAAACTTCGATAGTCTGTGATTTAACTATCGAAGGAAAATACGTGTGCAAACAACAATATTATTTCCAGATGGAAATTCTATCAATCAATCATCAATCATATATATATATATATATATATATATATATATATATATATATATATCCCCCTATTTTCTATGTTTAGAAAATATATGTTATTAACACTGGAAAACATTTCCTTTTGTTTATCTACATATCACTATCACTTTCACTCTCGAACCTTAACCATTTCTAAATTAAAAATGAAGCCAATCAAGTTGGTGTATAATTACCTCTCAGACCTTAACTGAACAACATTTCAAATCTCGAAATAGGTTAAGTTCATCGTTAACCCTTTAACACTTCCTTACGTAACTCTTGTTCGAATAAATCTCTATTCGATAACTCCTCCCTTCGAATAATTATATTTGATAATCTCTCTTACGAATAACTAGATTTGAAAACCTTTCTTCGAATAAACTAAATTCGATTAACTCTATTTATTTAACCCTAATCGATTAACTCTTTTTACTTAATTCCTTTCGATCAATCTATAATTGATAACTCCTTTCGAATAACTAATTTGATAACTCTTATGTATTTAACTCCATTCGAATAACTAATTCGAATAACCCGTATTTATTTAACTCTATTCGAATAAACTAAATTCGATTAACTCCATTTGCGTTTAACTCTATTCGAATAACTAATTCGAATAACCCCTTTAACTCCATTGGGATAAACTATATTCGATAACCCCTTTAACTAAATTCAATTTGATTAACTCGACTAACTTCACCCATTTGGTTAACTTGACTAACTTAGCCCATTTGGTTAGCTCTTATTCGAATAACTAATATTCGATTAACTCTATTCAACTAACTCGACTCGACTAACCCCTTTCGAATAACTAATTCGATTTACTAACTTTCGAATACCATATTCGTTTTAACTCCTTTCAAATACCATATTCGATTTAACTCCTTTCGAATAACTATATTCGATTTAACTCTATTCGCTTTATAAAGATTTCCTTTTTAACAACGTTTATTCATTTTTAAAGATTTACTTTTAGTAATGGTTCTCCACTTTAAAAATGATTTCCTCCTTATAACAGTTTCCTTTTTATAACGTTTTCCCTTTTTCTAAATATCTCCTATTTATAAATATTCCAATTTATAAATATTCCTTATTTATAAATATTCCATTTATAAATATTTTATATTTCAAATATCACTTTGAAAATATTCTCTTATCAACATTTCGGTATGTTATGGTATTCAACATATCAAATCACGATGATCAGTATCGTCCAAACACATATAATCGACAACAAATTAAATATCACATCATATATCACAATATATGAAAAACAGTAAAATAAATGTTGAGGAACCCAGTTGGATTCCTCCAACCTGTTTCCCTGCATCACAGATGTTAAACAATATAGATAACATCACTTTCAGTTCCATATGATATATTCCGTTAAATAGAATCAATATAGAAATTCAACTAACTGACTAGCAGTTCAATCAAACAGTCAACACACAGTCAATCAGCCAATATTTAACAGTTCTAAAAATACAACATGAAATTATAAACTGTTCAGAGTTAGTGAGATTTACTCACATTTGCAGTTCATCGTTAAAGAACGATAAACTGTGGTTTGATTTGAACCAAACAATTTATTTCGCCATAAATTCATATGAGCCTCAATCCACTTCCAGTCAGCTTCATTGTGAAGCTCTCATCCATACGGTCCCAACGCAACTTGTTTCGTGAGATTCTGACATCGTATGATCGAGTTATACGCATTTGAAGTTAACATACTTTTTAATTAAATCAAAACTTAAGTTAAAATGAATCGGGCCTCACCACTAACTTAAGGCCCAATCCCAAACTCAATTACCCAGGCCCATCCAACCTTTCTTCCCTAATTGATATCATGACCTGCTCAAACCCGTCGAGCAATTGCTCCTCCCTATTTTCACATCTCTACTTCATGAATCTCCAAATCGAAACCCCATTTAAGCTCCTCTTTCCGAGCTCCTTCTCCTCCACTAGCTTCCCGTCAACTCGCACGCCAATCCGTGAGCACGTTCTCTAGGTTCCGCGGTCCCCTATGACAGCACCTCGACCAAAAATGACGATCGATCCTTCTCCAACTTTGTACCCAGGTGCAGATTTCCACCGCGAGATCATCTATCACCTCCCCTTCAACCAAATATCATCATACGCTCAAAAATCCCGAACCCTAACTTTTACTGTAAATTCCCAGCGCCAGAAAAAGGAAACCGAACCCAACAAATAGCACATGGAATTGAAGCCCTTACGATGCTGAATCCATACATGTATATATTAGGATTTATAGGAATTTGTGGGATTTGTTTGAGCTCGTGAAAATTTACAGGAGAATGAAAAATATTGTGGCGGCTCACATTTGGTTAACTGTGAAATGAAAAATTAGGTCTAAGGAGTATAGTGGTGTATTTATAGCCCTAACAAATATCTAGATATTTTGTAGAAGGAATATTCTTGGTATATTCTTTTGTTAATTCATGTTTTAAAAATCCCTGCGATCACACACGATACCCATAAGTCACCAAACTGGACATGCAGCTACAGTTCGACGTTACGGTCCCAACGAAACTGGTTTCGTCAAATTCTGACTCCGTCTGCTCACACAACGTATTTTTAACTGTCGAAATACTGACTGTTTCTCACTCTAAAAATCCGTACGACCACACAGTGACTCTAAAAATCACGGAAACTGACATATAGCAACTATTTGACATTGCGGATCTAACAAAATTAGTTTCGCCGAATTCCGACTTCGTTTGCAAAAGTGGCTATTTTTAAAGTCCTAAATAACCCATTTAAATATATAAATATAATTAAATTAAATATTTATAAATATATATTATCATATATATTCACAGTGGAATACCATACAGCTCTACTGAGATTTATAACTCGATATTTCAAATCTGGGTTAACCCGATATTCGATTTATATTGAAATTCCTTTTTAAAATATAAATAATCCCTTTATAAATTATAAAGGAATTCCATAGCGACTTTTCTGAAATTTGATTTGGATGTGAATCAAAATCTACACAACGAAATCCCGATTTTTCTCTTCCACTAGAAAGATATACTCCACCAGCTCCACACGTTTCTTGTTTCACAGAAATCCGGCTTAAAACGAATCCTGTACATTCAGTTGAAGTTCGAATCACCAATTTACGAACTGCAGCGCCATTTCGAGCTCGATTTTAAATTATAATATAATTATACGTTCAAACTGTCGTTTATATAATATATTCGTTATTCAAATTCAATTCCAAGCTGAATTAAATATCACAAATGATCCAGTTCACACCATATCGTCATTTTAGCCAATTCTGATTATTTTAGAAGTTAAAATATATTATTTAATTTATTATTTAAATTAAATATTCACCATTATTAAATTCCACGACCAATAAATCCTTTTACTCACCTTTTAAATAATTAAATAAATTAATTATAATACGTCTGCCAATGCGGGTCATTACAATTATTCCCACTTAAAATAATTTCGTCCTCGAAATTGCTAAGGTAGAGAACGACCCTATCGACTGGTTAGAACATATTTGTTCACTTCTTAACTTCAGTTTCAACTGAACCAATTTGATTTCAGTTAAATTATTAATTAATTATTATCAACGAAAATTTCAAAAAATCCTGAAAATTTTCTAAAGCCTTAACTCTTCGAAATTTTTTGCCAGCACCTCCTTTGTACTTGTTAATAGCTCAAACTCCAATTCGCCTCTCTGGGCCATCTCCAACCCAAAAGAAAATCAAACAACCAAGCGGCTTGCCAATTCGGCTCATAAATCTTATATCCAATAGAAATATAAACTTGTAACTTTTGTCGGCATATCATTATATCCTTTCCACCTGTTATCAATTCAGCGGATACAAGGGTCGTCCCAATGAAATTCCAATCTGCTTTTATCCACGACACAACCATTCGCTTATATCCGAGCCAAATATCATTTTAACTCGAGTTTCTTCTTGATTCCCACCTCTTAACTTGATTATCACATTACACTTCAACTTTGAATCTCACAATCCAACTTGTCTTGATATCATTCTAATTCAATCTCAGTTACCACTTTACTGGCTTTACTTTAATTCAAATTTGCTTTCACAAATTTCTGTTAAATTTGTTTTTAATTCAAACAGTCTTTCCCTGGGAGTTTTTAAACAGTTTACTCTTTTCAAAAATCAAATTTTCCTTTTGAACATGTCACTGAGCCCTTAATTAATATTCCATTAGTTAAATCACTTCTCTATTTCTTTATCAGTGTTTGTTAACCAAATATTTTCAATAACCATATTGGCCTTTTATGTTATTTGGAAAACATTTCTGAATATCGCCTTCCTTTATTTTTTGAACTTTAAAAAAAAATATGCTATTTATAACTGGAAAATATTCCAATTACTTACCTCTTTTCCGGTCTCGTTTATTTCTATACTTAGGAAATATTCTTTATTATATTTCCAAGCTTACACTTATTTGGGTTAAAACGGATGTTGTGTAAAACATCGTTACGACTACCCAAATACTATATTCAACTAACTCTTATTCAACCTTGATCTTCGAGCCTGAAATCTTACTATTTATTTGTTAATAATGAAATCAATCAAGTTGGGGTATAACTACCTCTCAGACCTTGACTGAATAACATTTATAACGTCAAAACAGATATGATTACTTACTCGAATAATCAATACCATACAACTACTTATTCACTTTTAAACACGTATACGCTTCCTCTTTCTATTCTTACTAGATTTTATTCTTAGTCTTCCTTTTTAATTTTTACTATTCTATTTCTAAGTTCGTTTCCTTATCGACTTCTATATGTATATCGATACGTTGATTTCTAACTATCAAATTATCTTAAAAATATTCTGACTCCTTAAATTCCTGAAAAAATTCGCCATAACCTCCTTTGTACCAGGAGCATCGGGATATTTCAAATAGCCTCCCATGGCCCTCACCAATCCAAAAGAAAAAATAAAAAGCCAAGCGGCTAGACGATACGGCGCATAAAATCTCATATATGAATTAAATACATACCTTTTCGTCAAGCATTCTATTTATATACCTTCATACCTTATCCATACCTATCTCATGTATATTTATACCGGCCCAATCTATTTTAACTATACCTGATCGTTTAACTCAATTCGTTAATTAATTTGTTAATTAACTCTTTAGTCTATTTCACTTTCATATTTGAACATGACATGTTCAAATATATTTTAAATTGCTTATTAACTAATTTGAATCCAAATTTCAAATTTAAGTCCTATATTCGATTTCGAATATCCATTTACAAATCCAAATCACTTTTCAAAGTTCAACTTCAAATTCAAAACTCGATTAACTAATTCCTCTTCGACTTAGTTAATTCTATTCAATTTCTATTCAAATTTTATATCACTTCTATTATTCAAATTCTATATATCAAATTCTATTATTCAAATTATATTCAAATTCTATATATTTAAATTCTATAGTTTAAATTCCATTTGAATTCTATATTCAAATTCTATATATTCAAATCCTATATTTGAATTCCTTTATATTTTCTATATTCAAATTCTGTATTTGAATTCCATTTGAATTTCTATATTCAAACTCTATTTCAATTCCATAGAATTTCAGATATTCAAACTCCCTTTTGAATTTCTATATTCAATTCTACTTGAATTCTCTTTATTCAAATTCTATATATCAAATTCTATTCAAATTCTATATTATAAATCCCATTTTGAATTCAACACAACTTGTCTTTCCCAAAACAAATTCAAAATAGTATCTCTGGTAGTAATTCGTCACTTACAACTCGAAAATGAATATTGATGATGCAGCTGTCATCATCAGAATCTATTTTCCAGCGATCGAAGTGAGTTCAATACTATAAAACCATTTCTAAACATTTCCACTTTGAAATTCATTTCAAAATATAATTCACACTGCTTGTAAAACAATTTAAAATCTCCCTGGATCTTAAATTTTCCTTATTTTTAATCCAAATCCATTTACAAACACTTATCCAATTTTCCAAAATTTTAATTCCATTTCTGGTTAAAATTTCAGATTTAACTCATCTGATTTCACGTATCTCGCTTATATGAATTCTGATTGGTTATTTACATAACCATTTAATTTATAATCTTACTTGATTATAATAACAACCAATATATCCAATATATTGTAATTCGATATATATATCTTCTCTATATCAAGATATACCTTGGGTAAACTTATCTTAATTTACCCCTTTTTCAAAGCATATCGTGTCGACCCATCGTATTCGAGTGTTTAGTAACTCCTACCGATACAGTGGATCAAACTGATAGACCAGAACTCATAAACAACTCAACCAATAAATCACCACAATATAAAACAATTTTTATATCAATAACAAATACGTTCACGCGTATATATACACTCAACTCAATCTAGGGTATTACTAACCCTATCTCTACTGAGTCACGCCACAGATCCAAGGTAAATCACTTAACTTAAGCTCTGATATCAACTGTAATGACCCAAAAATCCGGTCCAATTTGAGCTAACCAAAAACACAAGTCCAACCCCAAATTAAACTGAAAATCAGGAAATTAGTAGAAAGAAAACAGAGGGTGAGGAAAGATAAGATAGAAACTTAGAATAGAAGAAGAAGAAGAACAGAACATCAGAGTAACACGAATCTCACAGCGGAACGAATAAATATATTATATAACATAACTTTGAAATATAATATTTGTACTTAAATATACATCATTATCAAGGAACAACACTTACAACACAGCGGAAATAAACTATAGCTATATGATCCTGAAGCCTCCTGCTCCAGCTCTTCTAGTATATCTGTAAATCCCGACTACTTGATTGCCTGCACAAATTTAGGCACCCAAGAATTTAGGGAAACAAACAAATAAACTCAGGGTCAGTCATGGGATTGGTGTGAGTAAAACAGTTTAAAACAAGTAATCGATATCTCATAAGACCACGCCGTATAACGGAACGGGTTTTTCCCTTATGAGAATCCAAAATATCTTTATATCAAAAACCTTTTGATATTATAATAATGTCTATCAACCACAATATAATAATCATCTAGCAGAAACGCTTTCATCTCACATTCTACATATATAGTATACAATCAAAACCGCAAGCACATATTGGGTAATGGATTTCCAACTATGACAAGGTATGGAACCACCTTTCGCTCGTGTACCTCTAGAGAGGAATACACTGGGTTCAACAAGAACATCTTGCAACCCGGCCACACATGACCGACCACTCATTTCGCTTGAGTGTATCGAATGTATATCACCAACGGTTGGGATCAGCAACCGTTTCCCGAATGGGACAGCATCAACAATAGATTTTTAGAAGTAAATGAAACTCTAGATCAGGTGATTATACACCCTACTTCGGTGCGACCGACTTAGCCATGCTGCCTGCCCGATTTCTGTCATTTACCGGATGTGAGGCAAGAAGTTATGCTTTATCATCACAACAGATTCACTTTGAATGCCACATCGTCAAATCCATCAAATCACCGATTGACGTCCTCAACCATACATTATGTGTTAGCTAAAAGAAGTTTCCTTCTCGGCTTCCACTCTTGGTACGGTTGGAGAAATCAATATACGTGATCGTCTGGAAATACTCTGTCAGACATCCGTCCATACAAGTCATCCAGGAACAGGATGAACCGAAGGTACTATTCAGTACATCCATCTTAGGCACTGTTATCTAAGACTTATACAATAGCCCTTTCACTTTACTCCGTCTTCAATTATCGTTGGCATATATGATTCGCAATGCTTACGCCAATACAGAGTGGTTCTTTGGATAATAATCCAACCGGTCTCTCCATATTTACAACGTAAATTGGTCAAAAACTTCGATAGTCTGTGATTTAACTATCGAAGGAAAATACGTGTGCAAACAACGATATTATTTCCAGATGGAAACTCTATCAATCAATCATCAATCATATATATATATATATATATTTATCCCCTTATTTTCTATGTTTAGAAAATATATGTTATTAACACTGGAAAACATTTCCTTTTGTTTATCTACATATCACTATCACTTTCACTCTCGAACCTTAACCGTTTCTAAATTAAAAACGAAGCCAATCAAGTTGGGGTATAATTACCTCTCAGACCTTAACTGAACAACATTTCAAATCTCGAAATAGGTTAAGTTCATCTTTAACCCTTTAACACTTCCTTACGTAACTCTCATTCGAATAAATCTCTATTCGATAACTCCTCCCTTCGAATAACTATATTTGATAATCTCTCTTACGAATAACTAGATTCAAAAACCTTTTTTCGAATAAACTAAATTCGATTAACTCTATTTATTTAACCCTAATCGATTAACTCTTTTTACTTAACTCCTTTCAGTCAAACTATAATCGATAACTCCTTTCGAATAACTAATTCGATAACTCTTATGTATTTAACTCCATTCGAATAACTAATTCGAATAACCCTTATTTATTTAACTCTATTCGAATAAACTAAATTCGATTAACTCCATTTGTGTTTAACTCTATTCGAATAACTAATTCGAATAAACCATTTAACTCCATTGGGATAAACTATATTCGATAACCCCTTTAACTAAATTCAATTTGATTAACTCGACTAACTTCACCCATTTGGTTAACTTGACTAACTTAGCCCATTTGGTTAGCTCTTATTCGAATAACTAATATTCGATTAACTCTATTCAACTAACTCGACTCGACTAACCCCTTTCGAATAACTAATTCGATTTACTAACTTTCGAATACCATATTCGTTTTAACTCCTTTCAAATACCATATTCGATTTAACTCTATTCGCTTTATAAAGATTTCCTTTTTAACAACGTTTATTCATTTTTAAAGATTTACTTTTAGTAACGGTTCTCCACTTTAAAAATGATTTCCTCCTTATAACAGTTTCCTTTTTATAACGTTTCCCTTTTTCTAAATATCTCCTATTTATAAATATTCAAATTTATAAAATATTCCTTATTTATAAATATTCCATTTATAAATATTTTATATTTCAAATATCATTTGAAAATATTCTCTTATCAACATTTCGGCATGTTATGGTATTCAACATATCAAATCACGATGATCAGTATCGTCCAAACACATATAATTGACAACAAATTAAATATCACATCATATATCAAAATATATGAAAAATAGTAAAATAAATGTTGAGGAACCCAGTGGGATTCCTCCAACCTGTTTCCCTGCATCACATATGTTAAACAATATAGATAACATCACTTTCAGTTCCATATGATATATTCTGTTAAACAAAATCAATATAGAAATTCAACTAACTGACTAGCAGTTCAATGAAATAGTCAACACACAGTCAATCAGCCAATATTTAACAGTTCTAAAAATACAACATGAAATTATAAACTGTTCAGAGTCAGTGAGATTTACTCACATTTGCAGTTCATCGTTAAAGAACGATAAACTGTGGTTTGGTTTGAATCAAACAATTTATTTCACCATAAATTCATACGAGCCCCAATCCACTTCCAGTCAGCTTCATTGTGAAGCTCTCGTCCATACGGTCCCAACGCAACTTGTTTCGTGAGATTCTGACATCGTATGATTGAGTTATACGCATTTGAAGTTAACATACTTTTTAATTAAATCAAAAATTAAGTTAAAATGAATCGGGCCTCACCACTTACTTAAGGCCCAATCCCAAACTCAATTACCCAGGCCCGTCCAACCTTTCTTCCCTAATTGATGCCGTGACCTGCTCAAACCCGTCGAGCAATTGCTCCTCCCCATTTTCACATCTCTACTTCATGAATCTCCAAATCGAAACCCCATTTAAGCTCCTCTTTCCGAGCTCCTTCTCCTCCACCAGCTTCCCGTCAACTCGGACGCCAATCCGTGAGCGCGTTCTCCAGGTTCCGCGGTCCCCTATGACAGCACCTCGACCAAAAATGACGATCGGTCCTTCTCTAACTTTGTACCTAGGTGCGGATTTCCACCGCGAGATCATCTATCACCTCCCCTTCAACCAAAAATCATCATACGCTCAAAAATCCCGAACCCTAACTTTTACTGTAAATTCCCAGCGCCAGAAAAAGGAAACCGAACCCAACAAATAGCACATGGAATTGAAGCCCTTACGATGCTGAATCCATACATATATAGATTAGGATTTATAGGAATTTGTGGGATTTGTTTGAGCTCGTGAAAATTTACTGGAGAATGAAAAATATTGTGGCGGCTCACATTTGGTTAACTGTGAAATGAAAAATTAGGTTTAGGGAGTATAGTGGTGTATTTATAGCCCTAACAAATATCTAGATATTTTGTAGAAGGAATATTCTTGGTATATTCTTTTGTTAATTCGTGTTTTAAAAAATCTCTGTGATCACACACGATACCCATAAATCACCAAACTGGACATGCAGCTACAGTTCGACGTTATGGTCCCAACGAAACTAGTTTCGTCAAATTCCGACTTCGTCTACTCACACAGCGTATTTTTAACTGTCGAAATACTGACTGTTTCTCACTCTAAGAATCCGTACGACCACACAGTGACTCTAAAAATCACAGAAACTGACATTTAGCAACTATTTGACATTGCGGATCTAACAAAATTAGTTTCGTCGAATTCCGACTTCGTTTGCAAAAGTGGCTTTTTTTAAAGTCCTAAATAACCCATTTAAATATATAAATATATTTAAATATAATTAAATTAAATATTTATAAATAAATGTTATCGTATATATTCACAATGGAATACCATACAGCTCTACTGAGATTTATAACTCGATATTTCAAATCTGGGTCAACCCGATATTCGATTTATATTGAAATTCCTTTTTAAAATATAAATAATCCCTTTATAAATTATAAAGGAATTCCACAGCGACTTTTCTGAAATTTGATTTGGACGTGAATCAAAATCTACACGATGAAATCCCGATTTTTCTCTTCCACTAGAAAAATATACTCCACCAGCTCCACACGTTTCTCGTTTCACAGAAATCCGGCTTAAAACGAATCCTGTACATTCAGTTGAAGTTCGAATCGCCAATTTACGAACTACTACGCCATTTCGAGCTCGATTTTAAATTATAATATAATTATATGTTCAAACTTTCGTTTATATAATATATTCGTTATTCAAATTCAATTCCAAGCTGAATTAAATATCACAGATGATCCAATTCACACCATATCGTCATTTCAGCCAATTCTGGTTATTTTAGAAGTTAAAATATATTATTTAATTTATTATTTAAATTAAATATTCACCATTATTAAATTCCACGACCAATAAATCCTTTTACTCACCTTTTAAATAATTAAATAAATTAATTATAATACCTCTGCCAATGCGGGTCATTACACAAAACCCTGACACCACCCATAGCTAGAAAGAAACGTCATGTCCTCCTTGGCTTCCCTTATCCCGTTTTTGAATCATACCGAGGTGTGAGGCCCGCGAATTAATGTTGTACACAAAGTTATGCAGTATTAAAGCCGTACTTTGATCATCAACCATAAGACTCTTCTTTTCAACAGAACCCTTGATCATTGGTATCTTAGCATGCCACACAGGCAATTCACGCCATGCGAATGATGTCTATCGATATATAACCTCTGAGCTTGTACGTCTCAAAGAAGGGCGTTAAGCAAGAGAATAAATTTTCCGCTGCCAAACAGATATATATTTAATAGAAATCAATCAACATAGAATAAATTCCAATGTCAGACACATATCCGTTTACAAGTTCGTTTGGGTCTGAACGAAACCGGAGGCACCTTATTCCTCGTCCCATATGTCCAATATAGGAGAGAGGTCCTCACATGTCCGGTCGATCTCCAAGTATGTCTGGACGATCACCACCTATTACCTCGTCTTGGGTGTACATCCCAATCAAGACATCAGTAATCGTCCAAACGATGTGAAGACCTCCGGTCTTCAACCACCGTCTTCATCATCGACTTATCGTCGAATCAGTTATTCAGAATGGGTATAAACTCGGCCTTTCCGAATAACTCGCGTATATAATTAATAAGTGCCACAAACACACAACATACGCCTCATTCCAATCCAGAATATTCTTTTATTCAAATATTCACATCATTAGGGAATAGGTTCCCATTAATTTTATCAAGATAAATTCTTTTAAATTTATTCTTTAATCTTTCTTTGAATGCCAAACCATATTAAGGTTTTCCAAATTAGTCGGGGTTAGCGCATCTTACCGAAGTAATCATTTGTTTAATTTCCCAAATCCTACCTATTCATCCCATGGAGCAAAACTGGTATTACCCCATAACTAAACAAGTAAATATACATATTTCGTCGATATTTATAATTAAAAATCGCATTTTTAATTACCTAAACAAGTAAAAATGAAAATAAACGCTCATCTCGGTCGGAGGAGGCTCGGGGAAGTCGTGGTTAGGCGGTGGCGGGCCTGCAAGGGTGTCGACGGGACAGAGGTGGCGGTGGTGGTTTTTCTGAGGATTTAGAGGAGTCTTGGGGTTTTCGTCGAAGGGGAAGAGAGTGGCGGCTAGGGGAAGTGACGCAAGAGTGGGGGAGGGGTGTAAAGGGGTGCGGCCAGTCGGAGGTGGCCTGGTGGTGGAAGGACAACGGGTTTCAAGGGGATTTTTGGGGCTAGGGGTTCAACACCATGAGGAGGAGGAAAAGGGGGCATCAGGGAGGAGGAGGAGGGGACTAGGAGTGGCAGCCAACGTGAGGGGGGGGGAGCCGGAGGTGCGGTGGCTGGGATCGGAGTGGCGGCGGCGGAAAAAAACTGGGGGAGCAGGTTTGGGGGGAAAATGAGGGCAGCTGATTCAGGGTTTCCCCTTCTTTTTTTTATTTTATAAAATTATGGCTTTGCAAATCTATATATAACATTCACATTCGACCTCAAGACCGAACCCACCGCCTGACATCCCCAGCTAAATACCCCCACTCCGGACACATTGGGTTATGTTTCGTAACCCAATTCGGCTGTTATAATCAGTTTTCTTTTAAATCAAAATATAAATCTTTATATTTTAAATTTGAACATACATTTTAATTTACCGCGGCCACATACTAACTCAGAAAATTCCAGAAAATTATTTCTAGCTTCGCATTGATGATACGGTCATAACAAAACTAATTTCATCAAATTTGAAGACCGTTAGAAAAATGGCCAATTTCTGGTCGATCCAAATTGACTGAAACTGTCAAAACACGTTTTCCTTTGCCATGCTCACATATTCATTCCAAAAAAATTGAATTTTGGAATCTAGCAATAACTTGAAATCCCAGATCCAACAAAAGTGGTTTCATCGAAAATGGAGGTCGTTTGCAAAATGGCTATTTTTAAGGGCTATTTTTCCATAGCGACTATTCTGAATTTTCAACTGGACATAACTTTTTTCCCCTCTATAAAATTTGATTTTTCAGATTCGTTGGAAAGATATTTTCAAATAGATTCAAATATTTTTTGTTTCACTAAAATCTGGTTTATTTTGAATCCTGTACAGTCATTTGAAATTTGAAATCGAATTTTCAAACTACCGTTCCATTTTCAATTCCTTTTACAATTAAAATAAATATTTATATTCTATCTTCGATTCAAATAAATATATACATTCTAGTTCTATTCAAAATAAATGTTTAGTCTTTATTATTTAAAATAAATCATTTTAAATATTCAAAATTCATTAAAATTGCCTAAACAAAAAATTTAAATTGGTTCTGATTTTTCAGGTTGTTACAATCTCCCCCACTTAAAATCTTTTCATCCTCGAAAAGGAATGGAGCCGAAAGGTGTTTAACTAACCAATTCAACTTTCACTCTGGCTTTCATTTTTCAACTTTTCAGTTTCTAAGAATTTCTAATTTTTCAAAAATTTAGCTAACACCCTAAATTTTCAAATTTTTTTGCCATAACCTCCTTTGTACGGGAAGCACCGGGAAAATCCCCAAACCGCCACATAGGCCCTCTCATCTCAAAAAGGAAAAGAAAAAGCCAAGCGGTTAGCCAATCGGCTCATAAAATCATCTAGACCCAATAAATTAGTAAACATGTACCTATTTGTCGGGCATACAATTTTATTCCTCTTCTCTAGCCTCCTTGCTATGACCAGTTCAATGTATGTACATGTATATGCATGCAACCTCAAACAATTTTCAATTCAATTCAAAATTTGATACAATTTGGCCTAAATTTACCATATATCTATATGTTGGTTTAAATGAATAATCACACAACACAATCATCAATAAATTAGTTGATTATCATTTAAAACACATATCTTTAACATATATATATATATATATATATTCAAAAATCATATTTTTGATGCCAAATCACAACAATAAGCCCTATCTAGTTTTGGCTCTCACACCAGTCAATTGGAAATATATAGGTATCCCACTTTCGTCACTCGAACATAAATTCTGATGATGAGTACTCAATCATTAGAATCATCTACGGGCTACTAGAGTATGATTCTATATCTATCCAGTATATTAAAACTTCGAATATACGTTTGCAAGGTGTATATGCAAAATCTTTATATATTGGATTGTCCAAAAACAATATAAAATAAATACTCAAATACATATACAATAGTTTAAATTTTCAAAACAAAATTGGTTTTCATTTTTTTATTTTAAAACACTACTCTTCACACTCGTTCTAGGATACTACTAATCCTATCTTTAATGAGTCATTCTCATTGGATATTTCTAATCCAATCTCTGATGAATTCTTTCGTTCGGTTCTAATATGTCTTGTTCTCGAGCTCTATAAACCAAAGCTCTGATGCCAAACTGACAAGACCCGAACTTCCCTATGAAGGAATGCTCGGATTGAGTTGAGAACATGAAAATCAGAAGACAAACAGAAGAACCTATCTTTAACGAGTCGTTCTCATTGGATATTTCTAATCCAATCTCTGATGAATTCTTTCGTTCGGTTCTGATATGTCTTGTTCTCGAGCTCTGTAAACCAAAGCTCTGATACCAAACTGACATGACCCGAACTTCCCTGTGAAGGAAAGCTCGGATTGAGTTGAGAACATGAAAATCAGAAGACAAATAGAAGAACATTTCATTGCTTATTGCAACAATTTACATCAGAGTACAAGAATATATAGAGTATGAATAAATATTACACATCAGAAAAATATCTGAGATTTAAACTACAATGCAGCGGAAAATAATACAAATACACAACTAAATAGTATATACGGATGCAGAGCTTTCTGAATATCATTCCAGCTGTAAACCAGGATCCTGTGAATATAAATCTGCGAAACCAAAACTACTTAGCTGCCTGTGTGGAAAATAGGGGCACCCAGAGTTTAGGTTAAAACAATAAACTTCAGGTCAGTCATGTGACTGGTGTGAAAACTAAAACAGTTATTAATCTTTACTTTATAAATAAAGTAAATCAAGGGACCATGTCGTATAACACGGAACAGGTTTACTCCCAAAAATACAAGTGCATATAACAAATAGCGCAATGCTTTTTGAAAAAAATGAAGCTATTATAAGACCCAGGTCCCATCACACAATGCAATGCAAGCCGGAGGATAGGGTTTTCCCTTATAATAGACAAACATGCTTGGTACGTTTAAAACAAATCACTTTGATACTATTATAATGTAAAGTGTATAAAACAACTTCAAATATAAATGTATCAATCATAGTCGTCGTGGGTACTATCTATCATGTCGCCAATACTAGGCTCTACAATCAAAACCGAAACGTCACGTATTGGAAATTGGATTTCCGTCATGAGTCGAGGAAAGGGATGTACTCCTCGCCGGCTTAGAGACACTCTAGCAAATGCCTCAGATCTCCCGCAGTAGACCCTTGGATCCTCCAAGGCTGGTCCACATTCACGTTAGTGGATTGGCAATTCCTAAACACACGTTTCCTGGTCCTATATGACCTATATCCATCGGCTCCCGCAATAGACGATATATCCGAGGCGCCTCGCAATCCAACAACCACATAGGTAAATATATAACAATGTCAGGGCATGCAAAACCCTGACACCACCCATAGCTAGAAAGAAACGTCATGTCCTCCTTGGATTCCCTTATCACTTTTTTGACTCATACCGAGGTGTGAGGCCTGCGAATTAACGTTGTACACAAAGCTATGCTGTATTAAAGCCGTGCTTTGATCATCAATCATAAGACTCTGCTTTTCAACAGAAGCCTTGATCATTTTCATCTCGGCATGCCACACAGGCAATTCACGCCATGCGGCTGATGTCTATCGATATATAACCTCTGAGCTCATATGTCTCAGAGAAGGGCGTTAAGCAAGAGAATAAATTCTCTGCCGCCAAACAAATATATATTTAATAGAAATCAATCAACACAGAATAAAATCCAATGTCATACACACATCCATTTACCAGTTCGTTTTGGGTCTGAACGAAACTGGAGGCACCTTATTCCTCATCCCATATGTCCAATACAGGAGAGAGGTCCTCACATGTCTGATCGATCTCCAAGTATGTTTGGACGATCACCACTTATTACCTCGTCTTGGGTGTACAACCCAATGAAGACATCAATAATCGTCTAAATGATGTGAAGACCTCAGGTCTTCAACCACCGTCTTCATCGTCGACTTATCGTCGAATCAGTTATTAAGAATGGGTATAAACCCGGCCTTTCCGAATAACTCGCGTATATAATAAACAAGTGCTACAAAAACACAACATACGCCTCATTCCAATCTAGAATATTCTTTTATTCAAATATTCACATCATTAGGGAATAGGTTCCCATTAATTTTATCAAAGATAAATTCTTTTGAATTTATTCTTTGATCTTGCTTTGGATATCAAACCATATTAAGGTTTTCCAAACTAGTCGGGATTAGTGCACCTTACCGAAGTAATCATTTGTTTAATTTCCCAAATCCCAACCTATTCATCCCATGGAGCAAAACTGGTATTACCCCATAACTAACACCACGATGTTATCGATATATTTAATTACCATTTCTCATTCAAATCTAATTAAAGATTTAACTATCACTTGGAGCAAAACTGGTGATATTCCACTCTCGATCATTTCCCAAATTTGATAATTTAAATTATCAATTCACCTTTCAATCTAATTAAAGATTCATTAAAACTCTACTTAGTTTTAATCTACCCAAAAATCAGTGTTAATCATTATTTAACTTTGGAAACACAAACATGCTGCATCGACAATCTACACTGTACTATTGATTTCTGTTGGATCTAGATTAACCCTAGAAGGGGGGTGAATAGGGTTTATCACAGTTTATCAAATAATTAAAAAAAAATTAATCCCAGCACAGATAAAGCAAAGTAAGTAAGTAAGTACAGAAAGTAAATAACACACAGAGATACCCAGCTTCGGCAAATCTTGCCTACTGCTGCATTCCTAAGGTTTCTACTAGGTGTTAATAACAGATCCCGTTTACAGACACTGTAAACTCGCACTCCCTGCTCCTGTACTAACCCTACGCTCAAAACCGTAGACTGATCGATATCCCCTCGATCAGATTTCCCTGTAATCCGTATCCCAGAATTTTACAGACTCTGAAACTGACAGTCAACACCCTGACTGAATTCACCTAGATTTTTACAGAACTCTAGAAACTGTTTTGAGAATTTACAACAATACAAATAAAAACTAAAAACAATGAATTTAAAATCAAATAAACCCTAGGCTTTAGAATAGAAAAGCATCTCCCTTTTGTCTTCACAAATTGGCTTAGCCCAAATGAACTAGACCGGCCCCTTTTTCATTTAGCCCGATCTCATTTCCTCTTTGCTCTGGGAAAGATTAATGGCGGCGGCTAACACTAGGGTTTTTGAAATCCTCAAATCATGACTTCGTTGGCTGATGAAAATTGGTTCTCTGATGAACTTCGTGTGTCTCTGTTCTTGCTCGTCAACGATTTGGGTTGATCTCTATCGAAAAACTATGTGAGTATTTCTGAATTTGATTTCTGCTCTTTTGAATTGTGAATTTTGTTTTCGATTTTCTGTACCTTGCCTATGATGAATTTGGTGTTAGAAATAGGATTATAACATCCTAAAATCGCTCTGATTTCAATGAATGACTCGGCTGATTTGCTAATTGATGCTTTCCCCTTTTGTTATATGGCTTGAATGAATTTTTCACTTTCCTATTTTGATTTCCTCGGCTTTGAATTGAATTGGATTCCTTGAATTTGTTATGGCAATTCAGAAGAATAATTTGCGGTTCCTTAAAGATATTGCCATGAAAAACACTTGCTGATTTTGTTTCCACTTATGAAATCGGCTTTGATTGGTATGCTTGATTAAACCTTGAATGGATGTTCTTGTGACCCCTTGTGAAGATTGTGAGTTGTTGCCTTAAAACTGTGAGCACTAATTTGTAAACAATATTGCCTTGAATAAATTCCCGAAAGCATATTTATCAAAACAGGAAAAAATTGATTTCGACCCCTTATGAAATAATCTCTGATTGATTCCATTGCCTTAAAACTGATTTCGAAAATCAAGAGAATATTTTGAAGATAAATAAGTTCCTGAAATTGTTGGCTTTCCCTTTTTACTTGATTGTAAATAAAAGCTTTGTCCATAATTCCTGTGAATTTCTTTGGCTTTGAATACTTTTTCAGGTCTTAAAAAAAAACTTGTCACATTTGTGTCTTTGCCTTTATTTCCTGATTTGAAACTTGCCAAATATTATTTTCGATTTTCTTTGACCTGATCTGTACCTTGCCATGTAAACTGCTCAAGCATTGATGCCAAATGTGAATGCATAATTTCTGGAACCAATATCTTGATTGAAGGGTTCTCTTGCATGATTTCTGCCATTGTTCGAATTAACTTACACACTTTTGATTGTGAACCTGATTTCTGGAATGATTTAAACACTTGCCAAACAAACTTTTGCCAAAGTTGATACTATCCATAACAAAACTGATTTCATGCTCTAGATTCAGACAGAGATTTCTGTCTTGTTCACATACTGCTCCACCATGTTTTGATATGTTGAATCACTTGTACATGCATAACCTCTGATTATGCGGCTGGACCATACATCAATGTCTCGACCATTTGCATGCTTAACTCATCACATTCATGCAACTGCCTTGTCTATGCTGATCATACATTTTCTTGCTTGCTCCACTACTATGGCTTGTATTTGCTTTGCTGATCTAACTTGAGAATATAATTGCATTTGCTGAAAGCATGACCATATTATTGAGCTGCCTTGTGCATTCATGTATGTCCAGAAATTTGTGTACACAGTTTGTACAAGTCTCATTGTTGTATCACTATAAAACTGCTACATTGACTAGTTTAGTTACTCCATTTGATCTACATGCACCAGAACAGTTTGTGTTGACCACATGCATAAATTTTTTTTTTTTGCATCATACATGTATATAGCAGTAGTGCAATGGTTTTGTTCCACCCATGCTTGTCACCATTCATTTTGCACTTGTTCATCTTTGAGCTGCTATGCATGTTATCCATTTCACCATGCTTCATTGATATATGCCATTGTACACCTTGTAGCTGCACCAGTATATTTTGTAAAGCTTGTGCCTTCTTGTTTGGGTTTGACTTGATCATACTGTGTATGCTTCTTTTTTCCAACCTTTGTTTGGCCATATTGAAATGGCTCGACCACTTTGTTTTTCACACTTGAAACCTGAATTTTGCAAACTGCTGCCATGTTCTCTACACTCATTTGTGCCATCTGTGTTGACTTGTTTATTGTACCATTGGTCAAACTGCTTTGTTTTATGTTTGTGCATGGCTCGACATTTGGACTGTCTGCTGGTTTGACTTTGCTTTTTGTTGAAACTGTTTTTGTGCACTTTGACTTTATTTTCATGTGCACTGAGTCGAGAAGGTCCACGTGGCTACTCCTCAGTTGCACACTGAATTGGCGTGGCAGTGCACATGTGTATATCTATACACGTGTGTATATGCAGTCATTCAGAAAATTTCCAGTCCCTGTACATATACAAACTGTCTGCTAGACACAGATGAATCAGATCAAGTCATGAAAAATGATGAGAAACACACCAGAAAACTGAGGCAAATAGAATTTTAAAAAAATTTATATTTGCATGTGTTCAGTTTTATTTCTATTGCAGTGTACTGTGTGTTTTCTGTTTCATGTGACAGGTAAGCAGACGGTGACTGGACTGACAGTGAAGATGCTGTGAAGACTGAAGACAAGAACAGTGTGAAAAAGTGTATATGTATACGAGTCTGTGTAAAAGAATGAATGAGTGAAACTGTGACTGAAAGATAGAGTGTTGTAGTGGAGAACACTGTATATGGAATTTTATTTGATATGTAATACAGTGATGTACAAATAGTGAAGTTAAAAAATTTGTACTGTTTGAATATTGAAATAAAATATTATATTTAAATAAAACACTGTGAATATTTGAATTTCTGTACAGTCGTATTTTATTTAAATATAAATATTATATTCCAGTCTGTGATTTACAATAACAGTACAATATCAAACACATTAAAATAATATATATTTGGTTGTTATCATCAAACAAAAATCATATAATTGTGTATACAACACCGTTATATACAACAATCTCCCCCTTTTGATGATGACAAACAAATATATGATTTTGAGCATAAATGTGTTTGAAAAAAAATGAAATATATATTACTCCCCCTATTTGAATGCTCCCCCTACAAGTGTGCATGAGTGAAAGAATTAATAAATTTTCATAATTTTTCAAAAGTAAAAATATTTATAAAATATTCACTCATAAATCAAAATCTAATCCATTCTCCCCCTTTTGTTATCATCAAAAGGATACAGAGTTCAAAATATAGATGAAGAATTGACTAAAAATATAATTTCAGCTTAAGAGGAAAAACGTTCATCATAAATTTCAATCAGTCAAACAAAAATCATAATATTCTAAGAACAGATGGCACATTTCACATTGTAGAGAATGACGGATATACGATGAATTTTTATATATTATGGAGAGAGTTTAAAAAACAAATCATTTCCAATTATTTTCCAATAAAAATGAGACACAAAAACAGTGATGGATTTGGACTATAATTTCAATTTAAGTGACAATATCAAATACTCTCAAATCCCAGTAGCTATCAATCAACAAATCATAATACGTCATAAAATTTCAACATATTTCACAGAATTGAAAGATGGATTGATAGGTCGGTTTTTATACTCAGAGGAGAATTTCAATTTTATTTCTATTTTTAACACTCTATATTTCCTTTTTATTTATTTTTTATTTAAGAGCACACTGACCACGCATAACGAGAGCTTGGATTTTTAAATGGGATCAGTCGCAGCTTAAATTATAAGACGTCTCATAACCATGCATAACCAGTGCTTGGATTTTTAAATGAGGTTTAGAGACACTCTTATAAATTAATTATATTTTTATCATTTACAGCTTTATAAAGGAAAATCTCCTCGGTATATGAAACCAATATGATAGAAAGGTGGTAGATACAGAAATGGACTGTGAAATAAATTTCTAAATTATTTATATTATGAAATATACTCGACTGTACCGGGATCATTGAAAATTTTCAATTATCACTAATTCTGAATAATAACATAATCCAATTCTATCACAAATATTTTCACTGCTTATTCGAAAAGATTTTTTTAAAAAAAAACTCTCCACATTAAAAAAAACGAAATGGATGGCAGAATGATGATATATAAAGGAGATGGTCGTGAAATAATTGCCAGTTCAAAGATATTATAATAAATATTCAACCATCATGAAAATCCAGATAAAATCTCCTCTTGTTGTGAAATATATTGCAGTCATAATTCATCACAATTTCAGATTCTGATATATTTTGATGAATTATAAATACAGAACAATTTGGATATTGATTTCAATTTCTGAATGAATAAAAAATAAATAATCTTGAAATTAAAAATTAATTACAAGAGGAATATAAAGAGCTATACAGGACAAGAGTGATTAAAATATATACAAAAAAAAAATTCAGCACATCTGATACCAATTGTAGTCTCCCTCTCGAGGATTTTAATTACACCCTGATGGACCATCATGGACATCTCAGACCAAAGAAATTTAAACACAAACCCAGCCAGACAAATTTAGCACATTTATTTGTATAAGGCAAAAAAAAATGTATGGATCTATACAAGGTGAAAATTTGAATCTCAGTAAAGATGGGTGAAACAAATATAAGCACTTCTGATACCACTTGTTCTCGCTATCTCGAGGATTTTACCAAGACAATGGAGACAAATTATGATATCACAAACAACAGAAATTTAAAACCCAAGCAGACAAATCAAACAATAAGCAATTATCTAAGAACAGTATCAGAGCAGTGCAGAACACAATATCACATCAGACTTGTCTGGGGATGGTCACATAATAACTTTCATGATCCAAGATTAGAACTACCGTTTATTTGAAATCATTTGAGGAATATGAAAAATCTCTAGATTCAATGAATCGATCACACCAAATTATTATTTTCACATTCAGAATATGTGTGTGATTCAATAAATCAATAATTTCAAATGATTTTAAACAAACAATCATTCAAATCAAATAACCATGAAATAGTAGAGAGATTTAACACCAATTTTTCAAAGAATTTTTCACAAGAATTTCAGACAAGTCCAAAGAAAAACAGATCATTTACATCAGATTTGATAGATATTCATGATCCAAAATAATTTATTTGAAATCACTTGAATCAATGTCAAGTTTTGAAATATAATGAATCAGTCACACAAGGTTGATAATTTCAAATTTAGGAGGTGTGTGATTATTCAAGATATTAATAGTTTCAGATGATTTCAAACAAACAAATTCTAACCATAATGATCATGAATAACAATGATTTTTAAGATGTATCACTGAGATTCTAGACAATTTTAAAAAATTCAAGCCAATCTGAATATTTCTGAAATTATCACAACTGATGAATAACAAAGTGCTGTAATGAGTATAATATATTGAGCTTTTCTAAAATAGATTAGAAGAGACTCAAAAACAGCAGAGGTGTGTGAAATTTCATTAAATTTTCAGATCTTCAAAATTTTTGAATTTATACTAACAGTGTTCAAGATATGATATGAATGCTTCAGCACTGTTAGAATTTCAGGAAAAAAATAAACTCCAAAACAATTGCAGATATATATAAGTTTAAATTCAGATTCTGGAAGAATTAAAACATGACAGTTTTATACAGATTAAACGAATTTCCAGAAAATCATAAGTACTGCAATCGGAAGTTAATGAAGCGCAGAATAAGAAGAATATGTCAGTGTCAAATCAACTCAGGACAAACAAAAAGAAAAAAAAAACGAAAGGGGTAGAAGGAGAAATAAACAAAAAAAATTTACAAAGACAAGTTCAGAGATTATACCTGAAATCAGTGTAAACCAGAATCTCTAACTCAGTAAATCTTGGCCAAGGAACTGTAAAGAATACAGAAATATAGAACAGCTTGAAATCAATCTCTTTTCAGCATAGCAGTTCCTCAACCTTCACTGGTACCTAGAAGTTAAGTGGATCAAGTGGTCTAACAAAATTTGTAAAACCACTCTGAAATTTGTTTACCACTTTTGGTACCCAAACCTGTTTGTATAACATCCCATTCGAATCTATCTTTTTGCCTTTAGGAACCCAAACTTGTTTAGTTTTTCCAAAAATCCTTTTATTTCCTTTTGGGGTCCACATCTGTTCAACTAGATTATTATCAAACCAATTCTTGTCTCGTTTGTGATTTAAAAACCTTTTGGAATTGTCAAAATTCAAATTTTCAGAAAGACCCTTTTTAAAGCAATTTAAAAGATTTTTAAAATCACAAGAATTCAATTTTTCAAAAACACTTGTTTTTCCAAAACCAAGACCTTGTTTATGACCAACCGAAAATTGGTTTTGTAACAGCATATTCAACGATTTTTCTCCATTCGAAAATTTATCCAAAGTTGATTCTAATCGTTGAATTTTGGATTTAAGATCAGAGTTTTCTTTTATCAGATTTGAACAACGATTAATGTTGATCTTTCTCCTTTCAGTATCATTTTGTTTCAAAGACAAATTTTCGTTTTCAAGAAGTTTGATTTTGGTCTTGGACTCAAAGATTTCAGATTCAAATTTAACTTGTTTTTCAAATTCAAGTTTCTTGAAATTCTCAATCTCTTTTTCAAGCTCGTTTAAAATTAAATCACTTTTCAACAAGCTTTCTTTCTCAGCAACTTCATGTTTGGAACTTTTGATGGCCTTAAAATTATTAAATTCTTTTTGCAAAGAATTGTTTGAATCTTTTAGCTCAACCTCGTTATCTTTTAAAATCAGAATTTCCTCTTTAAGCCTTTGAATATTTTTATTGAGATGAACGAGGTCAGTTTTCAAATTCAAACAACTTTCACAGTCAGAATTTTCTAATTTCATGACATTTGTAGATTCTGATTCCAAACAGTTAATTTTGCTATTTAACTCGTGATTTTTAGATTTCAAGTATTTGTTTTTACGATGGAGTTTATCAACGATTTTTGTTAAATCAGTACACATATAAACCAACTCTTCATATGAGAAGCTTTCAGTCTCATTGTCTGTTAAGTCTCCATCGTCTGATCTACTTGAATTTTCATTTGTTTCTTCTCCTGAGCATAGATCTGAATCTGAGTTGACCACTTTGGGTTTTGAGCTGCTGTTGTCGATCTTTCCATACTTTCTATTGAGAAAATCCCATATTTCCTGCGCAGTCAAGCAATGAGAAATGAGGTTATATTGGACATCATCAATATAAGAATACAAAGTGTGAATAGCACGAGAATTAAATCCAATATCGTTCCTATTGACCATATCATAACCATTAATAACAGTATCCCAACATTTAATATCAATAGATTTTAAATATAATTCCATTTCTAATTTCCAATTTGAAAAATCTGTACCATCGAAAATAAATGGAGTACGACTGGACTGATTCTCAGAAGACTGACAACTAGAATTCACCATTTCTCTAGAGTTAAAAAAACCTCGTTCTGATACCACTTGTTGGATCTAGATTAACCCTAGAGGGGGGTGAATAGGGTTTATCACAGTTTATCAAATAATTAAAAAAAAAATCCCAGCACAGATAAAGCAGAGTAAGTCAGTACATAAAGTAAATAACACACAGAGATACCCAGCTTCGGCAAATCTTGCCTACTGCTGCATTCCTAAGGTTTCTACTAGGTGTTAATAACAGATCCCGCTTACAGACACTGTAAACTCGCACTCTCTGCTCCTGTACTAACCCTACGCTCAAAACCGTAGACTGATCGATATCCCCTCGATCAGATTTCCCCGTAATCCGTATCCCAGAATCTTGCAGACTCTGAAACTGACAGTCAACACCCTGACTGAATTCACCTAGATTTTTACAGAACTCTAGAAACTGTTTTGAGAATTTACAACAATACAAATAAAAACTAAAAACAATGAATTTAAAATCAAATAAACCCTAGGCTTTAGAATAGAAAAGCATCTCCCTTTTGTCTTCACAAATTGGCTTAGCCCAAATGAACTAGACCGGCCCCTTTTTCATTTAGCCCGATCTCATTTCCTCTTTGCTCTGGGAAAGATTAATGGCGGCGGCTAACACTAGGGTTTTTGAAATCCTCAAATCGTGACTTCGTTGGCTGATGAAAATTGGTTCTCTGATGAACTTCGTGTGTCTCTGTTCTTGCTCGTCAACGATTTGGGTTGATCTCTATCGAAAAACTATGTGAGTATTTCTGAATTTGATTTCTGCTCTTTTGAATTGTGAATTTTGTTTTCGATTTTCTATACCTTGCCTATGATGAATTTGGTGTTAGAAATAGGATTATAACATCCTAAAATCGCTCTGATTTCAATGAATGACTCGGCTGATTTGCTGATTGATGCTTTCCACTTTTGTTATATGGCTTGAATGAATTTTTCACTTTCCTATTTTGATTTCCTCGGCTTTGAATTGAATTGGATTCCTTGAATTTGTTATGGCAATTCAGAAGAATAATTTGCGGTTCCTTAAAGATATTGCCATGAAAAACACTTGCTGATTTTGTTTCCACTTATGAAATCGGCTTTGATTGGTATGCTTGATTAAACCTTGAATGGATGTTCTTGTGACCCCTTGTGAAGATTGTGAGTTGTTGCCTTAAAACTGTGAGCACTAATTTGTAAACAATATTGCCTTGAATAAATTCCCGAAAGCATATTTATCAAAACAGGAAAAAATTGATTTCGACCCCTTATGAAATAATCTCTGATTGATTCCATTGCCTTAAAACTGATTTCGAAAATCAAGAGAATATTTTGAAGATAAATAAGTTCCTGAAATTGTTGGCTTTCCCTTTTTACTTGATTGTAAATAAAAGCTTTGTCCATAATTCCTGTGAATTTCTTTGGCTTTGAATACTTTTTCAGGTCTTAAAAAAAAACTTGTCACATTTGTGTCTTTGCCTTTATTTCCTGATTTGAAACTTGCCAAATATTATTTTCGATTTTCTTTGACCTGATCTGTACCTTGCCATGTAAACTGCTCAAGCATTGATGCCAAATGTGAATGCATAATTTCTGGAACCAATATCTTGATTGAAGGGTTCTCTTGCATGATTTCTGCCAATGTTCGAATTAACTTACACACTTTTGATTGTGAACCTGATTTCTGGAATGATTTAAACACTTGCCAAACAAACTTTTGCCAAAGTTGATACTATCCATAACAGAACTGATTTCATGCTCTAGATTCAGACAGAGATTTCTGTCTTGTTCACATACTGCTCCACCATGTTTTGATATGTTGAATCACTTGTACATGCATAACCTCTGATTATGCGGCTGGACCATACATCAATGTCTCGACCATTTGCATGCTTAACTCATCACATTCATGCAACTGCCTTGTCTATGCTGATCATACATTTTCTTGCTTGCTCCACTACTATGGCTTGTATTTGCTTTGCTGATCTAACTTGAGAATATAATTGCATTTGCTGAAAGCATGACCATATTATTGAGCTGCCTTATGCATTCATGTATGTCCAGAAATTTGTGTACACAGTTTGTACATGTCTCATTGTTGTATCACTATAAAACTGCTACATTGACTAGTTTAGTTACTCCATTTGATCTACATGCACCAGAACAGTTTGTGTTGACCACATGTATAAATTTTTTTTTTGCATCATACATGTATATAGCAGTAGTGCAATGGTTTTGTTCCACCCATGCTTGTCACCATTCATTTTGCACTTGTTCATCTTTGAGCTGCTATGCATGTTATCCATTTCACCATGCTTCATTGATATATGCCATTGTACACCTTGTAGCTGCACCAGTATATTTTGTAAAGCTTGTGCCTTCTTGTTTGGGTTTGACTTGATCATACTGTGTATGCTTCTTTTTTCCAACCTTTGTTTGGCCATATTGAAATGGCTCGACCACTTTGTTTTTCACACTTGAAACCTGAATTTTGCAAATTGCTGCCATGTTCTCTACACTCATTTGTGCCATCTGTGTTGACTTGTTTATTGTACCATTGATCAAACTGCTTTGTTTTATGTTTGTGCATGGCTCGACATTTGGACTGTTTGCTGGTTTGACTTTGCTTTTTGTTGAAATGTTTTTGTGCACTTTGACTTTATTTTCATGTGCACTGAGTCGAGAAGGTCCATGTGGCTACTCCTCAGTTGCACACTGAATTGGCGTGGAAGTGCACACGTGTATATCTATACACGTGTGTATATGCAGTCATTCAGAAAATTTCCTGTCCCTGTACATATACAAACTGTCTGCTAGACACAGATGAATCAGATCAAGTCATGAAAAATGATGAGAAACACACCAGAAAACTGAGGCAAATAGAATTTTAAAAAAAATTATATTTGCATGTGTTCAGTTTTATTTCTATTGCAGTGTACTGTGTGTTTTCTGTTTCATGTGACAGGTAAGCAGACGGTGACTGGACTGACAGTGAAGATGCTGTGAAGACTGAAGACAAGAACAGTGTGAAAAAGTGTATATGTATACGAGTCTGTGTAAAAGAATGAATGAGTGAAACTGTGACTGAAAGATAGAGTGTTGTAGTGGAGAACACTGTATATGGAATTTTATTTGATATGTAATACAGTGATGTACAAATAGTGAAGTTAAAAAATTTGTACTGTTTGAATATTGAAATAAAATATTATATTTAAATAAAACACTGTGAATATTTGAATTTCTGTACAGTCGTATTTTATTTAAATATAAATATTATATTCCAGTCTGTGATTTACAATAACAGTACAATATCAAACACATTAAAATAATATATATTTGGTTGTTATCATCAAACAAAAATCATATAATTGTGTATACAACACCGTTATATACAACAATTTCTGCCGATATATGACCTCTGAGCTCGTACGTCTCAGAGAAGGGTGTTAAGCAAGAGAATAAATTATCCGCCACCAAACAGATATATATTTAACAGAGATCAACCATATAGTTAGAAATACAATGAAAGACATGTGATCCTGCCTTTAACTGGGTTAAAGAACTAATGCCATTTAAAACACAGTTCACGATAAACTCAAATCACATTCCATTAATTATGGAATCTTCACGGAAAAACAAATCAATATATAATTGATATCAATTTCCGTATCTGACTAATAATATAAATGGAATAACAGCAAAGCCTTTTAAATTCCATATCTATTAACAATCTTCCTCCATAGAAGTTCACTTCGATTATTATCAATCGAATCCCATTCAATTACAATTTAATGTATTAAATTGGAAAACGTTACTTTGGAAAATTCCCATTAAATATTAATAAAAAGATTTATAAATTCCAAATCACATTTCACTGTAAATCGGCTTAAAGAACGAATGTTGTTAAGAACATATTTCACAATAAACCCAATTCACATTCCATTGTTTATCGGGTTAAAGAACAAGTGTTATTTAAAACACCATTCACGATAAACCCGAAAATCAAATTCAATTCAATTCCAATTAAATATTAATTAATTGGTAAACTTCATTAAATCTTAATAAAAGATTTAACCTTTTCTCAACTGGTTTTAAGAACAGTGTCATTTAAAACACAGTTCACGACAAACCCAAAATCCAATTTAATATTAAATACAAGGCTCTGAATATAAAATATATCGGCTTATATTCAATATCAAATTCTAGAATCAAAAAATATCGTATTGGAATAACGATATATACATCTTCCAAATTCGTCCACGGAATTCGTATAATCACAGAATCCAATATCAAAATATTCCGAAGATAATTTCGATTCAAATCCATTCCAATTCATATATTGGAAATTTTGGTTATTTTCAAACCCATTTCAAATCCAATTTAATTATTTAAAAATATTGGATTATAATTCTAGTTCATAAGTAGTTCATTTCGATAAAAATATATTTTTATCTTTTCAAATATGGAATTTTTCATCCTAATTCTTTACAAATCATTTATTATAATTTTACACAAATTATAGATATTTTTAATAATTTTATCAAGGCCCGTACATTCGATTTCCATAAACGGTCATCGAACTGAACTTACAGCGACCTTTTCCAAATTTGATTTGGACATAATTCCTAATCCAACCATTAGATCTCAAATCTCTTATATTCATTGGAAAGCTCTTTTCGTTACAAACCCAACGGTTCTGATTTTAGGAGAATCCGACGGTCGGGTCTCCCGTAACATCAATTCGAAGTCAATGGTCGAAATTCGCGAACCACCGCAGCGCGGCGCGTTCTATTCAGGCCATTATATATATAATATAAATATTATATATATTTCATCGATTTTCATTTAAAACGTATTTTATAAATCGTTTTAAATTCGTTTTCAAAACGATTTCTACTTCATATTCAATTTCAAATCAAAATTGAATATTCCATATCATCGATATATAAATGATAGTATTTTCAAACATTAGATTTTGAAATCACTTCCTTTTCGATATTCATTATAAAAATGAATAAAATCAATATAAATATCATTCACGTCAAAATGGCGTTAATCTAATCAACACGGCTTTATATATTTAAATATTTTCATGCCCATCCCAAATCGGACATCAAAATCAGATTTTGATCTTTTACTGAATATTATTTTAAAATATTCATTACTTTAAAATATTCGTTATTTTAAAATATTCATTCTTTCTTAACTGGAATCAGACACAGTCAATTACCATATAATGTGATTATATGGATTTCATACAACACATGTATACATCAGCCATGATAAACAATCAACCATCATCCAAAGTGCATTCTACACTGCATAAGCATTAAATATAAATATTTTACGCTTACACAGCTTGTCAACCAATCGATTGACATACAACTCAATATTGGGATTAGTGTACGTCAAATATCATCCCTATACCCGTGTCCGGTTTCAATCAACAAATAATGAATTTTATTTGTACAGTTGGGTGATGTGTAAAATTTACTGTCTCAATCAATATAAGTCAAATGTATGGACATAAATAAATCGTCCGATTTGTAAATGAATATTTATTTTATTCATATACACGTTAAAAAATATATTTTTAACGATAAATAATTTATTTCAACACATGAATATTTTATTCAGTCCATTACACATCACAAACAATTTCCACAACACAATCAAACAAACAAGTTGTCCATAGTCTGTGGATGACGGGTGTCGGGTGCTGCTAAGCACTGTCTGCATCATAGTATATATTTTAACTAGAAAATAAGATTAAAGTGAGAAGTTCTCAGTGGGTTCCACTCTGTCATTCTTTCCCTCTGAACAGTTTGGATTTTCTAGAAATTCCAACGTGATATTTTTCCCCGCTATCCATAGTAAAAATCATATTTTTATATATGATATTTATACTTTAAAAATCATATTTTTATGTTGCTATTCCATATATAAAAATCTAATTTTTATATCGCTATTTTGATTATAAAAATCATATTTTAAATATTCTACATATATAAAAATCATATCTTTAATACTCTACTTCATATATAAAAATCTAATTTTTATTTAAAAATCATATATATAAAAATCGAACCTTTATTCGCTAAAAATCCTATTTTTATCGTGCTATCCATGCAAGTAAAAATCATATTTTTATAATTAAAAATCGCATTTTTAATTACCTAAACAAGTAAAAATGAAAATAAACGCTCATCTCGGTCGGAGTTGGCTCGGGGAAGTCGTAGTTAGGCGGTGGCGGGCCTGTAAGGGTGTCGACGGGCAAAGTAGGTGACGGTGGTGGTTTTTCTAAGGATTTAGATGGGGCCTTAGGGTTTTCCTCGAAGGGGAAGAGAGTGGCGGTTAGGGGAGGTGGCGCAGGGGTCGAGGAGGGGTGTAGGGGGTGCGACCAGTTGGAGGTGGCCTGGTGGTGGAGGGACATCGGGTTTCAAGGAGTTTTTAGGGGCTAGGGGTTCAACACCGTGAGGAGGAGGAAAAGGGGGCGTCGGGGAGGAGGAGGGGACTGGGTAGTGGCGGCCGACGTGGGGGAGGGGCGCCGGAGGTGCCGTGTCCAGGATCGGAGTGGCAGCGGCGGAAAACTGGGGGAGCGGGTTTGGGGGAAAAACGGGGGAGGCTGATTTAGGGTTTACCACCTTTTTTTATAAAACTATGGCTTTGCAAATCTATATATAACTTTCACATTCGACCTCAAAAACGAACCTACCGTCTGACGTCCCTAGCTAAATACTCCCACTCCAGACACAAGGGGATATGTTTCGTAACCTAATTCGGCTGTTACAATCAGTTTTCATCTAAATCAAAATATAAATCTTTATACTTTAAATTTGAACATACATTTTAATTTACCGCGGCCACATACTGACTCTGAAAATTCCAAAAAATTATTTCTAGCTTTGCATTGACGATACGGTCCTAACAAAACTAATTTCATCCAATTTGAAGATAGTTTGAAAAATGGCCAATTTCTGGTCGATCCAAATTGACTGAAACTGTCAAAACACGTTTTCCTTTGCCAGGGTCACATGTTCATTCCAAAAAAATTGAATTTTGGAATCTAGCTATACTTGACATCCCGGATCCAGCAAAAGTGGTTTCGTCGAAAACGGAGGTCGTTTGCAAAATGGCTATTTTTCCATAGCGACTATTTTGAATTTTCAACTGAACATAACTTTTTATTCCCGCTATTGAATTTGGATTTTTCAGATTCGTTGGAAAGATATTTTCAAATAGATTCAAATATTTTTGGTTTCACTAAAATCCTATTTATTTTGAATCCTGTACAGTCATTTGAAATTTGAAATCAAATTTTCAAACTACCGCTCCATTTTCAATTCCTTTTGTAATTAAAATAAATATTTATATTCTAACTTCGATTCAAATAAATATATATGTTCTAATTCTATTCAAAATAAATTTCTAGTCGTTATTATTTAAAATAAATCATTTTAAATATTCAAAATACATTAAAATTGCCAAAATAAAAAATTTAAATTGGTTTTGATTTTCGTGGTTGTTAAATTATCCTTAATCATGTCAGTGTATGTTTATTATGTGTATATATATGTACGTATGTACATGTATAAAAGATACCTAAGACATGATATGAATGTTAGAACTCATTTCTTGACACGGATTTTAGTTCTTTCAACGGTATTCTTATTTAGGGATAAAACAGCCAATGAACGATTGTTTTTCTTAATGTTTCATGCTTTTAAATATTATATGCATCATGAGTTGTTCATAGATAAGTGTATATATATTGATATTGGACTGTCTAATATACGTATACATATACATATATATATACATATATATATATGTGTGTGTACAAGATTTTATTTTGTTTACACCTGAAAGCCTATTGCGTGATCTAAATTTAGTCATAGCTGGGCTTTGAGATATTAAAACCACATGAATCCATTTACAATTTTAGAAATAGTAATTGTATAAGGCAAAAGGGATGGATATAATTTACTGTTAAAGAACTGTAAATTAATTTTGACTTTCAATTTGACTTGATTTAGATCATGATTTATTGAAAGTTTAAAGTTGGCTTTTGAAGCCTCGTCTCCGTAGAGTTACTGTAGTGCATTGCAAAATACATTAAGATGTATTGTTAGTTAGACTAACCATGTGAATTATTTTTATTTTTTTTAAACAGCAAATGTGCATGCTAAAATGGTTCAGTAGGAAGGGATCAAAGAAGCCAGATCTGCAAATATATTTCTGAGATGATGGACAAGTGTGACTTGTCTTATTTACAAAATTTGTTTATATAAATTTTATGTCTTACTGCATGGCCAAATGTATCTAAATGTCACTATTCTATACATTTTGATGTATATGTATATATTTGTGTAATAGGTGTAGTAAGAGTAGTCTATATTGATTTTGCATATATGAAATATTCTCTGAAAATGCATATAAGTGATTATATATATACCAGTGTATAAGATGTTGTAATCTGTGTTGTAATTATATAATGATATATAAATATGATACTTGCCACATAAATGTTGAGAATTAATATCGGTTATATGCAGTGAAATAACTGTTATATGGAACATGCTATTAACCTTGTATGTAGATGCCTGTGTTGGTTAATGCTTTGAATACATATTAGTTGAATTTATATGTAGATATACATAAATATACATATATATAGCTAGGGTATATACGTTATTGTAATATATAATGGGCTAAATGTCATACAAATGTAAAGGATAAATTTGGTTAATGGATAATTCATTTTAAAATTCAAATATAGTATTTGATACATGAATTAAAAATAAACAATGGTTTTCAAAGGTTCAAAATGAAGTATAGGCATTATTCATATATAATGTTGAATTTAAACATATATATATTATTTAAATCTAATTATTATTATGAATATAAAATACATATATTTGATATATGTAAACAACTCTAATATATGTAAACAACTCTAATATTGTTTCCATTGCGAATTATGAAATTTCCTTTAAAGCAAATTTTGTTATACTATGTCATGGTGAGGTCTTCCGATAATACACTCATCAATGTCCAATCTCATTGGATGTAGGTAATGCCAAAGCATTGTGCATCCTTTTATTTTGGTTATATGCGACGGAGTAAAAGTGATACTTGAATTGTATTATTGGGTTTGACTTAACTAAGCTGCATAATAAGATTATGGCTTAGAGGCAATAGCATGAATTATTCTATATTTTGAGCAAATGAATAATACTGAACAAAATGTTCGTCATGCGATCCAAGAGTTATATGTGTGATATAATTGACATAAGATGTCTACCTAAAAGGTTGTGTTTTAGGGATTAACCAAAGCTAGGTCAAGGCATGACTAGATATAGATCTTGGAACGCCATTATATATATATATATATACTTATATATGTATACAAACAGAGGGATGTTAATGTGAGTGGAAGCGTATTTTAGTTTAAAAATTATACATTAATATAAATTTTGATTATCAAAATTTTGTATTTATATTAAATAAATATTATAGAATCAGTTATTATTTGTTATCAACTGTAGGTATTAAATAATAAATAACTCCGATAATTTAAATTAATTCTTGAGAAGGATAAATTGCATTAAATCAAATTTCTCGACTAATATTGAAATTTGAGGATTGTCCTCAAACAAATTAAACGTAGTTGTTTTACAAATGTAGAAGATCTAAAATGAAAGTTGAAGTATGACTTTAACTGAATAAGATATAAATGTTATAATAATCTACTTATACATTTCTAGTATTAGATACTTGATATGAATCACATAAATGCATGTAAATTTACAGAAATTCCCAAATGAAGGGGGAATTGATTTAATGAACTTTATAAATTATTAATTATAATGTACTTGACATAAATATTGAGTGGATTAAATTTAGTGATTTAAATCCAACATACCTTTAGCATAACCAGTTAGCCCCTATAAACAAAAAAGTATATCAAAACTCCATAATGATGGAATTTTGAGATCATTTGATTTGGAATTATATAAAGAATGCAAATCTTGTTTATTATGCAAAATAACTGAATTACCTTTCACTTGACACTGTGAATGAGTGAAAACTCGCACATAGTGATGGATATGGAGCAATGAATACATAAGCTAGAGGCAGATTTTATTACTTCATTTATTTATTGATGATATCAGTAGACACATATATGTGTATCTTATGTAACACATATCAAAATCCTTTGAAAAGTTCAAAGAATTCAAGATAAAGTTAGAAACCAATTTTGGCATAAAATAAATTCTCTTCAAAAGGATCAAAGAGAATATTTAAGCCAATTATTTGATGACTATCCAGATGAGTTTGAAATTGTTTCACAACTCACTCCATCTAGAACACCATATTAGAATGTTGTGTCTGAAAGGAGAAATTGCACCTTATAAGACATAGTACGATTAATGATATGTCATATAGATCTTCCAATAAATTAAATTTAGAACAATTGCATTTAATCTTAATAACCGAGTTTAAAGAAGCCATATAAGATATGGACTAGGAAATGTCCTAGTGTGTATAAAGTGACGATTTGGGATGCAAGGTCGTTTATTAAACATCCTTCCTCTGATAAGATCGGACCCAAATCAGATAACTATTTTGTGTAATATCCAAAAGAAACAAATGGATATTATTTCTATGAATTCTCGGAGAATAAAATGTTTATTGCTCGAATTGGTATCCTTTATAAAAGAGAGCAAGTCTCTAAGATATCGATGGGAATGAAATAGAATTCGAAATGTCTGGAAAACCATAAAATGTCATTGAATCTTGTATAGACAAGAAATTGAGTGGGAGTGACACAATAATTCCAATGTTATTTGATAACACATTAATTATTGTAAATAATGTTGGTTTTAAAACATGAAATAAATAATGATTCTAAAAAAGAAAAATGTTTGGATTAAGTAGTTCATAATTGAACTTAGTTCATTGTTTATCCAATGTAACGACCCGAGGAGTTCGCGATCCTGGTTATCAACTCAATGTCGACTATCCAAGCATCGAAAACACCTAATAGTCCATGAAAGAAATTAGAGGGTGAGAATAGATAAGATAGAAACTTAAAATAGAAGAAGAAAAAGAACATACATCATCATCAGAGTAACATGAAACTCATAGCGGAACGAACATTATATAGTAGATACAAAACTTTGATATAAAATCAACACTTACAACACAACGGAAATAACAATAGCTATATAATCCTAAAGCCTCCTGCTCCAAGCTCTTCAAGTATGTCTGTAAAATCCTGACTACTTGACTGCCCGAACAAAATTGGGCACCCAAGAGTTTAGGGGGAAAAAACAAAACAAACTCTGGGTCAGTCATCAGACTGGTGTGAGTAAAACAGTTTAAAACAATTTGAGCAACTAAAGATATCTCATAAGACCATGCCGTATAACGGAACGGGTTTTTCCTTTATGAGAAACCAAAACATTTGATTTAACATCAAAAATCCTTCTGAAAGAAAGGATAATCGTAAGACCGATCCACAGATAAACACTTACGATAACCCAAATAATCTTTATATCAAATTCCTTTTGATATTATAATAGTGTCTATCAACCAAAACTAAATAATCATCTAGCAGAAACGCTTTCATATCACGGTCTACATATATAGTATACAATCAAAATCGCGAACACTTACTGGATAATGGATTACCAACTATGACAAGGTATGGAACCTGTAACACCCCATATTTCTGTTAACACTAAATTTGCTAATACAAAAACAGATGTGTAAAGGGGAGATGTATCTAATGTGCATACAAGAATAATAATAAATGTGTAAAGGGGAGATGTATCTAATGTGCATACAAAAATAATAATAAATGTGTAAAGGGGGGATGTATCTAATGCGTACGTATTTATATGGATTGACAAATAATAGTAAATGTACATTAAGAAAGAAATGGTGAACATAATTGGCTTCTCCTTACAACGGACGGCTCTGGTTAACCCTAGCTTCATCGACGGCTCAAATTAACTTGCAACTCTATAAAAAGACCCTAGGTCTCAAACTAAAAATTCACAAATAATAATAATAAGAAGAATTGGAGCCACCGTGCTGTCTGCTGAGAACTAGAGGGAGCCTCCACTTGAAAGAGACGAACAACATAGCGAATACAAACTAAAAGATTAAAAAAAGCAACAACAAATTAGAATCAAAGCAACGTCTTCCCAAAGGAAAGCTTTGCAAATTCAGAATTTCAGAACTCAGAAAACAAGACCGTCTACGATTGTAAGTTTAGCTACATTTTTAGAATGCGAATTAATATGAATATCATGTGTTGCGATGAAATGATAATAGTACGATACTCGTTATGTTATTAATATACGTTTGTGATTTGATTCTATTATCATGTTGAATTGAGAATTATTAAGTATGATGTTTATTATGTTTTATAGTATTAATCTATGCCAGCGACTTGATTCTATTATCATGTTAAATTTGGGATTATTGGATTAGATTATTTGTATAAGCATGGACTTGGATTGTAACATCTTATGAGAATTGTGTAGTTTATTATGCAAGTTTATGTAGTGAAGTTATGCGACCAATTGTCAAATCTATATGTTCATGTTTATGCAAAACTTATGCCATGTTCACACTTATCATATGTTGGGATTAATTTGCAAGAATGTTCAAATCTATGTTACTAATTAACACATGTGTATGTTGATTAGCCTATGTTGCTAACTCACATATACGTATGTTGATTTGCCTATGTTGCAAATTAACATATGTATATGGATTAGTTCATATTGCTAATTCTCATGTATGTTGTTAATATGGCCTATGTTAAAAAAACACATATATGTTGAGTTAGCCTATAAGTGCAAGTTCATACCTATGACATTATTATGTTTATGTTAGTCTTTTTGCAAGGTTGTACCCATGACATTATAATGTTCATGTTAGTTATTTTGCAAGTTCAACCCTAAAATGTTCATGTTAGTTATTTTGCAAGTACACCCTATTATGTTCATATTGATTATGCCATCAATACCAAAGTTATACCCTTGTCATGTTTATGCTAATTTATGCCAATTTGCGCATATTAAATTAGGCTAAGTTTTTAGCCTAATACTTTACACCAAAAATCATGCGAACGTAAATTAGGCTGAGATAGTTAGCCTAATGTTGGACGGGGTAACGTTGGGTTAAAATGATAATTTTAGGACAACTTTCCATAAATTGGTCATTAATCACATAAGTGATTTATGGCATAAAAAGGCATTAATTACCTTAATTAATGAGATTAATTGGAAATGAACGTGACAGTAATTTGAATATTTTCTAATTTACATATTGGTCATTAATCACATAAGTGATTTATGGCATAAAAAGGCATTAATTACCTTAATTAATGATATTAATTGGAAATGAATGTGACAGTAATTTGAATTTGAATAATTTACATAATTAAAATGCAAATTAGAAAATACGAACGCGCTTAACCCGAGGTTGGATTGAGTTGTGACGTAAACCTGCCCGGACCCGCCCGGCTGTCCAGTTGTCACAACAATAGCTATCCAATGTGAGAGGTTAAGGCATGGGGCCCAATAAAGACCCGATGTTAAACTGAGTTGTGGCGTAAGACTGCCCGGACCCAACTGGCATATAGGCAGCCACAACAATATCTGTCTAATCTGAGAGGTTGGTGCTGTAATAAGACAATTAGAGCTGAGTTAGGACTGATAGGGTTAAGTCAATTTAATAAATACTTAACCAAATTCAACATGTTAAATAATTTGGATGGGTGGGGGTTAGGTTCATTCAGACACTTAACCACTTAACATGTTTGACTACAAAACCTAGTAACGGGGACCCGTTTCAGCAGTAACCCAATTAGGTATCATGGTACCCTAAACTAGGCAGGGTAGGGCACGATTACTGGGCTGATTGTAAGCGGTCAAAAGCGACGGCGGTTGGTGCACAGTGTGGGTTCTAACAGAGTGCGGGCGTGCACACACTCTGGAGCAGACAAGTCAGGGCACTGGAGCATCAATAGTATACCCTATGCATGCTAGAATTGTGTCGGGGCCTCCACCATGGGACTTGATACACCCCATGGTGGGACCAGCATAGGTATCTACCATATAGAGCCGTAGGACACATGTGAATATACGAGTAGGAGCCGATCTTTTAAAGAAAGAGAAAGGGATCACTTCACCCCAATCACGGGGTGCCTGTTGGTATAAGAATTAGTAGGTGCAGAGATAGAGATTTAAAATAGGGTGCGAAGGGATGTTCGTTTTAGGATACCTTATCTAGTTCTAGGATAGTCTATTATCCTGATATCGTCATGTTCTCACTTTATGCAAGTCATGATCTTTTTATTATTAACATTCTAGGAATATAGCTAGACTTACCAAACTTATGTCTGACCCATTTTCCTTTCGTCTTCTTTTCTTTCCGTTCCCCCCCCCCCCCCAGGTCCACAGGGAGGAAACACCGCAGCTTAGTCAGTTTTTCATCCAGCTTGAAGAGAGAGAATGTATTGCTTGGATTTCCTTCATTTGGACCATGGCTTCGGATATCATTTATGGGGATTATGCAGCTTTATTTATGTTTCATGCTTCTTTAACTTTTAAAATCAAGACAGTATTATGGTTGTAATAATTGGAAGTTTGTTTTGAGATAATGTTGGAAATGTTCTGTATAAACACGTATTTATGATAATAAAAGTCTGTTGGTTTTTCCGCTGCTTTTTTATATGTGTTTATATATGTCTTGTGTTTTATTTGTGTCTTTTACTTATAAACCTCCACCAAAATTAAGGCATTCCCTTTGTGAGTGACCTTAACGGAGGTGGGGTGTTTCACTTGGTATCAGAGCATAGATTTACCACAATAGATAAAAAGTTTTTGAAACTATATTCAAATTAAAATTTAAAGAAGCATTTTTCAAGAAAAAGAATTGTTTTATAGTTTTAGAAAGGCATAATCCCCCAAAGCCATGTGAATTATCTATCCTTCGATTTGAATCTTTCCTTTTTCGTTTCAGCATGTCGGGAGAATCTAACCTTCCAGAAGGTGTGACTGTACCTGGTTGGTTTAGAAGGTACTTGGAAGCTAGGGCCAATGAGGCGGGCCCAGCGAATCTTCCTTCCCCAGCTGCAGCAATTCCTCCTCCTCCTCCCCCAGTTGCTGAAATTCCCCCTCCTCCTCCTCCTCCTTCGAGAGGAAATGCTTTTGCCAAGACTTGAAGAGATTTTAAAGCTATGGGTGGGAAAGACTTTCATGGAACCGAGTCCTTCGTAGCAGCCAGGAACTGGCTGAAAGAGACCGAAGTTCTTTTCGTTATCTTCGAGGTAGAAGACAGGCAGAAGGTAAGACTGGCAGTGTGGTTGCTCAAAGGAGAGGCTTCCTACTGGTGGGAAGTCACCAATGCAGAAAGACCAGTAGAAACATGGGAAGATTTCAGATTTAGATTTGAGCTTAAGTTCCTTTCAGAAGTTGAGAGAAGTCTTCAAATGGAGAGGTTCCTATCCCTTAAGCAAGGGAGTATGACCGTCAAAGAGTACGTCAACCAGTTTGATCAGCTGGCTAGGTTCGGACTGGACCTAGTCAACACCCAACACAAGAAGGCTCTCCGCTTTGTCAAGGGACTAAATGAGCCGCTTCATAGCCTGGCCATGACCCATATACCTATGGGAGCTACATATGAAAGGCTGGTACAGATGGCGTTACTACATGAGGAGGATAAAGGCAAGAAGGAGACAAAGGCGGAAGGGTCTCAGGGAAAGAAAGAAGCTTTACAGCCTAAGAAAACAGACTTTAAGAAGGGCGGGAAAAACAACAAAGCTCGCGAAACAAGAAAGTGTAATTTCTGTGGTGTGGTTGGACATGTGGTGAAAGACTGTAGGAAGAAGAAGGCAAAGATGAATGGTGGTTGCTTTCATTGTGGAGAAACAGGACACATAGCTAAGGACTGCCCTAAGAGGCGAGGGCAGGCGCAGAAAGCTGCATCCACTTCGGGTGGACAAGTTCATGCACTGGAGGCACCTCCTCTGCAACAGCGAGGTAGAAATACTTCTGTAGAAAGTGTAGTTTATCTTTATGATCACCCAGTTCGCACTTTATTTGATTCTGGTGCATCACACTCCTTTATTTCATCTGCTTTAGTAGAATCTCTACACCTAGAAACTAGTATGGTAGAGGATCCCTTGGTTGACTCCAATCCAATTGGAGGCCCAGCTTATTTGTCAATGATCTGTATGAATTTGAAAATCTCTATTCTAAGTGTAGAATTTAGATGTAGTACCTTTGTTTTGGACTTCTCGGGGTATGGATTGATTTTGGGCATGGACTGGCTATCCAGTAATGGTGCCATCCTTGATTGTGAGAAAAGAGTGGTTAGGCTTTTAACCCAATTCGGTAACACTCTGGAAATTACTTGTAATCCCTCGAATGTGGTTATGCTTAGTTATCTTGAATCGCTTGACGCTTCTGTTGAGAATTTGCAGTCAGTTAAGGTGGTCCGAGAATATTCAGATGTCTTTGATGAGGTGAAGGGCTTACCTCCGAAACGGGAAATAGACTTCCGCATCTATCTTGTTGACAATGCAAAGCCCGTTGCTTTGCTTGTTAGGCACATGGCTCCTAGGGAAAGGAAAGAGCTCAGTAAGCAGATTAAAGAGCTTTTAGAAAAGGGGTTCATTAGGCGGAGCATTTCAGAATGGGGCGCTCCAGTGGTGTTCGCTACAAAGGCGGATGGTTCGCTCCGTCTATGTGTTGACTATAGGGAGCTAAACAAGCTGACTAAAAAGAATAGGCACCCTCTCCCCAGAATTGACGATTTGTTTGACCAGCTTGTAGGAGCGTCGGTTTTCTCCCAACTTGATTTGGCGATCGGATTTCATCAGCTAAGGGTAGCTGATGATAGCATCGATAAGACAGCTTTCAGAACCCCAGACGGATTCTTTGAGTGGCTTGTCATGCCTTTTGGCTTGACAAACGCACCCGCTTACTTCGTGGACCTAATGAGTATGGTGTTCAGAGATTTCCTCAATAAATTCGTGGTGGTCTTCGTAGATGATATTTTGATCTTCTCAAAAAAATGAGGAAGAGCATGCTCAGCACCTAAAGGCAATCATGGAGACTCTTAGAACACATCAGTTAAAAGCTAAATTCTCCAAGTGCCACTTTTGGAGAGAAGAAATGAGATTTCTTGGGCATATAGTGTCCAAAGAGGGGTTAGCTGTAGACCCCGCAAAAGTAGTAGCGGTTCAAGAATGGAAGGCACCAAGGAATGCAACCGAGGTCCGAAGCTTCCTCGGGCTTGCAGGCTTTTATCGGAAGTTCATCAGAGATTTTGCAAAAATCTCAGCTCCTCTTACAAGGCTAACAAAGAAGAATCTAGTTTTCTCTTGGGATTTGGATTGCGAGTTTGCTTTCCAACGCTTAAAAAGGGCTCTTACAACAGCCCCAGTTCTGACCTTGCCGGATGGAAGAAAAATGTTTACAGTATACACGGATGCATGCGGGACAGGACTAGGCGCTGTCCTAATGCAAGAAGGAAGGGTAGTAGCTTATGGCGGAAGACAGTTGAAAGTTCATGAAAGGAACTACCCAACCCATGACCTTGAGTTGGCCGCCATCGTCTTTGCGCTTAAGTCTTGGCGCCACTATCTCCTAGGTGAGAAATTTGAACTGTATACTGACCATAAATCTTTGAAGTATCTCTTCTCGCAGAAGGACCTTAACTTAAGGCAACAAAGGTGGATGGAGTTTCTTGCCTCGTATGATTTCGAGATTTCCTACACTCCTGGCAAGGGCAACGTAGTCGCAGATGCCTTGAGTAGAAAGAAGCTAACGTTGAGCCCGCTATTTGTTGAAAGGAGAAGCCTAGAGTTTATAGCCAGTTTTGACATTAGACCCTCCTCTGATTTTGTACCCGGTCTGTTGGCATTGCTAGAAGTGCGGCCCACTCTCTTAGACTCAATAGGGACCGCACAACGAGAAGACCCTCAGCTTGTAGAAGTGGTTGATAAGCTCGTCAGGGGTGAGACTTCTAGTCACCTCGATAGATACACCATCGACGACAAAGGGTGGTTAAGACGGGATGGAAGACTATGCGTCCCACAGGCGAAGGAGTTGGTGAAGAAAGTTCTTGAGGAGGCATATCATTCCAAGATGACAATACATCCAGGCGGGGACAAAATGTACAAGGACTTAAAGAGAGTTTTCTTTTGGAGTGGCATGAAGAAGGACGTGGCAGATTTTGTTTCTAAGTGCATGATTTGCCAACAAGTCAAGGCAGAGCAGAAGAAGCCTGGTGGTCTGCTCCATCCTCTAGAGGTCCCACAGTGGAAGTGGGGTAGCATTTCAATGGACTTCATTGATGGGCTGCCTAGGTCTAGAAGAGGCAACACTAGCATTTGGGTAATAGTGGATAGGCTTACTAAAAGCGCCCACTTTTTACCTGTCAAGAGTAGAAGGACTTCCTCGTCTCTAGCATCTCTTTATCTTAAGGAGATAGTTCGACTCCATGGAATACCTTCCAGCATTATTAGCGACAGAGATCCTATCTTCACAAGCTAGTTTTGGCGGAGTCTACAAGAAGCTGTAGGCACACGGTTATGTTTGAGCATGGCCTATCACCCCTAAACCGATGGACAGACGGAAAGGGTAAACAGGATTTTGGAAGACCTTTTGAGACTTTGCGTCCTTGACTTTGGAGGGACTTGGGAGGACCATCTTCCTTTGGTGGAATTTGCCTACAACAACAACTACCAAGTCACCATCGGAATGACGCCCTTCGAAGCTTTATATGGAAGACCGTGCCGATCGCCCACTTGTTGGTGGGAGTCTACTGACAAGCTCATACTTGGACCAGATATGATCCGAGAGACTTCAGAGAAAGTAGACTTAATACGGAGAAGAATGAAGACAGCCCAAGACAGACAAAAATCCTACGCAGACAAGAGAAGGACCGACCTTGAATTTGAGGTTGGGGACAGGGTTTTCCTTAAGGTATCTCCTTTAAGGAACGTCGTTCGCTTTGGATCCACAGGTAAGCTAGAACCAAGATTTGTAGGGCCGTTTCCTATCATCGAGAAAATTAGGAAGATGGCCTACAGGTTAGAGTTACCCGAGAGACTGGCCGGAGTTCACGACGTCTTTCATGTTTCTCACCTCCGGAAGTATCTACATGAGTCAGCGGAAGTGGTAGAGCCAAACATTCTAGAAGAAGCTGAAGTAGAACGCGAAGTAACTGTGAGGAAAGTTCCAACTCGTATCTTAGGAACTGAAGTGAAAAAGCTACGCAACCACGAAGTCAAACTCGTCAAAGTTCAGTGGAGCGACGCCGAGGAAGACGCGACTTGGGAAACTGAAGATAGAATACGCGCAGCCTACCCTTTTCTTTTTTAGGGTACATTTTTTATCTCTCTTTTTCCTTAAAGTCATGTTAGTATCTATCTTTTTAGGTATATCTCCCCGACCTTACCCTTTTATCCTTAGGTGGAAACCCCTTTGGATGTAAACATGTAATTGAAACATGTTATGGATGATGGTTGCAAGTGGTTGCAAATGTTTGCTAGTGGTTGCTCGTGGATGCATATACACACACAATCTAGGGTTTTAGATCGGCTCAGTCACTTCATATTGCATATGCATATATGTGTTTATGTTTGTATATGGTTGAAGCATAATATGTTGTCATATGGATGTTGCATTTGTTTGAATGATTGCGCACTCATGTAGAATTATGAATAGGAAAAAGTTTGCATACATAATGGATTCAAGACACTTACATAATTTGCATTAAGGAGGTCAACTGAATCAGTAGACCGCCTGATTTTTGCATTAGATAACGACATGTACACACACGATGCATATGATCATGAAGCATTAGAAGTCCTTTAAGGACAATGGACGCTCGTGTTTGATGATTGAGTTGATGGACATTTGGATGGTAGAATATATGTTCTCCTAGACTTGGATATTTCGGGGACGAAATCCTTTAAGGAGGGGAGAATGTAACACCCCGTATTTCTGTTAACACTAAAGTTGCTAATACAAAAATAAATGTGTAAAGGGGAGATGTATCTAATGTGCATACAAGAATAATAATAAATGTGTAAAGAGGAAATGTATCTAATGTGCATACAAAAATAATAATAAATGTGTAAAGGGGGGATGTATCTAATGCATACGTATTTATATGGATTGACAAATAATAGTAAATGTACATTAAGAAAGAAATGGTGAACATAATTGGCTTCTCTTTACAACGGACGGCTCTGGTTAACCCTAGCTTCATCGATGGCTCAAATTAACTTGCAACTCTATAAAAAGACCCTAGGTCTCAAACTAAAAATTCAAAAATAATAATAATAAGAATTGGAGCCACCATGCAGTCTGCTGAGAACTAGAGGGAGCCTCCACTTGAAAGAGACGAACAACATAGCGAATACAAACTAAAAGATTAAAAAAAAGCAACAACAAATTAGAATCAAAGCAACGTCTTCCCAAAGGAAAGCTTTGCAAATTCAGAATTTCAGAACTCAGAAAACAAGACCGTCTACGATTGTAAGTTTAGCTACATTTTTAGAATGCGAATTAATATGAATATCATGTGTTGCGATGAAATGATAATAGTACGATACTCGTTATGTTATTAATATACATTTGTGATTTGATTCTATTATCATGTTGAATTGAGAATTATTAAGTATGATGTTTATTATGTTTTATAATATTAATCTATGCTAGTGACTTGATTCTATTATCATGTTAAATTTGGGATTATTGGATTAGATTATTTGTATAAGCATGGACTTGGATTGTAACATCTTATGAGAATTGTGTAGTTTATTATGCAAGTTTATGTAGTGAAGTTATGCGACCAATTGTCAAATCTATACGTTCATGTTTATGCAAAACTTATGCCATGTTCACACTTATCATATGTTGGGATTAATTTGCAAGTATGTTTAAATCTATATTACTAATTAACACATGTGTATGTTGATTAGCCTATGTTGCTAACTCACATATATGTATGTTGATTTGCCTATTTTGCAAATTAACATATGTATATGGATTAGTTCATATTGCTAATTCTCATGTATGTTGTTAATATGGCCTATGTTAAAAAACAAATATATGTTGAGTTAGCCTATAAGTGCAAGTTCATACCTATGACATTATTGAAAAGTCCGAGTGTGTACGACTTGTGCAGGATCTATAATATGGCTATGCGGAATGTATGTGATAACTTAAGCTATTCAATAGTTATGCGAATAAATATTCGCAAACAATATATATATCACAAATAATTATAAATGCAGTAAAGTAAAGTAAAGTAGAGTAACGACACCAGGATTTTTATACTGGTTCGGACCTCCAGTCCTACGTCCAGTCCCGAAGCTCCTCTTCGGCTTTTCACTAAACAACACCCTTTCTTTACCCGGAGGAACAGGTTCACAACACTACTTGATTTACGGGCTACAAGTTTACCCACTTGATTTCACGGGCTACAAGCTTACCCACTTGATTTCACGGGCTACAAGATTACCCACACAGGACAATTACAAGAGTTTGACTTCTGATTGTGTTCTTCTTTCAACACTGATTTGTCAACGATTGAGTACACCCTTCCTATAATCTTATCCTCAAGTATATGAATTGAATGCGAAGATTTGAAGGAAGTTAGTTGCTTGTCGAATCAAAATATGAGAAATATTATCAAGGATTCAATAAGTAACTTGAATTTGGGAGCTTTTTAGAATGCAAGAGTATTTAGAAAGTAAGATCAGAAATCAGAACAAGAATCAGTGATTTGGATGAATGAAAGATGATGTATTTGTAGCAAATGAGAAGTTGTAATTATTAGTGAAAAGTTGCAATCAAAAGGAGTGATTTTTAATGAAGAGAAATGGATGCAACTTTTCAAGAAAGAAGATGACTCTTCATGAAATTCAAAAATAGGTCGACAGGAAAAATTAATAGGTTGACAGGTTTTTGACCGTTATTTCAAAAAACAGTTGACCTGTTAATTTTAACAGGTTGACCTGTTATATTTAAAAATAGGTTGACCTGTTATTTTTAACAGGTTGACCTGTTTTTGTCAATATACAGTAAAAACGAGTTTTCATGCATAATTTTGAAAGCAATGAGAAGTATGATTATTTGAGGATAGATTTTAACATAAAATACTCTAAATAACCAACTTCTAACCTATGAAACCATTGAATCTTCTTTTTGTCGATCATGAAGCTTCTTCTCGTCATTAATCAAAATAAGCATTGAAACCGTTGACTTAACATTCTCCCCCTTTTTGATTGATGACAATATAGCTTGATATTTTAATCTTTATTGCTATCTTCCCCTGTATATAAGTTCTGTCTCCCTTTAAATATCTATATATCCATAATCTTAGCTCCATGTCATGATTTCCATTGATCTTTATTTTGTTGTTATCAATCGAAATTCTCGTGTCTCAACATTCTCCCCCTTTTTGATTGATGACAACACCTTGGATTTTCTCCCTTTGAATATAAAGCTCCCCCTGAATTTCTGCAACATTTGTTAGTAAATAATCTTACCTTTTGATTCCTGCATTAACAAATGTTAGCACACATATACTTTTACCATATTAAGCACATATATTTTAAATAGTATATGTAAAATATTTCTCCCCCTTTGTCATCGATTAAAAAGAATAAATATCATAATAACCTCCATAATCGAGAGTAGTATAATTTCAAAATAGTATAAGAAATGGTGTTTGAGTTTGGAATTTGAAACGACGTGTCTTTATAAAAAACAGTTTTCAGAGAGACCGGTCGACCTATAAAATCAAGGCGGTCGACCTAAAAAGTTTCGGGTTGGAGAAAATGAAAGAAATAGTACAAAGCGGTCGACCGAAATGTTCAACCGGTCAACCGTTTTCTTGCTGAAACAAAAACCGGTCAACCTAAAAATGTATACAGGTCGACCTAAAATTTCTCTGTTTCAAAAAAAATATGATATCGGTCGACAGAATTTTTTGACCGGTCGACCGAAAACTTCTCTGGATTGTGAAAATCAAAACCGGTCGACCTATATTCTTGGACCGGTCGACCTAAAAACTCTCTGGTTTGAAATTCATCTATTTAGGTCGACAGCTTTTTTTTTTTTTTTTAGGTCAACAGGATATGTATAAAACTGTTTTTTCGGCTATATTTTGAATGAAATCAATACTCAAACATCATTTTATTAAAATAAAAAAATGTAAACTCATAAAAAAGGAACTAAAAACATTATTAAACGGAATATAAAGAAATCTCCTTAGACCCAATATAATCATTATTTCCTTGGTTCCCATGGAGAATATTTTCCGCTTCCACCTTCATTTTTGTTGTAATTCTTATCCCATGAATTTTGTATCCTCGATGACGATGAAATATTGAAACATGTGCTTTTTGATAAGCTAAATTTTCAAAGATATTTAGAGATACCGAATAGCCTTCTCTTTGTTGTGGTGTACCTGCAAAAAATATAACATATATAGTTTGGTACCCACTTGCTTTGTTCGGGTCCATGGGTCAGATGGAAGGTAACCATACCCAAGAGTGTTTAACGGAACCTTTAAAGATAAAATTTTCGTTATTAACTACCGAATCAAAATAATCATCGATATATTTTTCTCTGTTTTTCCAACTTACAGGAACCCAAATACTTAAGTAATCTCTATTGATATTCCTTTTCGTACTCCTAGATCTATTATACAGATCTCTAGTCATAGAAGTATTCGAATTTCTATAATAATTGGATCTAGGATGAGCATACATGTCATAATAATTGAAAAGGGTCGGTTGTGTATTAGTACTAGCAGCGATATTCTTATTGTACATGAAAGCATATCTAGTACTATTTCTAAGATTACTATTATTAAATTTATTTCCAAAGTCGCTATTGACATTTTTCTTTTGAGATTTCACAACCGATTTTGGTTTGAAAGATAAACTAAGATTTTTCTTAGCTTTGTTCTTTTGCACTATTTTCTTCTTTCCATAACCAAGATGCTTCTTAATTTCTTGGTTTTTATATCCCAAACCTTGCTTATTTGAAGTTGATTGTGAATTCTCAATGATCTTTGTCAAATTTTCTCGACCTTTGTTAAAGTTAGAAACATTTTGAGTAATATTTTCTAACTTATTTTGTAAACTAACTTTTTCTAGGTCCATAATTTTGATTGTTGCTTTAAGCTCATGATTTTCAGTAGTGAGAGTATCATTTTTCTCTTTTTGAACTTCAATTTCTTGAGTCAAAAGAGATAGTTGAGAGTCAATATTAGATGATGATTCTTGAGCCTTTTCAAGTTCCTCTTCTAATATTTTCTTTTCATCCTTTAACATATCTCGTTCAAATTCTACTCTACTTAAATCGGCTTGAGCTTGTTTGCATTGTCGTTTCATATCTTTAAATTTATATATCAACTCAGCATTTATATCAAGAACTTCTTCAAAAGAAGGAATTTGTACCTCATCTTCTTTAGCCATAAAGCATATATTTGCTTGTTCATTATCTGAGTCGCTTTCACTTTCGGATGAAGATGAATCTGAATCATCCCAAGTTACTGAGAATGCCCGTTTCTTTGACTTGTCCTTTTTGTGTTTGAACTTATCATTTCCTGTCTTCTTCTTTTGTTCTGGACAATCATTTTGCATATGTCCCTTCTTATGACAGTTAAAGCATTCTACATTCGATGATGATGGTCTGTTTGATCCGAACTTCTTTCTGTTGTATCGACTAGCTTTTCGTTTCTTTAAGAATTTTTTGAATCCTTTTGCAATGAATGCTAGATCCTCATCTTCGGAATCTGAGATGTCTTCATCAGCATGAAAAGCTACATTTTTCTTTTCTTCTTTTTGTTCTTTTCGAGCCTGCAAGTTAGCTTCATAGGACATAAGATTTCCTATCAATTCATCTGGCTTCATGGTGGAAAGATCATTAGCTTCTTCTATGGCTAATACTTTTCCTTCTCATTCATTAGTCAGTGAATGTAGGACTGTTAAAACTACATCAAAGTCAGAATATTTTTGCCCTAACCCGATAAGAGCATGATGAATAGTTTGAAACCTTGAATACATCTCATTGATTGTTTCATTTGGCTTCATTTTAAAATTTTGAAATTGACTTTTCAACAAAGCTATTTTTGCTTGTTTAACCTTGTTAGTACCTTCATGAGTGGTCTTTAGTGTTTGCCAAATTTGATAAGCAGTGGTACAGATACTAACACAGTTATATTCATTTTGGTCTAATGCACAAAACAACATATTTATTGCTTTTGCATTAACTGCTGCCGTTTTCTCAGCCGGTGTCCATTCTGAATACTCAGTTGTTGGATTCACTATTTCTTTTTTAGTAGCATTCCAAGCATCATAGCTAGTTGATTGCATGTAAAAAGCCATACGTGTTGCCCAATAGCTATAGTTTAGACCATTAAAGAAAGGAGGTCTTTGTGTCGATTGACCTTCAGTGTAAGTGGTGTTACTCGTACTTGCGTTATTTGCCATATTACTAGAATATATCAAATAACTGTGTTACGGTAATATGATGACCTTGCTCTGATACCAATTGAAAAGTCCGAGTGTGTACGACTTGTGCAGGATCTATAATATGGCTATGCGGAATGTATGTGATAACTTAAGCTATTCAATAGTTATGCGAATAAATATTCGCAAACAATATATATCAAAAATAATTATAAATGCAGTAAAGTAGAGTAACGACACCAGGATTTTTATACTGGTTCGGACCTCCAGTCCTACGTCCAGTCCCGAAGCTCCTCTTCGGCTTTTCACTAAACAACACCCTTTCTTCACCCGGAGGAACAGGTACACAACACTACTTGATTTACGGGCTACAAGTTTACCCACTTGATTTCACGGGCTACAAGCTTACCCACTTGATTTCACGGGCTACAAGCTTACCCACACAGGACAATTACAAGAGTTTGACCTCTGATTGTGTTCTTCTTTCAACACTGATTTGTCAACGATTGAGTACACCCTTCCTATAATCTTATCCTCAAGTATATGAATTGAATGCGAAGATTTGAAGGAAGTTAGTTGCTTGTTGAATCAAAATATGAGAAATATTATCAAGGATTCAATAAGTAACTTGAATTTGGGAGCTTTTTAGAATGCAAGAGTATTTAGAAAGTAAGATCAGAAATCAGAGCAAGAATCAGTGATTTGGATGAATGAAAGATGATGTATTTATAGCAAATGAGAAGTTGTAATTATTAGTGAAAAGTTGCAATCAAAAGGAGTGATTTTTAATGAAGAGAAATGGATGCAACTTTTCAAGAAAGAAGATGACTCTTCATGAAATTCAAAAATAGGTCGATAGGAAAAATTAATAGGTTGACAGGTTTTTGACCGTTATTTCAAAAAACTGTTGACCTGTTAATTTTAACAGGTTGACCTGTTATATTTAAAAATAGGTTGACCTGTTTTTGTCAATATACAGTAAAAACGAGTTTTCATGCATAATTTTGAAAGCAATGAGAAGTATGATTATTTGAGGATAGATTTTAACATAAAATACTCTAAATAACCAACTTCTAACCTATGAAACCATTGAATCTTCTTTTTGTCGATCATGAAGCTTCTTCTCGTCATTAATCAAAATAAGCATTGAAACCGTTGACTCAACATTCTCCCCCTTTTTGATTGTTGACAATATAGCTTGATATTTTAATCTTTATTGCTATCTCCCCCTGTATATAAGTTCTGTCTCCCTTTAAACATCTATATATCCATAATCTTAGCTCCATGTCATGATTTCCATTGATCTTTATTTTGTTGTTATCAATCGAAATTCTCGTGTCTCAACAATTATAATGTTTATGTTAGTCTTTTTGCAAGTTTGTACCCATGAAATTATAATGTTCATGTTAGTTATTTTGCAAGTTCACCCCTAAAATGTTCATGTTAGTTATTTTGTAAGTACACCCTATTATGTTCATATTGATTATGCCATTAATACCAAAGTTAAACCCTTGTCATGTTTATGCTAATTTATGCCAATTTGCGTATATTAAATTAGGCTAAGTTTTTAGCCTAATACTTTACACCAAAAATCATGCGAACGTAAATTATGCTGAGATGGTTAGCCTAATATTAGACGGGGTAACGTTGGGTTAAAATGATAATTTTAGGAAAACTTGCCATAAATTGGTCATTAATCACAAAAGTGATTTATGGCATAAAAAGGCATTAATTACCTTAATTAATGAGATTAATTGGAAATGAATGTGACAGTAATTTGAATATTTTCTAATTTACATATTGGTCATTAATCACATAAGTGATTTATGGCATAAAAAGGCATTAATTACCTTAATTAATGAGATTAATTGGAAATGAATGTGACAGTAATTTGAATTTGAATAATTTACATAATTAAAATGTAAATTAGAAAATACGAACGCGCTTAACCCGAGGTTGGATTGAGTTGTGACGTAAACCTGCCCGGACCCGCCCGGCTGTCCAGTTGTCACAACAATAGCTATCCAATGTGAGAGGTTAAGGCATGGGGCCCAATAAAGACCCGAGGTTAAACTGAGTTGTGGCGTAAGACTGCCCGGACCCAACCGGCATACAGGCAGCCACAACAATATCTGTCTAATCTGAGATGTTGGTGCTCTAATAAGACAATTAGAGCTGAGTTAGGACTGATAAGGTTAAGTCAATTTAATAAATACTTAACCAAATTCAACATGTTAAATAATTTGGATGGGTGGGGGTTAGGTTCATTCAGACACTTAACCACATAACATGTTTGACTAGAAAACCTAGTAACGGTGACCCGTTTCAGCAGTAACCCAATTAGGTATCATGGTACCCTGAACTAGGCAGGGTGGGGCACGATTATTGGGCTGATTGTAAGCGGTCAAAAGCGACGGCGGTTGGTGCACAGTGTGGGTTCTAACAGAGTGCGGGCGTGCACACACTCTGGAGCAGACAAGTCAGGGCACTGGAGCATCAATAGTATACCCTATGCATGCTAGAATTGTGTCGGGGCCGCCACCATGGGACTTGATACACCCCATGGTGGGACTAGCATAGGTATCTACCATATAGGGCCGTAGGACACATGTGAATATACGAGTAGGAGCCGATCTTTTAAAGAAAGAGAAAGGGATCACTTCACCCCAATCACGGGGTGCCTGTTGGTATAAGAATTAGTAGGTGCAGAGATAGAGATTTAAAATAGGGTGCGAAGGGATGTTCATTTTAGGACACCTTATCTAGTTCTAGGATAGTCTATTATCCTGATATCGTCATGTTCTCACTTTATGCAAGTCATGATCTTTTTATTATTAACATTCTAGGAATATAGCTAGACTTACGAGACTTATGTCTGACCCATTTTCCTTTCGTCTTCTTTTCTTTCCGTCCCCCCCCCCCCCCCCCCGGTCCACAGGGAGGAAACACCGCAGCTTAGTCAGTTTTTCATCAAGCTTGAGGAGAGAGAATGTATTGCTTGGATTTCTTTCATTTGGACCATGGCTTCGGATATCATTTATGGGGATTATGCAGCTTTATTTATATTTCTTGCTTCTTTAACTTTTAAAATCAAGATAGTATTATGGTCGTAAAAATTGGAAGTTTGTTTTGAGACAATGTTGGAAATGTTCTGTATAAACACGTATTTATGATAATAAAAGTATGTTGGTTTTTCCGCTGCTTATTTATATGTGTTTACATCTGTCTTGTGTTTTATCTGTGTCTTTTACTTATAAACCTCCACCAAAATTAAGGCATTCCCTTTGTGAGTGACCTTAGCGGAGGTGGAGTGTTTCAGAACCACCTTTCGGTAGTATACCTCTAGAGAGGAATACACTGGGTTCAACAAGAACATCTTGCAACCCGGCCACACATGTCCAACCACTCATTTCGCTTGAGTGTATCAAATGTATATCACCAACGGTTGGGATCAACAACCGTTTCCCGAATGGGACAGCATCGAATAGATTAAAGAAGTAAATGAAACTCTAGATCAGGTGAAAATACACCCTGATTGGAAGAAACCCACTAAGCCATGCTCCCTGCCCGATTTTTGTCATTTCCCGGTTGTGAGGCTCGCTTATCTCTGACAGATCACACATTTATTCACTTTGAATGTCACATCGTTATACCTGCCAAATCACAAATTGATTTTCACAAAAATACCACGGGTATATAGCTAAGAGAAACGAATTCCTCCGCCACCAAACGTACATACGTTTGAAGAGATCAGCTTACGTGATCCATTAAATATACTCTGTCAGACATTCTTCCATACAGGTCGTCCTGGGACTGGACAAAACGAAGGCACTATTCTGTAAACAAGACAGCCCATGCATAACTCCGTTTTCAATTATCTTCATCATATTTGATCGCAACGCTAATGCCATACGGAGTGGTTTTTTAGATAACATATCTGATCCCCATCTCTCTGTATTGACAATGCAAAAATGGTCAAAAACTTCGATAGTCGGTGAGTTAACTATCAAAGAATACACGTATGCAAACAACGATATTATTTCCAGATGGAAATTATATCGATCAATCATCATTTAACATTATCTCTTTAGTTCATAAATTTATTCATTACCTGTTCCCATATATTCAACATTCCTTGTTTTCTAAATTTAGAAAACATACATTATTAATCATTAGAAACATTTCCATCTCTTTTCCACGTATCACTGTCATTCCAGTATTCTTTATCATCAAACATTTCATTTTCTATGATTAGAAAATATCTCTGATTATATTTGGAAAACGTTTCCAAAACTCATTCATCGGATTTAAACAGATGTTTAAATAAAACATCGCTATGCCACTCAAACCATTACCTTCATCAACTAAACTCACTTAACCAACCTTCACTATCGAACCTTAACCATTCCTTAGTTAAAAACGAAGTCAATCAAGTTGGGGTATAACTACCTCTCAGACCTTAACTGAACAACATTGCTAACCTTAAAATAGACAAAGTTCACCTTTTACATCTTTAACAAACTTCCTTACGTAACTCTCGGATTCTATTTACGAATCCACTTCTTTTACAGAAATCAATTGATTATAATAATAGTGTTATAATCCCTACTTCCTAAATATCTAAATTTAAATAAAAACTTATACACCATAATTTAAATAAATAAATAAATGATTTATTTAATAAATAAATCTTAATTTAAAAACTGGAAAGTAAATAGTACTTCCCTGCATTCGATATAATCGAACCTCAATTTATAATTCTCTTTTGAATAAACTATATTCGATTTAACTCTATTTCGAATAACTGATTCGATTAACTCTTTTCGAATAACTAATTCGATTAACTCCTTTCGAATAACTAATTCGATTAACTCCTTTCGAATAACTAATATTCGATTAACTCCTTTCGAATAACTAATATTCGATTAACTCCTTTCGAATAATGAATTCGATTAACTCCTTTCGAACAACTAATATTCGATTAACTCTTTTCAAATAACTAATTCGATTAACTCCTTTCGAATAACTAATTCGATTAACTCTTTCCCAATGACTAATTCGATTAACTCGTTTCGAATAACTAATTCTATTAACTCCTTTTGAATAACTAATATTCGATTAACTCCTTTCGAACAACTAATATTCGATTAACTCCTTTCGAGTAACTAATATTTGATTAACTCCTTTCGACTAACTAATTCGATTAACTCTTTTCGAATAACTAATTAGATTAACTCTTTTCGAATAACTAATTCGATTAACTCCTTTAGAATAACTAATTCGATTAACTCCTTTCGAATAACTAATATTCGATTAACTCCTTTCGATATTCGATTTACTCCTTTCGAATAACTAATATTAGATTAACTCTTTTCGAATAACTAGTTCGATTAACTCCTTTCGAATGACTAATATTCGATTAACTCCTTTGAATAACTAATTCGATTAACTCTTTCGAATAACTAATTCGATTAACTCCTTTCGAATAACTAATATTCGATTAAGTCTTTTCGAATAACTAATTCGATTAACTCCTTTCGAAAAACTAATATTCGATTAACTCTTTTCGAATAACTAATATTCGATTAACTCTTTTCGAATAACTAATTATATTAACTCGAACTCTAATCGATTAAATCTAACTCTAACCGATTAACTATAATTCGATTAGCTCCTCTAACTCATTTTGATTAACACATTTTGATTAACACATTTGATTAACTCTACTTCCATATTCAGTTTCAAATATCGATGTTGAAATCGATTTTTACTTCTCTATATAAGTCCTAACTTATATATTATATTTATCCAATGATAAACATTTTATTTAATTTATAAAATATTATTTATAAATTAATCTTCTCAATCTATCGGTTAGAACAGATTCTATTTAAAAATTTTGCTTTAAATCCATATCATGTTATACCCGTGCGCGAAGCATGGGTCTAAACCTTTCAAATATAAAATTCTCTTTTTATACTATTCTTATTCATTTTCAAGTATTTCCTTTTATAATCTATTTATTTACCAAATAAATCCCCTTTGTTCGTTCTATTTATTTTATAAAATATTTCCTTTTTATATAAAATCCATTGATTTTATAAGTAATTCCTTTTATTTTCCAACTATTTCCTTTTCTATTTGTTTTACAAATATTTCCTCTTCTATTTGTTTTACAACTATTTTCTCTTCTTTTCTATTTATTTGACAAATAAATATTCCTTTTCAATTCTATTTATTTAACAAATAAATATTTCTTTTCAATTCTATTTATTTAAGAAATAAATATTTCTTTTATAACTCCTTTGATTAACTCCTTTTGATTTTATAATTAATTTCTTTTATAAAATCCTTTTCCTATTATATATAAAATCCATTGATTTTATATAAATAATTTATATTCAAAATACACTTTGAAAATCCCCTTTTCTATATCCTAGTATTTCTTATGGTGTTTAAAGTACCAATTCACAATGATCGATATCATTCAAACACACATAATCAACAACAGATAATATGTCACATCATATATTACAGTATATGAAAAGAACAATATTATAAATATTGAGGAATCCAGTTGGATCCGTCCAACCTTGTTTACTGCATCCACAGATGTTAAACAATATAATTAACATCAGCTTCATTTCAATATGAAATATTCTGATAAACAGAATCAATATTTGATTAATGATTATATATATATATATATATATATATATATATATCTTATCTATAATTTCAACCAATACATAAGCAATTAAACCAAACAGTCAGCACACAGCAATCAATCATCATTTATCAGTTCTAAAAATACGTTATAAAAATATAACTGATGGAGTTGGCGAATTTTACTCACATTGGACCGTTATCGTTAAATAACGATTAACCATCTTTTGATTCAGACGGACAATTTATTTTGCAATAAATTGTAACGAGCTCCAATCCACTCCCAGTCAGTTCCATTGCGTAGCCACTGTCCGTACGATCCTAACGGATCTTGTTTCGCAGAAAACCAATATCGTATGAGAAAGTTATCAATTTTATTGGTTAATACACATTTTATATACTATTTGTTTTTAATTAACTATTATTGGGCCTCACCCATTTGAATCCAGCCCAATCATGCTATGCAAAGTGCAGACCCGCAATCCCCTTTCTTCCCCAAACTGTCGAACTCCAGGAGCCACAAACACAACCATTTTCAAATCTTTTCCAACCTCGTTGGTTTCCATTCCTTCACGAAACCAGCTCCTTCCATCACAATTCTTCTCCCCATCTCCTCCTCTACCGCCTCATTACCAACAAGAGGATCTCGCATCTTCATTTTCATCCGCGACTTCAGGCTCTCGCTCGCACCGCTATAGGAGACTCAAGACATCTAGTTTCATGGAATTCTACAAAATTCCCTCTACATATGTGCCTTGACCCTACGAGCAACTCGTAACCCTCCCCGTAGCCTAACTCTATCCCAAACAGTGGCAAACTCCAACCCTAACTCATCGAATATCCACGCTGTAAAATTGGACACGGCAAAACACATCGCACCCTTCCAAACTTGTTCCAGATAAAAGCTCATTCGATGTTGAATTCATACATACACACATTATGATTTATAGATTTTTATATAATTTGTTTGGAATTTTCGATCTCTCGTTTTACTAAAGAAAAAGAAGAAAAGCAGCGACGGAACTATTTTGACCAAGGAAATAGATGACTTAGGGTTAGGATTGTATGGTATATTTATAATATAAATTTTGGCTTCTATTAGAAGCTTCTTCTATTTTTATTTTTGATTTTTCAACTCGATTTATCATTCTAAAAATTCCTATGATCACACACGATACCCAAAAATCACGAAAATGGGCATGCAAAAATAGTTTGACATTACGGACCCAACGAAACTGGTTTCGTCGAATCCTGACTCTGTTTGCTCACACAATGTATTTTTAACCGTCAAAATACTGACTGTTCTTCACATTAAAAATCCGTACGGCCACGCAGTGACCCCAAAAATCACGAAACTTGAAATCTAACAATGATTTGACATTGTGGATCCAACAAAATTAGTTTCGTCGAAAAAGGAGTTTGTTTGCAAAACTGGCTATTTTTAAAGCTATAAATAAATCCTTTTAAATATTAAATATATTTAAAAATAATTAAATTAAATATGTATAAATAAATATTATCGTATATATTCACACTAGAATATCATATAACTCCCAAAATAAATATATATGGATTTATAACTCGATATTTCAAAATCAGAATTAACCGGTATTCAATTAAAACTATAAATCCTTTTATAAATCGTTTTAAATTATAAAGGAATTCCATAGCGACTATTTGAAAATTTGATTTGGACATAAATCAAAATCTGCACAACGAAATCCCGATTTTTCTCTTCCATCAAAAAAATATACTTGACCAGCTCCGAACGTTTCTTGTTCACAGAAATCCGATTTAAAACGGCTTCTATATATTCGTTTAAAGTACGAATCGCCAAATTACGAACTACGGCGCCATTTCGAGCTCGATTTTAATTATATTATAAATTATATGTTCAACCATCGTTAATTAAATATATTCGTGAATATAATTCAATTCTAAACTGAATCATATCTTATAAACAATCCAATTCACACAATATTGTGAATTCGATTATTTCTGACTATTTCAGAATTAAATATATTATTCTATTAATTATATTAATTAAAAATTCAATATAGTTTAATTAAACAACCATTTTAAATTTCTAAATCACTCTTTAAATAATTAAATAAATTGATTATAATACCGTAAAAATACGGGTCGTTACATTCTTCCCCTCTTAAAATAATTTCGTCCTCGAAATTGCTAAGGTAGAAAATAAACCCTATTAACTGGTAAAAATTATTTATTTACTTATTAACTTCAGTTTCGACTGAACCAATCGATTTCAATTAAAATATTAATTCATTCGGACAATCTAAAATTTCCAGATATTTTGAAAAATTTCAAACATCTTAAAATTTCGGAAAATTTCGCCAACATCTCCTTTGTACGGGTCAATCGGTACAACTACAACTCGCCTCTCTAGGCCTTCTCCAACCCAAAAGAAAATCAAATAGCCAAACGGCTTGCCAACTCGGCTCATCAAAATCTCAAACCCATATATAATATAAACTGGTACATTTTTGTGGGGCATATCAATATATCCTTTCCTTGTGTTATCAATCCTGCATATACCAATTTCATCCCAATCATTCGGTTATACCCAAACTGAATTCTTTTCATAACTCCGATTCCAATATTCATTTCAACTCCTAACTTACCAGTCCAATTCCATTTCGGATTATCTCTAATCTAATCTAATTCGATATTTTCTATCTCAATTCATTTTCCACTTAACTGGTTTCAATTTCTATTTCTATTTTCTTTTACAAATTCTACTTTAATTTATTTTAATTCAACAATCTTCCCTAGGGAAATTTTAAACATTTTAGCTTTTCTAAAACCAAATATCCCTTTTCAGGATTCAAAACAACTTGCTCTCCGCAAAACAATTCAATAACAAAATCTTTGGTAGTAATCCGTCACTTAGCAACTCGAAAATGACACTGATGATGTGGCCATCATCATCAGGGCTATTTTCTAGCTTATCAAAGTGAGTTCAATACTATAACAATTTGAAAACAATATTTAAACACCTTTATTGTGAAATCACTTTCAAAATATCTTTCTCAATGTTTATAAACAATTTAAATCTCCCAGGATTTTAAAATTTTCATATATTCAACTCAATTCCATTTACAAACACTTTTCATGTTTTCGAAATTTCAAATTCCAAATTCTGATTTGATTCATTTGATTTCATATATTACATTCATATGAATTCTAATTGATTATTTGCATAACCATTCAATTTATAATCTTACTTGATTATAATAACAACCAATATATCCAATATATTATAATCATTCCAATATAAATCCTTTATATCAAAATATAATTTAGGTAAAATTATTTCATTTACCCTCTTTTCAAAACTTACTGTGTCGGTCCATCGTATTCAAGTGTTTATAAACCCCTCCCGATACAGTGGATCAAACTGATCGACAGAACCCACAAAAAACTCAACCAACAAATCTACACAATATAAAACCATTTTATATCAAATAAAAAATACGCACTCATATATATACACTCAACTCAATCTAGGGTATTACTAACCCCATCTCTACTAAGCCACGCCACAGAGCCAAGGTAATCACTTAACCTTTAGCTCTGATACCACTGTAACGACCCGGCGATTTCACGATCCTGGTTATCGACATAAACTCAGTGTCGACTATCCAAGCATTGGAAACACCGGATAGTCCATGAAAGAAATTAGAGGGTGAGAATAGATAAGATAGAAATTTAGAATAGAAGAAGAAGAAGAAGAACATACATCATCATCAGAGTAACACGAAACTCACAGCGGAACGAATAGTATATATATTATATATAACTTTGAAATAAAATCAGTATATGTATACAGTAACATTATCAGAGTACAAAACTTATAACACAACAGAAATAACAATAGCTATATAATCCTGAAGCCTCCTGCTCCAAGCTCTTCAAGTATGTCTGTAAAATCCTGACTACTTGACTACCCGTACAAAATTGGATGCCCAAGAGTTTAGGGAAAACAAAACAAAACAAACTCTGGGTCAGTCATGGGGCTGGTATGAGTAAAACAGTTTAAAACAGTTTGAACAATTAAACGATATCTCCTAGGACCACGTCATATAACGGAACGGGTTTTTCCTTATGAGAATCCAAAGCATTTGATTTAACATCAAAAATCCTTTTGAAAGAAAGGATAATCGTAAGACCGACCCACACATAAACATGGATGGTTTTTACCTTATGATAACCCAAATAATCTTTATGTCAAATTCCTTTTGATATTATAATAGTGTCTATCAACCACAACTAAGTAATCATCTAGCAGAAACGCTTTCATCTCACGTTCTTCATATATAGCATACAGTCAAAACCGCAAGCACTTATTGGATAATGGATTACCAACTATGACAAGGTATGGAACCACCTTCCGATAGTGTACCTCTAGAGAGGAATACACTGGGTTCAACAAGAACATCTTGCAACCCGGCCACACACGACCGACCACTCATTTTGCTTGAGTGTATCGAAGGTATATCACCAACGGTTGGGATCAGCAACTGTTTCCCGAATGGGACAGCATCGAATAGATTAAAGAAGTAAATGAAACTCTAGAACAAGTGACAATACACCCTAATTGGAAGCAACCCACTTAGCCATGCTGTCTGCCCGATTTTTGTCATTTCCCGGTTGTGAGGCTAAAGGCCACGCTTATCTCTGACAGATCACACGTTTATTCACTTTGAATATCACATCATCATACCCGCCAAATCACAAATTGATTTCCCCAAAAATACCACGGGTATACAACTAAGAGAAACGAATTCCTCCGCCACCAAACGTACATACATTTGAAGAGATCAACTTATGTGATCCATTAAATATACTCTGTCAGACATTCATCCATACAGGTCGTCCTGGGACTGTACAAACCGAAGGCACTATTCTGTAAACATGACCGCCCTTGCATAACTCCGTCTTCAATTATCTTCATCATATTTGATCGCAACGCTAATGCCATACGGAGTAGTTTTTCAGATAACATATCTGATCCCGGTCTCTCCGTATTGACAATGCAAAAATGGTCAAAAACTTCGATAGTCTGTGAGTTAACTATCAAAGAAAACATGTGTGCAAACAACGATATTATTTCCAGATGGAAATTATATCGATCAATCATCATTTAACATTATCTCTTTAGTTCATAAATTTATTCATTTCCTGTTCCCATATATTCCACATTCCTTATTTTCTAAATTTAGAAAACATACGTTACTAATCATTAGAAACATTTCCATCTCTTTTCCACGTATCACTGTCATTCCAGTATTCTTTATCATCAAACATTTCATTTTCTATGATTAGAAAATATCTATGATTAAATTTGGAAAACGTTTCCAAAACTCATTCATCGGATTTAAACAGATATTTAAATAAAACATTGCTATGCCACTCAAACCATTACCTTCATCAACTAAACTCACTTAACCAACCTTAAGTATCGAACCTTAACCATTCCTTAGTTAAAAACGAAGTCAATCAAGTTGGGGTATAACTACCTCTCAGACCTTAACTGAACAACAATCCTAACCTCGAAATAGAAAAAGTTCACCTTTCACATCTTTAACAAACTTCCTTACGTAACTCTCGGATTCTATTTACGAATCCACTTCTTTTATAGAAATCAATTGATTATAATAATAGTGTTATAATCCCTACTTCCTAAATATCTAATTTTAAATAAAAACTTTTAAACCTTAATTTAAATAAATAAATAAATGATTTATTTAATAAATAAATCTTGATTTAAAAACCGGAAAGTAAATAGTGCTTCCCTGCATTCGATATAATCGAACCCCAATGCATGATTCTCTTTCGAATAAACTATATTCGATTTAACTCTATTTCGAATAACTAATTCGATTAATTCTTTTCGAATAACTAATTCGATTAATTCTTTTCGAATAACTAATTCGATTAACTCCTTTCGAATAACTGATATTCGATTAACTCCTTTCAAATAACTGATATTCGATTAACTCCTTTCGAATAACTAATATTCGATTAACTCCTTTCGAATAACTAATTCGATTAACTCCTTTCGAATAACTAATATTCGATTAACTCTTTTTGAATAACTAATTTGATTAACTCCTTTTGAATAACTAATTTGATTAACTCTTTTCAAATAACTAATTCGATTAACTCTTTTCGAATAACTAATTCGATTAACTCCTTCGAATAACTAATATTTGATTAACTCCTTTCAAATAACTAATATTCGATTAACTCCTTTCGAATAACTAATATTCGATTAACTCCTTTAGAATAACTAATTCGATTAACTCTTTTTGAATAATTAATTCGATTAACTCCTTTTGAATAACTTATTCGATTAACTCTTTTCGAATAACTAATTCGATTAACTCCTTTCGAATAACTAATATTCGATTAACTCCTTTCTAATAAATAATATTAGATTAACTCCTTTCGAATAACTAATATTCGATTAACTCCTTTCGCATAACTAATTCGATTAACTCTTTTCAAATAACTAATTCGACTAACTCCTTTCGAATAACTAATTCGATTAACTCTTTTCGAATAACTAATTCGATTAACTCCTTTCGAATAACTAATATTCGATTAACTCCTTTCGTATAACTAATTCAATTAACTCCTTTTGAATAACTAATATTCGATTAACTCTTTTCGAATAACTAATTCGATTAACTCCTTTAAAATAACTAATTTGAATAACTCTTTTCGAATAACTAATTCGGTTTACTCCTTTCGAATAACTAGTATTCGATTAACTCTTTTCGAATAACTAATTCAATTAACTCCTTTCAAATAACTAATATTTGATTAACTCTTTTCGAATAACTAATTCGATTAACTCTAACTCTAATCGATTAACTCTAACTCTAATTGACTAACTCTAACTCTAACCGATTAACTATAATTCGATTAGCTCCTCTAACTCATTTTGATTAACTCTACTTCCATATTCAGTTTCAAATATCGATGTTGAAATCGATTCTTACTTCTCTATATAAGTCTTGACTTGTATATTCTATTTATCCAATGATAAACATTTTACTTAATTCATAAAATATTATTTATAAATTAGTCTTCTCAATCTATCGGTTAGAATAGATTCTATTTAAAATCTTTGCTTTAAATCCATATCATGTTATACCCGCGCACGAAGCACGGGTCTAAACCTTTCAAATATAAATTTCTCTTTTCATACTATTCTTATTCATTTTTTAAATATTTCCTTTTATAATCTACTTATTTGCCAAATAAATCCGGTTTGACAATTCTATTTATTTTGTAAAATATTTCCTTTTTATATAAAATCCATTGATTTTATAAGTAATTCCTTTTATTTGCCAACTATTTCCTTTTTTATTTGTTTTACAAATATTTCCTCTTTTATTTGTTTTACAATTATTTCCTATTCTATTCTATTTATTTGACAAATAAATATTCCTTTTCAATTATATTTATTTAATAAATAAATATTTCTTTTCAATTCTATTTATTTAACAAATAAATATTTCTTTTATAACTCTTTTGATTAACTCCTTTTGATTTTATAATTATTTTCTTTTATAAGATCCTTTTCCTTTTATATAAAATCTCCATTGATTTTATATAAATAATTTATTTTCAAAATACACTTTGAAAGTCCCCTTTTCTAAATCCCAGTATTTCTTATGGTATTTAAAGTACCAATTCACAATGATCGATATCATTCAAACACACATAATCAACAACAGATTATATATAACATCATATATTACAATATATGAAAAGAACAGCATTATAAATATTGAGGAATCCAGTTGGATCCCTCCATCCTGTTTTCCTGCATCCACAGATGTTAAACAATATAAATAACATCAACTTCATTTCAATATGAAATATTCTGACAAATAGAATCAATATTTGATTAACGATTTATATATATATCGTTATCTATAATTGCAATCAATACATAAGCAATTCAACCAAACAGTCAACACACGACAATCAATCATCATTTATGCGTTCTAAAAATACGTTATAAAAATATAACTGATGGAGTTGGTGAGCTTTACTCACATTGGACAGTTATCGTTAAACAACGATTAACCATCTTTTGATTCAGACGGACAATTTATTTTGCAACAAATTAACGAGCTCCAATCCACTCCCAGTCAGTTCCATTGTGTAGCCACTGTCCATACGATCCCAGTGGATCTTGTTTCGCTGAAAACCGATATCGTACGAGAAAGTTATCAATTATTATTGGTTAATACACATTTTATATACTATTTGTTTTTAATTAACTATTATTGGGCCTCACCCATTTGAATCCAGCCCAACCATGCTTTGCAAAGCCCAGACCCGCAATCCCCTTTCTTCCCCAAACTGTCGAACTCAAGGAGCCACAAACACAGCCATTTTCGAATCTTTTCCAACCTCGTTGGTTTCCATTCCTTCACGAAACCAGCTCCTTCCATCACCGTTCTTCTCCTCATCTCCTCCTCTACCGCTTCATTACCAACAAGAGGATCTCGCACCTTCATTGCCATCCACGACTTTAGGCTCTCGCTTGCACCGCTACAGGAGACTCGCGACATCTACATTCACGAAATTCTACAAAATTTCCTCTATAGATGCGCCTCAACCCTACGAGCAACTCGCAACCCCCCCCCCCCCCCCCCCCCGTAGCCTAGCTCCATCCCAAACAGTGGCAAACTCCAACCCTAACTCGTCAAATATCTACGTTGTAAAACTGGAATACGGCAAAACACATCGCACCCTTCCAAATTTGTTCCAGATCAAAGCTCATTCGATGTTGAATTCATACATACACACATTATGATTTATAGATTTTTCTATAATTTGTTTGGAATTTTCGATCTCTCGTTTTACTAAAGAAAAAGAAGAAAAGCAGCGGCGGAACTATTTTGACCAAGGAAATAGATGACTTAGGGTTAGGATTGTATGGTATAATTATAGGATAAATTTTGGCTTCTATTAGAAGCTTCATCTAATTTTATTTTTGATTTTTCAACTCGATTTATCATTCTAAAAATTCCTATGATCACACACGATACCCCATGCAACTACAGTTTGACATTATGGACCCAACAAAACTAGTTTCATCGAATTCCGACTCCGTTTGCTCACATAGCGTATTTTTAACCGTCAAAATACTGACTGTTCTTCACATTAAAAATCCGTACGGCCACACAGTGACCCCAAAAATCACAAAACTTGAAATCTAACAATAACTTAACATTATGGATCCAACAAAATTAGTTTCGTTGAAAAAGGAGTTCGTTTGCAAAACTGTCTATTTTTAAAGCTCTAAATAAATCCTTTTAAATAATAAATATATTTAAAAATAAATAAATTAAATATTTATAAATAAATATTATCGTATATATTCACACTAGAATATCATACAACTCCCAAAATAAATATATAGGGATTTATAACTCGATATATCAAAATCAGAGTTAACCGATATTCAATTAAAAATATAAATCATTTTATAAATCGTTATAAATTATAAAGGAATTCCATAGCGACTATTTGAAAATTTTATTTGGACATAAATCAAAATCTACACAACGAAATCCCGATTTTTCTCTTTCGTCAGAAAAATATACTTCACCAGCTCCGAACGTTTCTTGTTTCACAGAAATCCGATTTAAAACGGCTTTTGTATATTCGTTTAAAGTTCTAATCGCCAAATTACGAACTGCAGCGCCATTTCAAGCTCAATTATAATTATATATTATAAATTATACGTTCAACCATCGTTAATTAAATATATTCGTGAATATAATTCAATTATAAACTGAATTATATCTTATAAACAATCCAATTCACACAATATTGTGAATTCTATTATTTCTGACTATTTCAGAATTAAATATATTATTCTATTAATTATATTAATTAAACATTCAATATAATTTAATTAAACAACCATTTTAAATTTCTAAATCACTCTTCCAATAATTAAATAAATTAATTATAATACCGTAAAAATACGGGTCGTTACATCCAATGATTAACATTGCGATAACAATGTGGCTAATGCTCAGGCCTAAAACCTTAAACTCACTATTGATCCAAACATATATTTAAGAAATATAATTCTTGTGTGAAGCTGTTCACAGAGGAGATAAACATATCTACAAAGTTGCAAAAGTTGAAATGTTGCGGACCTACTGAATTGAACTCTGTCGCAGCAGAAGTTTAATAGTCACACTAGTTTCACGAGTATACAATACATGAATGATTGAATCTAGTGCAAGTGGGAGATTGTTAGAGTTTATGCCTTAGAGGCAATCCATTTGATGTGATTAATAACACTGATGGTGGTAATATTTTATTTGGAATAGAATATTCTGTTATTTTATATATTTACTGCGTACTATAAATATTAACACAATAGAAGTCCTTAGAATAACAATACAGATTCATATAGTTTAAGTAAGTGACTTGAACTTGAGATTATATATAATATGTTAAGTATTGTAATTCTTAAATGTCCCTAGTTAAGTTTTATTTTTTAAATAGGACAGCAATAAAATGCTGAGACTAGTATGTTGGTTGACTGATGATCACATCTCATTGATCATTAATATGTGTGATATTAATGTCAAGACATAAATACATATTGGAGAATAACGTATTAGGCTGACCCAACATGAGAAAACTACATGGAATATAATTAACAGTATCATAAGTTATTCTCATAGTGGCAGTGATGTAATGGTCCTCAGACCTGAAATCATTATAATTTTATTGAAGGATATTTGTGTTTTGATATCATCTAAAGTTACTCGTAACAGAGTAACGATAACGGTGACTATTGGATATATCTCGAATCGAATGAAAATTATGAATGATCTAGATGAAATTTAACCCTACAATATATATTTGTAGTGATACCCATGGGCCTCTTGATTGAGTGAGACTGTTAAATGTATGGCTATGCTCAAATATTGATTTGTTTTAAACAGACTACTCATCAATCAAGATAAACATATTAAATTATAAAGAGGGTGATACATTTCATGCCTCGAGTTTAATCCTGGATATACTGGTTAAAAGGATTATATTACATTGAAGTTGTTCAACAATATTTTCAAATCAAACAAAATGCCAGATGAGTGGAGGAGAAGCATTTTAGTTCCAATCTTCAAGAATAAAGGAGATATTCAAAGTTGCACAAACTATAGAGGAATTAAGCTTATGAGTCATACAATGAAGCTTTGGGAGAGAGTTTGCGAGCAGCGTTTGAGGAGGTTGACAAGTGTCTAGGAATCAATTTGGTTTTATGCCGGAAAGGTCAACCACTGAGGCGATTTTCTTGGTTAGGCAACTTATGGAGAGATACAGGGAGCAAAAGAAAGATCTCCACATGGTTTTTATTGACCTGGAGAAAGCTTATGACAGAGTACCGAGGAGAGTTATGTGGTGGGCAAAGGAAGAGAGTGTCATCAAAGTATATTACCCTTATTAAGGATATGTACGAGGGGGTTGTGACTAGTGTTAGGGCATGCGATGGTGAAACCAGAGACTTTCCAATTAACATAGGGTTACATCAAGGTTCGGCTTTGAGCCCCTATATTTTTGCATTAGTGATGGATGAAATCACAAAAGATATACAAAGGGAGATTCCCTGGTGTATGCTCTTTGCCGATGATGTTGTGTTGATTGATGAAAGTAGAATAGGGGTTAATCGACAACTGGAGTTGTGGAGGGAGACCTTGGAATCAAAGGGTTTCAGGCTTAGTAGAACTAAAACAGAGTATATGAAGTGTGAGTTTAGCAGTGTCAGGTCAGATGACGGAGATGTTACCCTGGCCGGTAGAGTAGTACCCAAGAAGGAATCGTTTCGATACTTAGGATCTATGTTGCAGCTTGATGGAGAGATTGATAAGGATGTTAGTTTTAGAATTCAAGCAGGATGGGTGAAATGGCGACTAGCATCTGGCATTCTCTGTGATTGGAAGATTCCTCAGAAGCTTAAAGGAAAGTTCTATAGGACAGCAATCAGACCTGCAATGTTATATGGTGCAGAATGTTGGCCTACTAAGAGGCAACACGTCCAGAAGATAAGTATAGCAGAGATGCGAATGCTGCGTTGGAGCTGTGGGCATACCAGACGAGATCGGATTAGAAATGAGGATATTCGAAAAAAAGTTGGAGTTGCATCGATTGAAGAGAAGTTAGTCCAATACCTCTTGAGATGGTTTGGACATATCCAACGTAGACCATACGATGCACCTGTACGCGCTGGAATTCTAGGTCGCGCCGAAGGCCCAAAGAGAGGTAGAGGTCGACCTAAAATGACATGGGAGGAGATAATAAAGAGAGATTTAAGTAACTGGAGTTTATCGGAAGAGCTGGTAGTTGATAGGAGTGCATGGAAATTGGCAATCCATGTACCAGAACCATAGTGTTTTTTTTTCACGTTTACTGAACCTTTTTACTTTTTATTTACTATTTTAGATTTTATTTCACTTTTATTGAACATTTTTACTTCTTCTTATTATTATTATTTAAAAAAAACATTTATCGGACAACTTTTTATTTGATTGGTTATTTTAAACCCTTTTATATATTTATATATATATATATATATATATATATATATATTATTACCATCATTATTAATTTTATTTTATTTTAATTTTGGGTTCCATATCTAGTCAACCCCAACTTATTTGGGATATATGGCTTTGTTGTTGTTGTTGTTGTTGATATATTGGTCACGGAAAGGTTATATCGAATCGTTGATCTTATTACAACTTGGGTAACAACGATGTGTTGTTAGATACCGCTCACGGTTTATGATTTAAATATTGTTTAAATTATTGTCAACGTTGTAATTACCTTTACGGTCACACGTAAGAACACTTGAAAGGAATAAGAACCGTTCACAATAAAAGGGGAATAAAAAATTAACCTTTTCTCTTATTTTGAAATGGTATAAGGTTTTAAATGGTATTACTTAATTTAGTTTTTTGTTGGCTACACAATTGAAAGAAAGGCGGACGACCTTTCATAAAATCGTCATTATTCATTATTTCAGTAGCCACCAAAATCAAAATTAAGAAACCCTAACCCTAAATCAGCTTGCACCATCTATTTCTATTCTTAATCCTGTTTGATAGCATCAAGAACAAGTGTTGGTGGACTCCTCTAGAGACGGTGGCTTTCGATCATGCTAAGATTCGACGTAGTTCCAATTTCGATCGTTCTCGTGGAAATTTAGCAAGGCCGAGACAATATGGTTTTATTTCATTCGATTTAAAATTTTAAGCATAGATCTTGTTTATTTCTGTTTGAATTTCATTATCGTAATATGAATTTGACCCAAAAACTCCTTTAGAGATGTCATGGTTGCTAATGTTCGTAAGACTCACAGTAAAGAAAAAAGTTTCAATAACAAAACAAATGAGCAAACATGTGATACAACAAACTAAAGCCAAGCAATACCTGAATCAGATTCACCTTCTTATCAGACTACAAAATGATATCATTAATAAAAAAAACAAATAAAAATCTGAGATATCCCAAAGAATATTCAGTCATGAATAAATTAAAAGGTTCATAGTAGATTACTAGTGTTGCAGTTTCAGCTAAATGAATTGTAAATTCAAATTCCATGTCATACTGTAGTCAATCCCCTGCCTTAAAAATAGATAATAGAAATACCACTAATTTGAATCAGTCATTTCCACTTGGATATGTTACGTTTGATGTTCGTTATAGGTTTAGCTATCAGTATTCTAAACAATCTGCATCATAGCACAATGCATGATTCCCGATGCAACCAATGTTTCCCTTTTAAACTATGCACCTAAAGTCTAATAACAATCTGCAACTGGTTTAAAAGCTTTGTTTCGATACTAGATGGAAATAAGAAATAAATTAAGATTAACCAAGTAACATAAGAAAGGTCAAAAATCACAAGACGGGCAGAAATTTGAAAGCGGATTATATCCTAACCGTAAAACCTGAAAATTTATTGCGTAGAATGTTCTAAATGTATCTGACCAAATCGAAAAGTTTTTATTCAAATCATTAGGCAAAATATCATCAATAAATAATAACAAGAAAATTATCATTTTGAATACTTTTGAAGGTCGCTTCTAATATTCTTATTCTCTTGTTATCCACATAGTTATCAGGATCTATAATGATACCTCTTTTCATTCTTCATCCGTAGAGTCAGAATAGGTACAAACATGGAATCGGTACGTGTTGCCATAACTAAACAAATATTACTCCAAATGAACAATGCTCGAGATATAAGTACAGGCATGTGCACATCAGAACAATATTGGAATTTACTGAAGCATCCAGAGCTAAAAGTATGGGGAGTGTAGTTGACAAGGGAAGACCGGCAATGCTAGAATATTTGATTATATAATCATATAGAAGAGGGGATTGAATAACTATGAAGAAAAAAAAAAAAAAGAGTGGATAAATAGTGATTTCTTTTATCTAGCCGTGGATAAATAGGACAGCGAACATCCTTATTACATCAGCTAGATGAGTCACTTGAGAACTCAAATACTATAAGAATATAATGTATGTACAAATATAGTGGTAAAATTAATTAGCAAGAGAAATAATCTCTTTATTGTTTAATACAGAAGCTACATATATATTTGCTTATATCCACATACTGCAAGTTGATAAAAATCCTCTGTAACTAAAATTAAAACCCCAAGTTTAAACATTTAACGAATTTTTTTCTAAGAAGTAAATGGAATATTATGCTTGCTCCATTATGTTTGCTTGCATAGAAACATAGTTTGAATCTCTTAACCGCCTAGATCCATTATACAAACCATTTTACGATTTCCTTTTAATATATACAGGCTGCTGCTGCACCATTGCAGCGGCTACCCTGTTGCTGGTCCTACTTGCAGCATCAATTTTTTTTCTCCTGTGTAACACGAAGTTCCAATAGAAGCAAGAATAGATCAAGGGTGCGGAATCTGGAGGTGGAATTAATTAGAGCCGGGACTAATAAAGAAGGGACTGGAGGTAGAATCTGGAGTTCGCGGTGGCGGTTCAGAAGCTCTGACGTAGCCTAAAAGCTAAAATAAAAGCTAGTGGATGGAGCTGTTTGAATTTAGTAATCGTTACTCAAAAATAAAATAGGAAAACGTCACTCTTCAGCTATCCCCACATACTCAAATTACATGAGATTGGCATAATATAAAAAATATGTTTACCAAACTGTAACTTACAAAGACTTAGCTCACTAGAACGGAACTTTAAAAAAACTATATTTGAATAACAAAAATCAAGATATATTTGATCTACAAAACAGATAAAGCATTACAAAATATAACATCAAATTTTCACATGTGTATGCCTCTAGGTTTCATATTTTGAATAATATTAGCTAATTTCAACAGTTTGGCATATCTGTTTCACTGATATACCTCAATTATTTTCACAATAAACACTTTCAACAATAGCGATAACAATGGATAGCAATCATCCCAAATTTAAAAGCAAGTACACTAACGGAAAATAATGTTTCTATCTTTTGAACCTTTTTATATTCAAATTCACTGATTCCCTCACATTGAACAATGGATTTTTCGACTACAAATCTAGAATTTAGCTGTCAAAACGATCTATGTTGCATTAAACCATTTTAGCAAGAAACCAATTAGCTGAAAAATTATAAATTAAAATTGGCAAATCAAATTATTGTTTTTCTCTTGTCATATGTTGACAATGAATTACTTGCAGTAGGACACAATAATAGTTCTATATCAACTTTTGATGATGCACATCTGCATTTCATAGAAAAATTCCAACACAATAATTGACGTCTTTTCTTTAACCGCACAATACGATCCTTCTTTAACAACAAAGAAGCAATAATGAGAAGCGTAAAGAAAACCTAATGAATAATAATTTCAAACAACCAGCCCACAAAGCCCAGTTACGCACGAAACTAAAAAGATTATTAAAAAATTCCAGTGGTATATGTAAGCCATTGATAGCATATAAATTGAAAATATACAATATTACCGTTTCTTTTTTGGAAGCCAAATACCCCCAATGCAGATATAAATTCAAGCAAGATGCGTAAACTGGAAATTAAACCCCAAAAAAAAAAAAAAAAAAAAAAAAAAAAAAAAAAAAAAAAAAACACTTAACAGGAAGCTTTTGATCATCAAAATGACTTAAATAACTAAACTAGTACAAAAAAAAATAACAGCAGGAATTGAGGATTTAGAAACATATAAAATACACATCAAATGTGTGACATAAATGTACGATCACCGAAATCTGGTCAGCCAACAACCAATCCCGTTGTAATCAACAGTTATGTACAGGCTTCAACTCAAGGATTCTCGCCCATATCATCGTTTTAGTTTGAATACTGCGGTAATCCAAGTACCACAAAACCAAATAGAGAAAGGAAGAGAAAGAAAAGAAAGGAAAAACATACCATGACGCTTATTTGGTGCTTAGCAAAAATTACCACTGGTAGGAAATCATCGCCATAAGCACAACTGCACATGTCTGGACTTCAAGCAATCCATTAAGGAGCCCGTACATATCTAATTTGGCTAGTCTACATCATTCCAGATTCATAGATGCAGCAAGTAACTGAATTTACACATGAAATAATTCCAGATTGAAAGACGCCTTATAGCTACACCAAGGCAGGTATCGTTGGCACGGCTAGAAAAAGAAAATTGCCCGCAAGGATTAGGGAGACGAATTACAAACACGACTACCTATAACTAGCATTCATAATGCACTGAAATCATAGGACTGCAGACGTCTTGTTTAGGTTTAACGAAAACAACATTTCAGTTGGAAAAATAAATCGTATATACTAGTTTACTAAATCAAACTAGGATGCAAGCACCGGAAAAGAAAAAGAAAAAAAGACAATGTAAGCCACAGAGCTTTCGATCACCAAATTAATTTAAGCAAATAAAATTGGATGAAATTGTACTCAGCTTCAAAAGCTAAACCAGAAAAAATGGGAATTCTGAATGCCGCCGAAGATTAGGGTTTTGTCCGCAGAGGCTTTCGATTATATAGTGCAATCCTCTAATTTTGGCAAATCGCATCCGTCCATTTAGACATCGTGGTTATATTTTTCTCATAAAACCAACAGCTATTAAAAGTTTGGTCTAAAGGGCATCTCAATTTGCTCTTTCCAGTACATCAACTCAAAAATACACAAAAATTACTCTTGTTCGTTCTTTCTTTTTCGGAAATCCTAAATATAACTTCAATCATCGTGAAACCGTTTAACCTTGCAAATGCCGAGGAAGAAGAAAGTCGCAGAAGCATCATCGTCTCAACCCCAATCAACTCAATCAATGGTTTAATACGTGATTATTTTAATTAGGATTTTAGATTATGGTTGCAGAAAGCCATGAAAACAGCGACGGTAAAGGAATGAACGAATCAGAGTTTCAGATTAGGACTGAGTACGTGATTATTTCAGCAATCAATGGTTGAGTGGGAGATTAAAAAGAGATCAATGTGGTATTATGAAGTATAGATAATTTAACGTATTTTAATTTTTTATTTGTGGTGATAGAAAGAGTAAATTGTGATGCCCTTAGCGCCACACTATTAAAATGAAGACTAGCTGATGACTTTTCGAAAGTCATCAAAAAGAAAAGCTGACCATTTTTTAAACAATGTTAACTATGTATATGATTTACTTCAATTTCACCTCTTTGAACTAGTTCTCTGACAAAGTGTAGATCTATCTCTATATGCTTAGTTCATGCATGCTGTATTGGATTTTCAGACATATACACAGCACTTTTATTATCACACCATAAAACTGGTTTTGCTGTACACTTTATTTGTAGCTCTTTGAGTATGGATTGTAGCCATTTAATTTCAGCAGCAGCGTTAGCTATACTTCTGTATTCTGATTCTGTACTGGATCTAGAAATAGTTGCTTGTTTCTTAGAGCTCCATGAAATTAGACCTTGACCAATGTAGACACAATAACCACTTGTAGATCTTTTGTCATCAGGGTCAGAAGCCCAGTCAGCATCTGAATATCCTATGATATTTAGGTGTTGACTGGCTTTTAGTGTAAGACCATAATCTGTTGTTCCCTTGAGATACCTTAAAATTCTCTTAACGGCTTTCCAACGAGTGTCCAATGGTTTTTGCATGAATTGAGAAACTTTATTTACACTATATGCAATATCAGGTCTGGTTATAGCAGCGTACTGAAGTGCTCCTACAACCATCATGTATTCTGTTATATTGATAATTGCTTCTCCTCTAAATTTTGAATATTGTTGACTACTTATCATGGGAGTTGGTTGAGGATTAGCATTTATCATTTTTGTTTTGTTCAGTAATTCAGTAATGTACTTCTTTTGGCATAGAAACACTTTGTCTTTTGTCCTAGTGACCTCTATGCCTAAGAAGTAACTAATATCACCCAGATTTTTAATAGAAAACTGCATATCCAAAAATTGTGTTAATTCATCTATATTTGTAAGTTTATTCCCTGTTATTATCAGATCATCCACATACACAAGTATATATATTATTGATGACTGATTAAACCTTGTAAATAGGGAATTATCAGATTTGGTAGACTGAAATCCTAATTTGTATAATGTATATTTCAGTCTATCAAACCATACACGAGGTGATTGTTTAAGACCATATATAGCCTTATTTAACTTGCATACATAGTTTGAGTTAACATTGTATCCAGGTGGTTGGCACATGTAAATTCCTTCTTTAAGAGTGCCATTTAAAAAGGCATTATTAACGTCTAAATGTTTGATATGCCAACCTTTGCTCACAGCTATAGTTAATACCGGTCTTATAGTTGTGGGTTTCACTATAGGAGAAAAGGTTTGATTAAAATCAAAACCATACTCTTATGTGAAACCCTTGGCTACTAATATGGCCTTGTATTTGTTAATAGAGCCATCTGGGTTCTTTTTCAGTCTGTATGTCCACCTGCAACCTACAATATTCTTGTTTGGAGGTGGACATACAAGACTCCAAGTATTATTTCTGATTAGAGCACTATACTCTTCATCCATAGCATCCTTCCAGTCTTTACTTTTGATTGCCTGATCAAAAGATTCAGGTTCATTTAAACTGGAAGTGACTGTGAAAGTCTTAGGTTTAAAGATACCACTTTTGGCCCTTGTAACCATTGGATGGCCAATATGAGCTGGTTGCTCTATTGGTGGTGATTCATTATTGTTTTCAGAATTTTCAGTTGCATGTTGTTGAGTGTTTGAATTGTTTTTAGCTTCTTCACTCCCTTGATTTTGTGCAGGTGGATGAGATGTCATGTTGGGTGGTTCAAGGTTTACTTGATCATTGTTGATGGGTAAACTTTGAGCATCAGAATGTTGATTACTCTCAGTCTACTGCCAATTCTCATTGATATATGGTATGGCAGGTATAGATAATCTTGGATTTCTAATTTTACCTGTAGTACTCATATCTTTTGCACTATATGGAAAAACTTTCTCATCAAAAACAACATGTCTGCTAATATATATATTCTACCAGTGTCATCAATACACTTGTAACCTTTCTGATTAGTGGCATATCTAATAAAAGTACACTGTTTTGATCTGAAGTTTAATTTCTTAGTATTATAAGGTCTTAAATATGGAAAACACAAGCATCCAAACATTTTAAGATTTTTGTAATCTGGCTTGACATTGTATAATTTTTCAAATGGTGATAGGTCCTTTAACACACTGTTTGGTTGTCTGTTAATCAAATACACAGCAGTGTTGAAGGCCTTTGGCCAAAATTTTAATGGCATACTTGCTTGAGCAAGCAATGTCAATCCAGACTCCACTATATGCCTATGTTTCCTTTCCACTAGTCCATTCTGTTGAGATGTGTATGGACAAGTGGTTCTATGAACAACACCTTTTTGCTGAAATACTTTACATAAGCTTTTAAATTCACTTCCACCATCAGTCTGAATAATTTTTACTTTGTAGGTTAACTGTTTTTCAACCAATGTCATAAAATTTATAACATCATTATGAGTTTCAGACTTGGTTTTTAGAAAGTATATCCAAGTAAACCTAGAATAAGCATCTACAAAAGATACATAGTACTTATAGCCATAATCAGAGTAAATTGGTGATGGACCCCATAAATCTATAGCAATTAATTGTAGTGGTTAAGTATACAAAGTGTCAGAATCAGCAAATGGTAATTTATGATTTTTACCCATTTGACAATATTCACAAATATATGATAGGGATACAGGATTGAACATGATTTTATTGTCATTCAATATTTTCTTGACAATTTTTGCACCTGGGTGTCCAAGTTTGCAATGCCAGAATTTGAATACATTGGTGCTTTCAATCTAATTTTTGACATTCAAATTACAAGTGTTTCTTTCAGTATTGGAATTACAATCACTAGCGTCATTCTGGCATTTAACAGAATTAAATTTGTATAGTCCATTGGCCAAATCACCCTATAAGATAATTTTCCTAGTTAGAATATCCCTAATTAAACAATATTTTGGAAAGAATTCAAAATAAACATTGTTATCTCTAGCAAATTGGGATACACTAATTAAGTTTTTGGTGATTTTTGGGACTCTAAGAAGATTGCATAATTGTTTGCTGCCATTAATGTAAGTATCACCAACATGTGTAATTTGAATGTGTTTGCCATTGGCTATAGAAATAGATTTTGTACCTTTATACTCCTTGCACCCAATATTAAGATTGTTTGTGAGATGATTGGTTGCTCCAGAATCTGGGTACCAACTGTCGTCTTGCAAATACTCTATTCTGGCAGTATCATCTTCTTTATCTTGATTATTGTTTCCCTGATTAATGTGAGCAACATTTGCATTTGGATTATTGCTATTTTTCTGATTCTGACTGTTGTTTGAGTATCTGAAATAACACTTCAGGGAGTGTGGCCAATCTTTTCGCAGATCTGGCACTTGGGCCTATTGTTGTTGGACCTGCCTCTGCCTCTATATACTGCACCACCTCTTTGGTAAGAATTTTCAGGTCTAAAGTTGCCTTGATTCTTGTTTTTGTTTCCTGAGACAAGATTTGCACTGAAGTCCGTTTCATGCATTCTTTTGTTGCTAATTCTTGATTCATGTGATAACAAAATTGAGTGAACTTCATCAATTGGTGGTAAAATTTTATGGGTAGTTAGAACAGCCACTACAGCCTCATAATCTTCAGTTAAACCACCTAGCAAATATAACACATGATCACCGTTTGATATCTTGTTCCATGTTGCACTAAGTAAATCGCACAGTTTCTTTACTTTGGCAATATATTCTCTCATGCTAAGATTTTCCATTTTGATGTTCTGGAGTTGTCTCCTGTAATGCAATACTTTTGCCGATGCTTGATTGTTGAATTCATTCTCGATTGTAGTCCATATGTCATTAGCAGAAGCATATCCAATAACTGTTGGTAACAGATTTTCACTTATTGATGATAAGAGCCATGAGCTAATGAGTCTGTCTTGTCTGTAATACTGTACATAGGCATCATTAGCTACTGTTCTATTTTCTTGATCGGTGATGAACTTTGCAGGAGTAGGTGTAGTGCCCAAGATAAACCCCTCTAAACCATAACCTTGTATAGCAGTTTTGACTTGTAACTTCCATAACAGATAATTTTCTTCAGATAGTTGAATTGTTATTAATTGGCTTTGTGGACTTATGACAGTCTTAACCAATTGTTGAACAGACCTGTTAATTGGATTCTCTGGATTTCCTCCAGTGTTGGTACCAATAACAGAAGTGGCTGAAGGAGGAGTAGGAGGAGTTCCAACCATGATGATAAAGAAAGAAAAATTAAAAGATTTGGATCAAATACTGTGTCTGATCGAAGGCAGGAGAGTTACCAGGTTTCAGGTATAGAAGCAGCCGAAGGCTTTTGATGATGAGGTATGTTTTTGAAGAAATAACCTCTAAAAGACTTTCAGGCGAGGCTCTTATCTGACTTCTGGTGAGTTTCTTGGTTTTCTTAAATTGGATTCTTGGTGATTGATATCAAATCTTTGATGATTACAGTATGTATTATTATGATGCAGCCATACTCGAAAGAGGTTTATGGCAAGGCACTAATAATTCATGCTATAATCAACCACTCAAATGAAGTGAATGATTACAGATGAGAGGCAAAAAATCCCAAATGATGAGAATTACCTGATGGGAATAAAACTCACCAAATTTCGACAATGCTGTTAAGCAGGAATTGCTCTGATACCAAATTAGGATTTGAGAAAAAGTATTGCAGTATTGATTGCAGGAAAGTAAAGCACAATGAAGAGAAAGAGTTTTATTATGTTTCAATGAATAATAGATTACAACATTAAGCCCAGTATTTATAATAATGTTACAAAGGGTTGTTACATGATTGGATAAGAAATAAGAGAATGGATTGTAAACTAACGGTTGAGATGGGCTTGTACTTAATGGTTGATATGAAGACATGTGAGCAGTTTGTATAAACAAGGTATACCAGAGAAATAAAAGAACGGACTGTGCTTTCTCATTTCTATTAATAAAATACACATCAAATGTGGCATAAATGTATGATCACCGAAATCTGGTCAGCCAACAACCAATCATGTTGTAATCAGCATTTATGTACAGGCTTCAACTCACGGATTCTCGCCCATATCATCGTTTTAGTTTGAACACTACGGTAATCCAAGTACCACAAAACCAAATAGAAAAAGGAAGAGAAAGAAAAGAAAGGAGAAACATACCATGATGCTTATTTGGATTAGGACTGCAGACGTCTTGTTTAGGTTTAACCAAAACAACATTTCAGTTGGAAAAATAAATCGTATATACTAGTTTACTAAATCAAACTAGGATGCAAGCACCAGAAAAGAAAAAGAAAAAAAGACAATGTAAGCCACAGAGCTTTTGATCACCAAATTAATTTAAGCAAATAAAATTGGATGAAATTGTACTCCAAAGCTAAACCAGAAAAAATGGAATTCTGAATGCCGCCAAAGATTAGGGTTTTGTCTGCTGAGGCTTTCGATTATATAGTGCAATCCTCAACTTTTTGCAAATCACATCCGTCCATTTAGACATCGCGGGTTATATTTTTCTCATAAAACCAACAACATATTAAAAGTTTGGTCTTAAAGGCACGTCAATTTGCTCTTCCTAGTATATCAACTCAAAAATACACAAAAATTACTCTTGTCCGTTCTTTCTTTTTGGAAAACTCTAAATATAACTCCAATCATCGTGAAACCATTTAACCTCGCAAATGCCGAGGAAGAAGAAAGTCGCAGAAGCATCGCCGTCTCAACCCCAATAAACTCAATCAATGGTTTAATACGTGATTATTTTAATTAGGATTTTAGATTATGGTTGCAGAAAGCCATGAAAAACAACGGCGGTAAAGGAATGAACGAATCAGGGTTTCAGATTAGGACTGAGTACGTGATTATTTCAGCAATCAATGGTTGAGTGGGAGATTAAAAAGAGATCAATGTGATATTATGAAGTATAGATAATTTAACGTATTTTAATTTTTTTATTTGTGGTGGTAGAAAGAGTAAATTGTGATGCCCTTAGCGCCACGCTATTAAAATGAAGACTAGCTGATGACTATTTGAAAGGGGGATTGTTAAAGGGACTCCATTTTTTGTTAAGGGGAGGATAAATTTAAGGGGACTCCATCTTATTTCTTATTTGTTAAGGGAGGGTTTGGAATTTTAAAAATAAAATATAGACAAAAGTGCCCCCGGTATCATCATCCCTTAAATCCTATCAATCAAAATTCAATCTCAGTTCGATCCAAACACACCGCGAGGTAAAAAGAAAAAAGAAAAAAAATCAAATGTTGATAAATTCCCTTTTTGAAATTTTAGATTTTGTTGAAAAAGATGAATACAATTTGCAGAAAGCAGATGAATTTCATTCATTTGCGCGAATCATGAATACAATTCGTTATGGAAAATTTGGATTTTGTTCGAGGGTGAATACTATGTGTTACTATTTAGATCTTACAGTTTGATATAAAAAAAAACCTCGCTGTGAGATGATTTATTAAAAGTAATTACATTAAAATGTTGTACATATTTCAACACTAAAACAAATATTTGTTAAGTGAATTTATGCTTACGTTCATGTTGTGTTAAGCATATGTGTATGTTGTTACTCTTTTTTCCATTTGTGGCTAGTGTGTTTTGCATGTTTTTATTTGTTGTTATTGTGTTCCATACTTATTGTGATAGTGAAAAATAAAGTAAACAATTCTTGAATATGTTATTTTCATGTGTGCAGAACATTTATGTTTCATGCATTATTATTTTTCTATGTGTAGAATTGAATTAGAGTTTATGTTTTATGGTTGCATTAATGAAGAGTATAGGGTTAGTATTGGAAATTTTATTAATATTTTTAAGGGGAGGCTAATTTATTTTAACCCTCCCTTAACAATTTTAAAATAAACTGAAAATTGTACTCCCCTTAACCAAAAGTGGAGTCCCTTTAACAATCCCCTTTGAAAGTCATCAAAAAGAAAAGGTAACCATTTTTTAAACAATGTTAACTATGTATTAAATTATAAATATGTGATGAATTTTAAAAAATCTTCAACAAACATTATTTCAAAAATCATCAATTTTCCTGTCATCATATAACAGCAGTCTTTTTGTCCTCACTCTAACTTTATCAAGCAAAAAACCAAAAAACTAAATGCGTCTTTTTTCTATTTTATCAAAATCTCTACTTTTTTCATCAAAAACAATCAAAACTTACGATTGAGTGGACTTAGTGTTAATCAATTTAAATCGTGTACACGTCGACGGATTGGAATCTTTATGAGTCGGGTCGTGATATAAAAGCATGGATCAGTGACGCTTTGCAACGTTTGGATCGTACATGATTGAGCTCAGGTTTGGATGGATCGGCACTACAAAGTATGATGGATCAGCGAAACCCTAAGATAGAAATTATGAGTCTGTTATAAAAGAAATTGTTGTATTAATAATTTCTAAGATAGAAATGTAAAAGAATGTAATAGAGTAAATAATGTTACAGAGTAACGTGTATATATATACATGTTCCTTTATTACATTCGCTTGGGCTTTTAGCTAAATAAACGAAAATAGAAAGTGGGCTTGGTCTAGCTAACTTTGGTAGCATATTATATCATCTTTTTAGTACAGCGAAACCCTTCTGCCTTTATTTCTCCCCTTCAAATTGACCTAAGGTTTTTCTGTTCGTCTCCCAAATGTCTGCTACAATCTTCAAATCTTCTCTAAATCGAGGAAAATTCCTCATTGATAAAGCTTTAGTTAGCACACCCGCTCGTTGAAAGAGAGTTGGTACATGCCAGATGTCTAATCTTCCTTTCTCTATCTCTTTACGCACAAAGTACAAATCTATGTCTATGTCCTTCGTGCGTGAGTGCCAAATGGGGTTAGATGACAAAGATATGGTGCTCATATTATCACACCAGATTATTGGCTTCTTATCAATGGGAATTCCAATTTCTCTGAGAAAGTAGCCGATCCACATCAGCTCTGTTGTAGTGCTTGCAACGGCTCTATTTTCGTCTTCTGTACTTGAACGAGAGACTGTGGGTTGCTATTTGCAGCACCAGGAAATCGGACTAGATCCTAAATAGATGCAATAACCGGTCGTGGATCTTCAATCATTATGATCGGAGGCTCAGTCCGCATTGCTATAAGCATGTAAATTTAAATTTTTACTTGCATTCACTGATAATCCATATTCAAGTTGCCTTGTAAATATCTTATAATTCGCTTCACAGCTTTACAGTGCTCAAATAGTGGACTTTGCATATACTGGCACACCTTATTTACACTGAAACTTATGTATGGACGTGTAATTATCGCATACTGAAGTGCACCCACAATGCTCCTATATAATCTGACATTTTCTATGGGTTCACCTTTAAATTTAGATAACTGTAGGTTGCTTGTCATAGGGATAGGTAAAGACGTTGCCCGGTCCATGCTTGCACGAGTTAATATCTCATATATATACTTCATTTGTGATAAGAACATTTATGTACCGGTTCTCTATTAAACTTGAATGCCCAGAAAATAGTTTATTGTCCCCTATCTTTGACAGAAAAACTTATATCTTGAAACTTTATTATACTGTCAATTTCTTTGTCATCATTCCCTGTAACTAGAATCTCATCTACGTACATCAGTATATATATTGTTGTGGCCTTCTCGATCTTCACATATAGAGAACAGTCTAATTTTGTCAAAAAGAACCCCAGTTTAGAAAAAGTGACTTTTAACTTCTCATACCAAACTCACGATGCCCGCTTTAATCCATTAATTGCTTTGTGCAATTTGCATACGAGGCCTTTATTTTCTTTATTGATATACCCCTTTGATTGTTGAATGTATACTTCTTCCTTTAATTCTCTATTTGAAAATGCGGTATTCATGTCCAATTGTCTGATTTTCCACTGGTTGGTCAATGCTACAGTCATATGATTCTGATGGTCGTAGGCTTAATGATATACATGTAAATGTGTATATTTTATCTGCGTATTTATCTTGTTTTCTCTCAAAAATAATTGATACTGGTATATAGTTGTATTTTTAGGTTATTTATGATAAATGGAATTGATGCACTTTATTGTTGAAAAGCTTGAAGAACTGGTGTAAGAAGAGTGTTGATTTTGAAAACTATATTAAAGCTAGAAGAAATGTTGTTGTTCAACCACCTTCTGCCGCATATTTTAATGGTTCAATGCCTTTTCATAAAGATAGCTTGTCGCAGAAGTTATGGAGTTTCTATCCATGCTCAAAACAGTTAGAGTTGATGCCATTTGATGCCCGCAAGCTATGACATTTGCAAAGTCATTCATACGCGTTCACACTTAGCTATTTTGTTTATTTGTTATTTTGAAAAAGGGCTTTTGTCCCACATTGTGTAATTGGCCACTTAGTCTTGGCCTGGGCAACTATAAATACACTTGTATCTAGTTCATTTGTATTTATTCAACATTGGGTTTTATTCTGTAACTTTCTTCTGTCGGAATAAAATTAGTCTTCTCCCTTTTCTCTTTAGTTTTTTATTTACATGGTATTTTTTTTCTGCAAGTAAATTAGATTGTCTTTTATTTTAATTTTATTTTCTTTTTCTCTTGTTTTTTGTTCTATGTTGCAATTTACATTCGTTGTTAGAATAATAAACATGAGATGCTAATCCCTTTCAACTTACGGGTAATGAAGCTCTCTTGATTGTGTAGTTGCAACATAATTTATTTGTTCATTCTCTCTTTTTGTGCTTCATGTCATGTTGATGTCATGGTGATCAAGTGGAGGTTGAAATCAAAAATTTGATGGTCTACAGTTCTAGTTAATAGTTCATAGGTCATGCTTAAATTATATTTCAATTTCAATTTGTTCGTTTTTTATTAGAACCAGTAAGGTGATTTAGTGGGTATGATATAGTTTGATAGTTTATGTTGTGCTAGTTAATAACATGAATAAGCTATACTAATAATAATCATATCAACTAAATTCGCAAATGACCTAAAAAAGAAAAAGAGAGATCGTAATTTCATAACTTGTTGTACTACATGATCTAGAAAGTGGATTTATTCCTAAATTGCCATTTATCTCATAGTTTTTATTAATTTTAGTTTACTCCTTTAGTTGTAGTTAAATCATCACTCGAATTTGGTTTAATTTGATTGAATATAATTAGAATTATTTCTTTCCCCGGCAATGGCTCCAAAAACTTGTTCAAGTCAAAGTTTTCAAAATAATCGAAATTTGAATTCACTTCCAAATTCAAATGATTTTGATTATAACCCTTATCAATTCAATTTCGAACTCCAAAATGAATTTCAAATTCAAAATGGAAAGATGAATCACTTTACAAATGGTTTTGGCAATTGGAATAATTTCAATGATGATGCGATTAACGATTCCGATTCTCAACAATTTCAAATTGAAACTTCTCAAGTTAATAATTATAACTTTGATTTTGTTGAGCAAATGAACGAAATTTACGATAATCAAATGGATTTGGTATTTAAAACATGCTTGAAACTACGTGACCAAAAAAATCAAGTTTCAACGTGTGGCGATTTGAATGATAATCCACATTTTCCCACAATTGATGATTTTCAACTAACATCTTTTCAAATTGATGAAAATCTTAATGAAGTTGTTGAAAGCTCTGTGATTAATTTGACTTTAAATTATGTTGAAAATGAAGACATCAACCTTCAATTTGATCTTCCTCTCTCAGATTCTGAAAATTTTGAAAATTTAGCAACTTTAGATTGTCAACATGACAAAAATGATGAAGTTGTTAACAACTATTTAGGTAGGGACGACTTTGATGAGCGAAAACTTCTTGAACTGATTGACGATAATGTTGTTGAGTCTGAAACCGAAAATGAAAATTTTAAAAACTTCGAAATTCTTGAGGTTGAAAATAACGAAACTGATGAATGTGATCTTGAATACAATGACGATTTTTCTCAAACTATTGAAACTTCTTGCGACTTGATCGTTTCAACTAAACCTCACTGTGATCACTTGTTTTTCAATGATAAATTTCTGCAGTATATGAACTCTTTCTGGAATAACACTGTTTTTAAGAAAACTCATTTGTTTGGTTTTGACTTTAGGTTTACGAATGAACCTTTAGTCAACAAAATTTCAAATATCAAAGCAAAACCGAACAACATTTCTCAAAACAAGTGTGGGGCTGCGAGTGATGCTTACGCCTCTCAATTTATACGTCATCTGAATAAATCAAACTTTGTTTCTGAAACTTTTACTGAACCCCAGCTTTATGACCTCTCTTTAGTTCCTACAGAAATTCAATTCGATTTTATGATCAATTGTAAGCTCAAAATTTTAAGATTAGCAACTCAAGCTTTTGAAAAAACAAAATTTGTTTTTTCAAATCTGACATGTAATATACAATCCTTCATGATTTGATTTTTTGTGCTTAAGCTGTGTCTCATAATCTTAATGAGGCTGATTCATTGGTCCATTCACTACATCATTATATGCTTTTAATAGCTTCAATCCGCCTATTTCTTTCAAACGCTATTCAAAAGTTAGGTAAACAACGCTGCAAGTAAAACATAAAAATGCATTTAACGCTGAAAGTGCGAGCGCGTATGTGCTCAGTATAATATACACACAAGGATCGTGTAATATGGCAAACAATATTCACGTATGAAGTAATAAATAATCACAGAATTGTAAAATAGTAAATGCAGTAAAAATAGAAAAATCACACCAGGGATTTTTATACTGGTTCGGAGCACCGTCCTACGTCCAGTCCCAGACCTCTCTCTGGATTTTCACTAATCAACAACCTCGCTTCACCCGGAGGAACAAGTTCACAACACACCACTTGATTTCACGGGCCACAAGCTTACCCACTTGATTTCACGGGCCACAAGCTTACCCACTTGATTTCACGGGCCACAAGCTTACCCACCTGATTTGAACAACTACAGGCTTACCGGAATTTCAATACAAAGTAGTTGATGATTGACTATATATTGTGTCTTCAATACACGGACTAGTCACTTGTAGTACACTCTTCCTATAATCTTATCCTCAAGTATATACTTTGTGTGCGTAGATTTAAGGAAGTATATTACTTATTGAATCAAGAGATATGAAATAATTTCAATGATTCAATAAGCAATTGAAATATTTGAGAGCTTTTAGAATGCAAGAATATTTAGAAAGTAAGATCAGAATTTAGAGCAAGAATCGGTGATTTGAAAGTATGATTTCAAGTCTATTTATAGTATAGAATAGTTGCATTCCTTCATGAATAGTTTCTACAAAAGATTGCATCCGTTTCCATTGAAAATTGAAGAGAAAACTCTTGATGAATGGAAGCAACCCTTCATAAAAAAGGCTTGCTGTTCGGGACCGGTCGACTGGTTGAAAATCACCAGTCGACTGGTCAACTCTCTGGAAATTTAAAGAATAAAAAAAATAGCCGTTATGTGCAAACACAGTAAAATCGGTCGACCGGTCCTTTTTTGGGCGGTCGACCGTTTTCTGGCTATGGACCAGAGGACCTCGGTCCATAGTCTATATCACTCTGCACTCTTTCCCGGTCGGAGCCTGGACCGTTTGGGCTTTTTCTGTGACTTTTCAATTCCTCAAATATACAAATTTCAGCAACGAAGATATGATATTGTTTTGTGCATTCGTGTTATACTTTGATGATAGATTTTAACATATTTCTAACACGACTGAAATTAAAAAAACCTTATCTCTATGAAATGATCTTCTATGCACCTTTATATGTTGCCATCGATCAAAATCTTGTCTCAACATTCTCCCCCTTTTTGATTGATGACAACACCTTGGATTTTCTCCCTCTAAATATAAAGCTCCCCCTGAATTTCTGCAACATTTGTTAGTTCATAATATAAATAATCTTACCTTTTGATTCATGCATTAACAAATGTTAGATCACATATACTATTACCATGTTAAGCACATAATTTTAAATGATAGTATATGTAACATGAATGATATGAATAATCATAAGAGAAAATATTTCTCCCCCTTTGTCATCGATTAAAAAGAATAAATACCATAATAAGCACAGTAATCGAGAGTCGTAGAGAATACAAATAATTATAGCACCTTTAGGGGATATTGAATCATGTGATTTTTTTTTGATAAGCTAAGTTTTCAACGATATACAGAGATGTCGAATAACCTTCTCTTTATTGTGGTGTACCTGCAAAAAGTGTAACATATATAGTTTTGGTACCCACTTGCTTTGTTTGGGTCCATGGGTTAGATGGAAGGTAACCATACCCAAGAGGGTTTAATGGAACCTTTAAAGATAAAATTTTCATTATTAACCACTAAATCAAAATAATCGTCGATATATTTTTCTCTGTTTTTCCAACTTACAGGAACCCAAATACTTAAGCAATCTCTAGTGATATTCCTATTCTACTTCTAGTCATAGAAGTATTCGAATTTCTATAATAATTGGGTTTTGGATGTGCGTTAGTACTAGTAGTGATATTCTTATTGTACATAAAAGCATATCTAGTACTATTTCTATGATTATTATATCCTATACCACTTTTGTCATGTAAAGGTCGAGATCTAGATAAAATCATGTTTAAATCATTTTGACCTTTATTAAATTTCGCGAATTTATTTGTAATTTGATTCCATAGTCGCGATTGATATTTTCAAAAGAAACTTTGCTATTAATACCCTTATTTAATTCAGAATTCTTCCTTTTTAAAGTTCTATTCTCATTTTCGAGACAACTAATTTAAGATTCTGAATTATATAACGATGATTGTAATTTTTCAACATTTTCTTTTGATTCAGAGATTGCTTTTTGCGAAATATTATTATTAACTTTTAAAGTCTCACATTCTTTAGATAATTCCAAATTCTTTTAAGTTAGAGCTCCATTCTCTTTTTCAAGAGAAGAAATTAAAGAACTAGAATTATTTAAAGAATCTTCTAATGATTTATTTTTATTTTGCAAAAGATCGATTTCCTTTAAAAGAACATTGTTTTTATCTTCTAGTCGCTCATTTTCTTTTTGAAGGAAATCTTTTTGAGAAACAAGCTTTCCTAAGGTATTTTCAAAACATTTTGCTTGTTTTGCTAAAAAATTGTGTTCTTCTTTTAATTTGGAATTTTCTTGCTCACAATTTTGTGATTTAGCTATAATGACTGTATTGAGTTTACTCAAAGTTTTAAAATCTTTCAACAATTTTTCATGGTTTGACAAAAGATCTTTATATAATGAATCTACACATACCGATTATGATCTGACTTTAGCCATGAGACATTTGCTTCCTTGCTCTCTTGATTCGGCTTTATTGCTCTTCCACTTTCTAATCCCTTGACTAGACTTCTTTATTGCCATTTGTTCTAAGATGTTGTTACGATCTCTAGAACACCAGGCTCCGATACCAATTGAAAGTGCGAGCGCGTATGTGCTCAGTATAATATACACACAAGGATCGTGTAATATGGCAAACAATATTCACGTATGAAGTAATAAATAATCACAGAATTGTAAAATAGTAAATGCAGTAAAAATAGAAAAATCACACCAGGGATTTTTATACTGGTTCGGAGCACCGTCCTACGTCCAGTCCTAGACCTCTCTCTGGATTTTCACTAATCAACAACCTCGCTTCACCCGGAGGAACAGGTTCACAACACACCACTTGATTTCACGGGCTACAAGCTTACCCACTTGATTTCACAGGCCATAAGCTTACCCGCTTGATTTCACGGGCCACAAGCTTACCAAACTGATTTGAACGGCTACAGGCTTACCGGAATTTCAATACAAAGTAGTTGATGATTGATTATATATTGTGTCTTCAATACACGGACTACTCACTTGTAGTACACCCTTCCTATAATCTTATCCTCAAGTATATACTTTGTGTGTGTAGATTTAAGGAAGTATATTACTTATTGAATCAAGAGATATGAAATAATTTCAATGATTCAATAAGCAATTGAAATATTTGAGAGCTTTTAGAATGCAAGAATATTTAGAAAGTAAGATCAGAATTTAGAGCAAGAATCAGTGATTTGAAAGTATGATTTCAAGTCTATTTATAGTATAGAATAGTTGCATTCCTTCATGAAGAGTTTCTACAAAAGATTGCATCCGTTTCCATTGAAAATTGAAGAGAAAACTCTTGATGAATGGAAGCAATCCTTCATAAAAAAGGATTGTTGTTCGGGACCGGTCGACTGGTTGAAAATCACCAGTCGACTGGTCAACTCTCTGGAAATTTAAAGAATCAAAAAATAACCGTTATGTGCAAACACAGTAAAACCAGTCGACCGGTCCTTTTTTGGGCGGTCGACCGTTTTCTGGCTATGGACCAGAGGACCTCGGTCCATAGTCTATATCACTCTGCACTCTTTCCCGGTCAGAGCCTGGACCGTTTGGGCTTTTTCTGTGACTTTTCAATTCCTCAAATATACAGATTTCAGCAACGAAGATATGATATTGTTTTGTGCATTCGTGTTACACTTTGAGGATAGATTTTAACATATTTCTAACACGACTCAAAGTTAAAAAACTTATCTCTATGAAATGATCTTCTATGCACCTTTATATGTTGGCATCGATCAAAATCTTGTCTCAACAAATGCTATATGATTAAACAGGCGGGAGAGAATTTATTTTGTGCGAAATAAATAAATCACGCCACGTCCTAAGGGCATCTCCAATGGTTGCAATTCAACCTTGAAAATTAAGCATTCTCTCCCCAGTCGTGCAATTCAGCCTTAAGATTAAGGCTAATATTCAGGATCCAATTCAGGATCCTGAACTGGATCCTGAACATTACGGGTGTGTTCTGGCGCCTAATAAGTAGGCGCCAGAATTCTGGCGCCTACTTATTAGGAGCCAGAATTCTGGCACCTACTTATTAAGCGCCAGGACACATATTCTTTCGGTTTTCCTACTTTTTCCGGTCAGTTATTCTTCTTTTACCGGTCATTTTTCTTTCTTTTTTGTGAAAATATTCTGGCGCCTACTTATTAGGCGCCAGACTTCTGGCGCCTAATTATTAGGCGCCAGACTTCTGGCGCCTAATTATTAGGCGCCAGAACCATTGGGGAAAATCCAGCACTTAAGGACGTAATATTCAGAATACTGAATATTACATCCTTAAGCCACTGGAGATGCCCTAAGCATTCTATTTCCCTTCGCCGACTCCGTAGAAAGGAAAACCAAACTCTGCGAAATTCCTTCAAAGCAACACACAGACTAAGTTTAACCACGAAACCCTAATTGTCTTCATCAACAGTCGATTGCAAATTGATCTCTTGCTCACAACCGATTCCAATAGTTAAACGCAGCCGCTAGCCTGAAACATAGTCATCAACCACCTACCTAGAACACTAAATCGGCGCGTCTTGATTTGAACCGCATTCAGAGGTACTACAACAGTTATCTTATGTTATTTTGTTTGATTTTTCCTCTTTTAATTTGAGTTTAGATGTGTTTTACTTCTAATTAGAGGCTTTAGTGCGTGAAATACCAGTGTTAGAAAACAAAATGAACAAATTTACTTATAACGAATGTTTAATTATGTTAATACTCCCTTGAATGCTTAATTTAAGTCATCACACTGTTAATTTATAACCGAGTTGCTAATCTTTGTTATAGTTTGGCTAAAAAATATATATTCACAGTTTTCTCTGAAGACATAAAATTTTCAGATTAATACACCGAGGTTAATTTACTAGCAAGAGGGAAACATCACACTGTCTTAACTACAAATTTAGTAGAAACGTTTAATTGCTAGCAACAGAGGTTAAGTTGATGATGTATTCGGCTAATTAACATTCTGCAGATCCAGTCCTTTGTGTCATATTCAAGTTAACTCATATTTTACTTTTGAGTTATAACATCAGTTACAACTCTCAGAAATTATATAAATTTGTATGGTTTACCTTGATCAAGAAAGTCATGATATCAATTATCAAGTAGTGTGTGTAGCGTGTACAGATTTCTCAATTATATGTAAATAAAGAATCATAAATATGTGCTGATAGTTGCAATTTATCTGAATAATACGTTATACTTTGGAGCATTGGTCGGTTGAGTTGAAAACAGAATTGCAAATGCCGGATTTGTTTTAATTGGAAAAGCATACAGATTATATCCTAATGACGGAAAACTGTCTTCATGGTTTGTCCAAACTTATGAAACAAAAAGTGCTAGGGAGAGCTTAAGGCTTTTTCGCCTTAACAACCAAAACGTACAACTAATTTTTTTCCATGAAAGTACATTCAACGATAAATGCCTCACGTATTCTCTTAGCTTTAATAAAAAAACGAGTACAAGATTGTAAGCATTGCAATATTTATAGGGAAAATTTGTGTGGTTCAGATATATAGCTCAATATAGAGTTATGATTTTTTTATACAATTGTCCTTTGCCCGGTTAATCGACTATCCCCTTTTACGATAGAGCATGTTATTATGTATTTGTTTTGATTCATGGTGAATACATTATTATAGTTTATGTCGATTGGGTCGTCGAAATGCATGTTATGTTGCTCATTATCAATTATCTACAATATTTCTCAGTTTCCCGAACAATAAAAGTCAGTTGTTTTCAATGTTACATGAATAATGCATTTTAGCTTTGACGTTTGAATGATGATAGAATTATAAGCAAGAGTCTGGAGCTACATATTTAGTTTTAATTGCATTAGTAAGCTTTAATACGAATTTAAGATATTAAAGCATCCAAAGCATGGTTTCTTTTTATGGTACTCTGAAATAATATTTATAATGGACCATACTCGTTAGACATGGACACTACTGCTGGTAAACTAGTGCATTTACCCTTGAGCTGGAGGCCGTTTCTTTATATCACTTCGTTGAAATGTTGATTTCTATTTAAAGCACAGACAAAACACGATGATCCACAAAGGAACCCTTTGTTTCAAACTTGAGATTTTTTTTCTCTCTTAAAAAACAGGTATTTTCCTCGTGTTTGTTTAAATATGGGGAATCAGGGAACACAAGAACAAGAAAAGCTACTTTTTTTTAGAAAACTAAAAATGCAAGTTTGAAACGGGGACCACTTTCTGCTATCATCCTTTTATGTTTGTGCTCTAGGTAGAGGTTAGACTTCCATTGCAGCGTTGTAGAAAAAATAGTCTATAAATAATGGCTATATGAATTTCTTCGCTAGTATCAGTAGGTTTTTTTTCATGATATCGAATGAAGAGCAACATTTGACGCTTGCATAGTGAAACTATGTTTGACAGATTCATAGTATATTGCTCTTCAACAGAATGAAGTGTTACATTAGGCAAGATTATAAAATTTTATAATGTTGTACATGAAAATCTCTCAAATTTTCTTCTTTAGAACTGTCCAATGCATCACATTAGTCAAGTCTGTAATATTTTCTAAATTTGTGCCTCGTAGGTTTTGTGTGATGAATTTCTTTTCTTGCTTTGTACCTGCTAATTATAGGTTTAGTTGTGTATAAATCACAGTCACGGTCTGCTATTGATATTCGACTGTTCAGTTTTAAAATGATGGTTTAATTTTAAGGTTTAGTTTAAAGGTTTGTGTGATGAATCTGCATTAGAATGACTCTTGGTAATCAATTAATTTTCATATTGTCATCATGCTTTGTTATGTGTTATTATCATAGCGAAAGAAAGTTATATTTGCATTTGAAATAGTTCGAATTCCTTTGTTTGAAAAAGGGGACTCGCTCTTAATCTTGGCATGTCCACTTTGAAAAATCAAATATCCATACCCTGTTGTTCAAACCTACTGAACTTCCCCTCGTGTTTCCATTTTAAAGCTATAAATATCCACTTTGAAAAAAGGAAGAAGAAGAACCCATATTTCTCATATTTCTCTAGTACCTGTAGTGTTTCATAGTTTCATTGAATTATTTGAAAAATCATCTGAAAAATTTGAAATCCATCCGCATCTGTATCTGAAAAGAGGATAAATATCCGCTATCAGAAAAAACGAATGTGGATGCAGATATAAGCACATCCGCATCCGAAAATTATCCGTTCGTTTTTTCATGATTATAGCTTAAATTATGTGTATTTTAACATAATTAAATACACTATTTTATTATTTTGTAAAGTTTAAAGTCTACTAAATGCGTGCTAATTGCTCAAAATTATATATTATCATTATATTTATTTATTTATTTTTAGCACTTAAGTAATTAATTTGGTTGAAAAAGCTTAATATTAAGCTAAGAAAATTCATTTATGTTCATTGATTTTTCGACTGGTGGTGGAGCGGATAATTATCCGATATCCGTCCGTATCCGCGGATGCGGATATCTGATATCCAAAAATGATTTCAGATACGAATGCGGATATGACACTATCCACATCTGAAAGAATATGTTGACAGCCCTACCTAGCACTAAAAAAAATTCTTTTCTAAACACACAGAATCCATATAATAAATTTGCTGGGAGACAACTGAAGAGATAAAAAAGGGCTAAGGTTTATTGTTGATAAAGATATAAAGTGGATGTAGGTTGTCCACACATCTGCAAAACAAGTAACGTTGCTAACTTCCTCTATCACAACCTAAAGTTCGTTTCCTCACCTTTCCATCTTCTTGCCCATTTCCTCCACTCACCCACTATTTCTTAATTCTTATATTAAAAAAAAACATATATGCAGTTGCAAATGCATTAAGCCGCATCCATTTACTTACCCTGTCTGGTTAAAATTTACAGATCATAGTTTATCAATAACCGCAAATTTTATGGACTCGAGCACTGAAGAAATATATTGAAACTATGTCATAGTGAAAAATGGAATGAAAATAATGGGTAGCGAAATAGTTTGAAAAATGAGACGGTGTTCGAATATTTACAGATGATTATTTTCATTATGACGGATGGTTACAATATGTCGGTTATAATACGGATACGTTTTTTCATGATATATTATGAAGAGCAATATTTGTATACAGATGATTATATGACGGTTTAAGTGGATATTTACAGATGATTATTTTCATTTTTTTTTTCATAGTTTCACTTTGAAAAATGAGATGCTTTTCCGATACGGATGTGTTACTTACTTTTTTTCTTTTTTAGATGGACTTGCTGACTTACCCGGATATTGATTTGCTGAGATTACCATGTCAAGATTGATAACTTTAAAGGACCCATGTTTATGAATTCTCTCATGGCACTGATAGTAGAAAGTGGGCAATATTATACATTGTAAGTTCTGTACCAAACTTACCCACTGGGAATGGAAAATAAAGTAGATATTTACTTAGATATGTGGCAATAGAAAAAATAATCATAAAATTGAAGAAAATAGGTAGAATACTGAAACTCACATAAAAAAAAGTATATGGTATTAACTGAGAAGTTGCAACAGTAACAAAAATTATGTTCTCACAGTGGTACAAAGTTTTGCTTGGTGGACATGGTAATAGCCTATATATACCAATGCTTATTCAGCTTAAAAACATGTGCATTGTTGTGGTTTATTGGTTTTATTACAATTTTTACTGATACGAATCAGACTACGAATTTTCTATAAAGCGGTATCGTTTTTGGGTTGGTGATATATTGGATATACCATTTTTTGTATTGAAATGAAAAAAATCTAGTAATATCGGAGTTGTTGCTTTTTTCTTCATTTCCGTCAACTCTGCCATAATAGTCAAGCCGACGCATCCATTCATGCCCATTAGGTTGGCTTTTTTTTAATTATTATGTACCAATAGCACTTCGTTTGTAGAAAGTTGGTTGATCTGTTTTGCTTGTGGTTACTTTTAAATTTCATTCTGGATTGTTTGGTCAAAAAAAAAATGAAAAAAAAAAAGTAACAACAATATTCAGACAATGTTTGTTGTAATATTCAAATTAAAAAGAAAAAGACTGCCAACATAATTGTCTTCAAAATTGATGACCTTATTTAAGATCCATTGATACAAGTATTTTCTGAATTTTGCTGGGGCATGCCAATGTACCATATGAGTGACATGAACCCGTTATTAAGTCCAAACATCTTTATGAAAGCCAGAAATCAAAACAACTGAATTAATTTTTTTTCCATTATTTTATATACAAACATAATATCTCTGTTGGTTGAAGATATGCATGCACTGGTAGAGCACATGTCGGGGAGCTTTATATACTGATTACAATTCGAGTAAAAGGTTGTCAGTGTCATTTTAAGCTTCTAAAACATACGATATAGTACTTTATTTGGAGTATGGATATTTGATCTCACCTTTTATCCATCAAATTAGTCAGTCTGTGTTCATGTTCGTTTTATATTGCCGATTAATAGTGCATATGAATCTTTTTGGGTTTCCTTTGTGAGGGGTTATAAAAAAGAATTCAACTGGATCATAATAAAGCATGTCTCTTTTCCATCTTTTTACTTCTGCTTGCATCTTTTTCCAGATAATAGAGACACAAATTTCAGCAGCAGATTGATGCGGGTATTGAAAGAAAGAAAAATGTAAGGGTTTGGTTAGAAGTTAAAGTCTTTTATGATGGGAATCGTGGCTTTTGGTTCTATTAAATTTAGACAAAATTCAAGTTCACCACACGTCGTTTTAACATCGTATTAGGCCAACAATAATTCACATGTGGTGGAGATGGAAGTTTAACCTCCATAATATTTTATTTTGATAGGCCACGGAATAAATGGTTTACTTGCAAATTTATTTCGGTAAAGCATTGGTAGACGAGGATCAGTAATGTGTCTTTCACGCAGCGCTCTTCCAACGAAGGAAGCTTTCCTGGAGGTGGCACTTGAGGCATCAAAGCTACTTGGTGCTCAAACCCTACTTCTTCCTTCTGAAATGAAGTACACAAACTCAGTATAACAAGATCATGTTGTTTTTGATTTTGTGTGATATATATTTGCGAGTTTTTTTTTTGGTCATAATTTTTAAGTAAATAAACTAACTCACGTCGCTATTACTGTTTTTGCTGATTTTTTTGTATCATATGTTGTTGGACTACAGGAAGCTAAGTTCAACCTATTGCACCAGCAAAGGTTTTATATGCCTGAAGCGCACACAAATTGATTATAAGCATTATTCAAGGCAGTGGCAGCACAAGTGATCAGGTTCAAAATAGCTTTTGAAATCTATTTATTTATTATACTCCGCGTTGTATTTCTCTGATTTATTATATTGAATAATAACTTTGTTTTGGTACAAATGTTGCACGGTTGGTTAGTGCATTCGTAATCGTTAAACTTAATGTATAAAAGGTTTATATAGAGAGCCACTGATTCAGTTTAATTTATTTGTGTTCATTTAACTAGTCTAATTTTAAATGGGCTGCTACTAAATTAATTTTTTATATATGGATATTGTCAAAACTTCACAACTTAATTTCATTAGAAATATCCTCAAATAACTGTGAGAAGAACTCTTTCTTTGGAGCATAATTATGACTCTGATTATGAATACTTTTAATTTGGCATCATATCCTTATTACTTTATATAGATTTCAATAAATATGTGGTCTTGCGCTGTTTACGTTTTTCCATTATGAGTGTTTCATTATTTGGCTTGGCAATTTTACATTAATGCAAACTCTATTTTGTATAAGTATGCATAACCTTACCAGACCACTAAGGAATTTTTATACTTGAATGCAACATCGATGACACTGATGTACGGATTCTATGCCTCCATTGATATGCATTAGGTCCAAACTGCTCCGGTCTTCTACAAATATATTCTTTCTTTGAAAAGAACATGGAGGTTTATTACCATGTCACCACAGTCAGTGTTTCTGAAGTACCATATTCATCACTGTTTCTTATTTTATTGCTGAATTTATCTAAATTTGAAGGTCAGTTAATCTGGATAGGCTGAACAAGGAAATTTCATGCTGTATGGTTTTCATGATAATCCTCCGCTTGAAATATGCACAACATGTTCGGAGTCGCAACACCTTTCATTGCTGCCTAATTCCCATCTGGTAACATTTTGTTCTCTCTTATAGGTTTATGTTGATGTTGCATTTATGTCTCTCTTTGCATTTGTTTAATTTTAAACTGATATACATTTCCTATGTCATGTAAACAATTTTTTGGCCTGTTTAAATTAGTACTGTTAACAAAATGTTGCAGGAGTGGATATCTTATCTCAACAAAGGGGCTCAGACTAACATAACTCACAATGTAAAATCCAATACGTCGGATTCATCGATCCTTGCTATAGCTCAAGGTAACCATGCGCTAGCCATTTTAGTTAAATTTTTAAAGAGGATCACGGTACGCATTCCGGTGAGCGGTGGCCTCATTACCGGTTTTAAACATGTATTGGTTATTATTGATGTGTTTAATTTTTATCAAATCATTACAGGTAGAGAAAGCTTTATTCAATAGCTAGAATGCGCAGCACGCCTGAACATAATATCATCATGGAATCTTATTCTTATATGAAAGGTTTTCCTGCTATCTGCTCCTAAATTCTAAGCAGCTTGTAGTCATTTCAAGCAGTGGCGTTGTGATGACCCCAAACTTCCGTAGAACGAAAGCAAGGATAATCATTGGAATATGGCATATTTACAACAAAAACAGATCTCAGATAATATCATAACACACACATCATTGCAGCGGAAATAAAGTATCATCAACATCATAATAACCAAAACATCAGAGTACGCAGACACAGGATACACTCAGCAAAATAGAAAGTCTGAATGAAAAGGAAATATGTCTCAAACTCCATAACGTACATCAAAACCCAAAGATGAATACAAGCCTCAAAGCAGAATAAATGATAAAAGAGAAGGTCTTCGTCTTCTTCTCAAAGCAGCTCCAATCCAGCACACGCTTCAAATATGATCTAAACCTGTCACTTGGCTGCCCGTGTAGAAAAGAGGGCACCCGAGTTTGCAAAGTGAAACAAACTAGGAGTCAGTCATGGGACTGGTATGAGAAATCTTCTACTACATTAACTAATAAGGTGGCAAATCATAGGACCAAGCCGCAAACGCGGAACGGGTTTACTCCATCGGATTGCAAGTGCATAATCTAAACAAATTTTATTCAAAATAACGCAATGTCCTTTCAGAAAAATGAAATCATTATAAGACTCAAGTCCCATCACACAATGCAACGCAAACCGGAGGATAGAGTTTTACCGTATAATGATCAAACATGACTTGATACGTATAAAATAATATTTTAATATTATTAATAATGTCTAATCAGTATTAAAATACTTCAAAGTAAATGTATCAATCCTAGATGGCATAGGTACCATATACTATGTCGTCATATATAGGTTTACAATCAAAACCATAATGTCATATTGGAGTTTTGGTTCTCCATCATGAAATCGAGGCTAGGGATCGTCCTCTCTGATTCGAGACACTCTAGCAAATGCCTCAGGATCACACCTATGGGCAACCCTTGGATGCGGTAGGGCCGGTCCACACCTAATTCCTCTCTTAGGCCACCGCTCCTTCCTTCGGGCTAAGAGCCGGCTCGTGTTAGTGGATTGGCAATTCCTGAACACACGTTTCACGGTCCCTTTGGACCTCAAATGTGGCCACTAACAACCTATAAAACCGAGGTATCTCATAATCCATCATTCACATAAGTAAAAATGTCAGGGCTAGTAGGTCGTTGACACCACTCTAGCTAGAAAGAAACGTGTGCACTCCCTATGGTCCATATCCCTTTTTGACTCATCCCGGGGTGTGAGGCTCCTGAAGTCATGCTATACACAAAGCTACACCTAAACAGGCTATGCTTTGATCATCAACCACAAGGCCTCTTTTCAATAAAAGCCTTGATCGTCTGCATCTTGGCGTGCCACCTTGACAGTTCACGCCATGCGATTGATAACTAGAAATACATACCCAGTGAGGGTGTTAAGTAAGAGAATAAATTCTCTGCCACCAAACGGATATGTATTAAATAGAAATCAATTTAATTTACATGGAATGAACTCCAATGTCAGACACGCATCCATTCACAAGTCTGTTATGGGTCTGAACGAAACCGGAGTCACCTGATTACTCGTCGGTGCTCGCATACCCGGACAATCAACAAGAACGTCCGGACAACTACCACTGTAACCCTTTCCTGGGAGCAAATCAGTCCAGGGCATCAGTAGCCATCCGTTCGATGTTGAAGATCGCCGATCTTCAATCACCATCTTCTCTTTGTTCGATTTAAATCGCCGTATAATTATTTGAAATGAGTTGAACTCGTTCTTTTCAAATAATTTTTCGAATAATTATCATTTAAATCATTTTATATCATTAATATTTATTTATAACGATTTATCGCTATTTTTATTTATTTAAAATAGCTCAATATAACTAAACGACGCTTCGGGTCGATGGGCGGCCCTGGCGCTATTTTTACCAAAATTTGGTTTACACATATCTTGAAATCTAACCATTGGATTTTAACGAAATTTACATCGTTGGAAAGATCTTCCCAAAGCGGTCCTAACGGTTCCAGTTTTGGGAAGATCCGACGGTCGGATCTTTCGGTATAATCGTTTAAAGTTACGATTGCCGAAACGCGAACTGCCATGCGCGATTCGTTTAATTTATAATGTGTGTGTATATATATATATATAAATCTTTTTGCGATTTCAACTATTTAAATCTATTCTTTTATCGCATCGAAAATGACGATAAAAATGTCATTTTGATCTCTACTCTTCTTTTTTTCTCAACAAACATGACCTTAAAATCTACTCTTTTTATTGTCTCTAAAATGACAATAAAAATGCTTCTTTTAATTCCATACTTTTTATTGAACATAAAATGTCAATAAAAATGTCGCTTTAAATCTACTCTTTATATTTACATCTAAAATGTAAATAAAAATATAACTTTTTAATCTATTCATTTATTTACACCTAAAATGTAAATAAAAATATAAATTTTCAATTTAATCCTTTTTTACATCTAAAATGTGAATAAAGATGTAATTTCAAAGTTATTCTTTTTATCTACATCCAAAATGTAAATAAAGATGCCATTTTAAATCTAAGTTTCTATTTACCTCTATTATGTAAATAAAAATATACTTTTTAATTCTATGTTTTTATTCATATCTAAAATGTGAATAAAAATACACTTTTTAATTCTATGTTTTTATTTGCAACTTAAAAATACAAATAAAAATATAATCTCTTTTTCTATGTTTCATTTGCATTTAAAAATACACATGAAAAACGTAATCTTTTTCTATGTTTCATTTGCATCTAAAAATACAAATGAAAAATGTAATCTTTTTTCTATGTTTCATTTGCATCTAAAAATACAAATGAAAAATGTAATCTTTTTTCTATGTTTCATTTGCATCTAAAAATACAAATGAAAAATGTTATCTTTTTCTATGTTTTATTTGCACATAAAAATGCAAATAAAATGTGCTTTCTTTCTTATGTTTTTATTTCAACCATAATGACAATACAAATGGTATTCCTAAATCCAATCTTTACAACTATAATGACCATAGAAATGTCATTTCTAAATCCAGTCTTTTTATTTTGTTCCATATGACAATAAAAACATTCCTTTTTATTTTGAAGAAAAATGTCACCTTTAATACTATTATCTTTATTGTAACTAATTTAACAGTAAAAATATTTCTTTTAAATCTAACCTTTTTGTTCGATTCTTTTTATTATAAAAAGAAAATGACACAAAAACTATTTTTTGTAACTTAAAAGGAAAACGACATAATTTTTTTTGTAACTTAAAAAGAAAATGACATAAAAACATATTCTTTTTAACTTAAAAAGAAAACTTGTTCTTTTTATAAAACCCATATTTTATGTAATCCATGAAATAATATTTTTTTTATTGACCAAATTCCCTTGATTATAAGTCAAAACAAAAACACAATCTTTAATCTAAATCCAAATCTTAAGTGAATGAATCAAATGAAAATTTATGGATTAAAATAAAAGTTAAGATCTTTATTTCCATCCAAACGGTACACATGGATCTCAAATAAAAAGCGCATATCTGAATGATAGAAAGATAGATCTAGAGGATAGGAGCATGATTCTATATTTTGAATCAAAAATAAAATGATTTTAATCAACGTCTACGTATTTAAATCAAAATATGATTTTAGATCTAAATCTAAACGCAACGAGAAATGTATCACAAAAAAATTTCCTCGTAGATCTCATTAACCATGAACATCCCAATATACTACCAAACAGCAAATCAACAATTTTCCAATATCATAACATAGCAAATCTAAATGAATAACATTCCTACAATAAATTTTAAGCGATAAAAATATTTAATTTATAGTTAATCATTTGGATTAGAATTCTCACCTCGTTTCAGTTTCGGATCTAAAATTCAAAAGGTTCAGAATCAGTCCCAGTCAGTTCTAGAACATAGTATTTGGCTTCACGATCGCAATGCTTTAGAAATCGTTCAATTCTGACTTCGAACGAATAAGATACAATTAAATTTAGATTGTTCACATTTGATTTTATTAATAAATTAATTAAAAATAGAAAATCCACCTTCTTCTTCTATTTCCAGAAATCGACCGTAACCTTTCACGTTAATGTTCGAACCTAGGTTTTGGAAATTTGCAAAATCCGTTCAGTGCTTTGACAATCAGGCTTCACCACGCGAGAGCACCTCGAGAGGCGTGCCAATGCCCAGGGAGCGGCATAGTTCGGTGCTGGGCTCGAGGCAGGGCGACGGTGCAAAACCCGCGGGTTTGGGGTGTGAGCTCTCGGTCTGTGTGCAAATTCAGGGTACGTTACCTGTATGGATTGAAAGAGGAAAGGAGCTTCGAAACGGTATATGGATTGGGGTCTGAAACAGATTGTATGAGGAGATTTTAGTCGGAGGAGCTAGGAGTAACGGTGACCATTAAAGAAAGGGGCGGCGACTGCAAAAGACAATAAATAATGTTTAGGGTTTTTATTTTCTAATATTTATAATATTAAATTGTTATTTTTATAATAAAACCCATAACTTCTAATCAGTTCAATTCCAGTCCAGCAGAAGTTAGCCCTAGCCAATAACCCCCGTTCCAGATCCAACGGGCTAGGTCCGATCAGCCTAAATGGCTGTCTGTGTCCTGAATTATTTAATTTAATAATTAAATCTATTATTTAAATAATTCAAACTTACATTTAAATTCACCGGAGCCACATACAAACTCAGATAAATCCAGAAAAATTATTTCTGGCTTTGTTATGATGATACGGTCCTAACAAAATTAATTTCATCGAATTCTGAGATTGTCTGAAAAATGGCTATTTTCCAGTCGATCAAATTTGACTGAAATGAACAAAACACATTTTCCTTTGCCACGCTCACATATTAATTCGAAAAATTCTAGAAAATTAAACTTAACAATAATTTGACATTCCGGTTCCAATAAAAGTGGTTTCGTCGAAAACGGAGGTCGTTTGAAAAATGGCCTTTTATACGGGTTATTAATTATACTATAGCGACTATTCTGAATATTCAACTGACCATAACTTTTGATATCCGCTATGAAATCTTGATCTTTCGGATTCTTTGGAAAGATATTTTCAAATAGATTTAGATATTTTTGGTTTCACTAAAATCCATTAAATTTTTAATTCGATATATTCAGTCAATGTTCAGCTTTGACTTTTCAAACTGCCATGCTAATTCCAATTCTTTTTGGAATTAAAATAAATATATTGGTTCTATCTTCGATTAAAATAAATTTTTAATCATTATTATATAAAATAAATTATTCTAACTATTCCAAATTCACCGAAATAGCCAAAATAAAAATTTTAAATTGGTTTTAATTTTCCGGGTTGTTACAGTCTCCCTCACTTAAAATCTTTTCGTCTCCGAAAAGGAAATAAAGTAAAGTAGGCAACAAAACGGAAAATGTAAATATTGTAAATGTACCTCAACACAAGAGTTAATCGAAGATGTCCACTTTGCACTTGGGATAAGCCTGTTTGATGCTATCCTCAGTCTCCCATGTACAGTCTCTAGGATCCCCGCTCCACTGTACTTTAACCAGATGGATCCTCTTGTTCCTCAGATTCGGGTCTCCTTGCCAACAATTTTCACTGGCTCCCTCCTTACTGCTAAGCTCGGCGTAATCTCCATAACTTGTTGTGCTGCTTCCTCCACAACTAAGTTTGGATCATGAAAATGCCTTCGGAGTTGGGACACATGAAATACATTATGGACCCCTGGCAACCAGTCGAGCAACTGCGCTCTATAAGAGAGAGTTCCAATCCTTTCGAGAATAGGGAATGGACCAATGAATATCGGCGCCAACTTCCCAGTCTTCCCAAAACGAACGACACCTCTCAATGGGGAAACCCTCAAGTATACATAATCGCTAACAGAGAATTCTAAATCTCTTCTCCGTGAGTCTGCATAGCTTTTCTGTTGGCTCTGAGCAGTCACTAAGCGCTTCTTAATAAAATAACTTTCTCTGCTACTTCACGAATCATATCGGGACCCAAGACTAATCGATTTCCTGGTTCCACCCAACATGCGGGGGATCTGCGTGGCCTGCCATATAATGCTTCGAACGGAGACATCTACAGGCTTGCTTGGTAGCTGTTATTATAAGAGAACTCAACCAAGTGTAAATGATCCTCCCATGAACCGCCAAAATCAAGAATGCACGCTCGCAATAAGTCTACTAATATGCGGTTTACCCTCTCAGTCTGGCCATCTGTCTGAGGGTGATAAGCAGTGCGCAGATTAAACTTGGTCCCAAGCTCTTCTTGGAAAGCCTCCCAGAACTTGCTAGCAAATAATGGATCACAGTCACTGACAATGTTACTGGGAACTCCACACAGTCTGACAATCTCTTTGAAATAAAGCTGCGCCAGACTTCGAGCCGTTCGATTTGATATGACAGGGATGAAATGGGCAGTCTTTGTGAGGCGATCTACTATCACCCATATACTGCCATTTCCTTTTCTGGTTCGGGGCAAGCGATCAATAAAGTCCACAGAAATTTGATCCTATTTCCAACTTGGAACCTCTAGTAGTTTCAACAATCCTGCCGGCTTCCGTTGGTCGCTTTTGACTTGTTGACAAGTGGGACATCTTACGACATATATAGAAATGTCTCTCTTCATAGATCTCCACCAAAATGTGCGCTTGAGGTCGTGATACATCTTGCTCACCCCTGGATGAATACTAAGCTTAGATTTATGGCATTCATCTAAAACTTCCCTTCTGCGCTCAGGAATGTACGGGACACAGATTCGGCCTAGTAGCCTTAGAACCCCTTTGTCATCAATTTGGAAACTCGTGGGTTCGCCTTCCCGAATTCTTTTGACAATTCTCTGAATAAATTTATCATCCTTCTGAAGAGCACAGATTTTATCAATCAAGGAGGGTGTAATAATGAGATTGGCAAGGATAGATTAGTGCTGGCCGTATTTTTCCTGCTGAGCGCATCTGCTACAACATTAGCTTTCCCTGGAGTATATAGGATATCCAGGTCATAGGCTGTAAGAAATTCAACCCACCGTTGCTGCCTCAAATTCAAATCTCTTTTATTAAAAAGATGCTTCAAGGATTTGTGATCCGTATATAGTTCGAACTTCTCACCCAAGAGATAGTGTCTTCATATTTTAGAGCAAATACAATGGCTATTATCTCTAGATCATGAGTGGCATAATTTTTCTCATGCGGTTTCAACTGTCGGCTAGCATATGCAACTACTCTTTCCCTTTGCATTAGCATCGCACCAATACCTTCTATAGAAGCATCTGTCCAGACTTTCAAATCCTGATTGCCATTCCTTTTTAGCTCTTGGAAGGCTGCCTCACATTCAGGTGTCCAGATAAACTTTGCATGCTTCTTAGTTAGTTTCGTCAACGGACAAGATAGCCTCGAAAAATCCTTGACGAATTTCGATAATATCCAGCTAGTCCTAAGAAACTTCTGACTTCGGTGGGAGTTCTAGGCTGCTTCCAATCTTGGTTGGCTGAGATCTTGTCTGGATCGACTGAAATGCCTTCCTTTGATACAACATGGCCGAGGAATTTCACCTCTTCTTGCCAGAATATGCATTAGGAGAATTTGGCTTTCAACACATGTCTTCGCAGAATCTCCAAGAATTCTTTCAGATGTAATTCGTGCTCAGCAGTGGTCTTAGAAAAAATGAGGATGTCATTGATGAACGCTAGCACGAATTTATTTAAAACACCTCGGAATACTCTATTCATCAAATCAACAAAGTATGCTGGAGCATTACATAACCCGAAGGGCATTACTAGCCATTCATGAAATGTGTCTGGACCTCTGAAAGCAGTCAAAGGAACACACTCTTCTGCGATGCGCAGTTGATGGAAACCCGTTGCTAGATCCATCCTAGGGAATACTCGTGCTCCATGTAAGCGGTCCAGCAAATCATCAATACGAGGCAATGGATAATTGTTTTTCAATGTTTGCTTATTGAGGTCGCGGTAGTCCACATACAGTCAAAGTGTACCGTCAGACTTCGGGACAAATGCCACTGCTGCACCCCATTCTGAGAAGCTAGGCCTGATCAGACCCTTCCACAAAAGCTGCTTAGTTTGATTGCTCAGCTCCTCTTTTTCTTTTGGCGACATTCTTCGAATAGGATGCACGACGGGTCTTGCATTTGTTACTAGGTCAATTCTGAAGTTGATTTCTCTACGTGGAGGTAAGCTATCAACCTCGTTGAACACTCCAGCATAACCTTTAACGATGGGAATTTCCTCAATAGAAGTAGGAGTGACTTCTGGAGAAGATCATAATTCTTTTCTGTCTGTTGCTGAGCCGTGGCATGGGATACATACATCCCCGAGATTAGTTTTAACTTTGACAGTTCTTTCGGCACATTTGACTTCGGCCTCATATTTTGTTAGTCAGTCTATCCCAAGAATAACATCATAACCGGAAAAACTCATAACGATCAAGTCAAAGGGAAACTGGTAGCGAGAATAAGAAACAGGTACTCTACAATACTGATCGAGAATAAGAGATACACCTATCGGACTATGGGCCCTAATCAACTCTTTAAGTTTTCTTGGTTTCAGTTTCAACTTTTTAATTGCATCATTAGAGATAAAACTTCGTGTTGCACCAGTGTCAAATAAGACAGTAATAAAAATGTTCTTAATATTAAGAGTACCTCCTAAGACATCGGGTTTACCTGCTCCCTCGGTAGAAGTTGGTGCAGCCGTTCCTTTGTAGACATGTGCCACTTCAGATTTCTTCAACAAAGGGAAATTTCTGGCAAAGTACCCTGGCTTATGGCAGTTATAGCATTCTTGGGTGTTCCGGGGGTTTTGGCCACGATTCTGAGAACTCTGGCTACGATTTTGGCTAGGTCCAGATTCATTCCTCTTAGCCCTTTTTGGAGCTCTACACTCGGATTCATATTGTCCAAACTTGTCGCAATTATAGCACTTCACCTTGGTCCTGTCTCTCTTCTTTCCTTGCGTCTTAGCTGCCGAAGAGTTACCTGCCTCAGATTTCTTGTCGGTTTGCTCCTTCTTGTTGTTGTTCTGATTTTTCGCCCGCTCTTGCTGTGCAGCTAGGTCATTCTCCTCATAGCGACAGGCCATCTCAATTACTTCATTGAATGGGAGTTTGATATGAGCCGTGACTCTGTCCAGGTACTTCTTAGAAAGGCCCTTAATGAATCTTTTGTTTTTCTGAACGGGATCCTGAATCAACTCTGGGGCGTAGCAGGAAAGTTCCTCGAACTTCCTCATGTATTCTGAGATAGTCATACTCCCCTGTTGTAAATTGGCGAATTGGTAATGGAGTCTCTCCTTTTCCTGTGTAGGGATATATTTTTCATTGAAGAGCTCTTTAAATCTGGCCCAAGACATGTTGGCCACATCATTGCCAATCTTGATCGTATTCCACCAATGTTGAGCTTGGTCCTTTAGTAGCCAGGTTGCCATAAATCGCTTGTATTGATCTTCTAACTCCAAGCCTTCGAAGATATTCTCGTTGTTATTCAACCATGTCTGTGCCTCACTCGCGGTCTCCTGCCCGATAAAGGATACTCCACCCAAGTTTCTGAACTTCTTGCACATCCTCTCTAAGTCAAATGGCTGTGGGGGTGGAGGTGGTGGTGCTACGACCTCAGAAGTGGGTTGTTCCTGAGTAATGGGTGTCTCATCTCTGACTGGCCCTCTGGCTCCACCTTGGGCTCCACCTCGAGCTTCGCCTCGAGCTCCAACTCGGGTTGTTCTTGCTCTAGTGTCCATTTTAAATTAGTCTGTACCATCAAGGAAAGAGTCAGACCAACAAAATGATGATTTTTAAAGGAAAGATAAGGTAGGAACAAATGGAAAGAGGATGATGTAATGACTGATTAATATGTGCTATTCTGCTGTGCTCATTCTAGGATATTACTAATCCTATCTCTAATGAGCTACTCGCCTTAGAATACTGCTGATTCTATCTAGGCGAATTGTTCTAAATATGTCATACTCCGAGGCTAAGGTTAACCTTTAGCTCTGATACCAAATGTGATGACCTCAAACTTCCGTAGAACGAAAGCAAGGATAATCATTGGAATATGGAATATTTACAACAAAAACAGATCTCAGATAATATCATAACACATACATCATTGCAGCGGAAATAAAATGTCATCAGCATCATAATATCCAATACATCAGAGTACGGAGACATAGGATACACTTTGCAAAATAGAAAGTCTGAATGAAAAGGAAATATGTCTCAAACTTCACAACGTACATCAAAACCCAAAGATGAGTACAAGTCTCAAAGCAGAATAAAAGATAAAAGAGAAGGTCTTCATCTTCCTCTCAAAGCAGCTCCAATCCAGCACACGCTTCAAATATGATCTAAGCCTGTCACTTGGCTGCCCGTGTAGAAAAGAGGGCACCAGAGTTTGCAAAGTGAAACAAACTACGAGTCAGTCATGGGACTGGTATGAGAAATCTTCTACTACATTATCTAATAAGGTGGCAAATCACAGGACCACGCCGCTAACGTGGAACGGGTTTACTCCATCGGATTGCCAGCGCATAATCTAAACAAATTTTATTCAAAATAACGCAATGTCCTTTTAGAAAAATGAAATCATTATAAGACTCAAGTCCCATCACACAATGCAATGCAAACCAGAGGATAGAGTTTTACCTTATAATGTATCAATCCTATATGGCATAGGTACCATATACTATGTCACCATATATAGATTTACAATCAAAACCGTAATGTCGTATTGGAGTTTTGGTTTTCCACCATGAAATCGAGGCTAGGGATCGTCCTTTTTGATTCGAGACACTCTAGCAAATGCTTCAGGATCACACCTATGGGTAACCTTTGGATGCGGTAGGGCCGGTCCACACCTAACGTTAGTGGATTGGCAATTCTTGAACACATGTTTCCTGGTCCCTTTGGACCTCAAATATGGCCACTAACAACCTATAAAACCGAGGTACCTCATAATCCATCATCCACTTAAGTAAAAATGTCAGGGCTGGTAGGTCGCTGAAGCCACTCTAGCTAGAAAGAAACGTGTGCACTCCCTACGGTCCATATCCCGTTTTTGACTCATACCGGGGGTGTGAGGCTCGTGATGTAACGTTACACACAAAGCTACGCCTAAACAGGCTATGCTTTGATCATCAACCACAAGGCCTGCTTTTCAACAAAAGCCTTGATCGTCTGCATCTTGGCGTGTCACCTTGACAGTTCACACCATGCGATTGATAACTACCAATACATACCCACTGAGGGTGTTAAGCAATAGAATAAAGTCTCTGCCACCAAATGGATATGTATTATAGAAATCAATTTAATTTACATGGAATGAACTCCAACGTCAGACACGCATCCATTTACAAGTCCGTTCTTGATCTAAACGAAACCGGAGTCACCTGATTACTCGTCGGTGCTCGCATATCTGGACAATCAACAAGAACGTCCGGACAACTACCACTATAACCCTTTCCTAGGAGCAAATCAGTCCAGGGCATCAGTAGCCGTCCATTCGATGTTGAAGATCGCCGGTCTTCAATCACCATCTTCTCTTTGTTCGATTTAAATCGCCATATAATTATTCGAAATGAGTTGAACTCGGTCTTTTCAAATAAATTTTCGAATAATTATCATTTAAATCATCCTATATCGTTAATATTTATTTATAACGATTTATCGCTATTTTTATTTGTTTAAAATAGCTCAATATAATTAAACGACGCTTCGGGTCGATGGGTGGCCCTAGCGCTATTTTTACCAAAATTTGGTTTACACATATCTTGAAATCTAACCACCATTGGATTTTAACGAAATTTACATCTTTGGAAAGATCTTCCCAAAGCGGTCCTAAGGTTCCACTTTTGGGAAGATCCGACGGTCGGATCTTTCGGTATAATCGTTTAAAGTTACGATTACCGAACGCAAACTATCGCGCGCGATTCGTTTAATTTATATAATATATATATATATAAATCGTTTGGAGATTTCAACTATTTAAGTCTATTCTTTTATCGCATCGAAAATGACGATAAAAATGTCATTTTGATCTCTACTCTTCTTCTTTTTTTCTCAACAAACATGTCCTTAAAATCTACTCTTTTTATTGTCTCTAAAACGACAATAAAAATGCTTCTTTTAATTCCATACTTTTTATTGAATATAAAATGTCGCTTTAAATCTACTCTTTTTATTTACATCTAAAATGTAAATAAAAATATAACTTTTTAATCTATTCATTTATTTACACCTAAAATGTAAATAAAAATATAAATTTTCAATCTAATCCTTTATTTACATCTAAAATGTGAATAAAGATATAATTTCAAAGTTATTCTTTTTATCTATATCCAAAATGTAAATAAAGATGCCATTTTAAATCTAAGTTTCTATTTACCTCTAATATGTAAATAAAAATATACTTTTTAGTTCTATGTTTTTATTCACATCTAAAATGTGAATAAAAATACACTTTTCAATTCTATGTTTTAATTTGCAACTTAAAAATACAAATAAAAATATAATCCCTTTTTCTATGTTTCATTTGCATTTAAAAATACACATAAAAATGTAATCTTTTTCTATGTTTCATTTGCATCTAAAAATACAAATGAAAAATGTAATCTTTTTTCTATGTTTCATTTGCATCTAAAAATACAAATGAAAAATGTAATCTTTTTTCTATGTTTCATTTGCATCTAAAAATATAAATGAAAAATGTAATCTTTTTTTCTATGTTTCATTTGCATCTAAAAATACAAATGAAAAATGTAATCTTTTTTCTATGTTTCATTTGCATCTAAAAATACAAATGAAAAATGTTATCTTTTTTCTATGTTTTATTTGCACATAAAAATGCAAATAAAATGTGCTTTCTTTCTTATGTTTTTATTTCAACCATAATGACAATACAAATGGTATTCCTAAATCCAATCTTTACAACTATAATGACAATAGAAATGTCATTTCTAAATCCAGTCCTTTTATTTTGATCCATATGACAATAAAAACATTCCTTTTTATTTTGAAGAAAAATGCCACCTTTAATACTATTATCTTTATTGTAACTAATTTAATAGTAAAAATATTTCTTTTAAATTTAATCTTTTTGTTCTATTCTTTTTATTATAAAAAGAAAATGACACAAAAACTATTCTTTTTAACTTAAAAGGAAAATGGCATAAAAAAATTTTCTAACTTAAAAAGAAAATGACATAAAAACATGTTGTTTTTTACTTAAAAAGAAAACTTGTTCTTTTTGTAAAACCCATATTTTATGTTGTCCATGAAATAATATTTTATTATTGATCAAATTCCCTTGTTTATAAGTCAAAACAAAAACACAATCTTTAATCTAAATCCAAATCTCAAGTGAATGAATTAAATCAAAATTTATGGATTAAAATAAAAGTTAAGATCTTTATTTCCATCCATACGGTACACATGGATCTCAAATAAAAAGCACAGATCTGAATGATAGAAAGATAGATCTAGAGGATAGAAGCATGATTCTATATTTTGAATCAAAAATAAAATGATTTTAATCAATGTCTACGTATCTAAATCAAAATATGATTTTAGATCTAAATCTAAACGCAACGAGAAATGTGTCACAACAAAATTTCCTCATAGATCTCATTAACCATGAACACCCCAATATACTACCAAACAGCAAATCAACAATTTCCCAATATCATAACATAGCAGATCTAAATGAATAACATTCATACAATAAATTTTAAACGATAAAAATATTTAATTTATAATTAATCATTTGGATCAGAATTCTCACCTCGTTTCAGATTCGAATCTAAAATTCAGAAGGTTCAGAATCAGTCCCAATCTGTTCTAGAACGTAGTATTTGGCTTCACGATCGCAATGCTTCAGAAATCGTTCAATTCTGACTTCGAATGAATAAGATACGATTTAATTTAGAACGTTCACAATTGAATTAAATTAATAAATTAATTAAAAATAGAAAATCCACCTTCTTCTTCTATTTCCATAAATCGGCCGTAACCTTTCACGTTAATGTTCGAACCTAGGTTTTGGAAATTTGCAAAATCCGTTCAATTCTTTGACAATCAGGCTTCACCACGCGAGAGCACCTCGAGAGGCGCGCCAACGCCCACGGAGCGGCGTAGTTCAGTGCTGGGCTCGAGGCAGGGCGACGGTGCAAAACCCGCGGGTTTGGGGTGTGAGCTCTCGGTCTGTGTGCAAATTCAGGGTATGTTATTCGTATGGATTGAAAGAGGAGGAAAGGAGCTTCGAAATGGTATATGGATTGGGGTCTGAAACGGATTGTATGAGGAGATTTTAGTCGGAGAAGCTAGGAGTAACGGTGGCCATTGAAGAATGGGACGGCGGCTGTAGAAGACAATGAATAGTGTTTAGGGTTTTTGTTTTCTAATATTTATAATATTAAATTGTTATTTTTACAAAAAAAACCATAACTTCTAATCAGTTCCAATTCCAATCCAGCAGAAATTGACCCCTAGCCAATAACCCCGGTTCCGGATCCAATGGGCTAGGTCCCGTCAGCCCAAACGACTATTTGTGGCCTGAATTATTTAATTTAATATTTAAATCCATTATTTAAATAATTCAAACTTACATTTAAATTCACCGGAGCTACATACGAGCTCTTAAAAATCCAAAAAAAATATTTTTTGGCTTTGTTATGACGATACGGTCCTAACAAAATTAATTTTGTTGAATTCTAGGACTGTCTGAAAAATGGCTATTTTCCAATCGATCAAATTTGACTAAAATGAACAAAATGTATTTTCCTTTGCCACGCTAACATATTAATTCAAAAAATTCTGGAAAATTAAATTTAATAATAATTTGACATTTCGGTTCCAACAAAAGTGGTTTCGTCGAAAACGGAGGTCGTTTGAAAAATGGCCTTTTATACGGGCTATTAATTATACTATAGCGACTATTCTAAATATTCAACTGACCATAACTTTTGATTTCCGCTATGAAATTTAGATCTTTCAGATTCGTTGGAAAGATATTTACAAACAGATTTAAATATTTTTGGTTTCACTAAAATCCGTTATATTTTGAATCCGGTATATTCAGTCAAAGTTCAGCTTTGACTTTTCAAACTGCCATGCTAATTCTAATTCTTTTTGGAATTAAAATAAAAATATTCATTCTATCTTCAATTAAAATAATTTTTTAATCGTTATTATATAAAATAAATTATTCTAACTATTCCAAATTTAATGAAATAGCCAAAATAAATTTTTTTAATTGGTTCTGATTTTCCGGGTTGTTACAGGTGTGATTGAAGATATTATAGTGGAGCCATCTTTCCATTATATTTCTATTGGCAACATGAATCAACAGGATGTGGACGTCATCATTCTTCTTATTGCCTTATTGGCATTGTGGCTATGCTACATGTTTCGCATGTGGAACAAGGTTGGGATGCTGAAAACTGCTTTTTAGATATGTCTTAGGATACTGAATGTATTTTTTATTTACATGTATTTTTTACTATGCAGGATAGAAAATGAAATGGACATTCATATTCAAAACAAAAGATGTTCCGATTCGTCTCTTGTGACATTGAAGAGCTCAAGTGGACTTCTGCAGATGGACAGGTATGTATTACAGCGAGATGATAAGATATAGTACTATTTAATGTATGATCATGGTCAATAAAAGATGCAACATTTCCACATTTTCAGGGACTTATGGATTTCAGGTTGATGAGAATAGTTTCAACAGAGATTAAATAATTAGGGTAAGATCATTTGCTGTAATGTTAATCATGTTCACCTGTTTTTTTGAAATAGAAAATACTGACATTGCTCTATGAACAGTCAATAGAAAAGACTGAAGCATAACTATCATTTAATGCGTTGGAAAATTAAAACTGGAAAATTGTTTTAACTGCAAATTTGTTCGCACAGATATTGCAAGTAAGTTCTAGCAATGGTATTCCTAAAAGCTTTGGACGTGAGCATTTCATGGGTGGTACTAGGTCCTTGTAGTATTCCGATGACATAATTATTTTCAGCGATCCTAGCTGTAATTTTATTGCAACTCTTAAGTTCATTTTATATGCCTTCAAAAGCTTGTCTGGTCTTCATACTAATTTACATAAAAGCTAAGTTATGATGTTGGGTGCTAGGGTAAAATATGCCAGAAAGATTATGGATATGAAAAATTGTAAGGTTGGTGAATTTTCTTTAAACCATGTTGGTCGAGGACCAGGTATTAGACCTGATTGGTTTATGCTTATGAATAAAATAAATAGTAAGATGTCTATATGGAAAGGAAACAAATTGTTGTACTAGTTTAGAGATTGAAATATATTCAAATTTTCCAGATTAAACTCATTGACCATTAAGTTTTAAATTTTTTAATACACATCTTAAATGCTTGATCATGTAAAAAAAATTGGTAAAATGTTTGAAATTCTTTTTGCTTAGATTGATCAGATTAGGGAAACATGTGCACTGCAAACATTTGGCATCGAATATTATGTATATGGCGATGTTGATATGATAGCCAACTGAGTAAACTGCAGATTAAGCAAATGTATATGCTTTTAAGTGTTCCAAATGACTTGTCATTAATTAATGCTTTATTATAACACATAGGGTCCGTTCTCGGTGAACGACAAGAGGCGTATGAACGGGTATTTGGGCAAAAAAGTCGGTTTGAAGAAAAATGCATTAGTGCATTGAGAGCGGAGAATTTGAGTGGAATATTTAAAATGTACATTTTAAAATAAGTTTGATTTATATTTTTTGTTCTAGTTGCATTTTTTCTTGTTTCTTTTAGTTTGTTAATATATGATATAACAATAACTAACATCTTGCTTGTTTATTTGACATTAACAGGGCCATTATTGTTGACGTTAACGAGAAAAATATCAGAAGCAAAACAGATTAAATCTATTGTTTTTCTGGTTTGTAACTTGTTGATACAAAAATGTATGACATATTATGTAGACATGGAAAAGTTGATAAAACGATATTTATGAATTATTAAGTTGTTTGAATGATATACTTGAAATATTATGCAGTAATTTATATAATTATTTGTGAAAATTGTTTCGTTTATATGCAGACGACTAATGTTTAGATGTGTATTAACATGAAAAAGATTGGAAATAAAATATATAAATTAATAATATAGACAATAGCATTACAAAAACACTATAAAAACAAATATTGAGAATGCTGTAAACGCTATAGAAATATCTGTGTAAACACTATAAAATATATGAAAAAAACGCTATAGAAAATTACGTTGAAATGCTATAGAAAGTAAGCATTTGATAGTATATTCTATAGCGTTTTTCTTTGATAGCAAACAAAAACGCTATAAAAAACTCGTTTTTCATAGCGTTTTTGTTTATGCTATTTAAACCAAAAGGTCTAATATAGCTTGTCGTTACATGGCGTTCTATGAAACGCTATATTAGGATATAATAGCGTTTTTCAAATGCTATTAAAGCCCTATTTTGTTGTAGTGATTGTGGAGCGGTTCATCTTTTCGATGATTGCATATTTTCTGCATGCACATTTAGTAAGTCGCACTAACCCCCCTTTGTACATATGTAAATATTTCTCTTTCGTTCACTCATTGTGTCATGCATTGACTGTAGGGACACGGTCGAAATCAAGCGCGAGGGAAGTCTCATTTTCATTCTATTTTGCATAGTTTAAGTTTGCAAATTTTTTTCCTTTCTCTTTTTGCATTTTTTTTCCTTTTTCTAAAGACAAAAAAAGAGTTTCGCACTTCTATTTACTTTTAAATAAGACACGATGGAGTTATGAGCATATAATTTTGGTCGTTCGATTAAAATGTTTGGAAGTTTACTTCTCTTAGCGGATAACAAAAGGAAAGTTTGCGTTATGAGCAGATTTGGTGTAACTGGTATATAGGGAGATTCGTGGGTGATGAGCATAAATGTTATCTGAATTGTAATCCGATTAAATGAATGGTTGATTTAGGCTACTTGCGATAACATTTTAGATCGTTTAAGGGAAGTTATGCTAAGATGTTCTCGCTTAACTCTCTTTTTATGTTAAAAAAAGAAAAGAAAAGAAAAGAAAAAGAAAAGAAAAGAAAAAGAAAAAAAGAAGTATATATATATAATAATCCAAGGGTATCCGACATTGCTAGTACATCTGGCGTTGGTATGCAAACCCGCCAAGCTCTTTCCGACATCTTATTGACAAAGTCAGCATCGGTATAGCTTGGTCTCATTTTATGAGTTGGACACCTTAGGATTACCGATCTTGAAGTCGTAATGCAGTGTAGGGGCGGTATACCAAAGTATTTGTAAATAATAATAATGAGAATATTTTGTAATAAAGAGAGAGTTAGCACTTAAAATCCAAGCACACTTTTCACTTATTCGACCTAACTTGTTAACAAAAAGGAAGTTGAGATGTCGTTTTACGATTGTTGATATCGATTATAGAATTCATTTCATATTTGCACTATGTTTCTACCAAAACAACTGGCCAAGCTGGAGGAGTTTGTGACGATAACATGACTTTTGTTTGAAGTTTTGATTAGTAACGGACTCAAATTTCACAGTGACGACCCAAATTTGTGTTAACTCATTCATGTAAAATTTAAAAGTGAATTATCCATTTGTAAATGTTCCTTTAAAAACATGCATTCATATTGTAAATATTTTCGAAATTTGCATTTTGTACATACATTTTTCTTTTAGATTTTGTGGGTAGTGTCCACTGAAAACCCTCACGAGACAACACTCGTCCTACAGGGGACACCTAGAGGTTTAAAGGCTTGTTGCATATTCTCAATGCAATCGTGCTCCCTACGAAAACAGATTTATCTTAGTTATTTATTTATTTATTTATTTATTTATTCGAGGACGAATAAAAAGATAAGTGTGGGGGTATTTGATATACACGTAAATGTGTATATTTTATCCGCTTATTTATCTTGGTTTCTCTCAAAAATAATTGATATTGTGTATTTATAGTTGTGTTTTCAGGTTATTTATGATAAATGGAATTAATGCACATAATTGTTGAAAAGCTTGAAGAATTAGTGTAAGAAGAGTGTTGATTTTGATAACTATATTAAAGCTTAAAGAAATGTTGTTGTTCAACCACCTTTTACTGCATATTTTAATGATTCAATGCCTTTTCATAAAGATAACTTGTCGCAGATGTTATGGAGTTCCTATCCATACTCAAAACAATTAGACTTGATGCCATTTGATGCCCGCAAGCTATTGCATTAGCAAAGCCATTCATACGCGTTCACACTTAGCTATTTGGTTTATTTGTTATTTTGAAAAAGGGCTTTTGTCCCACATTGTATAATTGGCCACTTAGTCTTGGCCTGGGCAACTATAAATACACTTGTATCTAGTTCATTTGTATTCATTCAACATTGGGTTTTATTCTATAACTTTCTTCTGTCGGAATAAAATTAGTCTTCTCCCTTTTCTCTTTAATTTTTTATTTACATGTTATTTTCTTTTCTGCAAGTAAATTAGATTGTCTTTTATTTTAGTTTTATTTTCTTTTTCTCTTGTATTTTTGTTCTATGTTGCAATTTACGTTCGTTGTTAGAATAATAAACATGAGGGGCTAATCCCTTTCAACATAAAGGGTAATGAAGCTCTCTTGATTGTGTAGTTGCAATATAATTTATCTGTTCATTCTCTCTTTTTGTGCTTCATGTCATGTTGATGTCAAGGTGATCAAGTGGAGGTTGAAATCAAAAATTTGATGGTTTATAGATCTAGTTAATAGTTCATAGGTCATGCTTAAAGTATATTTCAATTTCAGTTTGTTCATTTTTCATTAGAACCAGTAAGGTGATTTAGTGGGTATGATATAGTTTGATAGCTTATGTTGTGCTAGTTAATAGCATGAATAAGCTACACTTATAATAATCATATCAACTAAATTCACAAATGACCAAAAGAAGAAGAAGAGAGATCGTAATTCATAACTTGTTGTACTACGTGATCTAGAAAGTGGATTTATTCCTAAGTTGCCATTTATCTCATAGTTTTTATTAATTTTAGTTTACCCGTTTAGTTGTAGTTAAATCATCACTCAAATTTGGTTTAGTTTGATTGGATATAATAAAAATTATTTCTTTCCTCGTGGATCGACTCGTACTCGCTAACATACTACAAGTGTACGTCATGCGCTTACGGTTTATTACACTTCGCGGCGGTTTTCTAATTCGATAGAATTTCCATTGTCGAATACTTAACCACTGGTGAAAATGTTTCATTGAAATCAAACCCAAATTGTTGTGAGTAATCTTTAGCCACCAACCTTGCTTTGTACTTAAACACACCGCCATCTGGATTTTTCTTTAATTTATAAGTCCATCTACGCCCCCACAATGTTTTTATGCTTTGGGCATTCACCAATGTCCATGTGTTATTTCTAACGAGTGCCTGATATTTTGTGTCCATGGTTGTTTTCCAGTTGTTGTTTGTTACTGCTTCTTCAAAGTTGGTTGGTTCTCTATCATTCACATTTATAACTCATGCTTTGGGTTTAAATATTCTACATTTTCTTGTTTCCAGTAGCTGACTGATTTATGTCTTGATTATTGCCAAATAATGGTGATTTACCACTTTTATTGCTTTGATCTGATTGGTCTCTGTTGTTTTGTTCTTTACTATTTTGTTGGTTATCATGTGAATGCTGCTCCATAATGTAATTGTTGTCAGTACTATATCCAGATTTTGTACTGGGTATGCTTTTTCACTTCGCTATTTTCTTCATGTTATTGATCACATTCTGAAACCTTTGACCAATTTGTTAATGCTACTGTGTCTGCATCACATTTGTTGATTTAATCACTTTGTTAGTACTCTTTATGCATTTTTCTGCAAATGGAAAAATATTTTCATTAAAAGTAACATGTCTTGAGATGTATAATATACCACTACTATTGTAATGACCCGGTTTTTGACGATCTTGGTTATCTGATATACAACACATATCGAACATCCAAGGATCGAAAATAACCGAATGGTTATAGTTGGTATCAGAGCTTAAGGTTAAGTGAATTACCTTGGCTCTGTGGTGTGACTCGGTAGAGATGGGGTTAGTAATACCCTAGATTGAGTTTGAGTGTATATATACGAGTTTATTTGTTATTCAATATAAAAATGATTTTTATATTGTGGAGATTTATTGGTTGAGTTGTTAACGAGTTCCGGTCGATCAGTTTGATCCATTGAATCGGTAGGAGTTTTATAAACACTTGAATACGATGAACCGACATGGTATGTTTCGTAAGAGGGTAAATGGAATAAATTTTACCCGAAATATATTTTGTTACAAAGGAAATATATGCCTTGAAATTATTATAGTATAATTGGAAGTGTTGGTTGTTAGTATAATCGAATGAGACTATAAAAAGGTGAAATGGTTATAAATAGCCAATCAGGATTCATATAAGTAAAGTATAAGAAATAAGATGAATTAAGTCTGAATTTAAAACAGAATTAGGAATTAAAATAAGGAAATTTTAAGTTCCTGGGAGATTTTGAAAATGTTTTTCAATTTGAAATTGATACAGTATTGAACTCACCTGGGTGGATGGAAAATAATTCCCAGGATGGATCAATACATCGTCGGTGTGATTTTCGAGTTCCTAAGTGACGGATTACTACCAAAAATTTTGTTGTGAAATTGTTTTGCGAAAACATGTTGTTTAGAAATTCAAAGGTTTTGAATTGGTATTATGATTTCAAATTGATTTGAAATAAACCTAGGAATTTAAATTCTGAAATTTAAATTTAACTTATGAAGTTAAAGAGATTGGAATGGTGAATGTGAATAAGTAAATTAGGATTTAACTCTAACTAATTTAAACAAAATGGAATCGGATTGTTAAGTAATGAGTGTTGGATAATTAATGGATTTGAGTTTGAAATGTGATTTGGCTTGGATAAGCAGATGATCTTGTTGAGGGTAAAATTTGATTAGGGATGCATTAGTATATGCTGAATTGATAACAGGTGGAAAGGATATAACGATATGCCGATAAAAGGTACAAGTTTATATTTCATATGGTTTGAGATTTTGATGAGCCGAATTGACAAGCCGCTTGGCTGTTTGATTTTCTTTTGGGTTGGAGAAGGCATAGAGAGGCGAGTTGTGGTTTTACCGATAGGGCTGTACAAAGGAAGTTATGGTGAAATTTTTCAAAAAATTAAGGCATTAGAAAATTTTCAGAATTTTTGGAAAATATTAGTTAGTCGGAATAAATTAATATTTTAGTCGATATTAATTGGTTTAGTTTAAACTGAAGTTAAGGGGTAAACAGATAAATATTTACCCAGTAGATAGGGTCGTCCTCCACCTTAGCAATTTCGAGGACGAAAATTTTTTTAAGGGGGAAAGATTGTAATGACCCGCATTTTTAGCCGACGAATAATTAATTAATTTAATTATTAAATGTCGAGTTGGCGATATCGATAACTGGAATTAAATAATATTGAATATTTAATTTAAATAATAATTAAATAATATATTTAATTCAGAAATATCAGAATTTGGGGGAATTCACATTATTGTGTGAAATGGACAATTCAAAGTATATAATTCTGTTTAGAGTTGAATTATAATAATGAATATATTATTTGAACGAAGTTTGAACGTATAATTATATTATAATTAAAATCGAGCTTGAAATGGCGCTGCAGTTCGTAAATTGGTGATTTGAACTTCAACTGAATGTACTGGATTCGTTTTAAGCCGGATTTCTGTGAAACAAGAAACGTTGGGAGCTGGTAGAGTATATTTTTCTAGTGGAAGAGAAAAATCAGGATTTTGTCGTGTAGATTTTGATTTATGTCCAAATCAAATTCTCGAAAAGTCGCTGTAGAATCATTTATCGACCGTAACGGGTTATTCGATATAACTAGATACCGGTTTCGAATTTGGACAAGGTTCTTTTGAGACGTAGTGATAATTTAATTTTTACAATTTTACTGTAATATTTAATTAACTAAATAAGCAACTCTATATTTAGAGTATTTTTACACCCTTAATCAGTATTTTGGGGTTTCACAGAATGAGCTAACCTACCGGTATTATCATATTTATGGGATCGTGGCACCGAGCTCGACACTACGGTATTTTTATTTCTGTCCGTACGTGGACGGAATTTATAACGCAAGCAAACCAATCTATAACTGTACAAATTGAACCTCACATTTTGTTTAAATAATCATCCCAAACAATATATATATCTTTACCCTAATTATTTCTCTGATTAGAGAAGAGGCCACGATTTAGTTTCTCAACCACAAAACAAAAGGGAGACGTGGTCCTTAGAATGTCCACAAGAAAATCACTATATAATATCACCAAGCCGTTTCTAACCAAAAGGATATTTTCTTAGATCAAAACTTTGCGCCGCTCTCTTCTTTCTTCTTCCAGAGAAAAATCGGCAACTATTAAAATCCAAATAAAACTCAAGAAAATCCCTTAAATCAAAGCATGAATATTTATGAAATCAGCAAGGGATTATCTTCGATTTGATACCCATGTTTCTGGGTCCGACGTCGGTTTTGGTCCCCTCGATTTTGGATAGCAAACTAGGGTTAACGCTGGCGTGATATTGAAGCATCGAATGGGTTTTTGAGTGTTAGTTTTGGGTTGGGCTTCATACTGAGGTGTTGCGACAGTAGGCAGAAGCTGGCAGTGCTAGGGGACATGGCACAGTGGCCTCCGACGGTTCCAGAAAGTCGGAGGAGGAGTATAAATCAGGTGATGGAGATTGTTATGAGTATAAGGTTGATGCGCCGAGCAGGATAACCGCGATCTTGTTGGGTTTGGGTGTTCTCAGTTGTGAGGTACGGATGTGACAGTGGGTGAGGTCAGCCGGGTGATGATGGCCTAACAAAAATGGACGGTGATGTAGCAGTTGAACTATGGAGGAGCAGTTTTATTTTGGAAAAGGTTAACGGTGTGATTGGTGGGTGAATTCATGGATGAAAGATGGAGGTGTCGAAGTTTTTATGTGCTGAAATGGTGCTCACGGTTTGGAGCATGTAAATCGAAGGAGAGGGAAGAAAGTATGAGTGCGGTTGGGTTTCTTGAATACTGGAAAGTTCATGAGCAAAGGAGTTGGGTAATCGACTATTTTTTTTTAATTAAAGACATAATTCAAGTTGGTGATTGGTTCTTAATTTATTGGTTTGGAAGGGAAAGCAGGCTTCTGTTGGATTTGATGAAGATGGAATACGTTAATGCATATAAGGATCTGTTGGTTTATGTTTGAAATAAAATAAGTGTGGAGGAGATGAATCGAAGGAATGACCATGTTTTTGGCAACGTGATATTCACTGGAGATAGCGGAAATGTGTGGATCGATATTTGGAGGAGCGGACGTTTCAAGTTTTGGAGATGGAAGAAGGGTATTTAGGTGGGTAAGGGGAATGGGCTTGAAAATGTAGATGGGTCGGCTAAAAAAGGAATCTGACGAAAAATGGCACTTTGGAATCATAACGACGATATATACGTTATGGAACTGACTGGAATGAATTGGGGCTAGATACAATTTATAGTGAAACAAATTGTAGGATCAGAATCATCGATCGTAAATTGTTAATTAACGATTACGGACAATGTGAGTAAAACTCACTAACTCTGTTTAGTTTATATTTTTATAAACTGTACTTTATTTTGATAAATGATGATTGAGTACTGTGTGTTGTTTGTTTGGACTTTTAAATAGATTTGATTGAAAACGTATATATAGTTATATATAAAAAACGACAATCAAATATTGATTCTGTTTATCAGTATATTTCATGTTGAGATGAAATTGATGTTCTTTATGTTGTGTAACATCTGTGGATGCAGGGAAACAGGTTGGAGGGATCCGACTGGATTCCTCAACATTTATTTTACTGTTTTTAATATATTATGATATATGATGCAATATATAATGTGGTATTGATTGTATATGTTTGGATGATATTGATCACTATGATTGGGTATTTGAAATACCCTAAGAAATACTGGGATTTAAAGAGTGAATTTTCAATGTTATATTGATATAGAAATATTTATAAAATCAGAGGATTTTATAAAAGAGATATTTATTGGAAAATAAATAGAATCGATTTAAAAATGCTAAAGAGAATAAGGTATGGTTTTGGAGTAATTGGAACTTGTTATATGTTGATTTGAGTTGAGTAAATTTCAAAGTGTTGATCTGATGTTGGTTTCGGCCTTCGGGATTAACACTGAGAAATTTATTCACTTACCAATTTATAATGAGGATCTACTGAATAGAAGTGAAGTAATAAAGTAATATTTATTTAGAAAATAAATAGAATTAAAAAGGAAAATATTTATAACAGAATAGGATGTTATAAAAAGGAAATCTTTATAAGTGGAGAAAACGTTATAAAAAGGACCTTTTTAAAGTGAAGAACCGTTACTAGAAGTAAATATTTATAAATAAATAATACGTTATTAAATAGATTTAATCGAATATAAGTTATTCGAATTTGAGTTAACCAGTTAGAGTTAATCAGTTAGAGTTAATCAGTTAGGGTTAATCAGTTAGAGTTAATCGAGTTAGAGTTAACCAGTTAGAGTTAATCAAATAGAGTTAATCGAATAGAGTTAAAGAAATAGAGTTAAGCAAAATTAGAAACTGACTAGAGATTAGTTAAGCTGAATAGTTTTTTGAGTATCGATCTGATGTTGGTTTCGACCTTCGGGGTTTATACTTAGAGAATTGTTCTCTTACTAGTTTGCAGTTAGGGACTAATAGTTGTGGAATGGTAGTGATGCGTGAATGAGGATTGGAAATGTTTTCCAACGTTAATAACATATATTTTCGAATCAGAGAAAATAAGGAAATATGAATATGTAGGTTGATTTGATCGATAATTCCATTTGGAAATAAGATCGTTGTGTGTACATGGACATGTTTTCATTTGATAGTTAAATCACCGACTATCAAAGTTTTGACCATTTTAACGTTGTTAATATGGAGAGAACGGTTGGATTCTTGTCCAAAGAACCACTCTGTATTGGCATAAGCGTTGTGAATATGCCAAAGAAAATTTAAGACGGAGTAAAGTGCAAGGGCTGTTGTATAAGTCCTAGGTAGAGATTGCCTAGGATGGATGTACTGAATAGTGCCTTCGGTTTCGTTCAATCTCAGAACGAACGTATATGGACGAGTGTCTGACAGAGTATTTCCAATGATCGAATATGATTGGACTGTACAAATATATATGGTGGCAACGGATTTATTCCCTTAGCAAAATATCCATAATATTTGTGCAAATCAATTAGTGATTAACGGATCTGACAATGTGGCATTCAAAGTGATCGTGTTATCAATGAATGGAAAGTAGTCGTAGCCTCTGGCCTCAACATCCGGTAAATAACAAAAATTGGGCAGGCAGCATGGCTAAGTCGGTCGCTCCGAAGTAGAGTGTATAATCACCTATCTAGAGAATATTCATTTGCTTCTTTAATCTATCAATGTTGTCCCATATATATATACGGGAAACAGTTGCTGATCCCAACCGTTGGTGATATACATTTGATACACTCAAGCGAAATGAGTGGTCGGTCATGTGTGGTTGGGTTGCAAGATGTTCTTGTTGAACTCCAGTGTATCGTTCCTAGAGTACACTAATCGGAAAGTGGTTCCATACCTTGTCATAGTTGGAAATCCATTACCCAATACGTGCTTGCGATTTTGATTGTATACTATATATGTAGAACGTGAGATGAAAGCGTTTCTGCTAGATGATTATTATATTGTGGTTGATAGACATTATTATAATATCAAAAGGTTTTGATATAAAGATATTTTGGATTCTCATAAGGGAAAAACCCATTTCGTTATACAGCGTGGTCTTATGAGATATCGTTTACTTGTTCAAACTGTTTAAAACTGTTTTACTCACACCAGTCCCATGACTGACCCGGAGTTTATTTTGTTTTCCCTAAACTCTTGGGTGCCTAAATTTGTATGGGCAGTCAAGTAGTCGGAATTTTACAGATGCACTTGGAGAGCTTGGAGTAGGAGGCTTCAGGATTATATAGCTATTGTTTATTTCCGCTGTTGTTGTAAGTGTTGTACTCTGCAATGTTATTGTATACATATACTGTTTGTATTTCAAAAGTTATGTTATATTTTATTCGTTCCGCTGTGAGATTCGTGTTTACTCTGATGATGATGTTCTTCTTCTTCTTCTTCTTCTATTCTATATGTTTCTATCTTATCTATTCTCACCCTTTGTCTTCTTTCATTAACCATTCGGTTATTTTCGATCCTTGGATGTTCGATATGTGTTGCATAACGGATAACCAAGATCGTCAAAAACCGGGTCATTACAACTATCCAAACATTTGTATCCATTTTGGTTGATAGGATATCCCAAAAAAGTACATGGAGCTAATCTAAAATTCAGCTTTTTTTTGTTATAAGGTCTTAGGCATGGAAAGAAAAAACATCCAAAAAAAATTCAACTTACTTTAATCTGGTTTTGATTCAAAAAGTACTTCATGAGGGCTTTTCTGTTTCAAAACCTTAGCAGGCATTAAATTTATTAAGTACACTTATGTTGCAAATGCCTCTACCCAAAATTTAAGGGGTAGTGATGCTTGCAACATTAGTATCAAGCCTGTATCGACAATATGTCTGTGCTTTCTCTCTACTAAGCCATTTTGTTCAAATGAACGTGCACAGGTGGTTCTATGAGTGATACCAATATCATTGAAATATTTCCTTAGAGGTATAAGCTCACCTTCCCCCATCTATTTGAATACTCTTAACACTACAGTTAAACTGTTTTTCAATTGATTTTATGAAACAAACTGTTGCGTTATGAGTTTCAGACTTTGATTTAAGAAAACATATCCAAGTATATCTATTGTAGGCGTCTACAAAGGAGAGATGGTATTTGCAACCTTGATCTGTTTTAAATAGTGATGGTCCCCATAGATCCGCTACAATAAGTTTGAATGGACTACTATATGTAGTCTTAGAATCGAATAAAGGCAATTTATGGCTTTTGCCAAACTGGCAGTGACTACATATAAAAGAATCAGGTACACCTTTGAAACTAATTTTATTATCAATGAAGAAATGTTTTACAGTTTTGTTGCGATGACCTAATTTTCTATGCTAAATATTGAAAACATCACCATTGCAATTAGCATTGATTTGAACATTATAACAATATTTTTCATTTCTAATGCCATCTCTGGTCTTGATTTTGCTGAATTTGTATAGGCCGTTATCCAAATTACCCTGTAACAATATATTATTACTAATCAGGTGGTTAATTAGACAAACTTGGGGTGAAACTCAAAGTATACATTATTATCTTTAGAAAATTATGAGACACTTATTAAATTCTTTTTTATGTTAGGAACTCTCAATAAATCACTCAGATATATATGTCTCTTAGCATTAATATATTCATTACCAATGTGTGATATACTTATAGTTTCACCATTACCTATTTGTATAGACTATTTACCTGAATAGATTTTGTCACCAAGATCTAGATTCTGCAAACTGCTAGTAATATGGTTTGTTGCACCAGAATCTGGGTATCAATCATCAACATTTATATCATCAGTCTTGAAATCATCTGCACTGATTGTTTGATCTCTATTGTTGTCTGCATTACCACCTTATTGATTTAACTGTGCCACATTGACATTAGGCCTATTTTGATTACCTTGAGTCTATCTTGCAACATTGAATTCAAAATTAAATATGAAATAACATCTGCTAGCAACATGACCAAAATTTTCACATATTTTATATTTGACACGGCTATTGTTATTCCATCTACCACCCCTGCCTCTGTCTCTTCCTCTTTGAGTCTAGATTTCTCTTTGCACATTATTACTTTGATTTGGGTTTTGCACTATATTATTTCTTTATTGACATCTTCTTAGAAACAGTAGTAAAATTGAATGAGTAATCTGGCTGACTTAATCTTCTTTGCTGTACCCTTCCTTCATGATCTAATAATGTGGAGTGAACATATTGTATGTTTGAGATGGTTCTTTTTGAGGCAATAAAGATAAAAACTAATTCGTATTTATCATCTAATCCTCCAGCAATGTAGAGTATCTGTTCACTTTCTAAAATTTTATGCCCAGTAGTTTCTAGCTTATCACATAAAACCTTGATCTTTGTCAAGTACCCACTCAAACTCATATTATCTTTCTTTATGTTTTGAAGTCGACTCCTATGGTTCATAATTCTTGATGCTGATTGAGAATTGAATATCTACTCTATTGCAGTCCAGATTTCATATGACGTATTGGCACCAATAATTTATGATAGCACATTTGCACTTATTGATGAAATCAACCAAAATACAAGAAAATTATCATGTTTTTGATACATTATACAGTCTTCGTTGCTAATCAAGTTGTCATCTTTGTCTTGAATCATAACAGGTGGAATGCTTACTATTCCCTTGATGAAATCTTGCAAACCAAAGCCTTTTAAGGTTGTTTCAACTTGGTACTTCCATAGCATGTAATTATCATCATCTAATGGAACGTTAATTACATGACATTTGGGTTTAACCAACGTAATTGCTGACGATGAGGCCCTTACAATATCGACCCTCGAAGTTCCAGAACTTGCTGTTTCATTATTTCCATCCATGATGAAACAGTTTTGCCGAAAGAAAGTCTGAAAATAGGATGCTAGGACAATAGTTATTCAATATACGAATTCTGCAACCTGCTAACTATTGATTCAGATAGCAAATTTGTGAATCTTGACCAGAAAAACAATCAAGAATTCTTAACGTAGAATCTTTCTTGATGAATTAGGGGTGAGATAACCGAAAACTGATCAGAACATTGTTACACTATGATTGAAAGGCTTACTTTGATGATGAAGATGGATCGAGGACGACGACTTTTATGACGACCCCAAACCCCGTTCCACGGTGGCAAGAGTAATCTTTGGAATATAACACATAAACAAATAATAGCATAATAGAAATATATAAATACACCAGATAATGTACAGCATAATACACTGAAGTGTAGAACCCAAAACATCACTCCTAGCTAGAAAGAAACGCATGTCTTCCCTGAAGTCCTCTCCCGTTTCTGGTCCATACCGGAGTGTGAGGCTCACGAATCAAGACTAAACACAAAGCTAGCTATTTAAAGCCCTGCTTTGATCATCAAGCACAAAGCTCTGCTTTTCAACAAAAGCTTTGATCACAGCATCTCTGCATGCCACGTTGTCAATACACAACGTCAGACACACATCCATTTACAAGTCCATTCTGGGTCTGAACAAAACCGGAGGCACCTTATTCCTCTCCCGTATGTCCAATACATGAGAGAGGCCCTCGCACATCCTAACGATCAACAAGTACGTCCGGACGACCACCACTGTAACCTCGTCAGGGCAGCAACTCCCATCAAAGGCATCAGTAGCCATCCATTCGAGTGAAGATCCCCAGTCTTGCACCGTCTTCATATCTTCGACTTCCAAACGTCGATCAATTATTTGAAATGAGAATTAACTCGGGCATTTCAAATAATTCACGTATATTTAGAATTTCAAATCAATTCATTTTCATGGTTAAATTATTCGAAATTTATAATTCAGTTCATTAATGTAGTTTTCACGTCAAACACATTCAACTATCAAATATCCAATAAACCAGGTAAATTCGGTTTATTTCCATTCCATATTGTCTATAATATTTTATCACGATTTATCGCTATTTTATTCATAAAAAAATAGCCAATTTATTCAAACAACGCTTCAAGCCAAAACGCGGCCATGGCGCTGTTTTTCTTCAGATTTGATTTACACATATCTGAAAAATCTAACCGTTGGATCTTTACAATTTTTATATCATTAGAAAGATCTTTTCAAAGCGGACCCAATGGTTCCAGTTTTAGGAAAATCCGATGGTCGGATCTCCCGGTACAATCGTTTGAAGTTACGATTTCAAAATACGAACTACAGCATCGTTATTCAATTTATTTTAATTATATATATATATATTAAAAAAAAAATCCATTTTGCCGCTGTTTTCATTCAGATTTGAATTAAACATTTCACGAAATCCAACCGTTGGATCTTTACAAATTTGGTGTCGTTGGAAAGATATTTCCAAAGCGGACCCAACGGTTTTGTACTTCAGCTCTTCTTTATATTGTTAAAACAATTTATTTCAAAAATGAATATTTTTAGTGATTCATATATATAATAAAAATGTGATTTTTATTGTTTAAACAATTTATTTCAAAAATGAAGATTTTTAGTGATTCATATATATAATAAAAATGTGATTTTTATTGTTTAAACAATTTATTTCAAACATGAATATTTTATATACTTCGCATATACAATAAAAATGTTATTTTTATCGTTAAAAACATTTTATTTCATACATTCAATAAAAATGTTATTTTTATCGTTCAAACCATTTCTATTTCATATATTCAATAAAAATGTTATTTTTATCGTTCAAACAATTTTATTTCATGCATTCAATAAAAATGTTATTTTTATCGTTCAAACAATTTTATTTCATACATTCAATAAAAAAAATATTTTTATCGTTCAAACAATTTCTATTTCAAAAATGAATATTTCTCCAACACCTGAATATATTTCAACACATGAATAATAATCAAACATATGAATATTTCAGAAAATTTCGGCAGCATAACGGCAGGGTAGTTAAAACCGGCACCGTCCCCAGTACGCAGTGCCGGCACAATAGGGTTGGTTGCCCTAGGCAAGCCTAAACCAGGTCAAAAAAATTAAGTCATAAAAACATAAAAAAACTGCATATGAAACTGTTAGGAGTCGAACCACGTTTCACTTCAGCTCTTCTTTGTGGATCTTACCACCCAAACACATTAATGTTTACAAATACTATGCCCTACAATATTTTATATAGCAATTTGTCTGAAAGGACTGACGACATTTTGTTACCCCCTTCACCTCCTCCGGCCGGGCTGCCCTAGGCGACCGCCTTGGTCGCCTACCCCTTGGGCCGGCCCTACCAGTACGGCTCCTCGCTCTACCTTAAAGCCTCGCAACTTTTGACAATGGGGAAGTGAAAATTAGGCACACATCCCTAAAACGAAACTTAATTAGGCTCGCGTCCGGTCTAACTTTTCATGTAAATTAGGTCCCTATTTTTAAAAACATATAAAAAAATATAAAAAAATCACGAAAATTCATTATTAAATAAAACACGTTCACGCCAAAAAAATCAGGTGGAAAAACAATCGATAAACATGTCAAAATCAAAAAAGACACAAAACAGCGAAAAATGCATGAAAACATGCACATATTTCAAATATTTGCATACATGTATGCACATATTGCCATGCCCTTGGTCTTTCGACGCATTTCTGCATACAAGTATGCAGCTATTCTGAATAACTGCATACTTATATGTAACTATCCAGCAGGCATGCAGATTTTTTTTGCATATGTATTTAAATAGTTGCATACATGTATGCAACTATTAGTAATAGTTGCATACATGTATGCAACTTTTTTTTTTGATTTGCGTAGATTGAGGGGAGTATTTCCAAATTTTAGAATTTTTTTTAATGCAAGAGCGCATTTTTTGTGTGCAAAAAACGGAAAAGACGAAGTGGAAGGCGCTGGAAGTTGGAAGGGATAAAAAAAATTGGGCGGCAACTCAAAAAGAGGGGGCGGACAGGAATGGGAAACTTTGTCCCTTTTTTTTATTTCGCCTTTTTTAATTTTTTGAAAAAAAATGCGCTACAATGTTAGAAAAACAAAATTTCTAAAATCTGGAAATATTAGCAGAAGTTCACGAAAATTTAAAAAAAAAAACTTGCATACATGTATGCACTATTTGACATACTTGCACACATGTATGCAAGTATTGCATGTAAAAATATGAAGTGAAAATTTTGCCTGAAGATTGCTGCACACTTGTATGCAAGAATCTGTTTGCCTTGCATACATGTATGCAAAAAAACAAACGCACATTCAACATTTGAAAATACTTGCACAGATGAATGCAAGTATTGCAAATATGTGCATGATTTGATGCAAATTACTGTATTTTTCGCTATTTTATTGTATATTTTGATTTTGATACATTTTTTGATTTTTTTACGAGTAGATTTTTTGGTTGAGTACATGTTTGATTTGAATACGAATTTTCGTGATTTTTTAATATTTTTTTAGTGTACTTTCAAAAAATAGGGACTAAATTTACATGAAAAGTTGGACCGGATGTGAGCCTAATTTTGAAACTTAATAGGGACCTATGAAAAACGGACCCTTTCAATAATCTAGTTCGTACGCAGACGAATTTTTCCACAAACTAATCCTATTTGTTTTCAACCACAAACAACCATAATAAAATCAACCATTCTTCATATTCACCAAATTTCACGTCATCCAAAATCCAAACAATCACAACCAATATATATCGTTCATAGTTTGTGGACGAGGGGAGTATATATCTATAGATATATGTATATATATATATATATATATATATATGTTTGTATGTATGTATATAAATATATTTCACTTTCATTTCAACTCACATATAATTTTTACAACGCATATATAACGTATACATCGCACATACAACTTATACAACGCTTATACATGAGGTGTACAACGCCTATATAACTTATATATCGATCGTATAATTTATACATCGTCATTCCATATCATTTATAAATCTCACATTGGGTTCCACTCCTCGAAAAATTATAGGAAGCTCCAAAAATTCCCTGGTCTCTTCTAGAATGTAGAAGACGTCGCCATGAGTCCAATATCTCTTGTTTCACTGGATTTCGACAACATAGCAAAAGGATATGATTTTTATTGTAAAATCATATTTCGTAGTGCTTTTAAAGTGTTATTTCCTTTATAATTTAAACATCCATACCTTTCAGCGAACCGTTCAAAACTAGGTTTTGATTTTGTGCACAATCCGTAGCACGATAGGAGGATCGGCTTATACAGCGTCCAAGGGGGTGGAGTCGCGCTTCTGCGCGTGGTGGAGGGGTGCAGATTGATGCATCAGGGGAGGGGCGGCGGCAAGTTGAAGTCTTCGACTTCGGGGACCCGTAACTCGATGAATTCACAATGATAATATACAATCCTTATATGGATTTGAAGATCCCAAGGAGTACTACAAATTACTCTAAGTGTTTGATTTCACAGTGTGGTTTGAGAGAAATCGGAGCTGGAAGGATTCAAGAACTTTCGCCGTGCGTTGCGATTAACGGGGAGAGAGAAACGATATTTTTATTTTATTAATGAATGAAATTTTCCTATTCGCCAATATTTATATTATTTCAAAAATTAGGGTTTTCTCACACGAACTCCAAATCAAACCCAACTACCATCGTCTCTAGCTAAATACCCTTATTCCGAACACAATGGAATATGTTTCGTAAGCCCATTCGACTGTTTCAGTCAGTTTTTCGTCAAATTAAAATATAAAACATTCAAATATGGATTTGAACGTACATTTCAATTTACCCGGGCCACATACTAATCCCAAAAATTCTAGAAAAATAAATCTGGCTATGTCTGGACGATATGGTCCCAACAAAACTAGTTTCATCAAATTTGAAGACCGTTTGAAAAATGGTCATTTTCTGGTCGATCCAAATTGACTAAAATCAACCAAACACATTTTCCTTTGCCACGCTCACATATTAACTCCAAAAATTACGGAATCTAAAACCTAGCAATAATTTGACATCCCAGATCCAACAAAAGTGGTTTTGTCGAAAACGGAGGTCGTTTGCAAAATGGCTATTTTCAAGGGCTATATAAACTCCACAACGACCTTTCTGAAATTTTTTTGTCCATAACTTTTGATTCCCACTATGAAATTTCAATTTTTCAGATTCGTTAGAAATATATTCATAAACAGATTTAAATATTATTGGTTTCACTAAAATTCATTTTATTTTGCATCCTGTACAGTCAATCAAAATTCGAATTCAAATTTTCAAACTGCCGCGCCGTTTCAGGCCTTGTTTTATAATTAAAATAAATATATTTATTTTCCAACATCGATTCAAATAGACTTTTGGTCATTATTATTTAAAATAATTTATTTTAAATATTCAAAATCCACTAAAATAGCCAAATTAAAATTTTTAAATTGGTTCAAATTTTCCAGGTTGTTACAGGTTTGCAGCACTGCTCTCATGCAACCAGACCCTCTAAAAAGTAAACAAACGGCCTTTCAATTTCTGTGTTGTAGATGAAAAGATCTAACATTTGAATTGTATGAAATTACCGTTAGGCTTTGATTTGCTCTGATACCATATATAAAAAAAATTGTCGTATTGATAATTATTGAAGTTAGAAATATAATAGAGTAAATTATGTTATAGTGGAACGTGTATATATATACATGTACCTTCATTACAATACCGCTTGGGCTTTTAGCCAAATAAAAGAAAATAGAAATTGGACTTGTCCTAGCTAACTTTGGTAGCATATATATTATCTTTTCAATACAGAAGTGAAATAAATATAGAAGGGTTTCGTTATACTGAAAAGATAATATATATCCTACCAAAGTTAGCTGGGCCAAACCCACTTTTTAATTTCTTTTATCTAACTAAAAGCCCAAACGGCACAGTAATTAAGAAACTTGTATATATACACGTTCCGCTGTAACAAAATTTACTCTATTGCATTCTATTACATTTATATCTTCATAAATTATCAATACAACAATTTCTTATATATCTGTAACCATTCCTTCTTCCAGTTATTAAATATTAATATTATGGAGCTAATTAGGACAGTCTGCATCAACTTCTTTCACTGGTACACAAAAAAATAATGTTTATGTTCTTATTTACGTAATTATATATTTTGTACTAAAAATTTGCTTTAAACCAACCGAAGGTCTCTATGCAAGTGATGGAAGCGAAAAATATAGCAACAGATAATATGCTAGATAAGAAATACCATGCGTATAAACCAAGATGAAAATTCTAATGTGCAAGTAAATCAGTTCAACCATCAAAAACCGCATATGATTATACATGCAGTGGAAGACAAGTCTAATAATAAGTGGCATAATGCCAATAATTTCAGTATAGAAAGTCCAATATTTAAATGTAAGCATTATTTTTTTCGCATGTTCAATGTATGCAACATTTAAAAGCAAGTAAAACATGTTTTGTTTGCATGTTCAATGTAAAAGTTTAGGATTTTATTATCTAGATTAGACAACTATGTGTACATTCATTTTCTATATTACTTTTCTTAAGCACAAATTCAAGGTTTAGATTTATGCCCTAAATTGATACTCTTGCACCAATGGGTTCATAAATTTAAAAATGATTGCATGATGTAATCTTTGACAAGCCCAATATATTAATTTTAAAGGTGGTTGTTTTGCATAATGGGCTTTACAAACTGCTAAAACGAGATAAAAGATGTGATGATGTAACAACCCTCCTTTGATGTTGTAATTATATATTGATTAAATTAAATTAAAGGGGATGTTTACGTTAAATGGTGATACATAGTTGAATAAATTATTCAATAAATATGAAAAGGTTTAGAATATGTTATTAACGTAGCGAACAAATAAATATGATTTGTTATTTGATGATGGGTTTACAAATAAAATGGATGAGCGTTAAGTGGAGTAAAAATTGTATAGTTGTCAAATATGAAAATTTGTAGAGCATGGTGATCTATTTATATTAGATGGAAATCTTGAACAGAATTGGATAAAATAAATTATTGAATATAAATAATTGAAATAGTGGAGAAATAAATTTATTATGGTTGAAGGTTGAATCAATAAATACAGTCGGCCAACTTCAATGAAATACGCTGACATGTTATCTAAGTTCAGTTTATAGAACAATTGTGTGTTAGCCGTGGTATTTATTTCTGTGAATTAAAGCTCATAGGAACTAGAAATTAACTAAAATAGGATTAAAATTTAATTGTTCAAATTCTTAAGACCAAAAGGCCTGAGGCCCAAACTAGTTTACTTTTTCTTTCTCTGGAAGCCACTACTGGGTTTGCCAATTTCTTCATTCGGAAATCAGAAACCCATCCCCTTCTGTTCTTATTTTTCTCAATCCTAAAATCGAAAGTGAAAACAAATAGAGGGGCGTGCGATGTAGACTCATCGCAGAAGCGGGCGATTTAGAGGGGGTATAAGCCTGGACGAGAGGACTGCGCCTCCAAGTCGCATGCGCGGAGGAGGCTTCTTGGCCTGAGCACTGGCGGCTGATGTTGGAGGAGGAGCGGTAGCACAAGGTGAACGGATTAGGTAGTGATGAAGACCAGTGACAGCAATAAGAGCCGCAGATTTGGATTTTAATGCGTTGTCCGGTGAGTCTTCCCCTCACTCACATTTATGTCTTCACCCATAATAGTTATATCTTTGCTTATCATTGTGTGATTGGGTTGAATTGCTTGGATGAATGAATTGGTTGAATTGCTTGGATGAACGAATTGGTTGAATCTATATGGTTGTCATCTAATTGTTTATGAAATCGGATTGATCAATGAATTTTGTGTCGGTTTCATGTTTAATATAAAGGGGAAGTTATCAGTTTTATTTTTCAGTCTATACTTATATAAGTCGTTTATTTTGACGATTGATTTATTTTGTGATATTAAATAAACTGAGAAGCATATATATATGTATGTATGTATGTATGTATGTATATGTTTGTTTAAGTAAATATTAGCGTTTAATCGATGTTACTGGCAAACATATATGTATGCAATTTAATTTATGTATACCTTCAAGTTTTTACTTTTAATTAAATATTCTATTTTAGAATAAATCCTATTTGGTTTGTTCGACCACCTTAAATATTTTACAACCATTTAGACTAAATTAGTTGAGAGAAGTTTTCATTTTATTATACTATGAAGTTGTTTATGACCATAGTTGGTATATTATTGTGTTAATATTATTATATAACATGTTTTATTGGTTTATACAAATTTATGATAGACATTATGTTTTCCAAGCATTTAAATCATCCTTTAAATGTTATCTCATTTTGTTCATTTGCAAATTATGTTGGAATTATTTTACCTTGAAGACAGTTTTGGAGATTTGAATATGATATCTATTTATATGACTAAGCTATTTATTTTAGTTTATGTGCTTCTCATTCATTTTATTTTCTCCTGTTCGCATTTTTTTTAATGAATGATTCATTGTTGATAACAATTTGGTTTATGATTTGAACAAGAAACAGTGATGACATCTTTTATATGGTTTTATGATGTTTATATTCTATGTAACAAGAAATTTGAATAAACAGTTTAGTAAAACCATCTAGTATGGGACTTTCGGTGTTACTATCCTAGTTATTCATTAGACTTGTTATATAGAGTATTGAAGGATAAGTGTTGTATGCAAGCGATTAGTAAACCAAGCAGTGAGAACGTGTGGTGTGGGACGCACTATTACCACTGTTCGGGTTACTAATTGTAAGTTGATGGCGTATATGAACCATTGTCTACACTGAGAAGTCCTGAGCGACTATCTCCTTACTAGTACTAGCTTTTCCTGAGCGGCTATCGAGGTAGTCTTGAGTGACTATCCTATATTAGACCTGAGAGTCTAACGTATGGAGATCTGAGTATCTTCCATTATAGGTGTCAAAATTGTTTAGTACTGGTATATAATATTTCCATTGCACGTGCGACGTTGCTGGGTCTCGCCAATGTTGACATGCGTGTGGCGTTGCTGAGTCTCACCAATGTTGACATGCGTGCGGCGTTGCTGAGTCTTGCCAATATTGATACGTTACGGCGTTGCTGAGTCTCGCCAATGTTGATATGGATCCATATGACCTTTTATAATTTTTCTTAAATTTTGATGTGATTTACATATAGGATTCTTGTTTATGATTTCACCATGCTATTTTATTTTGATGGCCTGTGAGCTATCATGTGATTGTATGATTCTTGTTTTTGATTTCATGACGTTATTATATTTTGATGGCCTACGAGCTATCATGTGATTGTGATATCTCGACGATTTCATAATGCGTTATAAATGTTGAATGAGATTTATTTGAATAAGATTCTGATGTCATTTGCATATGTTTCTATATAGTAATGCTTCCATAACATTTAGCCACACTATAAGAAAAGGAGTCATTTACAATTGCAACTCACAGCGTTTTGGTCTCCTTGCTGGAGAAATCAAGCAGGAGTACGTTGTTTTTATCTTAAAACGTTGAGATAAATTTAAGCGAGAATGAATTTTCATTCCCTTCAGTATTACTAAAATCGGCCGCGAATCCTTAATATTTCCCCAAAATTTTAAATTCTCAATTACAAATTTTCCATCCAATTTTCGTCGTCCGCCTGGTCTCCGTCTCACTTTCGAATCTCCAGTCACTTTGCACTGTTGCTCTTGGTCTCTCGGTTGTCATAATGAAAGGCAATCGGTTCCAGTGGAGGAATTTCCATTCCAGTGGAGATCGGACCCATAGATCTCGTTCAGTCTTCGTCGTCCTTAAGTTGTTGTAAGCGTCGCCTTGATTATTTTATCTTTTTCATTAATTAGCCAATGTTCAGTTTTTTCTAACATCTGGTATGCTTGCTGAAAATGTTGACTATGTTATTAGCAGTTTATAATTTGTTATGTCTCATTTAGTATCACTGTTTTATTTTAGTAACTTTGTTAATTTGATTGTACTCAACAATAGACTATTACTTCAAATTTTAGAAATTTGCTTGCTTATGTAATAGACGATGATGGATAAAAATTGGGTGAATCTACACAGGTAATTACATAATTCTCAACGTAAATGTAGTTTGAAAATCATATCCTATATTTTGACGAAAGCTAAAAGATAAATCTTTTTCATAGAACTAGTAGTGAGTATTAGCAAGGAGCTCGGAAGTTTGTGGATACCGCTATGAAAAATTCTGGAAATGTAGAAAAAATTCTATGTCCTTGCGTAGATTGTCGAAATCTTAGTCATCAATATGAGAAGGTGGTAGTTGAGCATCTTTTTATAAGAGGAATGGATCGTGTATATAAGACAAGTATGTGGTATTTCCATGGTGAGCACATAAATATAAGCACAGATATTAAGTTCGATGACATATATGATTTATTTGAAGCTATCGATTATGAAAATGAATATTTCATCAATTATACTTTTTTCGATGATGATAAAGATGAAGATAGCGCACAAAAACGAGAGGATGATTTATTAAGGAACTTGAAAGAAGCAAAAGCCCCGTTGTATCCTGGTTGTATCAATCAAACGAAATTATCTACCATCCTCGCCTTGTATAATCTTAAATGTGAGACTGGTTTGTCTAATACCGGCTTCGATAAACTTCTAAATGTGCAACAATTATTGTTGCAAAAAAATAGTGGACTTCTGAAAACATTATATGTGGTAAAAAAGTTTCCCAAAATATTCGATATGGGTTTTGAAAAAATTCATGCTTGTCAAAATGTTGTTGCCTTTTTAGAAGAGTGTACAAAGATTTGGAAAGTTTTCTTGAATGTGGTGTGTCAAGATGGAAGAAGAATGAACGTACCAATGAAATTATGCATGGCATTCCGATTAAAATTTTGAGATATTTTCCAATCACTCCTAAATTTAGAAGAATGTTTAGATCTCAAAATATAGAAGAAGATTTAAGATGGCATTTTAGTAATAAAAGTAATGATGGGAAAATGTGCCATCCTGTGGATTCAATAACATGGAATGTAGTAGATGAGAAATGGGATTCGTTTGCAGCTGATCCACACAATATAAGACTTGGTCTTGCTACCGATGGTGTTAATCCTTTTATGACAATGAGTTCCAAATATAGTTGTTGGCCTATGTTGCTTGTGACATACAACCTCTCGCCAATGTTATGCATGAAAAAAGAAAATATCATTTTAACATTGTTGATTCCTAGTCCAAAGCAACCAGGAAATGATATTGACATATACTTGGAGCCATTAATTGAAGACTTGTAACGTTTGTGGAGTAATGGAGTTCAAACTTATGATGCCTTTAGTAGATCGCTTTTTAACATGAGAATGAATTTACTAGACATTAAATGACTATCCAATGTATGGAAATCTTGCTGGATTTTGTGTGAAAGGTAAAAATGGTTGTCCATTATGCGGTATCAATACTCGCCATCAATAGTTGAAACATAGTTGGAAGAGTGGTAATATGGGTCATAGGAGATTTTTACCCCTTTCAGATTCATTGAGAAATAAAAAAACCTGGTTTGATAATACTGTAGAAAATGGTCGTAGACCTAGAGTTTTAACAGGAAGAAACATCTCTGCTATTTTGAAAAACTTTCTGAATAATTTTGGGAAAGAAATAAAAAATGTAAATAATAATAATAGCAAGAATGGGAAGGGTAAGAAGAAAAAAATTAAGCAGGAGAGCAGGAAGAGAAAAAATTCTAATAAAAAAAATAAATAGAGATGAAGATGGTGATCTTGTGAATATATAGCTATCAAGGTGGAAAAAACGATCAATCTTCTTTGATTTACCATATTGGGAGGTTAGTTTTTTATTTTCCATTGATCAATAATACAGTTCTTTAGTAATGAAATTTAACATTGTTGATTTTTGTAGGAACTGCCAATGCGTCATAATTTAGACATAATGCATGTAGAAAAAAATGTTAGTGAAAGCGTAATAAGCACGATGTTGCATGATAACAAATCAAAAGATGGAATTAATAGTAGAAAATATTTAGAAGAGTGAGCAATTCGACGTGGCCTTTATGCACAATCTCGTGGAACAAAAACATATCTTCCACCTGCTCCATTGTAACAACCCGAAATTTTGGAACCAATTTAAAAATTTTATTTTAGAAATTTTAGTGAATTTTAAATATTTTAAATAATTTATTTTAAATAATAACGATTAAAAATTTATTTAAAATGAAGTTAGAACGAATATATTTATTTTAATTATAAAAGGAGTTTAAAATAGCATGGTAGTTTAAAATTTTGAATTTGAACTTTGACTGACTATACATGATTCAAAATAAATCGGATTTTAGTAAAACCAAAAATATTAGAATCTATTTAAAAATATCTTTCCAACGAATCCGAAAAATTGAAATTTCATAGCGGGAATAAAAAGTTATATCTAGTTTAATATTTAGAATAGTCGCTATAGAATTTATGTATATACTTTAATATTAAAAATAGCCATTTTACAAACGACCTCCGTTTTCGATGAAATCACTTTTGTTGGATCCGGAATGTCAAATTATTTCTAGATTCCAATTTTTATAATTTTTGGAATTAATATGTGAGTGTGGCAAAAGAAACCGTGTTTTGTCAATTTCAGTCAAATTTGATCAACCAGAAAATGGCCATTTTTCAAATGTTCTCTAAATTTGACGAAATTAATTTTGTTAGGACCGTATCGTCAAAACATAACTAGAAATAATTTTTTTGCAATTTTCAGAGTCAGTATGTGGCCCCGGTAAATTAAAATGTAAGATCAAATTAAATAATAATTATTTAAATTTTAAATTATTTAAACAGGCTGAAAACTTCCGTTTAGGCTGACGGGACCTAGCCCATTGCGTCCGGAATGGGGCAATTGGGTTGGGACAACTCTTGTTGGACTGGAATCGGAGTTGTTGAGGGATTACGGGTTTATTTGCAAAATTAACAATTAAATATTATAAATAATAGGATTAAAAACACCCTAACCCTAATACTAAATACCCTAGCCGCCATCTTATTGTTTAATGGCTAGAAATGTCCAGATTTCAATCCCCATTATCTCTTGATCCAATTCAAATTTTAACACAAATCAAAAGTATAAATCATAGGCCTCTCCAAGATCTTTTATTTCATACGGACATGATCAGGTTTAATGGGTCGTAATGCTTGATTTTCCGCCCTAAACCGCAATTGTTCGCACGCGGATCGAGAAGGCAGGGAGCCACTGAGTTGGCAATGGGTCAGGGCGTGAGGAGGTGGATTTCCGGCGGTTCATGTGACATCTTCTGATCGGTGGCAGGCAAAATCTAAGGGGCTGCGATTTGGTGAGATGGAGAGCGGGTTTTGGGTTCAGTAATAAACGAGATGATGAGGAAGACAAGGACTAAGTTTTGTTAAGGTTATTAAGGAAAACAATTAAAGTTAATTTTGATAAATTAGTTTAATAAGGTCATTAATATTCAAATTGCCATATCTTTTCCATACCTTGTCAGAAATTGATGAAATCAAAAGCGTTGGAATCGTATTTCCACGATCTACAGAATGGGACAGACCAGATCTGAAATGAAGCATGTTGAAATTTCATACAAAAATCGATTTGAGATTTCTGATTTAAACAATTATCTATAATTTAATTATTTTTCTCGCTTTTAAAATCATTGTATGTAGGTTAATGATTTAGATCTGCAATGTTTGTGATTTAGAATTTATTGATTGTTGCTTGTTGTATGTTATGATGTTCATGAATTGCTAGATCTACGATGAAATTTCATTTTTTTTGAATCTCTAGTTGCGGTTAAATACAGATCTAAAATAAAATCATATTTTAGATCTATGGATACGGTTATAGTTTACAGTAAAATCTTCTTCTATTTTCTAGTTTTACTTTCTGTCGTCCAGATCTATATCTTTCATTCTATGCCTACAGATTTGATTGAAATAAAAATTTCAACTTTTAATATAGTTCTGAAGCCTTGCCTTGCCTTAATTGTGCTCCCCGATTTAATTTTTAACGTATTCTATTTGATTCATTAATGCTCATTAATTATGTGGCTTAATTAACTTTATATTTGGAAGAAAAGCTAATTTTTCCCCTTTTGTTGATATGAACATGGTGTTCATTTTAAAACATCACACCTAGCGTTAATAAGATAAATTGACAACAATTTATTGTTTAAATTTATTTCTTAAATTTTTTCTACTTTTGTTGATATGAACATGGTGTTCATTTTAAAACATCACACCTAGCGTTGATATGAACATGGTGTTCTTTTTTACCATATATATAAATTATAACAAAATAACATGATTCCTTAAAATAATTATTTTGATTTTTATAATATACGTAATTTTGTTTCTTTTTTCTTCTAATGTAAAATCATTTGTATGCAATCTGTTGTTTCTTTTTTCCTCTAATGTAAAATCATTCCTATGATTTTCTGTTTTATGATTGGTGAATATAATATGTAGTCTTCCAAATATCAATTAATTTACTACATTTAATTTGTGTGATCATTCTACAATCACAATCAATTAGTAATGTTACCATTTATTTTTATTTGGATGTATAAGAGGGAGAATAATAAAAGTTGGAGTAATAAAATACCAGGCAATGCCTTAAATAAGATTTTATAGAATGCCTTAAATTATTGATTATATTCTTCAGAACATTAAAAAAGGAATACCTGAAATGATAGCCAATTAATTCTTCTAAAAACAGCAACATCAATCAAGGAAAAATATGTATGTATGCGTAATTGATTTCAAATGGTAAACATGATATGTATGTATGCGATATATGAAAAAATAAGATCACACCTTTCCTAACTGTACCAAGGTGGACTTTCCCTAACTGATCCCATATTGTGAAATTAAATCACACATTTAGTTCTCTGCTCTATATTTTTTATAGATTAGCACATAGTGAAATTTAACCAAACAAACCGAGATGGACTTTACCTAGCTGTATATATTATAAAAAAATATCCCACTACTACTAAAAATGATTTTTTTTATAGATATGCATTACATAGATTTGAATCATCATACCAGTCATTTTTTGATATTTTTCATGAATATTTGTTTGTATATTTAATCTTTGTGCTGACATGATTGGTTAAAATAATTATTTTTGGTTTTTAATAATATATGTAATTTTTCTTTCATATATTTTCATTCACATGTAGTTTTAAATAATTAAATAAGTAAAACAAAATAATTTTTTTATCAGTTGTATTGTACTACAAATCGGTTTTCCCACCGTTATGCGGTTATACTAGTATTGATGTGATTTATTCATAAATATATAGTTTTTATTGAATATATAAACTTGGGATTTAGGGTTAGAATAAAGATTCCATCTTTATTTTAATTCATGAAACATGTAATTGTTGTAGATTAAAGATTTCATCTTTGTTTTGATTTGTGAACATGAAATTTGATCAACGATAAAAATTAACAATTTTTATTGTTTTCATGGACATGAGTTTTATCAGAATTGGGATTCGTAATAAAAATCACATTTACATGATTCACATGAAACATGGATTTTTATCAAATCTAGATTTGGATTAAAAATCTCATTTTCATAACTTACATGAAACATGGATTTTTATCAAAATTTGGATTTTCAATGAAAATTCTTTTTCATTGTTTGCAATAAAAATTCATTTTTATTGGTTACATAAAACATTGTTTTGTTTCAAAATTTTCAACTAAAAAGAACACAATTTTAGTGTCGAATTGTTTCAACTAAAAAAATCATATTTTTAGTGTTTAATTGTTTCAAATGAAAAGAACATAGTTTTAGAAGTTACATTTTTATTGTTAATTTAGATGTAACAAAACAGTAGAAATAAAAGATTCATCTTTATTGTCATTTTAGATGCAATAAAAAGAATAGATTTAAAAGTGACATTTTTATTGTCATTTTAGATGCAATAAAAAGAATAGATTTAAATGTCACATTTTTATTGTCATTTTAGACGCAATAAAAAGAATAGATTTAAATGTCACATTTTTATTGTCATTTTAGACGCAATAAAAAGAATAATTTTAAATGTCACATTTTTATTGTCATTTTAGACACAATAAAAAGAATAGTTATAAATATCACATTTTTACTGTCATTTTAGATGCAATAAAAAGAGTAGTTTTAAATGTCACATTTTTATTGTCATTTTAGATGCAATAAAAAGAATAGAGTCAAATGTCACATTTTTATTGTTATTTTAGATGCAATAAAAAGAATAGTTTTAAATGTCACATTTTTATTGTCATTTTAGATGCAATAAAAAGAGTAGATTTAAATGTCACATTTTTATTGTCATTTTACATGCAATAAAAATAGTAGATTTAAAAATAACATTTTTATTGTCATTTTAGTTACAATAAAAAAAGAGTAGAATTAAATATCATGTTTTTATTGTCATTTGGTTTCAATAAAAAGAGTGAACATTAAAAAAATACATTTTCAATGTAATTTAGTTTCCATTGGAAAGAATGAAACATTTTTGTTCATTAAAAATGATTAAACAAAAATATACATTTTAGTTCACTAGAAAGAAAGATATTTTTGTTCATTAGAATGAATGAGACATTTTAGTTCATTAAAAAGAGTGAATACATTTTTGTTCCGTAAAAAGGATTAAACAAAAATAAACATCTTTGTCAAACATGTTAGTTGAAATTAAAATAAACATTTTTTGTCAAACATGTTAGTTGAAATAAAAATATACATTTTTGTCAAAACACATTAATTAAAACAAAATTTACATTTTTGTCAAAACAAATTACTTGAACCCAAATGGTCGCTTTGTTCAAATTATATAAGTTGAAACCAGATGGTCCTTTTTATCAAATGATAAAGGTTGAAATCAAAATTGCCACTTTTGTCAAATGATAAATGTTAAATCAAAATTGCCACTTTTGTCAAATGATAAAGGTTGAAATCAAAATTGCCACTTTTGTCAAATGATAAAGGTTGTAATCAAATTTGCCACTTTTGTCAAATGATAATGGTTGAAATCAATTGTCGCTTTTGTCAAATTATAAAGGTTGAAATCAAATTTTCGTTTTGTCAAATAATAGTAGTTGAAACCAATTTTGTCAAAATGTAACTATTGAAACAAAATTGGCATTTTTGTCAAAATATAATGGTTAAAACAATAATATCACTTTTGTTAAATAGAAATTGTAAACAAATAAAATTATCATTTTTATTTGTTATGTTGAATAGAAAAATGTAAACAAACAAACATATCACTTTTATTTGTTTTGTTGAATTAGAATTGTCGACGAAACAAACATATCATTTTTATTGTTTTGTTGAAATGGATTTGTCGACAAAACAAAGTCATCATCTTTATTGTTTTGTATAAATAGATTAGTTGAATCAAACCATATATTTTTGTCAAAATATACACTTTTGTCATAATAGATTAGCTGAATCAAATATACATTTTTGGCCAAATAGGTTAGTTGAACCAAAGTATTCATTTTTGTCAAAATATAATAGTTGAAGCAAAAATCACATTTTGTTAAATATGATTGTTGAAAACAAAAATTACATTTTTTGTTAAATAGATTTGAAATAAAATAAAAATCGCATTTTTGTTAAATAAAAGAGTCAAAACACAAGTAGCATTTTGGTAAATAGATTTGTGTTACAACAAAGATATTCATTTTGTTAAATTAGAATTGTTAACAATATGAAACATCATTAATATTCATTTGTTAAATTAAAATTGTTAGCAATATGAAATTGTCACTTTTTTATTCATTTTGTTGAAATAAAATTGTCAACAAAAATGAAAAATATCATTTTGATAATTTTGTTGAAATAGAATTGTCAACAAAATGAATGAATCACTTTTTAATCATTTTGTTGATATAGAATTGTTAACAAAATGAATGAATAACTTTTTAATCATTTGTTGAACTTGAATTGTCAACAAAAATGAATGTATCACTTTTTATGCAATTTGTTGAAATAGAGTTTGTAAGCAAATTATAGAATCATTTTTATTGTCAACATACACATTAGAATTTGTGTATATATTAAAGTGATATTTCTATTGTCAATATACACATTAGAATTTGTGCGTATATTAAAGAGGCATTTCTGTTGCAAATATACACATTAGAATCTGTGTATTGAGTAAAGAGACATTTTTATTGTTAGAATATATATTAGAATTTGTATGCAAATTAAAATAAACATTTTTATGTGTATCGTGTCACACATTGAGACTATAAACAAATAAAAATATTTCTTTTATTTATTAAGGTATAAAATAGAAATTGCATACAAATAATGAAAATAAAAATTATCTTTTATTTGTCATTAGCAAAGATGTCATTTAAATGAAATACATATTTATTTGACATTATGAACATTTAGATGTGCTATGCCAATAAATCATTCTTTTGTTTGGCATGTTAGATACGTTAGATGAGTCGTCGAATAGTTTATTTATTTATATATATATATGTATATATATTAAAATTAAAACGAATTGCGCACGGTAGTTCGCGTTTCGAAATCGTAACTTTAAACGATTATACCGAAAGATCCGACTGTCGGATTTTCCCAAAACCGGAACTGATAGGACCGCTTTGGGAAGATCTTTTCAACGGTATAAAATTCGTCAAAAATCTAACGATTAGATTTCGAGATATGTGTAAATCAATTTTTGATAAAAAACAGCGCTAAGGCTGCCTATTGACCCGAAGCGTCGTTAAATTAAATTGGGCTATTTTTATAAATAAAAATAGCGAGAAATCGTTATAAAATAATATTAACAATATGAAATGACTTTAAATTATAATTATGCGAGAATTATTTGAAAAGACCGAGTTCAATCTCATTACAAATAGTTATACGACGATTTAATGTCGAAGACATTGAAGATGGTGATTGAAGACCGACGATCTTCACATCGAATGGATGACTACTGATGCCCTGGACTGATTTGCTCCCAGGAAAGGGTTAAAGTGGTAGTTGTCCAGACGTACTTGTTGATTGTCCGGATATGCGAGCACCTCTCTTCCGTATTGGACATACGGAATGAGGAATAATGTGTCTCCGGTTTCGTTCTGACCCAGAACGGACTAGTAAATGGATGTGTGTCTGACATTGGATTTCATTCCATGTAAATTAAATTGATTTCTATTTAATATATATCTGTGGTGGAGGAGAATTTATTCTCTTGCTTAGCACCCTTCTTTGAGGCGCACGAGCTCAGAGGTTATATATTGGTAGTTATCAATCGTATGGCGTGAATTGTCAATGTAGCATACCAAGATGCAAATGATCAAGGCTTTTGTTGAAAAGCAGGGCCTTGTGGTTGATGATCAAAGCATAGCCTATTTCGGCATAGCTTTGTATATAACGTTACTTCGCGAGCCTCACACCCCGGTATGAGTCAAAAACGGGACAAGGGAACGCAGGGAGTGCACACGTTTCTTTCTAGCTAGAAGTGGTATCAGGATTTCACAAGCACTGACATTTTACTTATGTGGATGATGGATTACGAGGCCTCGGTTATATTGGTCGATAGTGACCAATTTATAGGTTCAATAGGACCGGGAAGCTTGTGTTTAGGAATTGCCAATCCACTAAAGTATTTGTGGACCGGCCCTGCAGGATCCAAGGGTTCGGTAGCGTCCGAATCCTGAGACATTGCTAGAGTGTCCCGAATCGGTAAGGAGATCGTTCTTAGTCTTGACTCATGATGGAAATCCAACTTCCAATACGACATCATGCGGTTTTGATTGTAAAACTAGTATGGCGACATAGTATATGGTAGTTATGTCGTCTATGATTGATACATTATGATAGAAATGTTTTTGAAACATATATACACTAATAATAATATCAAATCCGTTTTATCATATCAAACATTTTTTACCATTATAAGGTAAAACTCTATCCTCCGGTTTGCGTTACATTGTGTGATGGGACTTGAATCTTATAATGGTTTCATTTTTCTAAAAAGCGTTGCGTTGTTTAACGATTTACTTTATTTAAATTATGCACTGGCAATCCAATGGAGTAAAACCGTTCTGCGTTAGCGGCGTGGTCCTGTGATTAGCCTTATTACTAGTTAAGCTAAGTAAAGATTTCTCATACCAGTACTTGTTGCTGGCTATGGAGCTGGTTACGCATGATAGAGGGTTCTCACCAAGTTGTTTGGTGGCGAACAGTGGGCTCTTGCCCCTACATGTCCGTTATTTATTAGGGTTGGTTATTGCAGTCAAGAGGCTAGCCATAAAACAAGGTATCTTGGAGATCATCTGTATGTCACGGTGGGAGTTTAACCCACTGCCTGCGAATCGTTACAATTGGTATCAGAGCTCTGGTTAGCTCAAATCGTTGGGGTACAACTCGTTAGAACTGAACAAAAGACTCATCAAAGATTGGATTAGCAATATCCAATAAGAATACTCATTAGAGATGGGGTTAGTAATGCCCTAGAATGAGTAGAGAGTGACAAGTTTATAATTATCGTATTTGTGATTATATACATAATTCAATCTTAGAAAATATGATTTTTGAATATATAAAAATTATACATATTTGAAAAGTTAATTAACTAATAAAATTATTGAAACCAATAATAAAATAAAATTTGAATTGGTTAATTAAACAATTTTCAGCTTCGTTCCTTTTCGAGGACGAAAAGATTTTAAATGGGGGAGATTGTAACAACTCGGAATTTTGGATCCAATTTAAAATTTTTATTTTAGAAATTTTAGTGAATTTTAAATTTTTTAAATAATAACGATTAAAAATTTATTTAAAACGAAGTTAGAATGAATATATTTATTTTAATTATAAAAGGAGTTTAAAATAGCATGGTAGTTTGAAATTTTGAATTTGAACTTTGACTGACTGAACATGATTCAACGTAAATCGGATTTTAGTAAAACAACAAATATTATAATTTATTTAAAAATATCTTTCCAACGAATCCGAAAAATTGAAATTTCATAGCGGGAATAAAAGGTTATGTCTAGTTTAATATTCAGAATAGTCGCTATCGAATTTATATATATTTTTTAATATTAAAACTAGCCATTTTACAAACGACCTCCGTTTTCAGCGAAACCACTTTTATTGGATCCGGAATGTCAAATTATTTCTAGATTCCAATTTTCATATTTTTGGAATTAATATGTGAGCATGTCAAAAGAAAACGTGTTTTGTCAATTTCAATCAAATTTGATCGACTAGAAAATGACCATTTTTCAAACGGTCTCCAAATCCGACGAAATTAATTTTTTAGGACCGTATCGTCGAAACATAACTAGAAATAATTTTTTTGAAATTTTCAGAGTTAGTATGTGGCCCCGATAAATTAAAATGTAAGATCAAATTAAATAATTAAATGATTTAAATTTTAAATTAAATAAAACAGGCTGAAAATTTTCGGTTAGGCTGACGAGACCTAGCCCATTGCGTCCGGAACGGGGTCAATTGGGTAGTGATAACTCTTGTTGGACTGGAATCAGAGCTGTTGAGGGATTACGGGTTTATTTGCAAAATTAACAATTAAATATTATAAATAATAGGATTAAAAACACCCTAACCCTGATATTAAATACCCTAACTACCATCTTACTGTTTAATGGCCAGAAATGTCCCGATTTCAATCCCCATTATCTCTCGATCCAATTCAAAATTTAACACAAATCAAAAGTAAAAATCACAGGCCTCTCCAAGATCTTTTATTTCATACAGACATGATCGGGATTAATGGATCGTGGTGCTCGATTTTCCACCCCAAACCGCAGATGTTCGCACGCGGATCGAGAAGGCAGGGAGCCACTGAGTTGGCAAGGGGTCAGGGCATGAGGAGGTGGCTTTCCGACGGTTCATGTGACATCTTCTGATCGGTGGCAGGCGAAGTCTAAGGGGGTGCGATTTGGTGAGATGGAGAGCGGGTTTTGGGTTCAGTAACGAACGAGATGATGAGGAAGACAAGGCCTAAGTTTTGTTAAGGTTATTAAGGAAAATAACTAAAGTTAATTTTAATAAATCAGTTTAATAAGGTCATTAATATTCAAATTGCCATATCTGTTCCATACCTTGTCAGAAATTGATGAAATCAAAAGCGTTGGAATCATATTTCCCCGATCTACAGAATGGGACAAACCAGATCTGAAATGAAGCATGTTGAAATTTCAGACAAAAATTGATGTGAGATTTCTGATTTAAATAATTATCTATAATTTAATTATTTTTCTCGCTTTTAAAATCATTGTATGTAGGTTAATGATTTAGATCTGCGATGTTTGTGATTTAGAATTTATTGATTGTTGCTTATGGTATATTATGATGTTCATGAATTGCTAGATCTACGATGAAATTTCATTTTTTATTGAATCTCTAGTTGCGGTTAAATACAGATCTAAAATAAAATCATATTTTAGATCTATGGATACGGATATAGTTTACAATAAAATCGTTCTTCTATTTTCTAGTTTTACTTTCTGTCATCCAGATCTATATCTTTCATTTTAGATCTATACGTACAGATTTGATTGAAATAAAAATTTCAACTTTATTTTTAAATCCATTAATATTGATGTGATTTATTCATAAAAATATAGTTTTTATTGAGTACATAAACTTGGGATTTAGAGTTAGAATAAAGATTCCAGCTTTATTTTAATTCGTGAAACATGTAATTGTTGTAGATTAAAGATTTCATCTTTGTTTTAATTTGTGAACCTGAAATTTGATCAACGAAATTTTTTTACAATTTTTATTGTTTTCATGGACATGAGTTTTATCAAAATTGGGATTCGTAATAAAAATCACATTTTTATGATTTACATGAAACATGAATTTTTATCAAATCTATATTTGGAATAAAAATCTCATTCTCATAACTTACATGAAACATGGATTTTTATCAAAATTTGGATTTGCAATGAAAATTCATTTTCATTGTTTGCAATAAAAATTTCATTTTTATTGGTTACATATTCAACTAAAAAGATCATATTTCTAGTGTTTGATTGTTTCAAATGAAAAGAACATAGTTTTAAAATTTTCATTTTTATTGTCAATTTAGATGTAACAAAATAGTAGAAATAATTTTTATTGTCATTTTAGATGCAATAAAAAGAATAGATTTAAAAGTGACATTTTTTATTGACATTTTAGGTGCAATAAAAAGAGTAGTTTTAAATGTCACATTTTTATTGTCATTTTAGATGCAATAAAAAGAATAGATTTAAATGTCACATTTTTATTGTCATTTTAGACGCAATAAAAAGAACAGATTTAAATGTCACATTTTTATTGTCATTTTAGACGCAATAAAAAGAATAGTTTTAAATGTCACATTTTTATTATCTTTTTAGATGCAATAAAAATAATAGATTTAAATGTCACATTTTTATTGTCATTTTAGATGCAATAAATGGAATAGATTTAAATATCACATTTTTATTATCATTTTAGATGCAATAAAAAGATTAGTTTTAAATGTCACATTTTTATTGTCATTTTAGATGCAATAAAAAGAATGGTTTTCACATTTTTATTGTCATTTTAGATGCAAAAAAAAGAATAGATTTAAATGTCACATTTTTATTGTCATTTTACATGCAATAAAAATAGTAGATTTAAAAATAACATTTTTATTGTCATTTTAGTTACAATAAAAAAAAGAGTAGAATTAAAAATCATGTTTTTATTGTCATTTGGTTTCAATAAAAAGAATGAACATTAAAAAAATACATTTTCAATGTAATTTAGTTTCCATTGGAAAGAATGAAACATTGTTGTTCATTAAAAATGATTAAACAATAATATACATTTTAGTTCACTAAAAAGAAAGAAATTCATTAGAATGAATGAGACATTTCAGTTCATTAGAAAGAATGAATACATTTTTTTTCAGTAAAAAGGATTAAACAAAAATTAACATCTTTGTCAAACATGTTAGTTGAAATTAAAATAAACATTTTTTTGTCAAACATGTTAGTTGAAATAAAAATATACATTTTTTTTTTCAAAACACGTTAGTTAAAACAAAATTTACATTTTTGTCAAAACACGTTTGTTGAATCCAAATGGTCGCTTTTGTCAAATTATATAAGTTGAAACCAAATGGTCACTTTTGTCAAATGATAAAGTTTGAAATCGAAATTGCCACTTTTGTCAAATGATAAAGGTTGAAATCAAAATTGCCACTTTTGTCAAATGATAAAGGTTGAAATCAAAATTTTCACTTTTGTCAAGTGATAAAGGTTGGAATCAAAATTGTCGCTTTTGTCAAATGATAAAGGTTGAAATCAAAATTGTCGCTTTTGTCAAATTATAAAGGTTGAAATCAAATTTGTCGTTTTGTCAAATAATAATAGTTGAAACCAATTTTGTCAATTTTGTCAAAATGTAACCGTTGAAACAAAATTGGCATTTTTGTCAAAATATAATGGTTAAAACAAAAATAATATTTTTGTTAAATAGATTTGTGTTAAAACAATAATATCACTTTTGTTAAATAGAAATTGTAAACAAATAAAATTATCATTTTTATTTGTTATGTTAAGTAGAAAAATATAAACAAACAAACACATCACTTTTATTTGTTTTGTTGAATTAGAATTGTCGACAAAACAAACATATCATTTTTATTGTTTTGTTGAAATGGATGTGTCCACCAAACAAAGTCATCATCTTTATTGTTTTGTAAAGATAGATTATTTGAATCGAACCATATATTTTTGTCAAAATATACACTTTTGTCGAAATAGATTAGCTGAATCAAATATACATTTTTGTCAAATTGAAGATTTTTGGCCAAATAGATTAGTTGAACCAAAGTATTCATTTTTGTCAAAATATAATAGTTGAAACAAAAATCACATTTTGTTAAATATGATGGTTGAAAACAAAATTTACATTTTTTGTTAAATAGATTTGAAATAAAATAAAAATTGCATTTTTGTTAAATAAAAGAGTCAAAACACAAATAGCATTTTGGTAAATAGATTTGTGTTACAATAAAGATATTCATTTTGTTAAACTAGAATTGTTAACAATATGAAACATCATTAATATTCATTTTGTTAAATTAAAATTGTTAGCAATATGAAATTGTCACCTTTTTATTCATTTTGTTGAAATAAAATTGTCAACAAAAATGAAAAATATCATTTTCATCATTTTGTTGAAATAGAATTGTCAACAAAATGAATGAATCCATTTTTAATCATTTGTTGAACTTGAATTGTCAACAAAAATGAATGTATCACTTTTTATGCAATTTGTTGAAATAGAGTTTGTGCGCAAATTATAGAATCATTTTTATTGTCAATATACACATTAGAATTTGTGTACATATTAAAGTGACATTTCTATTGTCAATATACACATTAGAATTTGTGTATATATTAAAGAGGCATTTCTATTGCAAACACACACATTAGAATCTGTGTATTGATTAAAGAGGCATATTTATTGTTAGAATATATATTAGAATTTGTATGCAAATTAAAATGAACATTTGTATGTGTGTCGTGTCACACATTGAAACTATAAACAAATAAAAAAAATTCTTTTATTTGTTAAGGTATAAAATAGAAATTGCATACAAATAATGAAAATAAAAATTATCTTTTATTTGTCATTAGCCAAGATGTCATGTAAATGAAATACATATTTATTTGACATTATGAACATTTAGATGTGCTATGCCAATAAAACATTCTTTTATTTGGCGTGTTAGATATGTAAGATGAGTCATCGAATAGTTTATATTTATATATAATTTTTTATATTTATAAATATAAATTAAAATTAAAACGAATCACACACGGTAGTTTGCGTTTCAAAATCGTAACTTTAAACGATTATACCGAAAGATCCGACCATCGAATTTTCCCAAAACTAGAACCGCTAGGGCCGCTTTGGGAAGATCTTTTCAACGATATAAAATTCGTCAAAATCTAACGGTTAGATTTCGAGATATGTGTAAGTCAATTTTTGATAAAAACAGCGTCGGAGCCGCATATTGACCCGAAGTGTCGTTAAATTAAATTGGGCTATTTTTATAAATAAAAATAGCTAGACATCGTTATAAAATAATATTAACGATATGAAATGATTTAAAATTATAATTATGCGAGAATTATTTGAAAAGATCGAGTTCAATCTCATTTCAAATAATTATATGATAATTTAAAGTCAAAGACATTGAAGACGGTGATTGAAGACCGACGATCTTCACATCGAATGGATGACTACTGATGCCCTGGACTGATTTGCTCTCAGGAAAGGGTTAAAGTGGTAGTTGTCCGGACGTACTTGCTGATTGTCCGGATATCCGAGCACCTCTCTTTCGTATTGGACATACGAGACGAGGAATAAGGTGTCTCCGGTTTCGTTCAGACCCAGAACTGACTTGTAAATGGATGTGTGTCTGACATTGGATTTCATTCCATGTAAATATAACGGCCCACTCCGCACCAGCCGACATTTCCTCCGAAAGTGCGTTGTACACATGCCCAACTAGCACGGAACGGTCGCCAAAGAAAGGAAAGAAGAGAATGAGCTAATAGAAAACCTGTAGAATGTCTCACAGCGCATGGAACAAAATATAATAATAATATACTTGACATAAAACAGGCGAGACAGTGCATAAGCTGAAAACTAAACCAACATAGCAACGGAAATCCAAGTACAGCTTATGATCCAACATCGTTATTACAACTTTAAAACTGTCTCTAAAGCAAAAGAAAGCTAAAGTACAAGATGCACTACTAATGCCCAAACAGTGATTTTCAACAACACAGGGAGAATATCTGTATGTATCATACATGGAAGCCTCCTGCTCGTCTCCGGATCAGCTACTCGTGCATACCCAGCTAACCTGTCTCTAGTCTGCTCGTGAGAGCACCCAGAGTAATAAGAAGAGACATAAAACTATGGGTCAGACAAAAAGTCTGGTATGAGCGATAAGCAGCTAAACAGAACAATAACAGGTATACTAAACCATACCTGATCCTGGACCTGCAACCAAAGAGTTAGCACCACATACCGTATAATACTCTAAGGTTCCATAACAAATGGTGTAAAGAATACGGGGGTGGGGGTGTGCATGTTATAATGATGGCAAACAAATCAACCATTGCAACCATCCTCACATCTCTCACTCAGTGCGTAAAGCATACGATGTCCACCACTGTCAATCACTAGACCCATCGAAGTAGTGACGGAGTTCAACTTGTACGACGACTGCTACTACCAAGCTTACCGCATGGAGTCATGACCAAACCTTTTCAAATGACCCCACTTCATTGGTCTATAGCCCTTTTAGTCGTACCTAGGCCACTGCGACCCTGAATCCGTTCACGTACCCCCTATACATAGTGATTCAAAGTTACAGACATCGACAACCCCTTTGCACATGTCCCGCAGCAAAGCCCAACTCATGAAGTCAACTCGTTGGTTCCCAACTGGATCCTGAGTACAAACTTCCCATTTGGACTACCTTTGCATCTCGGGTTATTGGTCTTCTCCGGATCGGTTCTTCACTTCAGTTTATACTTCAAATTCGGATCGTGAATCATGCCTCAAGTCCAAGCATCTCGGTTCGGATCGGTCGAGCTACCTCCATCGGATCGGGTCAGGGTCCACATCTTTCGGTCCTCCTTCCCAAACACTCTGGATCGGGTTGAGTCTCTCTAGTCCATCCATGGTGCATCGGTTCGGATCGGTCGAGCTACCTCCATCGGATCGGATCGGGGTCCACATCTTTCGGTCCTCCTTCCCAAACACTCCGTATCGGATCGAGTCTCTCAAGTCCATCCATGGTGCATCGGCTCAGATCGGGTGCCTTCGGGTCGTGCCACCATGCTCAGGTCAGATCGTGGAGCTCAGGCTGAAGCGGCTCAGGTCGGGCTCTTTCTCTCGAGCGGTTCATGGAACATCAGGTCGTGGTGCATCGGAGTGTCCACGTGGCGGTTCGGATCGAGTATCACGATCGGGTCGGGTTCGGAGGGGCGATCTGATCCCGTCCCCTGCATTTTTCTGTACTTTGTCCAGCGAGCTGTTTACGCCATTCGACGGTGTTTTCGACCAATCTGACACTTTTAGACAATCAAAAAGCATACCATATAGTCATAGCAACATGGTTAGTAAACCATAAACACTAAAACAACAATTTCAATAAGTTAAAATGGATCAAACCTACTGTAACACCCCGTAATTTTATAACATTAAAATTCACAAATTAAAGTATACTTAATTTTTAGAAAAGAATTAAGTGAAATGAGTTGCGCAGAGAAATATATATATATATTGATATATATATATATATAAATTAAAAATTAAATAAATAAATATGCGAAAAAGTTCAAAACAGCGAATTGGGAGGGGGGAATGACCGAACCGGCCCATTTTTGAGGTCGATCCAAGCCCCGCTGGGTCGACTAGGGGTTAATCCAGGGTGTTTGGCTGTCAACCCGTGGGCCGATTCGCTCAATTGCAGATTTTGCATTTGGTTGGTTCTCATGGTTCAGGGTTAATCTAATGGTCCTAAATAACTTCCTACACCTATAAATACATCCTAATGCTAACCCTAAACCTAATTACAATTGAAACTAAAGCCGTTATGCCGTCGCCATGGAACTTAGTGTAGCCGTCGCCAACTAAAGAGGAAGATAGCTAATCAATTCAACCTAATTCAAGCTTAGAGCTTCAACAACGAATCAACTAACGTCGCTACAACAATTCTGCATCAAGTTTGATCAATTGTTCATAATTCTTTAACCACGAAAAGCAAGTTCGATTTCTCTAATCAAGATAATTATTAAATTAAGTAAGATTAGATATAATTGTGGATTATATGGATATGATGTGAATTATTGACCGTATGATATGATTATGTTGTTAAATTGTGATGTTTTCATACATGTTGTAAAGTTATGATCTATTTTGTAATTCTATGATTGGCTTATGTATAATCAAATCATCATGTTGTTTAAATGCTAGTTTGGTTATGTTGATTCATATGATAGATCATATGTATGTATGCAAGTTTAGATGTTGATTTAGACATAAATCACATGCAAGTTAGTAAAGATTATGACATCTATTTTAGATCAAAAGTTAGACTATGACATGTATGAGTTATATGCTAAATCTTTACATGCTAGTTTATATGTTTAGAGGTAAATTTACACCATTGTTATGTTGCATAAATCACATATGCAAGTTTATATAAAAATATGAGTTTGGAATATGAATCATGTTATGCAAGTTTGTGGTTATTGCCTCTGTAAATTTTGTGATGAAAATATTATTCATAACATGTAGGTTCATACCTTTTAGGCCTATGTTTAGATCTATGATTTTATGCAAGTTATGTGGTAAATTCTCATATGCAAGTTAGGCCTATTTTGTATGTTATGTGAATATGTGGTGTTTTTCCCCTTTTCATGTGTTAGACTATTTCTTAGTCTATCATATATTCTATGCGAACGGACGCCGCGGGGGTTATGAGAAAAATAATGATTATGTTAATAAATGTGAATTGGCATGTAATAGCCTTAAAAGAGGCATATATGTAAATTGAGATATTAATTGGCAAAGTGATATTTGGACATAATTAATGTGAATTATGGTCATAAAGATAATTGGAATTTTATTAACATATTTGATTAGGAATAATTAATCCAAATATGGGATGAAAATATTGATTATGTGAATTGGCATGTAAATGAGGCATATAACGAATTTGAGATATTAATTTAGGTTAATTGCCTTAAAAGGCGAAAAATTTAATGAAGGCATTAATTGGAAAATTAATGTGTAGTAATGGACATAGTTTAATTATGGACATAGATTAATTTGAATTTGAATAGGGATATTAAATATTGGGAATTGGCACAAATGCCTAAAAAGGCATGAAATTAATTTGAGATGTAAATTGGTACAATTTATGTACCATAAATAGTGGACATAATTAAGGTGACATATTTATACATAAATAAATATGGAAATGATTTGTAGTTTGAATAGGGAAAGTAATTCAAATATTGGGGGAAATTAATTATGTATAATTAATTGCCTAAGACACGAGGTTGGACTCATTTGTGGTGTAAGACTGCCCGGACCCGCCCGGCAAATCCAGCAGCCACAAATGGTAGCCCAATGTGAGAGGTCAAAGGCCCAAACTAAATGCGTAACAATTGTATGGACACAAGGTTAGGCTCGTTTGTGGTGTAAGACTGCCCGGACCCGCCCGGCAAATCCAGCAGCTACAAATGTCAGTCTAATGTGAGAGGTCCTACAGGGGTTACGATAGTAATAAATTAAGAAACACTTAACCAAAGTAAATATGTAGTGGGACATGAGGGGGTTAAGTGGGTGCCTTGGGTGGCATGAGGAATCTAGTGGGTGACATGTGGATGACATGAGGATGTCATGAGAAATACGATTAGAAAAATGGAGTAATTTGAATATAAACAATTATGGCATGTAATTCAAATTGTTGTATAAAATAGGTATTGACACCTATGAAGGGAAAGGTTTTAATTAATTGATTAATTAATTAAAAATGGACATGGTAAATGAAATGGACTACTTAACCAAATCTGATCCCTAGGGATTGTAAGAACTTAAGTTTAAGTTGGGGGTTAAGTAAACTGGGTTATACGGAATGAGTGGGTTAAGTAAATCTTGGGTAGGTGGGTAATATTAGTACATATAGGCCCACAAACTTAACCGTAAATTAATATGTCTGAACCAGTGAGAGGGTTAAGTAAATCTTGGGTAGGTGGGTAATATTTGTGTATATAGGCCCACAGACTTAACCAATACAACCTGTTAATTAAACAAAAGGGCGAGACTAGGTTAAATTAGAAAACACTTAAACCAAATTTATACATGTAAGTGGACATGGGGTTAAGTGGGATGTATTAGAGGGGACCAAGCCTAGGTGGGAAGCTTGGTGGGGGCCCTTTTCAGTCCAGTAGCCCATTAAGTATCTTTGTGAGCTCGACCCAAGTCGAGGACGGGACACGCCTACTGGGCCTGATTGTTAGAGGCCAAAATGGGTTAGCGGTGGCAACGCAAGTCCAACGGGGTCATGTGCGTGCGTGGGCCCGGGCTGGTAGGTAAGACGTTGTTGCATCGTGTAGGTATAAGCCGTGCATCCTTAAGTTGTATTGGGTTGCCACTTTAGGGGAGTGATACACCCCACTGTGGGACCAGCACGGGTATCTACGAGTTAGGGAGCCGATCGAACGAGGCAGAGTAGTGGGTACATCTAGTGGAGATAGGAGCAGACGACACATATGTAGTCAGCTAGGGGTACACGAAGCTACCATTATTAATTAATCATTAAAGGGGTACACCTAGTGGAGATAGGAGCAGGCGGCACCTATGACGTCAGCTAGGATTACATGGAATTACCATTGAAGGGGTACATCTAGTGGGGATAGTGGGTACATCTAGTAGTACACGAAGCTATCATCATTCTATTTAGTCAAGAGGGATCAAGTTTCTAGAGTGACTAGTATGGGTGCAGTTAGTGTTAGTACAGTACAGTATGGTACAGTACGGTAGAGTATAGTAATTACCCTATATTGATTAGGAAGCGCCTTTAACGTTATCTTTGCTCATCCTATTATTTTTGGTTGCTTGGTCTTGCCATTAATTCACAGTCATTTCCTTATTTACCAAGCTTATGTCTTATCCTAGTTACTTTGATAATTATATTGTTGGAGTTATCGGACTTGCCAGACTTTATGTCTGACCCCCTTTGTTTCCACCTCTTTTCTTCCTTCCCCCCCCCCCCAGGTTCTTAGGGTGGGAAGCTTGATTTGGATCTCTTTGGGAGCACTTGGATTTGGATTGCTGAAGTAAAGCTCAACCTATCTCTTTTATGGCTATTTATGGGATTATGCTTTTTATATTATGTACTCTGATTTTGTCAAGATGGATATTATGTACTTGACTTTAGTCTTTGGGTTTTGGTGATGTAACCAAACATATTTACCTTCCGTTGCAATAAATAAAGTTTTAAATTTTCAAGTACTATTTCATATCTGTCTTGTTGTGATTTTCTGTTCTATATTCACTTAAAACGCTCCATAGAAGTTAATGCATTCCCTTTTGTGAGTGACACTAATGGACATGGGGTGTTACACCTACCCAAAACCCATATTTTCCCCTTAATCATGTTTAAGCACAACTAATACTAGGATTAACAAAACTTAACCAAATCAACCCAAATTTCTAACAGAGGTATAAAACAACATTTCAGAATTTATAAATATTTTTTCCAAATTTTTAACATGAATAAATTCGCTGATTAACGCTAATCACCCTAATTAACTACAATTAGTGTCAAAACAATGCTAATCACTCATCTTTGCCACAAATAAAATTTTCAGAACTGAAACCTCACTGATTTGGGCGAATACTGATGTCTAACGGCAGCTCTAATACTGATTTGGTGTAGATCTACTTTGATTTGGTGTTGATTAAGCCAAAACTTGATTAGAAAGTGATTAGAAGTTGATTTGAGTGTTGGAGGCCATTGCTAGGGTTCCAAGAATGAAAGTGGCGGCTGAAAGAAATACTTTCTAACCCTAATCAGCCCCTGTACATCTCTAATCCCGAAATCCCCTTTTGGACCTAGCTGTTAATCACCTGGTTAAGCCCAATTAAGCTGTTTTTCACCATCTGAAACTTGTTTCAGCCATTTCTCCCAAACGGTAAGTCCGTTTGGCTAATATGACCACTCTACGGAATTGTAAACCATCAAACGAATCTAATGGAAGTGGTTTCAGGTAAAAACTCCATTCCAATCAAAAGTTATGGCCAAAACAAGATCAGTTAGGGGCAAACGGTCATTTAAAAATCGGCAAAAATTATGAACATGGGAAATGACCCCAATAGTCGTCTCCCAAAGTTACATGACCATACGACTTCGTATGTGAAAGAAATAAATATTCTACGATCCTACGATGCGTAGAATACGGGTCGTTACACTCTCCCCCCCTTAAGAAATTTCGTCCCCGAAATTCCGTAACCCAAAACATACAAAGGATCCCGCATGCCTACCAGCCACAAACAACAATCAAACATGCAAAACAAACAAAACAAGCCTATCCTAGCATGCGGAAAGACTAATCGAAACTGAAATCTTACCAGGCGAAGAGTTCTGGATACGTCTTCCTAATGCTCTCCTCTATCTCCCAAGTACAGTCATTCTCATTCTCGCCCCACTGAACCTTGACTAATTTCACCGCCTTCCTTTGAAGCTGCTTCGTATCGTTCCCAACAATACGCATAGGCCTACGGTTTCCAACCGCCTCGGGTTCAACTTCGATATCATCCAACTGATCAGGTGAAATAGTCACATCTGGGTCGTGTACGAATTTCCTTAACTGGGAAACATGAAATACGTTGTGAACTCCTTCCATCTTATCTGGTAATTCAACTTTATATGCCAAATTCCCAATTTTCTCAAGAACTGGGAATGGACCAACAAATCTTGGTGCTAACTTGCCTCTCCTGCCAAATCGTATCACGCTCTTCAATGAAGATATCTTGACAAACACCAAGTCGCCAATGGAGAACTTTAATTCTCTTCTCCTCTTATTAGCATAACTTTTCTGCCTATCTTGGGCAGCCTTCATTCGCTGTTGAATGATCTTGATCTTGTCTGAAGTTTCTCTTATCACATCCGGGTCCAAACACAAACTTTTCACCAGTTTCTAACCAACATGACGGTGAATTGCACGATCTTCCGTACAAAGCTTCAAATGGAGTCATACCAATACTGGATTGATAACTATTATTATATTCAAACTCTACTAGATGCAAATGGTCATCCCATGATCCACCAAAATCCAATGCACAAGCTCTCAAAAGGTCTTCTAATATACGATTCACCCTCTCTGTTTGACCGTCGGTTTGAGGATGATATGCGGTACTGAGATGTAATTCTGATCCTAACGCCTCTTGTAAGCTCTTCCAAAATCCACTAGTGAACAATGGATCTCAGTCACTCACAATGCCTTTGGGTATTCCATGAGATCTCACTACCCACTTTACATATAGTTCAGCTAACTTAGCTGTCATTCTATTCGACTTGACGGGTATAAACCTTGCACTCTTGGTCAATCAGTCCACAATCACCCAAATGTTATCATGGCCCGATCTAGTCCTTGGTAACCCATCAATGAAATCCATTGACACCTGTTCCCATTTCCATTCTGGAATTTCTAATGGTTTAACAAACCACTAGGCTTCTTTTGCTCAGCTTTAACTAGCTGGCAATTCATGCATTTGGATATAAACTTCCCAATGTCTCTTTTCATCTCTTCCCAGTAGTAGGTCTGCTTCATGTCTCGATACATTTTGTTACCACCGGGATGTATAGTCAATTTTGAGTGATGACATTCTCTAAGCACTTCATCTCTCAATCCATTGACATTGGGTACAACTAGTCTTCCATTCTTTCTAAGCCATCCATCTCAATCAAGCCCATACTTGTTCATCTCTCCGTCGATTCCCATCTCTAACTTTGAGATGATTTCCAATAGGTTAGGATTGTTCCTCTGACTGGAACCAATCTGCTCAATCAAAGTGGGTCTGATCGTCAAACTTGCTAACATTTCTGGATCCAATTCGCACTTTGGTCTGAAATCATACCTAGCGATGTACTCCAGTTGATTCCATTCTAGAAACATAGCCCCTAAACTGGCATGTCTTCTACTCAATGCATTAACCACCGCATTGCCCTTTCCTGGTGTATATGCGATGTCGAAATCATAGAAAGCTAAAAATTCTAACCATCTTTGTTGTCGGAGATTTAGATCCTTTTGAGAGAAGAGATACTTTAACGATTTATGATCGGTAAATAGCTCAAATCTTTCTCCCAAGGGATAATGTCTCCACATCTTCAATGCAAACACGATTGCTGCCAATTCCAAATTATGGGTAGGGTATCTTCTTTCATGTGGTTTCAGTTGCCGACTTGCATAAGCTACAACCCTACCTCCTTGCATTAATACAACACCCAGCCCTGTGCCACATGCATCTGTATATACTGTCATCTCTTCATTCCCCTTAGGAATGACTAACACTGGTGCACATGTCAATTTTTCCTTTAGACTCTTGAATGCATTCTCACACTTTTCTTCCCAGACGAAAGCTTGATTCTTCTTAGTCAATTGAGTCAATGGTGCTGCTATCTTGGAGAAGTCTTGGATAAACTTACGATAATATCCAGCTAACCCCAAGAAACTTCTTATATCCGTTGCATTCTTGGGCGTAGACCAATCTTGTACCGTAGCCACCTTCGCAGGATCCACGGCAATACCATTCTCTGAAACAACATGGCCCAAGAATCTCACTTCCCTCCTCCAGAAGTGACACTTAGAAAACTTTGCTTTCAATTGGTGTTTTCTCAACACCTCCATCATTGTCCTCAAGTGTTCCTTGTGTTCTTTCTCTGTCCTCGAGTAGACCAAAATATCATCCACGAACACAAGGACAAACTTATTCAACTGATCTCTGAATACCCTATTCATAAGATCCACAAAATATACTGGGGCATTGGTCAGCCCGAATGGCATGACCAACCACTCATAAAATCCAGACGGCGTCCGAAACGCCGTTTTATCTATACTCTCAGCTTCCACTCTAAGCTGATGAAAACCTGTCGCGAGATCCAACTGAGAGAATACTCTCGCGCCACTCAACTGATCAAACAAATCATCTATCCGCAGTAGAGGATAGTTGTTCTTCCTCGTCACCTTATTCAACTCGCGGTAGTCTACACACAACCGAAGGGAACCATCTGCCTTGGTAGCAAACACAACTGGTGCTCCCCAATCAGAAAGACTCCTTCTGATAAATCCCTTCTTCAAAAGATCGCTGACTTGCACTCCGAGCTCTTGCTGCTCCCTTGGTGCCATACGACGAAGTGGCATCACTATAGGTCTGGCATCTTTCACTAAATCAATACGGAACTCAATCTCTTGGTGTGGTGGAAGCCCGGTCACTTCTTCGAAGACGTCCGGATACTGGCCAACCATGGGCAAACCTGACAACTCACTATGCTAAATGTCGAGGGAATTTAGAAAAGTAGCCATTACCCCATCACTAGGTAGACCACCAAACACTACCCTCCGCCCATCATCCGCTCTAGCTGTCACCAAAAAGCCCTCACAATCTACCACCACCCCGTATCTTTGAAGCCAATCGACTCCCAAAATAATGTCAAACCCAGTAAAGCCCAAAACAAAGCAATCACAAACAAACATGCATCCATGACTCAATAAGACCACATTACGACAAATCATGCTAAGGTTAGTCGAACCACCAATCGGGTTTGTCACTACTAAAGGTCTATCGACAATCTCGGGCTCCAATCCCAACTTATCTACCAGGTCACTAGATATGAAAGAACTGGAAGCTCCGGTATCAAACAAAACTCTAACAGGAACATCATAAATAGAAAGCATACCTTGGATGATGACATTCTTTCCCTTCTCCGTCGTAGATGGGGCATTCGACGAAGAAGAAATAGCATTAAGGGCATATGCTTTCACCATCTGCTTTTCTTTAGGGGGTTGCGGACACTTGTCCTTGTGATATCCCACTTGACCACAGTTGAAGCACTTCCTATCCGCTGGCTTGGCCCGACAATTACTAGCATAATGGCCTTCTTACCACAGCTGAAGCACTCAACATCTTTCTTATTCTTTTTCTGGCCATCCTTATTCTGGTTCTGCTTCCTCTTATTCTGAGAACCACTCTTGCCTCCACCGCTTGCTTGTGGCTTTGGCTCATCTGCAGATGCAACCTCAGTCTTCGACTTAGGGTAAAGACTCTCTGACCTCAACGCTTTCCCCACAATCGATTCAAACATCTCATCGATGTAGTTAATAAGCTTTTCCCACAAGTACTGATCCAAACCCGTTATAAACTTCTAGTTCTTCTTCTCGGCAGTATCTATTAGGGATAACCCATATTTCGACAAAGTGTCAAATTCGGCAATATACTCCGAGACAGCTCTGCCATTCTGCTTGAGTTCCAAGAATTTCCAAAACAACACTGACTTCTGAGCAGCTGGAATGAACTTATCGCTAAAGAGAGCCTTAAACTGATCTGAAGTAATCTGATCCTCGGGAGTAGCTGCCTTTATAGCATTCCACCAATTCATTGCCCGTCCTTGCAGCTAACAGGACGCTAGCTTTCTTTTCATTGCATCCTCGATACCCAAGTCTTTGAAGATACACTCGCAGCTATCCAACCAATCCTGAACATCCGTAGCCGACTCCGTTCCGTGGAACGGCTTCCCACCAAGACTTGTATATTCCTTATTGGACCACCTCCATTACCAGCATTGGGAGCTGCCCTCTGCACATCCCTAAGCATCTCCCTCATGAGGTCAGTAAACATCGTCTTCATCTCGGCAGCTTTCCCATTATTGGCTCCTCTACCGGTACCCCTTGCGTATCGGGTCATTGTTTAATCTGCATAGAGAAAACGATTAACCATCTTTATAGTGGTGCTAGTACAGTGCGACTTCATCCTTAGCTATACTAATAGTATATATATAGCTTTTGAAAACCAAAATAATAAAAAATGCGCTCTCATATATGTATACTATCTCTCCCTAATATCTTTCCTAGGTTAACTATGCAACCTAAATCTTTGATACCAAGCGTGACGGCCCGCCCCGCACCAGCCGGCATTTCCTCCGAAAGTGCGCTGTACACATGCCCAACTAGCACGGAACGGTCGCCAGAGAAAGGAAAGAAGATAATGAGCTAATCGAAAACATGTAGAATGTCTCACAGCGCATGTAACAAAATATAATAATAATATACTTGACATAAAACAGGAAAGACAGTGCATAAGATGAAAACTAAACCAACATAGCAGCGGAAATCCAAGTACAGCTTATGATCCAACATCGTTATTACAACTTTAAAACTGTCTCTAAAGCAAAAGAAAGCTAAAGTAGAAGATGCACTACTAATTCCCAAGCAGTGATCTTCAACAACACAGGGAGAATATCTATATGTATCATAAGTGGAAGCCTCCTGCTCGTCTCCGGATCAGCTACTCGTGCATACCCAGCTAACCTGTCTCTAGTCTGCTCGTGAGAGCACCCAGAGTAATAAGAAGAGACATAAAACTCTGGGTCAGACAAAAAGTCTGGTATGAGCGATAAGCAGCTAAACAGAACAATAATAGGTATACTAAACCATACCTGAACCTGGACCTGCAACCAAAGAGTTAGCACCACATACCGTACAATACTCTAAGGTGCCATAACAAATGGTGTAAAGAATACGGGGGTGGGGGTGTGCATGTCATAATTATGGAAAACAAATCAACCATAGCAACCATCCTCACATCTCTCACTCAGTGCGTAAAGCATACGATGTCCACCACTGTCAATCACTAGACCCATCAAAGTAGTGACGGAGTTTAACTTGTACGACTACTGCTACTACCAAGCTTACCGCATGGAGTCATGACCAAACCTTTTCAAATGACCCCACTTTATTGGTCTATAGCCCTTTTAGTCGTACCTAGGTCATTGTGGCCCTGAATCCGTTCACATATCCCATACACATAGTGATTCAAAGTTACAGACATCGACAACCCCTTTGCACACGTCCCACAGCAAAGCCCAACTCATGAAGTCAACTCGTTGGTTCCCAACTGGACCCTGAGTACAAACTTCCCATTTGGACTACCTTTGCATCTCGGGTTATTGGTCTTCTCCGGATCGGTTCTTCACTTCAGTTTATCCTTCAAATTCGGATCGTGAATCACGCCTCAAGTCCAAGCATCTCGGTTCGGATTGGTCGAGCTACCTCCATCGGATCGGGTCGGGGTCCACATCTTTCGGTCCTCCTTCCCAAACACTCCGGGTCGGGTCGAGTCTCTCAAGTTCATCCATGGTGCATCGGTTTGGATCGGTCGAGCTACCTCCATCGGATCTGGTCGGGGTCCACATCTTTCGGTCCTCCTTCCCAAACACTCCGGATCGGGTCGAGTCTCTCAAGTCCATCCGTGGTGCATCAGTTTGGATCGGGTGCCTTCGGGTCGTGCCACCATGCTCAGGTCGGATCGTGGAGCTCAGGCTGAAGCGGCTCGGGTAGGGCTCTTTCTCTCGAGCGGTTCCTGGAATATCATGTCGTGGTGCATCAGAGTCTCCACATGGCGGTTCGGATCGAGTATCACAATCGGGTCGGGTTCGAAGGGGCGATCCGATCCGGTCCCCTGCATTTTCCTGCACTTTGTCCAGCGAGCTGTTTACGCCATTCGACGATGTTTTCGACCAATCTAACACTTCAAGACAATCACAAAGCATACCATATAGTCATAGCAACATGGATAGTCAACCAAAAACACCAAAACAACAATTTCAATAAGTTAAAATGGATCAAACCTACCCAAAACCCATATTTTCCCCTTAATCATGTTTAAGCACAACTAATGATAGGATTAACGAAACTTAACCAAATCAACCCAAATTTCTAACAGAGATATAAAATAATATTTCAGAATTTATAAATATTTTTCCAGATTTTTAACATGAATAAATTCGCTGATTAACGCTAATCACCCTAATTAACTGCAATTAGTGTCAAAACAATGCTAATCACTCACCTTGGCCACAAATAAAATTTTCAGAACTAAAACCTTGCTGATTTGGGCGAATACTGATGTCTAACAGCAGCTCGAATACTGAATTTGTATAGATCTACTTTGATTTGGTGTTGATTAAGCCAAAACTTGATTAGAAAGTGATTAGAAGTTGATTTGTGTGTTGGAGGCCATTGTTAGGGTTCCAAGAATGAAAGTGGCGGCTGAAAGAAATGTTTTCTAACCCTAATCAGCCCTTAAACATCTCTAATCCCGAAATCCCCTTTTGGGCCTAGCTGCTAATCACCTGGTTAAGCCCAATTAAGCTGTTTTTCACCATCTGAAACTTGTTTCAGCTATATCTCCCAAACGCTGAGCCCGTTTGGCTAATGTGACCACTCTACGGAATTGTAAACCATCAAACGAATCTAATGGAAGTGGTTTCAGGTCAAAACTCCTTTCCAATCAAAAGTTATGGCCAAAACAAGATCAGTTAGGGGCAAAACGGTCATTTAAAAATCGGCAAAAATCATGAACATGGGAAATGACCCCAATAGTCGTCTCCCAAAGTTACATGACCATACGACTTCGTATGTGAAAGAAATAAATATTCTACGATCCTGCGATGCGTAGAATACGGGTCGTTACAGTAAATTAAATTGATTTCTATTTAATATATATCCGTGGTGGCGGAGAATTTATTCTCTTGCTTAACACCCTTCTTTGAGGCGCACGAGCTCAGAGGTTATATACTGGTAGTTATCAATCGCATGGCGTAAATTGTCAATGTGGCATACCAAGATGCAAATTATCAAGGCTTTTGTTGAAAAGCAGGGCCTTGTGGTTGATGATCAAAGCATAGCCTATTTCGGCATAGCTTTGAGTATAGCATTACTTCGCGAGCCTCACACCCCGGTATGAGTTAAAAACGGGACAAGGGAACGCAAGGAGTGCACATGTTTCTTTCTAGCTAGAAGTGGCATCAGGGTTTTATAAGCCCTGACATTTTACTTATGTGGATAATGGATTACGAGGCCTCGGTTATATTGGTCGATAGTGACCAATTTATAGGTTCAATAGGAACGGGAAGCGTGTGTTCAGGAATTGCCAATCCACTAAAGTATTTGTGGACCGGCCCTGCAGGATCCAAGGGTTCGCCAGCGTTTGAATCCTGAGATATTGCTAGAGTGTCTCAAATCGGTCAGGAGATCGTTCCTGGCCTTGACTCATGATGGAGATCCAACTTCCAATACGACATCATGCGGTTTTGATTGTAAAACTAGAATGGCGACATAGTATATGATAGTTATGTCGTCTATGATTGATACATTATGATTAAAATGTTTTTGAAACATATATACACTAATAATAATATCAAATCCATTTTATCGTATCAAGCATTTTTGACCATTATAAGGTAAAACTCTATCCTCCGGTTTGCGTTGCATTGTGTGATGGGACTTGAGTCTTATAATGGTTTCATTTTTCTAAAAAGCATTGCGTTATTTAACGATTTACTTTATTTAAATTATGCATTGGCAATCCAATGGAGTAAATCCGTTCTGCGTTAGCAGCGTGGTCCTGTGATTAGCCTTTTTACTAGTTAAGCTAAGTAAAGATTTCTCATACCAGTCCCATGACTAACCCGTAGTTTGTTTCACTTTGCAAAGTCGGGTGCCCTCTTTTCCACAAGGGCAATCGAGTAGCTTATTTTGCATATACATTGAGCAGGATTCTGGATCGAAGCTTAAAGTTGTGTCCAGAGCATTGATAGACTTCCGCTGTACCAGATTATTGATTCCGCTGCACGGTATTTAATTCATCGTAAATTTATCTTCCGTTGTATTATTATTTATCGATGTACTCCGATATATTATGTACTCTGATGTAATGTTATTATAATGTTTATAAAAGTCTGTTGTTAGTTGTTCTGATGTGTTGTACTCCCAGAGTTAGCGTATTCGAGTTTTTGAACGGTCTTAGTCGATTTTGCGATCGATTAGGTCCGGGCAAAATCTGAATCGTTACATCCATGTACATTGTCCAAATCTGAAAAAAAAATGTAAAAGACTGTATGATTTTAAGGGACCTGATGTTTATTGCTTGAATTTCAAGAGCTCTATATCGTTGGAGGATTGTAAAATTAGTGGTATGAAGTCACATGACTATCATGTCCTAATGCAATGGTTGTTGCCATTTATAATAAGAGGATTGTAAAATTAGTGGTATGAAGTCACATGACTATCATGTCCTAATGCAGAAGCCAAGGAAAGCAATAATTCGTTAATGTTTGTTCTTTCTCAAATTATGCCAACGTATTCTTGATAGAGAAAAACTACTACATCTTGATGATGAGATTATTCTAATTTTATGTGAACTTGAAAGATATTTTCCACCTTTATTCTTTGATATAATGATACACTTGACGGTTCATCTTGGAAAAGAAGCCAGATTATGTGGAGCGGTCCATTTTTGTTGGATGTACCCATTTGAAAGATACATAAAGACACTAAAACATTATGTAAGAAACACTGCACGGCCAGAGGGGTGTATTGCAGAATCCTATCTTGTAGAGGAGTGCATGAAATATTTTAGTGAATTCTTAAAGAAATCAGGAAAAATAGAAGAGAAGAAGTCTGAAATGAAGATTATGAAAATGATGTCATACTTGAAGGACGACCAACTTCTGCTTGCAAAATAATTACACTGTCCGAGAATGAGAAACAAGCTGCTCATTTGGTTGCCTAATGAATATGGCTATAGTGGAACCATTTGTAGAGTAAGTGACTAGTGCATTTTGTTCTATTGTTCAATTATTTTTATAGTGCAACTTATCTGTTTTTTTTCTTTTACAATAGTTTGCATCTTCAGGAGTTGCAACACTCAAACATGCGCATAGAAAAAAAAATGCGACCTTACTTTGGAAAAGCCACACAAATAACTTTGCCGATTGGATTAACAAAAAGGTGAGTTGAATTTTAAGATATATTCTCATTAATTTTGAATATATTATTATCGAGATCTAACATAAATAATATTTTCATTTACAGATAACTTATGATGCGAACGATCACGACATAATGTTAAAATGGATCGCCTATGGTCCAAGGAGTAGTGCATTGTCTTGTGCAGGTTATATCATCAATGGAGAACGTTTTCACACAAAAGATATTGAGAGAAAAACTCAAAATAGTTGAGTCACTTATGATGCAACCACCATTTGCAGGGCTAGCGCTAAAGATATTTCCCAAGTGGTTGACATGATTACTTATTATGGGATGTTGACCGATATATTTTTGTTAGACTATCATGCCGTTTATGTTCTCGTCTTTAAGTGTCATTGGACAAATATAGGAAATGGTGCGAAGGTAGAAGATGGATTTACCCTTGTCAATTTACAACAAAATCAAGCTTCATTTTCAAATGATCCGTATATCCTTGCGTCTCAAGCAAAACAAATTTTCTATTCAAGGGAAGATAATGATTCTAATTGGTATGTTGTGACGAGGACACCGTCAAGAACTTTTCATCAAATAGATGCAAATGACTCGTTTGAGGAATTTAGCATGAATACTGGAAATTTTGAAGAAACCGATATGGAGATTGATGATGCCGTCGAGGATCTTGGCTATGTTAGGGAAGATTGCGAAGGAGTACTTGAGTAATATATCACTAGCTATGTTAGGGAATGCCATTTTATGGGATTGCATTCAGATATATTTTGTAATTTTTATCTTGGTATGTCTATTTAACTCATCGTTTTACGTCATATAAAAAATACAGACGTCTGGATTTAATATCAGACGTCTGAATACCTATTTAGGTATAATATTATAGGCCTAGAAAAATATAAGACGTCTGAGTACTTCTTCAGGATTAATATTTTAGGTTGAGAAAAAAATCCAGACGTCTGGATAAAATATCAGACGTCTGCATTCTTCTGTAGATATAATTCTCCAGCCCGGGAAATCTATCAGACGTCTGGCTAAACTAACCAGACGGCTGAATATTTATTCAGGCATATTACTTTAAACCCAAAAAAAATCCAGACATCTGGATAAAATATCAGACGTCTGAATTCTTCTACAGATATTTGTTTTTAGACAGAGAACACTTTGAGACGTTTGGATAAAGTATCCAGACGTTTGGAAACATCTTTTGGCATTTTACTTTAGGCCGGATAAAAATACAGACGTCTGGTTAAGATTTCAGACGTCTGATTGATATTCAGATTGCTTTCTTTTTCTACACTCAAACATCTGGAAAAATATCCAGACGTCTGACACACCTGTTTCACCTGTGCATGTCTTCCTTGTTGTCGAGCTATAGCCATATATAATTAAAGTTTCATATCCACAATATTTTCCATCCACAATAACATACCCGAATTACATAACAATAGCATATCCGAATTACATAACAATAACATATCCAAATATCATAACGAACATAGCAACAACGTGTCCAAATTGCACATCGAACCTAACATATCCAAGCTGAAGGTTTTAACTTAATTTATGGTTAAGGATTTACTTGGTGATCCACTAGGTGGATGCATTTTAGCTCACGGACCTATTCAGGCTTGCATGCTTATTAACTTTATTCAAGTGACAAATGCTGCTTCACTTAACGTAATGAAAATTGCAACTCCTTGCATTTCAGCAATTTATTTTGAAGCTACCTTTACTATATTCGAAGCAAACTGTGTAGTGCAAGTAATATACATTTGTGTTGATGTACATGGGAAATGTTTTCATGGGATTATCTGTTTTTCCATTACAGCAAAAGAAAAAGAGATAACCTCAGGAAAACACTTCCCTATAGCCGCACAAATGTATATTATCTACACTACACAGTTTGCTTCAAAGATAGTAAAAGTTGCTTTAAAATAAATTGCAGAATTGCAAGTAGTTGCAAATTTCATTACGTTAAGTGAAGCAACATTTGTCTCTTGAATAAAGCTATTAAGCCCGAATAGGCGTGTGAGCTAAAATGCACCACCTAGTGGATCACCGAGTAAATTCTTCAGCTTGGTCACGCTTCGTCTGCTTCATAGTCTGTAAACAGTTAAGATACATGCATTAGTACATCATTCAATCAAAAAATACACAACTAAATATGGATAAATTGAACTTTAATTTTAAACATACACATACAAACTTATACAACCGAGTTAGGCAAACTTACTAGTAGGAGGCGGTCGACAATAAGAGGATGCCATTGAAGTTAATTTCAAAGAAATTTTTTGATTTTTGACTATTGAAGTTAATTTTAGGAGGTAACTGAAGTCTATACCCAAATGAGGCATAAACCAGCAATTTATATCCGTTATAAGTTCTCAGAAGAGGGCTAAATGCAAATTTTCCTTTTTTTAATTACATGCTAGATTTATGTTGAATGAGGAATGGCAAAAGGTCCCCATATTTCGGCAAATGGGGTGTATTTTTAGGTGTTCAAAACGCACAATAGTTAATAAATTGGTTATTTGCAATTAGCTATTTGCATTCTGTGAGTTTAGAATCGTAGTAAATCATTGAATAAACTCTTTGTTGAGTAATGACTACATAAATAATTCATAATAAAATTCAAATTGTCATATAAACCCAAATATAAAATAAATATTGAGTACATGCAGAAGTTTCATACTTCACTTTTCACAAAACCAAAAGATGAATCCAGATATAGAATAAATTCAAGCTGAACACTGCTGCATGCACAGGCTTGACACCGCTGCATGTATACATGGTTTCTATGTTGTGGTATGCTCAAAAGGTGAATCAATGAATCATGGCTATATGCCAAAACATAAAAAGTTGGACCCTGTTCATAAAAGATGACCCAATATGTGTATATACACGTATCTCCTCATCTAGAACTTATCAAAATGAGCTGTTCATAAAAGGTGAATTAATGTACAAATATCCAAATGTCTGAATGATTCTTCATGCATAATATTTTAGATCGAGATGTAATCCAGACGTCTGTTTGTTGCTTCGTTTACAGACGTCTGTTTGTTGCTTCATTTACAGACATTTGATTCAGACGTCTAGGAGTAGTTTTAGACGTCTGTGTTGGATGATTTTGAATCCCGTGTATATTTTTAGACGTTTGCTAATTTTTTCAGACCTCTGATTTTAGTTTTCCTGTTTTTTATTTTAACCCTATCATTTTTTAAACTTCTCGTTTATTGATTTAGACATCTGGGTTTTAATTTTTTGTGATGCGTCCTCTTAATTTGCATAATTGTTTACATAATTGCATCACGATCACCACCAATTAATAATTACTTGCATAATTGTATACTTAATTCTTTATGCACTCATTAGCTATACGATTTAATTTATAAAAGCATGCATATACCTTGATACTGTTTTTTTATTATAATAACTTCTGTTTTGTAGAAAACATATTTAAACTGTTTTAAATATTGCATGACAGACCACTAGTTTCAAGTCAAACATTAAATGCAAGTTGATTAGTGTTCATGGAGACAAATAAGTTGTTGCTGAAGGACGCGTGTCTTCGACTGACCCAAATGCGATGGTCCATTTTGTTCGTTTGGGAGAAGATGTCGTTAAAGTTTGGGTTGATATGGTTAAAGTTTAAAATGCATCTTTATGGAGACCTACATCTGAGTTTGAGTTTATTGAAGATGCAATTGGTTCTACTATAGCTTGACCTTCTGTAATAACCCGGAAAATCTGGGCCAGTTTAAAATTTTTATTTTGGCAATTTTAATGAATTTAGAATATTTAAAATAGATTATTTTAAATAATATCGACGAGAAATTTATTTCGAATATAATTAGAACGTATATAGTTATATAGATCGTCGTTAGAATATAATATTTATATATAATTATAAATAGAATTGAAAATGGCGCGGTAGTTCGATAATTCGATTTCAAACTTCAATTGAATGTACCAGGTGCGAAACAATCTGGATTTTAGCGAAACCAAAAACATTAGGATCTATTTGAGAATATCTTTCCTACGAATCCGACAAATTGAAATTTCATAGCGGGGATCAAAAGATATGACCAAATGAAAATTCTGAATAGTCGCTATGGAATTCAGGCCCTTAAAAATGGGAATTTTGCAAACGACCTCGGATTTCGACGAAACCACTTTTGTTGGGTCCGTGATGTTAAATTATTGCTAGGTTCCAAATTTCATAATTTTTCGAATCAATATGTGAGCGTGGCAAAGGAAAACACGTTTGACCAATTTCAGTTGATTTTAATCGATTGGAAAATGGCCATTTTTCTAACGGTCTAGGAATTCGACGAAACTAGTTTTGTTAGGACCGTATCGTCAATACGAAGCTGGAAAATATTTTTCTGGAATTTTTCTAGTTAGTATGTGACCCCGGTAAAATGAAATGCGCGTTCAAATTCAATATATAGAGTTATATGTTGATTTTAACGGAAGGTGATCAAAATGATCGAATCAGCTTACGATACGTATCCCATTGTGTTCGGAATGGGGGTGAAACGCTATGGATGACAGGCGGTGAGCCTCGTTTAGAGGTCGTATGTAAAAGTCAACTTTTTGAAATTAAAAAAAAAAAATCTCTCCTCTCCTTTTTAACTACTGCCCCCCCTTCAGTTCGAATCCGAAACGGAAAAAAAAATCGAAAACCCCAAACGATCGAGCTTCCCCCCCTCATCGACGACGATGCCCCCCACCACCTCCAGAGTTGGCCGCAGCCTCGCCCCCCTCCTCTCCTCCTCCCTCCTCCTCAGTCCTGTAGAGAAACCCCCCCTTTTTCCTCGATCGACGCGATCGAACCCCCTCCCCACCATCCTGATGCCAACCGCCGCCGTGACCCCAGGACCGCCGCCATGGACCGAGCATCGCCTCCGACGCAGTGCGCCTCTTCCACCTCCAAAGCGCAGACGCTTCCCCCCTTTTTTCCCTCCTTCGATCGCCAGTATGTTCCTTTTACCCGATTTCATTTCATTTACCTTATAAAATTTGATTTTTATATGATATACAGTAAGGATTTTTATGGAATATCAAGCTAGGATTTTTATGTAAAACAAGAATAAATTTTTAATTTACATAAGAAATGATTTTTATTTTAATTATATATATAGTAAATAAAAATATGATTTTCTTTGAGTAAATAGAAAGTAAAGATATCTAGTTATAAAAAGATTTGATTTTCTTTTGCTTTTGAAAAGGAATATTTTTATTCGTTCATAAGCTAGGAAAAAGAAGTGATTTTTAATAATAAAAATATGATTTTTTATATAAGGCGGGTAATAAAAATGTGATTTTTATATTGTAGAAGGATAAAAATATGATTTTTACATAGTGGGAACTATAAAAATATAATCTTTATAGGATAGAGAATATAAAAATATCATCTTTGTATATGTAGCGAAATAAAAATCTGATTTTTATTATATATACGTTGAAATAAAGAGGTGTTTTTATAGTGATGAAATCTTTACATTTGAAAAGGCAAAATCTTTTTATATAGCAACGAAGTAAAAATTCGATTTTTATATATTGAATAGCGAAGTAAAAATTCGATTTTTATATATTGAATAGCGAAGTAAAAATTCGATTTTTATATATTGAATAGCAAAGTAAAAATTCGATTTTTACATATGTAGAGAATACGGGCGACGAAAGTGACGAAAGGCGAGAACGACGAAGACTTCTACAAAAGAAGAGTCAAGATGATTGGATAGGTATTGGTGAGAACTCCTCACTCTTCAATGTTTTTTTCTAGTTATATATATATATACTAGGATGCATACGGTGTTTAGTAGCACCCGACACCTGTCATCCACAAACCATGGATGGCTTGTTTGTTAAATTGTTTGGATGTGTAGTTGGTTAGTTTATTTGGTTTGAACTGAATTGTTTGGTGAAATGAAATTGATTTGATTGATGTGTGAATGGCGTGGGCCTTCACTAGACCGGGGATAAGGCTAGGCCTCGTCCCGTTTCTAGTATCGTGCCGTTATGCCACCGAAATTTTCTAAAATATGTTAGAAAAATAAAAATATCATTTTTATTGTGTAAACGAACTGAATAGAAATTCATGTGTTGAAATAAAATATTTTATCGTTAAAAATATAATTTTTAACGTGGAAGTGAATAAAATAAAATATTCATTTACAAACCGGACGGTTTGTTTATGTACACCTATTTGAAGGACATTGATTGGGACGGTAAATTTTACACATCGCCCAACTGCACAAATAAAATCTATGTTTGTTGATTTGAAACCCCACACGGGTGTTGGGATGAAATTTGAAGTTCACTCATCCTGATTGATTAAATATGTCGATCGATTGATTGACAGGCTGTTATAAGCGTTAGATATCTATATTTGATGCTTATACAGTGTAGTGCACTTTGGATGATGGTTGATTATTTATCGTTGCTATTATATACATGTGTTGTATGGAATCCATATAATTAACTTTATATGGTAATTGATTGGGCCTCATTCCAATTTAGAAGATAAAGAATTATATAAAATAAAGGTTCATGTGTTGACTGTACTCATCCGTTGAGATTAGTCATGTGTTGAACGAAATATTTTAACAATAAAATTTATATCTTTACCACTATAAAATAAAGGTTCATGTGTTGACTGTACTCATCCGTTGAGATTAGTCATGTGTTGAACGAAATATTTTAACAATAAAATTTATATCTTTACCACTATAAAGTAAAGGTTCATGGGTTGACTGTACTCATCCGTTGAGATTAGTCATGTGTTGAACGAAATATTTTAACAATAAAATTTACATCTTTATCATATATAGAATTAGAAATCAACTGGAAAATAGATGAGATGAGTGGTCTCCTGGATATTAATCTGATGTTGGTTTCGGCCTTCGGGGTTAATATTCAGGGAATCGTTCTCTTACTAATTTACGGTTAGAGTCTGATTTAAAATCAAACGATAGATACCTTAATTTTCATAAAATATATTAAATAACAAAAATAGTCACACGTGGACAGTACTCATTCGCTGAGATTAGTCGTGTGTTGACAAAGATATAGAGTCGTGTATTGAAAGAAATATAGATCCACTTGTTGAATATAAAGCCGTGTTGATTAGTGATGCGTTATTTTGACGTGAACGATATTTATATCGAGTATATTCGAATTTGATTTGATTTGAATAGAAAACCGAAATGAATTGAATATAAAACGATTTCGAAATGAATTGAATATAAAACGATTTCGAAATGAATTGAATATAAAACGATTTCGAAATCAATTGAATATAAAACGATTTCGAAATGAATTGAATATAAAACGAATTCGAATTGAATTGAAAACGAATTGGAATTGAATATAAAACCAATTTGAATTGAATATAAAACCAATTCGAATTGAATTGAAAACGAATTCGAATTGAATTGAAAACGAATTGAAACGAATTCAAATTGAATTGAAATGGATTTTAAAACGAATTTATAAGGAAAAATTCAATTTTGATTTGAATTGAAATGGAAGTTGAAATTGTTTTTGAAACGAATTTAAAACTATTTATATAATTCGTTTTAAATAGAAATCGACGAAATATATATTATATATATTATATATATATAATATAATGGCCTGAATAGAACGCGCCGTGCCGCGGCAGTTCGTGAATTTCGACCATTTATTTCAAACGGACATTACGGGAGATCCGACCATCGGATTCTCCTAAAATCGGAACCGTTGGGTTCGTATCGAAAAGAGCTTTCTAACGAATATTAGAAATTTGAAATCTAACGGTTGGATTTGGAGATACGTCCAAATCAAATTTGAAAAAGGTCGCTGTAAGTGCAGTTCGATGGCCGTTGTTGGAAATCGACTGTACGTGCCTTGATAAAATTATTAAAAATAGCAATAATTTGTGTAAAATAATAAGAAATGATTTGGGAAAAATTGGGATGAAAAACTCCATGTTTGAAAAGATAAAAATAGATTTTTATCGAAATGAACTTGTTTTGAACTAAAATTAAAACCCATTTATTTTTAAATAAATAAATTGGATTTGAAATGGGTTTTAAATAGAATTGATTTGTAGGTTTTTCGTGAAGGGTGTTTTAAATGACACTTGTTCTTTAACCCGATAATAAATAGAATGTGATTTGGGTTTGTCGTGAACTGTGTTTTAAATGACACTAGTTCTTTAACCCAGTAAAAGTAGTTTTAATGAATCCGCAATTAGATGAAATGTGAATTGATAATTTAAATTATCAAATTTAGAAAATGAGCGAGAACGGAGTATCACCAGTTTTGCTCCAAAGCGATAGTTAAATCTTTAATTAGATTTGAACGTGGAATGGTAATTAATTTTACCGACAACACTGTGGTGTTAAATATGGAGTATTACCAGTTTTGCTTCATGGGATGAATAGGTTGGGATTGGGAAATAAAATAAATAATTACTTCGGTGTGGTTCGCTAATCTCGACTAGTTTGGGAAACCATAATTTGGTTTGAAATGACATCCGAAGGAAGATTAAAGGATAAATTTTAAAGAATTTATCTTGGATAAAATTAATGGGAACCTTTCCCTAAGAATTGAAATGTAGAAACTAGCTGTAGGTTAGTTAAGAAGAATGGTTTCCTGGGTATTGATCTGATGTTGGTTTCGGCCTTCGGGGTTAATATTTGGGGAATTGCTCTCTTACTGATTTACGGTTAGTGACTAATGAATTGGAACGAGGTGTATGTTGTGTTTGTGTAACATTTGTTTTAATATACACGGGTTGTTCAGAAAAGCCCGGTTTATACCCATTCTGAATAACCGATTCGACGATAAGTCGAAGATGAAGTCGGTGGTCGAAGACCGGAAGTCTTCACATCGTTTGGATAATTACTGACGATCCTGATTGGGCTGTACACCCAAGAGGATGGAAATAGTCGGTGGTCGTCCAGGCGTACTTGGAGATCGATGGATATGCGAGGAAAGTGCCTCCGGTTTCGTTCAGACCCAGAACGAACTTGTAAATGGATTGTGTGTCTGACATTGGATTTTATTCTGTGTTGATTGATTTCTGTTAAATATATATCTGTTTGGCGGCGGAGAATTTATTCTCTTGCTTAACGCCCTTCTCTGAGACGTACGAGCTTAGAGGTTATATATCGATAGATATCATTCGCATGGCATGAATTGCCTTTGTGGCACGCTGAGTTGCATGGATCAAGGCTTCTGTTGAAAAGCAAAGTCTTGTGGTTTATGATCAAAGCACGGTCTACGTGGCAGCTTTGTATATAGCGTGGATTCGCGAGCCTCACACCTCGGTATGAGTCAAAAACGGGATGAGGACCCAAGGAGTGCACGACGTTTCTTTCTAGCTATGGGTGGTGTCAGTGACCTACCAGCCCTGACATTTATATACTTTTCACCTTTGTGGTTTGGATGCGAGGCGCCTCGATTATAGGTCCTATAGGGCCGGGAAACGTGTGTTCAGGAATAATTAATCCTCAAACGTAAGAGAGGACCGGTCTTGGAGGATCCCAGGGTTATCCAGAGTGTGTAGTCCTGAGGCATTTGCTAGAGTGTCTCGAAGCGGAGAGGAGCTTGCCCCTTGCCTCGGCTCATGACGGAATCCAATTTCCAATACGTGATATTGCGATTTTAATTGTAGAACTAGTATGGCGACATAGTAGATGGTAGCTATGCCGCCTATGATTGAAATTGCTTTGACACTATACACCTATAATAGTATCGAATAATGTGTTTTAAACGTATCAAGCATGCTTTGGCTGTTATAAGGGAAAACCCTATCCTCCGGCTTGCGTTGCATTGTGTGATGGGACCTGGGTCTTATAACAGCTTCATTTTTCTTTATTTAGCATTGCGCTGTTTGTTCTATGCACTGGTATGCTTGCGAGGAAACCCGTTCCGTGTTATACGGCGTGGTCCCTTGATTTACCTAACTTTAAAACCAATATTAATAACTGTTTTAGTTCTCACACCAGTCACATGACTGACATGGAGTTTATTGTTTTAACCTAAACTCTGGGTGCCCCTATTTTCCGCACGGGCAGCTAGTAGTTTTGGTTTTGCATATTTATATTCACAGGATCCTGGTTTACAGCTGGAATGATATCCGGAAAGCTCTGTATCCGTATATCACCTTCAGTTGTGCTTTGTATTATTTTCCGCTGCTATGTAATTTATTGTAATCTCTGATATTTATATCGAATGTAATTTATTCAATTATACTCTGTATATTCTTGTATCTGATGGAATTGTTGTAATAGCAATGAAATGTTCTTCCGTCTGCGTTCTATTTTGTCCTATTCTCAAAACGATCAGGGGTTTCGAACGGTCTAGATCGGTTTAACGACTGATTCGGATCGAGCGAAATTCCTGGCCGTCGCATTTGGTATCAGAGCTTTGGTTTACAGAGCTCGAGAACAAGACACATTAGAATCATACGAAAGAATTCATCAGATATTGGATTAGTAATATCCACTTAGAATAACTCGTTAGAGATGGGATCAGTAGTATCCTAGAACGGGTGTGAAGAGTATATTTTTCAAATGAAAACAATTTAGTTTTGAAATTTAATTCGTTTTAAACGTATTTGATTATTTATTTATATTGAATTTGGACAATCCGATATATAAAGATTTTGCATATACGCGTCATGAACGTATATTCGAAGTTTTAATATAGTGGATAGATATAGTATCACGCTCTAGTCGCTCGGAGATGATTTTGATGATGGAGCTCCATCACCAATATTTATGTTCGTGTTTCGAAGGTGTGACATCTATATATTTCCATTAGACTGGTGTGAGAACCAAAACTTATATAACTAGATTTATTGTTGTGAATTGGCATCAAAAACATGATTTTTTGTATATATATCAAAATTATGAATTTGAAACTCTAATTCACTAATTGATTGATGTTTGTGTTGTTTGTTTATTTGTTTGATAATTTTGAACCATTTAGCCTAATTGAATCAAATATTGAATTATATTGAAAATTGGTCGCATTTGCTTGCATATACATATACTTACATTGAACAGGTCATAGCAAGGAGGCTAGAGCCGAAGATTAAAATTTGTTTGCCCGACAAATAGGTACATGTTTACTATATAATTTACTGTTTTGTTTGGGTGATGATGATTTTATGAGCCTATTGGCTAGCCACTTGGCTTTTTCTTTTCCTTTTTGGGATCAGAAGGCCTGTATAGCAATTTTGGGATTTTCCCGTGGCTCCCGGTGCAAGGGAGGTTATGGCGAAATTTTTCGAAAATTTAGGGTGTTAGCCAAATTTTTGAAAATTTGAAAATTCTCAGAAACTGAAAAGTTAGAGAATGGAAGCCAGATCGAACGTAGGGTTGATTAATCAAACCACTTTCGACTTTGTTCCTTTTCAGGGACGAAAAGTTTTAAGTGGGGGAGATTGTAATAACCCGGAAAATCTGGGCCAGTTTAAAATTTTTATTTTGGCAATTTTAATGAATTTAGAATATTTAAAATAGATTATTTTAAATAATATCGACGAGAAATTTATTTTGAATATAATTAGAACGTATATAGTTATATAGATCGTCGTTAGAATATAATATTTATATATAATTATAAATAGAATTGAAAATGGCGTGGTAGTTCGATAATTCGATTTCAAACTTCAATTGAATGTACCAGGTGCAAAACAATCCGGATTTTAGCGAAACCAAAAACATTAGGATCTATTTGAGAATATCTTTCCAACGAATCCGACAAATTGAAATTTCATAGTGGGGATCAAAAGATATGTCCAAATGAAAATTCTGAATAGTCGCTATGGAATTCAGGCCCTTAAAAATGGGAATTTTGCAAACGACCTCAGATTTCGATGAAACTACTTTTGTTGGGTCCGTGATGTTAAATTATTGCTAGGTTCCAAATTTCATAATTTTTGGAATCAATATGTGAGCGTGGCAAAGGAAAACGCGTTTGACCAATTTCAGTTGATTTTAATCGACTGGAAAATGGCCATTTTTCTAACGGTCTCGGAATTCGACGAAACTAGTTTTGTTAGGACCGTATCGTCAATACGAAGCTAGAAAATATTTTTCTGGAATTTTTCTAGTTAGTACGTGACCCCGGTAAAATGAAATGCGCGTTCAAATTCAATATATAGAGTTATATGTTGATTTTAACAGAAACTGATCAAAATGATCGAATCAGCTTACGATACATATTCCATTGTGTTCGGAATGGGGGTGAAACGCTATGGACGACAGGCGGTGGGCCTCGTTTAGAGGTCGTATGTAAAAGTCAACGTTTTGAAATTAAAAATAATAAAAAAATAAAAATAAAATCTCTCCTCTCCTTTTTAACTTGTGCCCCCCCTTCAGTTCGAATCAGAAACGAAAAAAAAAATCGAAAACCCCAAACGATCGAGCGCCCCCCCTCGTCATCGACGACGATGCCCCCCACCACCTCCAGAGTTGGCCGCAGCCTCGCCCCCCCTCCTCTCCTCCTCCCGCCTCCTCAGTCCTGTAGAGAAACCCCCCCTTTTTCCTCGATCGACGCGATCGAACCCCCCCATCCTGATGCCGACCGCCGCCGTGACCCCAGGACCGCCGCCATGGACCGAGCATCGCCTCCGACGCGGTGCGCCTCTTCCACCTCCAAAGCGCAGACGCTTCCCCCCTTTTTTTCCTCCTTCGATCGCCAGTATGTTCCTTTTACCCGATTTCATTTCATTTACTTTATAAAATTTGATTTTTATAGGATATACAGTAAGGATTTTTATGGAATATCAAGCTAGGATTTTTATGTAAAACAAGAATAGATTTTTAATTTACATAAGAAATGATTTTTATTTTAATTATATATATAGTTAATAAAAATATGATTTTCTTTGAGTAAATAGAAAGTAAAGATATCTAGTTATAAAAAGATTTGATTTTCTTTTGCTTTTGAAAAGGAAGATTTTTATTCGTTCATTAGCTAGGAAAAAGAAGTGATTTTTAATAATAAAAATATGATTTTTATATAAGGCGGGTAATAAAAATGTAATTTTTATATTGTAGAAGGATAAAAATATGATTTTTACATAGTGGGAACTATAAAAATATAATCTTTATAGGATAGAGAATATAAAAATATCATCTTTGTATATGTAGCGAAATAAAAATATGATTTTTATTATATATACGTTGAAATAAAGAGGTGATTTTTATAGTGATGAAATCTTTACATTTGAAAAGGCGAAATCTTTTTATATAGCAACGAAGTAAAAATTCGATTTTTATATATTGAATAGCGAAGTAAAAATTCGATTTTTATATATTGAATAGCGAAGTAAAAATTCAATTTTTATATATTGAATAGCAAAGTAAAAATTCGATTTTTACATATGTAGAGAATATGGGCGACGAAAGTGACGAAAGGCGAGAACGACGAAGACTTCTACAAAAGAAGAGTCAAGATGATTGGATAGCTATTGGTGAGAACTCCTCACTCTTCAATGTTTTTTTCTAGTTATATATATATACTAGGATGCAGACGGTGTTTAGTAGCACCCGACACCCGTCATCCACAGACCATGGATGGCTTGTTTGTTAAATTGTTTGGATGTGTAGTTGGTTAGTTTATTTGGTTTGAATTGAATTGTTTGGTGAAATGAAATTGATTTGATTGATGTGTGAATGGCGTGGGCCTTCACTAGACCGGGGATAAGGCTAGGCCTCGTCCCGTTTCTAGTATCGTGCCGTTATGCCGCCGAAATTTTCTAAAATATGTTAGAAAAATAAAAATATCATTTTTATTGTGTAAATGAACTGAATAAAAATTCATGTGTTGAAATAAAATATTTTATCGTTAAAAATATAATTTTTAACGTGGAAGTGAATAAAATAAAATATTCATTTACAAACCGGACGGTTTGTTTATGTACACCCATTTGAAGGACATTGATTGGGACGATAAATTTTACACATAGCCCAACTGCACAAATAAAATCTGTGTTTGTTGATTTGAAACCCCACACGGGTGTTGGGATGAAATTTGAAGTTCACTCATCCTGATTGATTAAATATGTCGATCGATTGATTGACAGGCTGTTATAAGCGTTAGATATCTATATTTGATGCTTATACAGTGTAGTGCACTTTGGATTATGGTTGATTATTTATCATTGCTATTATATACATGTGTTGTATGGAATCCATATAATTAACTTTATATGGTAATTGATTGGGCCTCATTCCAATTTAGAAGATAAAGAATATTATAAAATAAAGGTTCATGTGTTGACTGTACTCATCCGTTGAGATTAGTCATGTGTTGAACGAAATATTTTAACAATAAAATTTATATTTTTACCACTATAAAATAAAGGTTCATGTGTTGACTGTACTCATCCGTTGAGATTAGTCATGTGTTGAACGAAATATTTTAACAATAAAATTTATATCTTTACCACTATAAAGTAAAGGTTCATGTGTTGACTGTACTCATCCGTTGAGATTAGTCATGTGTTGAACGAAATATTTTAACAATAAAGTTTACATCTTTATCATATATAGAATTAGAAATCAACTGGAAAATAGATGAGATGAGTGGTCTCCTGGATATTAATCTGATGTTGGTTTCGGCCTTCGGGGTTAATATTCAGGGAATCGTTCTCTTACTAATTTACGGTTGGAGTCTGATTTAAAATCAAACGATAGATACCTTAATTTTCATAAAATATATTAAATAACAAAAATAGTCACACGTGGACAATACTCATTCGCTGAGATTAATCGTGTGTTGACAAAGATATAGAGTCGTGTATTGAAAGAAATATAGACCCGCTTGTTGAATATAAAGCCGTGTTGATTAGTGATGCGCTATTTTGACGTGAACGATATTTATATCGAGTATATTCGAATTTGATTTGATTTGAATAGAAAACCGAAATGAATTGAATATAAAACGATTTCGAAATGAATTGAATATAAAACGATTTCGAAATGAATTAAATATAAAACGATTTCGAAATGAATTGAATATAAAACGATTTCGAAATGAATTGAATATAAAACGAATTTGAATTGAAAACGAATTGGAATTGAATATAAAACCAATTCGAATTGAATATAAAACCAATTCAAATTGAATTGAAAACGAATTCGAATTGAATTGAAAACGAATTGAAACGAATTCAAATTGAATTGAAATTTGAATTGAATTGAAATGGATTTTAAAACGAATTTATAAGGAAAAATTCAATTTTGATTTGAATTGAAATGGAAGTTGAAATTGTTTTTGAAACGAATTTAAAACTATTTATATAATTCGTTTTAAATAGAAATCGACGAAATATATATTATATATATAATATAATGGCTTGAATAGAACGCGTCGCGCCGCGGCAGTTCGTGATATTCGACCATTTATTTCAAACGGATATTACGGGAGATCCGACCATCGGATTCTCCTAAAACCGGAACCGTTGGGTTCGTATCGAAAAGAGCTTTCTAATGAATATTAGAAATTTGAAATCTAACGGTTGGATTTGGAGATACGTCCAAATCAAATTTGAAAAAGGTCGCTGTAAGTGCAGTTCGATGGCCTTTGTTGGAAATCGACTGTACGGGCCTTGATAAAATTATTAAAAATAGCAATAATTTGTGTAAAATCATAAGAAATGATTTGGGAAAAATTGGGATGAAAAACTCCATGTTTGAAAAGATAAAAATAGATTTTTATCGAAATGAACTACTTTTTAACTAAAATTAAAACCCATTTATTTTTAAATAAATAAATTGGATTTGAAATGGGTTTTAAATAGAATTGATTTGTGGGTTTATCGTGAAGGGTGTTTTAAATGACACTTGTTCTTTAACCCGATAATAAATAGAATGTGATTTGGGTTTGTCGTGAACTGTGTTTTAAATGACACTAGTTCTTTAACCCAGTAAAAGGAGTTTTAATGAATCCACAATTAGATGAAATGTGAATTGATAATTTAAATTATCAAATTTAGAAAATGAGCGAGAACGGAGTATCACCAGTTTTGCTCCAAAGCGATAGTTAAATCTTTAATTAGATTTGAACGTGGAATGGTAATTAATTTTACCGACAACACTGTGGTGTTAAATATGGAGTATTACCAGTTTTGCTTCATGGGATGAATAGGTTGGGATTGGGAAATAAAATAAATAATTACTTCGGTGTGGTTCGCTAATCTCGACTAGTTTGGGAAACCATAATTTGGTTTGAAATGACATCCGAAGGAAGATTAAAGGATAAATTTTAAAGAATTTATCTTGGATAAAATTAATGGGAACCTTTCACTAAGAATTGAAATGTAGAAACTAGCTGTAGGTTAGTTAAGAAGAATGGTTTCCTGGGTATTGATCTGATGTTGGTTTCGGCCTTCGGGGTTAATATTTGGGGAATTGCTCTCTTACTGATTTACGGTTAGTGACTAATGAATTGGAATGAGGCGTATGTTGTGTTTGTGTAACATTTGTTTTAATATACGCGGGTTGTTCGGAAAGGCCGGGTTTATACCCATTCTGAATAACCGATTCGACGATAAGTCGAAGATGAAGACGGTGGTCGAAGACCGGAAGTCTCCACATCGTTTGGATAATTACTGAAGATCCTGATTGGCCTGTACACCCAAGAGGATGGAAATAGTCGGTGGTCGTCCAGGCGTACTTGGAGATCGATGGATATGCGAGGAAAGTGCCTCCGGTTTCGTTCAGACCCAGAACAAACTTGTAAATGGATTGTGTGTCTGACATTGGATTTTATTCCGTGTTGATTGATTTCTGTTAAATATATATCTGTTTGGCGGCGGAGAATTTATTCTCTTGCTTAACGCCCTTCTCTGAGACGTACGAGCTTAGAGGTTATATATCGATAGATATCAATCGCATGGCATGAATTGCCTGTGTGGCACGCTGAGTTGCATGGATCAAGGCTTCTGTTGAAAAGCAAAGTCTTGTGGTTGATGATCAAAGCACGACCTACGTGGCATCTTTGTGTATAGCGTGGATTCGCGAGCCTCACACCTCGGTATGAGTCAAAAACGGGATGAGGACCCAAGGAGTGCACGACGTTTCTTTCTAGCTATGGGTGGTGTCAGTGACCTACCAGCCCTGACATTTATATACTTTTCACCTTTGTGGTTTGAATGCGAGGCGCCTCGATTATAGGTCCTATAGGGCCGGGAAACGTGTGTTCAGGAATAATTAATTCTCAAACGTAAGAGAGGACCGGTCTTGGAGGATCCCAGGGTTACCCAGAGTGTGTAGTCCTAAGGCATTTGCTAGAGTGTCTCGAAGCGGAGAGGAGCTTGCCCCTTGCCTCGGCTCATGACGGAATCCAATTTCCAATACGTGATATTGCGGTGTTAATTGTAGAACTAGTATGGCGACATAGTAGATGGTAGCTATGCCGCCTATGATTGATATTTATGATTGAAATTGTTTTGACACTATACACCTATAATAGTATCGAATAATGTGTTTTAAACGTATCAAGCATGCTTTGGCTGTTATAAGGGAAAACCCTATCCTCCGGCTTGCGTTGCATTGTGTGATGGGACCTGGGTCTTATAACAGCTTCATTTTTCTTTATTTAGCATTGCGCTGTTTGTTCTATGCACTGGTATGCTTGGGAGGAAACCCGTTCCGTGTTATACGGCGTGGTCCCTTGATTTACCTAACTTTAAAACCAATATTAATAACTGTTTTAGTTCTCACACCAGTCACATGACTGACCTGGAGTTTATTGTTTTAACCTAAACTCTGGGTGCCCCTATTTTCCGCACGGGCAGCTAGTAGTTTTGGTTTTGCAGATTTATATTCACAGGATCCTGGTTTACAGCTGGAATGATATCCGGAAAGCTTTGTATCCGTATATCACCTTCAGTTGTGCTTTGTATTATTTTCCGCTGCTATGTAATTTATTGTAATCTCTGATATTTATATCGAATGTAATTTATTCAATTATACTCTGTATATTCTTGTATCTGATGAATTTGTTGTAATAACAATGAAATGTTCTTCCGTCTGCGTTCTATTTTGTCTTGTTCTCAAAACGATCAGGGGTTTCGAACGGTCTAGATCGGTTTAACGACTGATTCGGATCGAGCGAAATTCTTGGCCGTCACACCTTCTTCAAATGTCGCTGCAAAATCGTTTTCAAGTAAGAATGACTTATACTTCTGTTTACTTATCGTCAGTATGAATGATGGAAATACTCCTTACTATGATTGTTTTGGTAGAATTTTACTTCAAGTATGATTTCCCTTTTCACCTCTTAAAACTGAATTAATATTTGAATTTCTTTCAGGTAGATAAAACCGGAAAAAAATAGAAGATACGGTGACCTAGATGTGCTCAAACATTATGATCTTATACAATTTTTCTTTCTTGCAATTTGGTCGTACTAAGCCGTACGCATATTTGTTGACACAAGAAATGTTGCGCAGTTTCTCAATGTCATACATATTCAACAAAAGTAGTTATGTATTTTCTTATTGCCAAATCAGGTATTGATGTTTAATTCATGATTGAAATTCAACTTTGGAGCACACAAGCTTGGACTTTGAACGGTTTATATTTTTCTTTTTTGTCAGTAAGCATCTTTTGTAAAAACAAGTTAGATGGGAACATCGATTACAAAATGTTATGTCCAACTATTGTATATTTGGCATATGGAACTATCATCACTTATGTGATATAGTTTTATAATTCTAATTCTTTTGTGTTATATGAATTTCGTGATGATTTTGAACTGCATTGTGTAAAAATGATAAATGCTGATAGATGTACCTCAACAACTCTACAAAAACGCTGTGATAAATTTTGAAAACGCTGTGATATGTAGAGAGTAACATCTTTTCCAACCAGAAATAAACGCTGTAATATATGTTGGAAAACGTTGTGCTATATTGACGGTCATAACATTTCTTGACTTTAAAAAATACTGTTATATATGTTGAAAACGCTGTAATATATGGACGATGACAGTTGTTATAACCGTTTTAACACGCTGTGGTATGAAGACGATAACAAAGTTTCTAACCCATATAAAACGCTGTTATATATGTGATGAAGGAGGAATAACTTGTCTTAGCTATGCAAACACAACAACATGTGTTGTATAAACATAATGACAACGCCAATTAAAACGCTGTACAAAACATAACAACAACACCAACTAACACGCTGTAGTATCTCCTTTTCTTACAGAGTTTTCACAGTATTATGGTAGTCCCCATGACCTATAACAACGTGTTGGTAGACAGCATTCTTCGAAACGCTGTAAATTTATATAGCAGACTTTTTTCAACATTGTCAATGAGCATATTTGTTGTAGTGCCACGAGACATAAATCATTAATCTTGATATTTGAGTGAACCTAATGATTAGGTTTATGTCTTGAATGATCATTCGAGTTTGAAGCACCCAAACATTTTATATTAACTATAATGGATTTAGACATAGACTGATCCGTTTGTTATTTTATATAATACTCGGGTCAGACCGAGACATTACAGGTTCAGGGACCTTGAGACGAGCTTGTATTTATTGGTCTTAGAGGAGTACATTAACTTCGAATATCATGTATTATCATGTATTGTATGGATTGATGTATATATTGATGTGTAATAAGTAAATGTGTATAAAATGTTAAATATTATACATTATATTTTATCGCAGCGATTAACTCTGTGATCTCTGTATTCATGTATATTCTGTATTGTTATGTCCTGGAGGCACACGTGTAACTGTTTTGTACAAACATTGAGTGCGTACGGGTAAGTGATATTTCAGAAATTTTAATATGTACCAGTGCTAGGCCAAGATAATTTGCACGTATGTGCCCCCTACAGCCCCGTTCTCCATATTATCTGACGGTATTACTTAGTAATACTCTTGGATAATATGGGTATAGAGGTGGGGTGTTACAAATTGGTATTAGAGAGAGGTTAGAACAATACATTATATATATATGTATGTATGTATATATATAAGAGACACAAGTCTAGACCTTAGAAGAGACTTAGAGTCCTTGTCCCTGTGGGTGCACGGTAGATTTTATTGTAATTGTATGATTACAGAAGTATACACAAAACTTCATACCTTCTAACTTGTCATGTATTACATAGCGTAAAAGCAATATATATATATATAAATATATGAAAGTAATCCAGATATAGTGAAGAAGATGACCACAAGAAAAATAGTATAAAAGAAGATAAGTCAAATTAGAGGTAATAAACATAAAATGTATGCAAATTCTAAGCTACGCATAGTGTATAATAAAATGAAAAGTGGTTAAAAATTATCATGAATATTCAAGTGTTTCTAGATAAATAAATAAAGTTAACTAGTTATTATTGTTTCATAACCAAAAGGCCATGTTTCATTCATTTCATATGTTACATGAGGTATTTCACTAAATTTTCTTATGCATGTATAGGTATTATATAGGGTATAGAATTCATGAGACAACTCGACGGAATATTTAGATCTGTCTAAAGTTCTTTTGTAGACACTAGATAATTTTTAACATGAATTCTTGTTGCTTCTCGATGAAATGTTTTTTTATACAGTGAAAGGAGGATCAGTCGGACTTTTGGTTCCTCTTGAAAGTAAACATCCTTATTTTGTACGACAACATTATAGGAATTCACATAATCATCTTGTAACTATTGATTAATGCTGTTGAGAAAGAAAGAGGGAACTGGTGATAGCTGTTTTACATGAAAGAGGTTTTTGCTTTCCTCCTTAAAAGTACAATGTTTATTTGATCGTAGACAGTGGGAAGAGTTTATATATAGTTTTATTATTCTAAAATGTGCAATGTCCATATACAATGTCCATATACAAACTACAATAATAGAACATAGTTAGGCTGATAAACCTATACCATGGATGATGGTATCGTTTAACTGAATTTTAATTAGGTTAAATTCTTTGTCAGTAGTAGATTGTCTTTATAATTACTTTTTGACATTGTTGCTTCACACAAACAAGTCATTTTTTCGTTATGAGGACAATGTTTATATAAAAGTCTCATCTTCTACATAGTACAAAATAACTAACCTTTGATTCATGGTGCCAATATTTATATGCGAACATCTTCAGTATTTCAACTGTGGTTTTGTACTCAATCCGGGCTTTTCCTCGATTGTGTATGTGTTGATTGGAGAAAAAGATGGAATAAACAAGTTCAGTTGCATGCACTGGCGGATGCAAGTGAGGACCAGTGGGGGCGGTGGCCCCCACTGAGATTGAAAATATTAAAAAAAAAAAATATTACTGCTGTTAAATAATTGATACCAATGCATTATAGACAACCCCCACTCAACTTTTCAATATACTTACAGCTGCATTTTATTTTTGTTCCACGGTTAAATAACACAAGTCCTAAACAACACAATAGGTCTCAAGCACTTTCTGGTTGGTAACTAGCTATGATCTTTATTTTTATCAACTCGTTCCTTTTTTTGCTTTATACTTGGCTGAGCTGAGATAATACTACAAAGTTTTCTCCTATTTTTATCAATTTATAGTGCATTCTATAAGTTTGTAAAAATGCCGTAACCATGTAGGGTGACTAAGTTTGCCCCCACTGAAATTACTTTCTGTATCCGCCACTGGTTGCATGTAAGTAAATTAATATGACAGTTTAGTTCAAAATTTACCTATCCATTATATTGCAATACAGACTATAATCCTTTTTGCAGGTTATATCCATACAACTTACAACCTTTAATATCACAATAGACTACTACTGTGGTGCTCATAAATTTTGTATTGATGATTAATGCCTTACTAGTAAACTGGAAGAAAAATACGAGCGCATGTATAGTTTAATAAAGCAAACCTAGAAGAAAAATACGAGCTAGATCGACAAATGTGTAAAAGCTGAATTGCAAGTAACTAAATAATCCTAACAATATTTAATACCTATAATAATAATAATCATCCTGGAAAAATTGGAGTCATTTTAAGAAAGCTGCAATAATGAAAGCTATAATTAATGAAATAATTTTGACAAATTTGCCGTGAACTTCTATGTTGTTTGCCTAATTTCTATTTAGGCACACTATGATTGGTTTATCATAGTAATCATATATCTCTTGAGTGACTTATTTTTGCTGTGTATGTGCCAGTGTGTGTGCAGCTCACATGTGAGCATTTGGAGTATAGAACTTGCATTTTATTTTTACATGTGTCATTCATGTGGTGTTCAGCATGCTGAAATCATGGGTTTTGGATTAGTATATGTTTGTTGTGAAGCATATTGGTTTGGATGTACTTGTTTGGAATTTATATCATATGGTTCAATATATATGCATCTTACATTTGGATATTTTCAGCTTAAGATAGGTGGATTTAAATTAATTTTGTGTATCAGGCGTAATACTTTAATTCCTTAAACACATAAGAGCAGCTAGAAAGGTGTGAATTCATGAAATTGGAAGCTTATAGTTAGAGGAGATGTAATGTGCCAGATCATAACGTATCAAAAAAAAAGAAGAACAGAAATTTGAGAAAATGCTACAACAAGAGTGTGTTAAAGCTATGAAGTCTGAAAACATTGGATCTGCTGAAGGTCACAAAAGGGTAATCATTTGATCGACCTTACCGAGTAATAGTTATATAATAAAATGATCTGTCTTTAGCTGTTTTATGAATCATCTCCAATCCAATAATAAATATGTCAATCAAGCATAATCATGTATTGACATCAATCCTATAACAACCCGGATTTTCGAGTAATCGGGAAGTACAAATTCATTATGTTTGTGATTTTTAAGACAATATATGGGTGATATGAATTGTGAAACCAACTCGTATAATACTTAAAAAAGAAGATAAAAGAAGATAGAGTTTTGAGCATTTCTATACTTAGTATTTGGAATAAATTATATAACTTTGCTATGGTAAGGAATTTATTCCTATGTGTAAATATATGTATAATCTTTGGATTATAATCAAATGATTATGGGGATACTAAAAATATATAATATTGATTGAGAATCAACATTTAAGGAGAAACTATTTTTTCAATATTAAAGAGAAATTGTTGGTTGAAATTATCATTTAAGTATTAAATTGCAGTTCCTTATACAAGATGCACTTTTCTTGATAATTATTAAAAATAGAGAATTGTGTTTTTCGAAACTACGGTGGAAGATTTAAAATAATAATTGTAAATACTATAACGTTGGATTTGTTGATTGTTGTTAATAATTAAATATGTAGCTTTTAAATATTAACAACAACATTGAGTGACTTAAATAAATTGTTTCCATCATAAAAATAAATATTGATTGAGAATTAATATTTGTAAAATATTTGTTAGAGTTAATTGTTTTAATTTATTAAATCAATGGAAGTTGTGAATTTTGTTGTAAAATATAAATATTGAGTATGAATCAATATTGGGGTTTTCAGATGGTTATTATACTTAATTGAGCTAATTTGTTAAATCAACGGAGATTATAAATCTTGTTGCAATAGTATATAAATATATTTCAAAAGATAAGAAAATTATTTGATAAGCATATTTATATTCGAGTGTTGTGTCTAAATTAAAGTCAAATATAGTTTAAGAGATTTTGGAAGTTATTGTGGTGGATATGTTGTATTTCATAAATCAAAAACAATCTAATTGGAATTTGTGTGTGTTGATGAAATTTATAAATAAACGGGAAAATAGTGTGAAGGACAAAATTAACATAAAATTTATCCATAAGGACAAGGGGCAAAAAATTTAATCATAAGGACAAACTTTAGTGTAAAGTATGAAATGATAGTGGGCCCTGAATTCCTTCCTTTAAACTAAAAAGTGTCCTTATAGTTAAAATTTTAGCCTCGTGTCCTTATGGATAATTTTTTTTTGACTTTTTCCTTGTGCCTAAAAAGCCCTATCCCTAATCACACACTACAAATCTCTTTTGGGCCTTGATGAATGGTGTAGCCCATTATCCTTTGGTTGAGATAGTTCTGGAAGGAGGAAAACAAACAACGACGACATTCTTTCTCATTCTTCTTCCTTACCGCAGAAAGTTCATGGCCTCTTTCCACTTTTTTCACCAAAACCCTACTTGTTGTGAAGTTCATAACAAATCAAATAGAATTCTGAAATTGAGATATGTTGTCGCTAACACATTCCAGCACCTCTCCTCTATATTTCATGGCATTTGGTTTAGTTTTAATCGGTCAAGCGTCTTCATTTCTCTAATTATTTTCAGATGAGTTCTGGGCAGAAAACGAAGCCTACATCCAAGCTCTGATCCATCTCCAACGAGGAAAAAAAATCGAAATAAGAAGAATTAGGGTTTTTGTAAAAGGGAAAAGTGGTTGCATGTTGCTAATTTGCTTCCTACAGCTCCAAATCAAGAGGAATTCTTCTAATAAACCAATCAAGGTGAGTCATTGGACTCACGCTTTCTAGTTTACATTGTTTTGTTTTATTTATTGAATCAATTTTCTTCCCGTATAAGATATGTCGTTTTTCCGAGTCATATTGGTCATTTTGCGCTATGCTGAAATCACAACGAAACCCCATGTTTGAGCCTTCATAACTTTCTGATACTTGAGTGTTTTTGTTTGATTCTTTTGCATATTGTTGTTCATCTTTTTGTGAGTGTGCACTCACATACTCTAATTTACAAGTATTGGTGTTTATACGTAGTTTGTTTATGTTAAATACATAGTTTTCCGTCATTGTTGTTCATTTTGTTCAAATGGATGAAATCACAGCCAAATTGTAACTTTGGGCTATTATAACTTCATGGTCCTTGATCCGATTTGAGTGAATCTTTTTTTATTGAGGGACGTATTATTTTAGTTTGCGCACGTCGAATTTTAGACCAATCGGACATCGTTTGGTCATTCAAAGCTAGCCTCAAAGTTGTAACCATAAGTGATTTTAGATCAGGTCAAAACTAGAGTATGAGTCCATATTTAAAGCTCTGTATCTTCTCCGTATGATGTCGAAATTCAACAATTCTTTTTTTTATTGAAAGACATACTATCCTAGTTTGTGCATATCGAACTTTAGACCAATCGGACATCGTTTGGTCTTGCCGATCTAACCTCAAAGTTGCAACCAAAATTGGTTTCTTGGTGCATTTTTGAGCCGTGATGTGTTTTTCGTGATTTTTCTATGGGTATGTGATTTGTTTTACCATCATATTGGTTTAATAAACCATATTTATATTTTGTATATCCCAAACTCCATATTTTGGGGAAATTTGTGATGATTCATGGTTGACATCTTAAGGTGATTGAGCACACTTCGCACGTTTTAAACTAATTTTGAAAATATAAGAATAAATATCGATTTCTTTATAGTTTTGAGGCTAAAAAGTTTATGGTTTTAGTTTTAGAATATAAATGGCCTCAAAATAATAGTATGAAATTCTATTTTTAAGTAAAAAAATAATTCAAGGAAGAAAACAATCGAATTTCAAACAATCGTTTTCTATGCGGCTTTATTAATTCAAATATATTTTTATATATAAACTACACAATCTTGCACCCTTCAAGATAGCGTATTGGATATTAAACGACATTGTACATTCCGTAGTATGGGACACGGGAGTATACGAAGTTGGTAAATTCCAGTATAGTTAGATTGAATCTTATGATTTGGTGTTTTCGATGATTTAGTGCTTTCGATGATTTGGTGTTTTCGATATTTTCAATTGCGAAGCTGATAAGCAGCTAGTGAACTAGTAGTGAGAACGTGTGGTATGTGACACATTGTTACCACTACTCGGGTTACTGACTGTGAGTCAGTAACGCATATTGTGTTTGTTAAGCCAGTACTTTGCTTCGAGGGGAAGCCGAGACTCGGGGGGAGTCATGTATGCGTATTCACCTGACCGAGGGCGTCAAGATACACTCAGCCTGGGGGGCCACAGTGATAGGCGCCTAACTTGAATACGTATAAGTACCGAGCTAAGCTCGGGGGGAGCTATATTATCATGTGGTTGCATGTGCATATTTATTTCTAATGGATCCATAATATAATGATATTTTGTGATTTGATCTGTACGATCATACATGGAGGATTATTGGATTTTAAATTTACATAAACATTTTGTGATCTTCTATGTTAAAGTGTGATGCTCCTTCTGTGATATTTGACTCATTTGAGTTATATGATGATTTTGATGATTTTCATTTGATGATACATGGCTATTGCTCGGGATGAGCAACATTACAAGTTGGGATGGGCTCTATTGTTATGGAACGTGTACATTTCTTATGATTTCTTTTATGATTTGGGTTTGATGATTCTTACTCGATTGAGGTGATCGTACATTTGCAAAGAACAATTGGATTTCTAATCCAACATATTTTGAGACTTAGATGTTTTGGAGTGGGATACTCCCTTTATTGATAATTTAACTCGGTGAGATATATATGATAATTTCGGTGTTATGTTTCCATTGTGGCTCGAGTATGGTGATATACTTAGCCTAGATCTAGTCCTTAACGCTTGTATATTTATCCCTTCTAGTATGTCATGTGACTGAAACTAATTAATCCCTTTATGTCGTCATATTCACAACTCTTAGGGTAAAGAGTTGTATATCTTGTGCTTGTCTATTTCTTATACTGATTTGTAAACTAGACTGACCCGTGTGTGTATTCTTCGGGTCAGACTGAGATATTTCAGGCGTAGTTGCTGAGCTTGGGGTTAGCAGGTTCTCTTTAGTCTATCTTCACCGTAGCTTCACTCACTTGAGCTTATGTAGTTGAGTTTGAATAGTAGGGCTTTCTATTATTTTATTGTTGTATCCTATTGTAAGCGAGAGAAGTTTATCTATTTTTTTGTAGCATATGTAACTGTTGTACTCTAACGAGGTAATATCATGTAATTGTTCTATGATCTGTGATAGTGTAATTATATGTATTATGTTCTGAGCTGATCCTGTAGCCACCGTAGAATTGTACCACATAAAGTATTAAGTATGTCGAGCCTCTAGAAAAAATACCAATCACTTTATCGGCATACTTAAGAATTTCTAATGCAAATCTACAAGTGGTCACCCCTAACCAGCCCTATTCTCCGCTCTAATAGACAACATTACCTACTAATGCTCTTTATTAGGGTGGGTATCGGGGTAGGGCGTCACAAATCCAGTTTCACTACACATTCAAATTCTCCGCTAACATTGTATGAATTATATTTGGAAACATATATATATATATATATACACACACACACACACATATATATATATATATTCATTCTTCTTTTTCATCATATCGTTCTTTGTGTTACAATTTCAATTCTTATAAGCTGAAAGTTCATCCATGCAGAAATGATTAAATTAGTAAAATAACACTCCACTAAATTAAGGGTTTATCACGTCCATCCATGCCAATGTAGTTGACAGCACCATCCACTGAGGAATGTTCTTGTATAAGTGAGATAATGGACAAATACCTGCTTTGTAATAACTATTTAAAGAATATATGCTCCACATGTGCACTACCCACTGAATTGGAACCAAAACAACCCATCAGATTCTTTTGGGTGAAAAAAAAGTCAAGCTTGAAAAAAAAACACCAAACTGTTAAATGAGGAAAAGATCCAATTTATGCGATGTTATGAGAAGGTTGCATAGATATAAGGTTCCAATAAATGAAATGCCTATAGTTGCACTTTTTATACGCTTTCTTGATATTAAATTTGGACCTATGTGGTCTAGTCCGGTTGACAGAACTGTCATAACGATAAGAGTAGCCAGTGCACCTGATAATACAACTGATTTTGGATGTCTCATTGCCATCAAAGCTGTTATGATAATGCAAATTGTGCTGAATTAATTCGGCAATAACTTTTAAATGAATTATCCGAATCCGACAAATTTATATATTATGGAAAGCTTGAACCACATGCTACAGTTTTTATATTAATTACTTCGTAAAATTTTGTAGCTAGCTATGGTTCTAAGGTGGATTTAGACATATACGTTGTTGTCCCGAAATAAAACATCATCAAATATTGCTGAATTTTTTTTAGCATAACTTCCAAATGATTAATCTGATTTCGACGATTTTGGTCATTTCGGAAAGCTTAAGACATAAGCTATGACTTTCGCTTGAAGTACTTCTAGTTCGAAAATGCATTTTTAACTCACCGACCTGCATTTGTACAATTGAAAAAAAAAACTGAGCTGGACTCTTTTTTACATAACTTTTATTTGCTTGTTCGAATTTGAAGATCTTGCCCGTTTTGGAAAGCTAGGTACATAAGCTACAACTTTTGTTTTATATGTTTTGCAAAATTTTGATGTTTTGATGAACTGAAAATATCCTTTCATATTGTTGTCCTGACAAGTTTATTAGAGAAATGTACATATTATGTCGTTCTTGTGTAGTGTAAATAATTGCATATATGATATTTATAATATATGCGACTAATGTTCAAATTGAGTGTAACAACCCGGAAAATCTGAACCAATTTAAAAAAATTTAATTGGCTATTTTGGTGAATTATAAATATTTAAAATAAATATTTTAAATAATAATAATGAAAAGTAAGTTTGAATCGACGTTTGAAAATAAATATAATTAATTATAATTATAAACAAGGCCTGAAATGGCGCGGTAGTTTCAAAATTTGAATTCCAAATTTGATTGACTGTACTGGGTGCAAAACAAAATGGATTTGAGTGAAACCAAAAATATTTAAATCTGTTAGTGAATATCTTTCTAACGAATCTGAAGAATCGAAGTTTCATAGCGGAAAGCAAAAGTAATGGCCAAATGAATTTTCAGAAAGGTCGCTATAGAATTTATATAGTCCGTGAAAATGGCCATTTTGCAAACGACCTCGGAATTCGACGAAACCACTTTTGTTGGATCCGGGATGTTACATTATTGCTAGGATTCAAATTTCATAATTTTTGAAGCTAGTATGTGAGCGTGGCAAAGGAAAATGTGTTTGGCCGATTTCTATTAAATTGGATCGACCAGAAAAGAGCCAATTTTCTAACTGTCTCAGAATTCGATGAAACTAGTTTTGTTGGGACCGTATCGTCAAAACATAGCTAGATTTATTTTTCGGGAATTTTTAGAATCAGTTGTGGTCCGGCAAATTGAAATGTACGTTCAAATTAAATATTGAATGATTTATATTTTAATTTGAAGAAAAACTGACTGAAACAGTCGAATGGGCCTACGAAACATATCCCATTGTGTTCGGAATGGGGGTATTTAGCTAGGGACGACAGTCGTTGGGTCTAGATTGGGGTTCGTGTGTGAAAGAGGGTATTTTCGAAATTTAAAAAAATTATAAATATAAAAAAACATTATTGGTCCACATCAGATCCCCCCCACATTCTCTCTCCCTCCACGATTAAAGGCGGAAAGGCCTTCAAAACTTCCAGCCCCGATTCCGACCGCCACGTCCATATTTAGCCCCCGCTCCAGTTTAAGTTTTTGAAGAGCTCCTCCTCCTCTTCAAATCCATACTTGATTCACCTCCCCTCGCTCCGTATTTAGCTCACATCGACCTCGTGAAAGTTCGCCGTTCGAGCTGGAATTCCTCCCCCCAGGCGCGCGCGAGTTCGACGCGGTTGGCACCCCGTGGAGCGGATTTCGAAGCTCTCTCACGTGGCGAAGGCCGATCGACGTATCGTTGCACGGATTTCAAGAAAAAGCTAAACCTAGTTTTGAAGATTTCAGAGAGGTATACGGCCTATTTTAAATAAACTATATTATAGCAGTTTAAAGTGCTACGGTTTTTGATTTCACTGTAAAAATCATATCCTTTTCGTTTCTTGACGAAATTCCGTGAAACAAGAGATAGTGGACTCGTGTGGACGTCTTCTACATTCCAGAAGAGACCGCATATTTTTCTGAGCCTTCTGCTATTTTTGGTGGAGTGGAACCCAATGTGAGATTTCTGAATTATAAACGATATGGAAAACGACGATGTATAAATTATATAGTCGATGTATGGGTTATATAAGCGTTGTACACCATATGTATAAGCGTTATATAAGTTGTACGGTCGACGTATAAGTTATATATGTATTGTAAAAAATTATATATGTGTTGAATAGAAGTGAAATTTACTTATATATATATATATACACGTCTCTCGTCCACAAACCATGGACGATATTTATTGGTTGTGATTGGTATGAAAATTGGTTGATAGCGAATAGTTGAAATTGATTGTTTGTGGTTGAAATTGATTGATTGTGGTTGAAAAATACCCGCTTGTGGGTGAGAATTATTTGGTTGAAACCACATAGGATTAGTTTGTGGAAATGAAAAAAATATACATGCCGCCTGCGTGCGAACTAGATGCATGAAATCCCCATTGTCAAAAGCTGCGAGGCTTTAAGGTAGAGCGAGGAGCCGTACTAGGGACGGCCCCAGTTTTAACTACCCTGCCGTTATGCTGCCGAAATTTTGAATAATATTCATGTGTTAGAATTATTTTCATGTGTTGAAACTATATTCGTGTGTTGAACCTTCATGTGTTGAATAGAAATTCATTCGTTGAATAGAAATTCATGTGTTGAATGGTATTCGTGTTTTGAAATAAATTGTTTTGTAATAAAAATCATATTTTCATCATGTATAATTATATAAAATAGTCGTGTTTTGAAATAAATTGTTTTATAATAAAAATCATATTTTTATCATCTATATGAATTATATAAAATAGTCGTGTTTTGAAATAAATTGTTTTATAATAAAAATCATATTTTTATCAACTATATGAACTATATAAAATAGTCGTGTTTTGAAATAAATTGTTTTATAATAAAAATCATATTTTTATCATCTATATGAACTATATAAAATAGTCGTGTTTTGAAATGAATTGTTTTGCAATAAAAATCACATTTTTATTATATACATGAATTGTTAAAAATAACGAAGTGTTGAAATAATTGTCGGTTGGATAAAAATATCATTTTTATCAAATGTATGAAAAGAAAATAGTTTTGAAATCGAAGAATCGATTATATATATATAATTAAAATATATCGAATAACGAAGCTATAGTTTGTGTTTTGAAACCGTGATTTCAAATGATTAGTGCGGGAGATCCGACCATCGGATTTTCCCGAAACCGAAACCGTTGGGTTCGCTTTGGAAATATCTTTCCAACGACACCAACTTTGTAAAGATCCAACAGTTGGATTATCTGGAATGTGTAATTCAAATCTGAAGAAAATCAGCGCCAGAATCGATTATATTTATATGTATATAAATATAATTAAATTAAATCGAATAACGACGCTGCAGTTCGTATTTTGAAATCGAAACTTCAAACGAGTGTACCGGGAGATCCGACTGTCGGATTTTCCAAAACTGGAACCGTTGGATTCGTTTTGAAAAGATCTTTCTAATGAGGTAAAATTTGTGATGATCCAACGGTTAGATTTTCAGATAAGTGTAAATCAAATCTGAAGAAAAACAGCGCCACGACCGCGTTATGGCCCGAAGCATCGTTTGAATGAATTGGTTATTTTTAAATAAATAAAAATAGCGAGAAATCATTATAAAATATTATAAACGATATGGAATGTGAAATTTATAAACTAACTGAAGGTTAGCTAAGTCGAATGGGTTCCTGGATTTTGATCTGATGTTGGTTTCGGCCTTCGGGGTTAATATTTGGGAAATTGTTCTCTTACTGATCTACGGTTAGTGACTGATGAATTGAAATGAGGCGTATGATGTGTTTGTGTTCCAATTTTTATTATATACGCGAGTTACTCAGAAAAACTGGGTTTATCCCATTCTGAACAACAGAATCGACGATAAGAAGTCGAAGATGAAGACGATGGTTGAAGACCGGAGATTTTCACCTCGGTTGGATGGTAACTGATGTCCTGATTGGGAGGCATCCCGAAATATGGATAATGAGTGGTGATCGTCCAGACGTACGTGGAGATCGATGGGTATGCGAGGTATATAGTGCCTCTGGTTTCGTTCAGACCCAGAACGGACTTGCAAATGGACCGTGTGTCTGACATTGGAATTCATTCTGTGTGACTGATAGCCATCAGTTGCATGGTGTGAATTGCCTGTGTGGCATGCCAAGATGCAGTGATCAAGGCTTCTGTTGAAAAGAAAAGTCTTGTGGTTGATGATCAAAGCACCGCCTGTGTGGCGTAGCTTTGTGTATAACGTGAATTCGCGAGCCTCACACCCCGGTATGAACCAGAAACGGGAGAGGACCTCAGGGAGGGCATGCGTTTCCTTCTAGCTAGAGGTGGTGTCAGTGCTTAAATTGGCTGACATTTATATTATTTTCACCTGTGTGGTTGTTGCTGTTGCGAGGCGCCTCGGTAATATCGGTGACTATGTGAAACCGATCGAGTCATTCGTTGGCTCATTTACGCCCCAAATGGCGGGGAAACGTAGTGTTCAGGAAATTTAATCCACATCGGTGGACCAGCCCTGACGATCCAAGGGTCGATGCGCTCTGACCCTGAGACATGGGCTAGATTGTCTCGAAGTCTGTAAGGACTATCTTTTGCCTTGGTTCATGACGGAAATTCAATTTCCAAATACGTGATTGTGCGGTTTTAATTGTATACCTATATATGGCGACATAGTGGTATGGGGTCGTCACATCGTGGTATCAGAGCTTTGGTTAAGCTTAGTTCTGGAATATAACATATTAACGAAATCGTCAGAAATAGAACCAGTAGTGTTCTAGGACGGGTAACTCATTACAGATAGGATCAGTAATATCCTAGTATGAGTAAAACAGAATGAAATACACCCCGATAGACACATTTACATTCAAGTATATGTTTCTATGTTTTGAAGTATTTTTCCTGTGACCTGACACTTGATCTGCCATTTGCAGAAGTACTAGAAAATGAGTATCAGAAACAGAAGAAATACAGAACCAGATCTAGAGGCTCTATTTAAGAGATATCAAAATCTAGGTGGAGCACAATTCTCAGGCAATGAATCAATTATTCAAACCCAAGCATGGATGAGTTCTGCCGAAAGAATTTTTGAGCGTTTCCAGCTGAGAGATGATCAGAAAAGATTAATAGCATCTTGAGCGCTCAAAGAAGAAGCTTTAATCTGGTGGGAAATAATCATCAAAGATTATCTAGAAGGTAATATCACCTGGGATAAGTTCAAAGAGATTTTCCTAGAAAGATTTACTCCTACTGAAGCAGCTGAGCGATTATGTGATGAATTCTCTTATCTGATACAAGGAGATATGATCATCCCAGAATATCATAAGAAATTCAACGAACTTTCCCACTTTGCTTCTCATCTAATTCAAAATACGAAGAGAAAGAATCTGAGATTTATTAACGGGCTTCAAAGAAAATACCAGAATAAAGTTATGGGGCATGTGAAGCTTCCTTTTTCAGAAATGATTTATATGGCTTATCAGTATGAAGATCTCCATAAGAAAGGTAAGTTGCGCGACGAAGAGGAAGTCAGTTCTAGTAATAAAGGTGAGTCTGAAACTGATCATCCTAAGGCCAGTACGATGTCTGAGGTGAGTAAGAAGCCCAAAGTCAATCGGAAAAGGGCCAGATCTGAGAAAGAACCAGTAACGACCACCGTATGCAATAATTGCCATAAGCAAGGGCATTTGCAAGGAAATTGCAGATCTTTAAAGAAACAAAGAAAGGATGGATATAGAGCCAATCGAAAGCAAAAGAAGAAGAGATTTAGACCTGATGAGGAGTTTCAAGAGAATAGGGAGTGCAAACAATGCCATAAGACTGGTCATCTTGCAAAGGATTGCCCGCTCTTAAACAAGCCCGAAGTAGTTCAAGTGAATGAAGTGGCATAAACTTCAGCCCCTCAGCTAGTCAGGAAAGGGTAGATGTTTTAGAAGGCACGCTTACTGTCAAAGATATTCCAGTTAAAGTATTGTTTGACACCGTCGCGAAGCTTTGTTGCAAAGAATGCGGTTAAGAAACTGGATTTGAATTTGAAGAAGCTCAAAGAACCAATGACTGTCCATAATCCGGTTGGGGGTTCCCTCAATCTCAGTTGGGTTTGTGGGGTGCCGGTTTCTTTTTCTCGTTATCGGTTCCCTACCATCGCGGTCGTCATGAATTTTACAGAATTTGATCTTATCTTGGGGTTAGACTGGTTGACCAAATATGAAGCTGAAGTTAAATGCGCCGACAGAGTCGTTAAGGCAAAGATTAAATCAGGTGATTATATAACCATTCCCTGTGAAGGTCAGAATTCTAATAGAAAAGACTTCTGGGCAGCTTTGGATGTTTCTCCTGCTCAAATAGAAAATATCCCTATAGTCACAGAGAATATTCCTGACCTCATCAAAGATATTCCTGTCATAAAGAATTATGCGGATGTGTTCGAAGAAGTTGTTAGCTTACCTCCGCAGAGAGAAATTGATTTCAAAATTGCTTTAATCCCGAATGCAAGGCCGGTAGTTCACGCTATTCGAAGAATGTCCTTGAAAGAGAAAGAGGAATTAGACAATCAAACAAGACAGCTTGTATGGAAGGGTCTGATCAGGCCTAGTTTCTCTGATTGGGGAGCAGCACTGGTGTTTGTCCCAAAGTGTGACGGTACTATGCGACTATGTGTGGATTATCGTGACTTGAATAAGCAGATAATAAAGAATAAATATCCATTGCCGCGAATCGATGATTTATTGGATTGTCTGAATGGCGCACAAATATTTTCAAGGATGGACCTAGCTACGGGCTTCCATCAGCTTCGAATTGCCGAAGAGTGTGTTCCTATGACAGCATTCAGAGGTCCAGACTTATTCTATGAGTGGTTGGTAATGCCGTTCGGCTTATGTAACGCTCCAGCTTATTTCGTCAATTTGATAAATAGAGTGTTTAGAGGAGTCCTGAATAAGTTTGTTCTGGTTTTTATTGATGATATTCTAATCTTCTCTAAATCAAAGGCCGAACATGAAAAACATTTGGAGCAAGTTCTAGAAATTCTGAGAAAGAATGTATTGAAAGCCAAACTATCCAAATGTATATTCTAGCAAGATGAAGTGAAGTTTCTGGGCCACGTCGTATCAAAAGAGGGAATTGCTGTGGATCCAAATAAAATCACCGCTATTCAAAATTGGAAACAACCTAGTACTCCCATAGAAATCCAAAGTTTTCTTGGATTGGCTAGTTATTACCGGAAGTTCGTTAAAGATTTTTCGAAGATATCTAGTCACTTAACAAAGCTTACAAAGAAGCACTCAAAATTCAAGTGGACTCCAGAATGTGAGGAGGCTTTTGAGGAGCTAAAGTTAAGATTAACAACAGCTCCAGTATTGACGATAATTGATGGCAATCAGGATTTGAAAGTCTGGACAGATGCGTCTAGAGAAGGCCTTGGTGCAGTATTAATGCAAAGGGGTCAAGTGATTGCTTATGCTAGCCATCAGCTGAAGTCACATGAAAAGAACTACGTTACTCATGATCTTGAGTTTTTGGCTATCGTATTCGCTTTGAAAATCTGGAGACACTATCTTCTGGGTGAGAAACTCGAACTGTTTACAGATCACCAGTCGTTAAAGTATATGTTCACCCAGAAAGACTTGAATCTGAGGCAGCAGCGTTGGCTAGAGTTCCTTGCAGCATATGATCTTGAGATTCTATACACTCCAGGGAAAGCCAATGTCGTGGCCAATGCGTTAAGCCGAAAGATTGTAATGATTGCCAGTTTTATTATTACGACTTCCTTGATTGACAAAATATCTATTCTTCATAAGGACGATAATTTTATTAAGGATATGATCAAAAGGATTCAGAAAGACGAACCCTCGTGTTTTCAAATAGATAACAATGGGACTCTTAGATTGAGAGGAAGGATTTGTGTTCCCGACAACCCCTAGTTAAAAAGGGAAGTGTTGGACGAGTGTCACAAGTCCAAGCTGAGTATCCATCTAGGTGTGGCCAAAATGTATAACGATCTCAAGCGAACATTCTGGTGGAAGGCTATGAAAAGGGACGTTTCAATATATGTTAGTCGATGCCTGACTTGCCAGCTAGTCAAAAGCGACCAACGGAAACTTGCTGGATTGTTGCAACCGCTGGACGTTCCAGGTTGAAAGTGGGAACATATTTCCATGGATTTCATAGATGGTTTTCCCAGAACCAGGAAATGAAATGACAGTATTTAGGTGATCGTAGATCGCTTCACGAATACTGCCCATTTCATACCTGTCAAATCCAATAGAACTGCTCAGAGTCTGGCGCAGATTTATTTCAAGGAAATTGTTAGGCTACATGGAGTGCCGCTCAGTATAGTTAGTGATAGAGATCCAATATTTACTAGCAAATTTTGGGAGGCATTCCAAGTAGAACTGGGAACAAAGCTGAACTTGAGCACCGCTTATCATCCTCAAACAGATGGTCAGACTGAGAGGGTGAATCGTATATTAGAAGATTTATTGCGAGCCTGTGTTCTTGACTTTGGTGGATCATGGGAAGACCATTTGCATTTGGCTGAGTTCTCATATAACAACAGCTACCAAGCGAGCCTGACAATGTCGCCATTCGAAGCACTGTATGGTAGACCGTGTCGATCTCCTGCTTGTTGGGTCGAACCTGGTAATAGGCTTGTATTGGGACCTGATATGATCCGAGAAGCTGCCGATAAAGTCGATTTCGTTAAGAAATGATTACTCGCCGCTCAAAGCCGACAGAAAAGCTATGCCGAAAAGAGAAGTAGAGATACATCGTTTGCTGTTGGCGACTATGTATATTTGAAAGTATGGCCGATGAGAGGAGTTATCCGGTTCGATAAAACAGGGAAATTGGCGCCCAAATTCATTGGTTCATTTACTATTCTTGAACGGATTGGAACTCTCGCTTATAGGGTTCAATTTCCTGATTGGTTGCCTGGAGTGCATGATGTATTTCACATATCTCAACTTCGAAAGAACGTTCATGATCCAGACTTGATCGTGGAAGAAGCGGCGCAATAGGATATTGAAATTACTCCAGAATTGGCTGTGAGAAGAGAGCCGCTAAAGATCATTGGAAAAGAAACCAAAGAGCTGAGGAACAAGAAGGTTCACTTAGTCAAAGTGCAATGGAGTGGAGATCCGCGAGATTGTACTTGGGAAACTGAGGAGAGAATTTAGAAAGCCTATCCTAAGTGTCGAGTGGATATCTCTGATTGACTCCGGTGCAAGGTACATTTACCATACTTTGCATTACCATTTAGTTCTCTACTTCGTTGTTATTTTCTTTCCATGGATGTGCACTTTTAATTCTATAGTCTGATTTTTAAAAAGAGTATAGGTATTGATTAGTGTAATTTTGAAAAGTTAAAAACAAATTGCTTGTTGTTTGCATTGTGTGATAGTATATTAGATTAATTAAATTATTAGAATGATGGTTAATTTAATCAATAAGAGAATGGATGGTAGAATTTATTCGATTAAATCACACATTGAACTGATTTAAAAATAGATAGCAATATATACATGTGCATCATATATATTTGAACAGGTAATTGGATTAGCTGTTCAGTAAAGAAATTATTTGTGTGTCCGACAAATAGGTAAACCTTAATGAGTTGGATGTGGAATATTATTATATCAACTCCTATGAATGCCATTGGATGCGAGTGCTGGTTGTTCTGTGTGTAATAATAAACTTCGCCATAGGATAGTAACAATTAATTTTGAACTACACTACATGGCACACTTCTTGAAGATAGGCATACTTCTTCATATACCACATAAGAAGTTGGAGCTTGTGTGACGAGGTGGAAGATTTACCATACGAGCGAGAGGCTTGTATGGCGATGACTATATTTTACAGGTTGAACTGATGACTGATATGGACCATATAAAAGATAATGGTAAATTGCCAGATTAATAAAAAAAACCACACGGGTCTGGAGTTGACAATAATCACATCTCTCTAGTTATTAGATACGGCACATGTATTATTTATTTCCCACACGGGACGAGGTGACGAGAATTTATTCTCTGGAGCAATTAAAAATAGACCCTCCCTCAGGCTTTGACAGGGTGACGAGAATTTATTCTCTGGAGTTATTATCTATACACGCTCCCCTGTAAACACCAGAATATATCACTATAAATATGTGTATGCTTTATAGGATTTATTGGGTACCTAATACGACCCAATAAATTTCCAAACCCCTCCCCGTACAAAGGAGGTTATTGCGAAATTTTTCGAAAATTCCGGGTGTTAGCCAAATTTTTGAAGAATTTGAAAATTCTCATAAACTGAAAAGTTGGAGAATGGAAGCCAGATTGAACATAGAGTTGGTTAATCAAACCACTTTCGACTTTGTTCCTTTTCGGGGACGAAAAGTTTTAAGTGGGGGAGATTGTAACAACCCGGAAAATTGGAACCAATTTAAAAATTTTAAATTGGCTATTTTGGTGAATTATAAATATTTAAAATAAATATTTTAAATAATAACGATGAAAAGTAAGTTCGAATCGACGTTTGAAAATAAATATAATTAATTCTAATTATAAACAAGGCCTGAAATGGCGCGATAGTTTCAAAAATTGAATTCCAACTTTGACTGACTGTACCGAGTGCAAAACAAAACGGATTTGAGTGAAACCAAAAATATTTAAATCTGTTAGTGAATATCTTTCTAACGAATATGAAAAATCGAAGTTTCTTAGCGGGAAGCAAAAGTTATGGCCAAATGAATTTTCAGAAAGGTCGCTATAGAATTTATATAGCCCGTGAAAATGGTCAATTTGCAAACGACCTCGGAATTCGACGAAACCACTTTTGTTGGATCCAGGATGTTAAATTATTGCTAGGATTCAAATTTCATAATTTTTGAAGCTAGTATGTGAGCGTGGCAAAGAAAAATGTATTTGGTCGATTTTTATTAAATTGGATCGACCAGAAAAGGGCCATTTTTCAAACGGTCTCAGAATTCGACGAAACTAGTTTTGTTGGGACCGTATCGTCAAATCATAGCTAGATTTATTTTTCGGGAATTTTTAGAATCAGTATGTGGCCCCGGCAAATTGAAATGTACGTTCAAATTAAATATTGAATGTTTTATATGTTAATTTGAAGAAAAACTGACTGAAACAGTTGAATGGGCCTACGAAACATATCCCATTGTGTTCGGAATGGGGGTATTTAGCTAGCGACGATAGTCGTTGGGTCTGGATTGAGGTTCATGTGTGAAAGAGGGTATTTTCGAAATATAAAAAAAACATGAATGGTCACATCAGATCCCCCCCCACCCCGACATTCTCTCTCCCCCCACGATTAAAGGCGGAAAGGCCTTCAAAACTTCCAGCCCTGATTCCGACCGCCACGTCCATCTTTAGCCCCCGCTCCAGTTGAAGTTTTTGAAGAGCTCCTCCTCCTCTTCAAATCCATACTTGATTCACCTCCCCTCGCTCCGTATTTAGCTCGCATCGACCTCGTGAAAGTTCGTCGTTCGAGCTGGAATTCCTCCCCCAAGGCGCGTGCGAGTTCGACGCGGTTGGCACCCCCTGGAGCGGATTTCGAAGCTCTCTCGCGTGGCGAAGGCCGATCGACGTATCGTTGCACGGATTTCAAGAAAAAGCTAAACCTAGTTTTGAAGATTTCAGAGAGGTATACGGCCTATTTTAAATAAACTATATTATAGCAGTTTAAAGAGCTACGGTTTTTTATTTCACTATAAAAATCATATCTTTTTCGTTTCTTGACGAAATTCAGTGAAACAAGAGATAGTGGACTCGTGTGGACGTCTTCTACATTCCACAAAAGACCGCATATTTTTATGAGCCTTCTGCTATTTTTGGTGGAGTGGAACCCAATATGAGATTTCTGAATTATAAACGATATGGAAAACGACGATGTATAAATTATATAGCCGATGTATAGGTTATATAAGCGTTGTACACCACATGCATAAGCATTGTTTAAGTGGTACGGTCAACGTATAAGTTATATATAGGTTGTAAAAAATTATATATGTGTTGAATAGAAGTGAAATTTACTTATATATATATATATATATATATACGCCCCTCGTCCACAACCCATGGACGATATTTATTGGTTGTAACAACCCGTATTTTCAATAACCTGTAATGATGTAAATCGAGGCAGAATTTAATTCTAAAATCTGAATCAAGGGAAACGGGCTATGCCATTGCGTTCGTCTCTGAAAAATACGCGAAATAGAGTCCGAGTTTTCGAAAATCGGAGTCCGTATGACCCGATTAAGGCCCAACGAAGTTTTCAGAAAAATTCAAAGTAAAAACAGATTTCAAATTCAAGTTTGAATTTGAAAAATTAGGTCAGATTGGGCTAGGCGGGAAAGTTCCCGCCAGAGCACCCAAGTCGACAGCCCTGTCGACTTGGGAGTCGACTTGGTTGGACCCAAGTCGACAGCCCTGTCGACTTGGCTGTCGACTTGGTCCAGCCGGGCAGTTCTGCCTGGTGCACCATTTTGGGTTTGTGTTGAGTTTGGGGGCCAGATTCAGTTTTGAGGGCTGAGATTGGAACTAGGGTTTAATCCTATGGCCTAAAACACTTGCCTAATCTATAAGTAAGACCCTAAGCTAACCCTAAATCATCATTATTCATTCTAGTAACTAAACTATGGCAAAATCAATCCTCTCATGGCCTCCACTCTCTTCATAAAATTCTAAATAAATTTCTATGAGAGATTTTCCATGCATACAAGTGTTTTCAAGCTTGTATGAGCATCATTAGCTTTCATTCAAGTCAAGTTTCCATATTTATATCATAAAGCAAGAGTTTTGATCATTTTGGCTTAAGGGTTTTCTATTAAAGCTTGCATTTTGGGTTTAATTGGTTGCATAAGGGCTTTGTCATATTTCCTAAGCATTGTAAGCCCTATTCTACTTTCATACTTAAACTCTAAAGTTAAATGTATGATATGCAAGTTTGCCATGATATGCAAGTTTACTATGATGTGTTATGCAAGTTTACTATGATGTGATATGCAAGTTCATCAAGTTATGTTATGCAAGTTTGATATGCAAGTTGTCATATGATATGCAAGTTATGTTATGCAAGTTTGATATGCAAGTTATGTTATGCAAGTTTGATATGCAAGTTGTCATATGATATGCAAGTTATGTTATGCAAGTTTGATATGCAAGTTTGTCATATGATATGCAAGTTATATTATGCAAGTTTGATATGCAAGTTTGCCATATGATATGCAAGTTATGTTATGCAAGTTTGGGTTGAACATTTGGCTCATGTTATCATGTTATGCAAGCTTATCTTGGGCTTATGAACATAAAGCTTCAAGCTTTATGCTAAAGGTTGCATTTTGGCAACATGTAAGTTATCATATCCCTTATGATAACTTGCATGTGAGGCTAAATGCGAACTTATGGCCATTTTTACATGTCATTTATCACCATGTATCACCAATATGCTAAGTTTGGTTTTATGCATGCTTTTGAGGCCTAAAAATGTAATATGCAAGTATATGAACATATGTACGGTTCATATGCCACCATGTTGAACTTGTGGCTTCAACACCTTTATGTCGTGATTATGCCAAGTTCCCTCTTTCTATCCTTTATGCGCTATTGCGATATGTAAGCGATGGGATTGCGTTTGGGGTTGGGTAAACTTAAAAGACATAAAAACATAAGCTTGGGAATTTACCTATTAAGTTAGGTCTACCCATTGGGAATTTACCTATTAAGTTAGGTCTACCCAATTGCTTGAAAATTTGTAACATGTTTTGGAAACATGATGGACATGACACTTAGAAAAGATAAGTGTGACCAACTCGAGGTTGGGTTGAGTTTGTAGCGTAAACCTACCCGGAACCGACCGGCTTAACTAGTTGCTACAAACAATAGGACCCAATGTGAGAAGTTGGCCATGTTGTACCTTGAACCCGAGGTTAGACCAAGTTGTGGTGTAAAACTACCCGGACCCGCCCGGCTTAACTAGTAACCACAACAAGGTCTAATGTGAGAGGTTAAGGCGCATTAAATTAATTAATGCCTCGTGATTAGGGTTAAGTCATGGTCCACTTAATACTTAACCAATTTGGGCTTGGTAGATTAATCAGGGTTAAGTCGTGAACTCATCGTTACACTTAACCAAGTTAATCCATGATTAGCAAGAGGGTTAAATCGTACTTAACCCACTAGAAAATCCTAGCAATGGGGGTCCACTCCAGCAGTAATCCCAAGTTTGTATCATCATGGCCCTAGGGACTAGGTTAGGGTGTGGGGCACGAATTACTGGGCTGGAGGTAAGCGACCAATAAACGACGGCCGGGTGGTACGCCGATGTAGTTCCGGACGGACTATGGTCGTGCACGTAGTCCGTATTTGGAGAAGTCACCCATGGGTACCAGTAGATCGAGACTGTGCACTCATGTTTATGGTGTCCAGAGGTTGGCACCCTAGGGCTTGATACACCCGAAGGGTGGACCCGACACAGTTCGACTACAATTATGTTTGGGCCGTATTGACACCAACACGTGACGAGTTAGGCTTATAGGGAGCCGATCGACTAGACCGTTTGGTTGGACCTTGTGTTAGGGTCACTTCATGTTATTGGACCTCGTGTTAGGGTCACTTCATGTTATTGGACCGTGTGTTAGGGTCACTTCATGTTATTGGACCTTGTGTTAGGGTCACTTCATGTTATCGGACCGTGTGTTAGGGTCACTTCATGTTATTGGACCTTGTGTTAGGTTCACTTCATATTATTGGGCCAAAGCTTGGGCCAAGGGATCAATACTTGTTATTCAAGTCATGTTAGCTTGCTAGTACACCTGTGGTGCAAAACTCCTAAACCTGATTATGCGATGACACCTTTATCTACCTTGTTAGTTAATCATCATGCTAGTATGTTGTTATCCTTATGTTCATCCCTGCTGCTCATGACAGTTAACTTTATCAGTTTACATTGATTGTAGTAGGGCTTACTCAGTCTTTTTGACTGACCTGTTTTCTTTCGCCTCTTTTCTTCCGTTCCCCCCCAGGTTCTCAGGGAGGGAATATTGGAGCTTAGCTGGATTTCTGATCGCTTGCTTGTGGGATTTTAGCTCATGTACGGTCTTGACATGAAGCTAGCTACGGTTATCACTTATTTTGGGGATAGCACTTATGTATTTCAGTTTTTCAATAGTGTTGTTTTTATCTAGACTTGTTTATTTGGAAAGTTATGTTGTACCAGACTTGTTTTGAAATGGTTTGAAATCTTCCGCTGTTTTACTTATCTTGTTTACTCTGTTTACATATATACATATGTTCTTGTTCTGCCTTGATATATCATTATGCATGTTTACCTGATTCAAACGCCCCTCCAAAGTCAGAGTGCTTGCAAGAGTCACCCTGGCGGAGGTGGGGTGTTACATTTGGTATCAGAGCCAGGTTTACGAGAAGGAACAAAAAGGTTTTTAGAAAACTTTTGGAAAACTATTTTCAAAATCAAGTATAAAGTATTTTCCAAAGAAAAGTCTAGTTTATTTTAAAGGCTATTCCCCAAAAAAAGCCATTAGCAAAATTCCTTCGTTTTTCTCCATTCTGAATCTATCTTTTTCTTCGTTTTCAGTATGGCCGATAACTTTGCCATTCCGGAGGGAGTACACGTACCTGTTTGGTATAGGAGACTTTTGGAGGCTAGGGCGACCGAAGCCGGCCCCGCAAATATTACTCCTCCTCCGGTAGTTGATGTTCCTCCTCCTCCTGTTGCTGAGGTTCCTCTTCCTCCTCCCCCTCAGCATCCACAAAAGGATTTCGCGGAGATTTGCAAAGACTTTAAGGCGATGGGTTGCAAGAATTTCATTGGAACCGAGACTTATGTAGAGGCAAGGAATTGGTTGAAAGAAACCGAAGATCTTTTTACCTTCTTTGATATAGATGACCGTAGGAAGGTTTTATTAGCAGTGTGGTTGCTAAAGGAAGAAGCTGCACGTTGGTGGGTGGTCACCACCGCTACTAGGCCAATTGAGACTTGGGATGACTTTCGGGGAAAGTTTGGACTAAGGTTCCTATCACTGAAGCAAGGAGACATGACTATTAGGGAATACATAGATAAGTTTAGCCAACTGGCTCGGGTCGGTTTAGACTTGGTTAACACAGCTCCGAAGAAGGCCCTATACTTTGCTCTAGGATTAAACGAGCCATTACATGGTTTGGCCATGACTCATATACCCTTGGGGGCAACTTTCGAGAGTTTGGTGAATATGGCCCTACTCAATGATGAGAATAGGAGTGACAAGAAGGAAATCAAGGTGAATGAGTCCCAAAACAAGAAAACGGAGCCCAAAGAGGAGAAGTCTAAAGATAAGAAGGAAAAGAAGTGCTTTACTTGTGGAAGCTCGACTCATCTAAACAAGGATTGCAGGAAACGGAAGGGCACTTGCTTTAACTGTGGAGAAATGTGACACTTCCCTAGGGATTGTCCGAAGAAGCGAGGGCAAGGCCAGGGTCAGACTCAGCGTGCTGGACCTTCAGGAGGGCAAGTTCATGTTCTCAATGCCGCTCCAGTTCCCGATCGAGGTAGTATTTCTGTTGAAAGTCTTGTTTACATTTCTGATTTTCCTGTTCGTACCTTGTTTGATTTTGGTGCATCGCATAGTTTGTTTCATCTGATCTAGTTGGAAGTTTGCACCTAAGTACTAGTCTAGTTAGTGATCCCGTGTGTGTTTCAAATCCAATTGGGGGTTCCGCCCATTTGTCTATTATCTACGTGGATTTGAAAATCTCTATCTTGAGTATAGAGTTCTCGCGTGATGCTTATATTCTCGGTTTCATGGGGTATGGGTTGATTTTTGGGCATGGATGGGTTGTCCAGTTTTGGAGCCATCCTTGATTTTTGAGCATAGGGTTGTGAGGCTCATGACTCGCCTCGGTAATACCCTAAAAATTTCTAGTAACCCTACGAGTCCCGTCATGTTGTGTTATCTTGAATCCCTCAACTCATCTATCGGTAGTTTGTAATCGGTGAGGGTGGTCCGAGAATATCCTGATATCTTGGGTGAAGTGAAGGGGGTTACCCCTAAACGAGAGTTAGATTTCCGCATTTATCTGGTTGATAATGCCAAGAAAGTTTCGTGGCCGGTAAGGCACATGGCCCCGCAAGATGAGAGTTAAGAAAGCAAGTCAAGGAGTTGCTTGAGAAGAACTTCATTAGATGAAGTATATCTGAATGGGGAGCGCCTGTAGTATTTACTACCAAGGCAGATGGTTCTCTTCGACTTTGTGTTGATTATCGTAAGTTAAAGAGAATAGACAACCATTGCCAAGGATTGATGATTTGTTTGATCAGCTTGTAGGAACATCTGTTCCATCAGCTTAGAATAGCTGAGGATAGTATAGACAAGACTGCGTTCAGAACTCCGGATGGATTCTTAGAATGGCTGGTCATGCCATTCGGTTTGACTAATGCACCCGCATATTTCGTGGACTTGATGAGTAGGGTGTTCAGGGAGTTCTTGAACAAGTTTGTCGTGGTCTTCGTAGATGAAATTCTGATCTTCTCTAAGGATGAGGAAGAGCACGCAAGACATCTCGTGGAGGTGATGGATACGCTTAGAGCGCATCAGTTGGAAGCCAAGTCCTCCAAAGGTCATTTTGGAGAAGAGACGTTAGATTTCTTGGGCACATAGTTACTAAGCAAGGCATAGCGGTGGATCCCGCTAAAGTGGTCGCGGTTCAAGAACGGAAAGCTCCGATGAGGACAAGTGAAGTAAGAAGTTCTCTCAGTTTAATTAATTAGTTAGCGTCCCTTGAACTTAGACCTACCCTTCTGGATCAAGTAGGGACTTCGCAGAAAGAAGACCCGCAGTTAGTCGAGATCATGAACAAGTTGATTCGAGGCGAGGTGTTAAGACACCTCTCTATAGATGACAAGGGATGGCTAAGACGTGATGAGAGAAAGAAGGTTCTTAAAGATGCACATCACTCGAGGAGGTGGCCGAGTTGGTCCCAAGGTACATGTTGTGCCAACAGGTTAAAGGCCAAGTCATAGAAGCCCAGTGGGCTATTGCATCCATTAGAGGTCCCCGCAATGGAAGTAGGAAAGCGTCACGAAGAATTTCGTGGATGAACTGCCTAGATCAAGGAAAGGGAATACGAGCATGTGGGTAGACTCACGAAGAGTGCTCATTTCACTCCGGTAAAGAGCGAAAGGACTGCATCATAGCTAGCGACAGTTTACTTTCAAGAAATAAAGCGGTTGCACGGGGTTCCCTAAAGGATAGTTAGTAACCATGGCTCAATCTTCACTAGCCAGTTTTGGGATAGTCTACGGGAAGTCATGGGCAAACGACTGAATCTAAGCACGGCCTATCATTCGCAGGCGGATGGTTCATTGGCAACGTGGATTGGTATTTTCGAGAAAAGTTCTGCTGCGTGGAATACTTTATGGTAAGTAAACGAGATCCAGGATTCACTAGTGAATTTTGGAGAGCTTGCATGAAATCATGAGGTCATGGTTATGTTTAAGCCAAGAATGATAGTAGAGTAAGTGAAATAGGAAGACGAGAGGCGACAATGAAATGGGTTCCAACTCATATTTGGAAATAAGAGTTAAGAAGCTAAGAAATCATGAGGTAAAAGACAGTCAAGGCACAGTGGAGTTAAACTCAAGGAAACGTGACTTAGAAGATTGAAGGCTAGATACGCATCATGTCTCTTTCTAAGAGTATATCCTTGATCCTTGTTTTCCTGCGGAACTTACTCGCATGTTATCTTTTTATGTATATCCTCTCGGTCCCATTTTCGGTCCTATTTCTGTCGGGATGTATGACTTATTGGCTAGTAATACATGTAAGGGTTTGAAGGGGGTCCGTTAGGTTGACTAAACCTTTTGGGATTTTATAGAATATGGGTTGGGTTAGGAAGGGATTTCTTGTAATCCGAAAGAGGAGTATATCCTGCTTATCTTCCCGATCTCTTTGTAGCATATCTTTTGCTATTCATGTTTTTCTTGATTATCTAGTTTATCGTGTTAATCTTGTCATGAGAACCTTAGGTAGAAACCCTTTGGATGAAACATGTGTTTGAAACATGTTATGCTTGATGGTTGCAAGTGTTTGCAAGTGGTTACTCCTGGATGCATTATACACGTTAGGCACTAGATCGGCTCACACACTCCTCATATTGCATATGCATGAGTGTTTATGCTTATTCATGGATGGAAATTTTTGGTGTAATCACATGGATGTTGCATATGGATGTATGTTATGTGCACACATATAGATGTTATACATTATGTTAGGAATTGCATACATATGGATTCATTTCACTAACATAATTTGCATTGATGATATTTGCATTAGATAAGTACATATACACACACCTTTGCATATGTTCATACAACATTTAGAATCTTGTAAGTACAATGATTGCTCGTGGATGATGTTTTGAGTAGATGGATGATTGGATGGTAGGATACGTTCTTCCTAACTTGAAGATTTCGGGGACGAAATCCTTTAAGGAGGGGAGAATGTAACAACCTGTATTTTCAATAACCTGTAATGATGTAAATCGAGGCAGAATTTAATTCTAAAATCTGAATCAAGGGAAAAGGTCTATGCCATTGCGTTTGTCTCGGAAAAATACGCGAAATAGAGTCCGAGTTTTCAAAAATCGGAGTCCGTATGACCCGATTAAGGCCCAACGAAGTTTTCAGAAAAATTCAAAGTAAAAACAGATTTCAAATTCAAGTTTGAATTTGAAAAATTAGGTCAGATTGGGCTAGGCGGGAAAGTTCCCGCCAGAGCACCCAAGTCGACAGCCCTGTCGACTTGGGAGTCGACTTGGTTGGACCCAAGTCGACAGCCCTGTCGACTTGGCTGTCGACTTGGTCCAGCCGGGCAGTTCTGCCTGGTGCACCATTTTGGGTTTGTGTTGAGTTTGGGGGCCAGATTCAGTTTTGAGGGCTGAGATTGGAACTAGGGTTTAATCCTATGGCCTAAAACACTTGCCTAATCTATAAATAAGACCCTAAGCTAACCCTAAATCATCATTATTCATTCTAGTAACTAAACTATGGCAAAATCAATCCTCTCATGGCCTCCACTCTCTTCATAAAATTCTAAATAAATTTCTATGAGAGATTTTCCATGCATACAAGTGTTTTCAAGCTTGTATGAACATCATTAGCTTGCATTCAAGTCAAGTTTCCATATTTATATCATAAAGCAAGAGTTTTGATCATTTTGGCTTAAGGGTTTTCTATTAAAGCTTGCATTTTGGGTTTAATTGGTTGCATAAGGGCTTTGTCATATTTCCTAAGCATTGTAAGCCCTATTCTACTTTCATACTTAAACTCTAAAGTTAAATGTATGATATGCAAGTTTGCCATGATATGCAAGTTTACTATGATGTGTTATGCAAGTTTACTATGATGTGATATGCAAGTTCATCAAGTTATGTTATGCAAGTTTGATATGCAAGTTGTCATATGATATGCAAGTTATGTTATGCAAGTTTGATATGCAAGTTGTCATATGATATGCAAGTTATGTTATGCAAGTTTGATATGCAAGTTGTCATATGATATGCAAGTTATGTTATGCAAGTTTGATATGCAAGTTTGTCATATGATATGCAAGTTATGTTATGCAAGTTTGATATGCAAGTTTGCCATATGATATGCAAGTTATGTTATGCAAGTTTGGGTTGAACATTTGGCTCATGTTATCATGTTATGCAAGCTTATCTTGGGCTTATGAACATAAAGCTTCAAGCTTTATGCTAAAGGTTGCATTTTGGCAACATGTAAGTTATCATATCCCTTATGATAACTTGCATGTGAGGCTAAATGCGAACTTATGGCCATTTTTACATGTCATTTATCACCATGTATCACCAATATGCTAAGTTTGGTTTTATGCATGCTTTTGAGGCCTAAAAATGTAATATGCAAGTATATGAACATATGTACGGTTCATATGCCACCATGTTGAACTTGTGGCTTCAACACCTTTATGCCGTGATTATGCCAAGTTCCCTCTTTCTATCCTTTATGCGCTATTGCGATATGTAAGCGATGGGATTGCGTTTGGGGTTGGGTAAACTTAAAAGACATAAAAACATAAGCTTGGGAATTTACCTATTAAGTTAGGTCTACCCATTGGGAATTTACCTATTAAGTTAGGTCAACCCAATTGCTTGAAAATTTGTAACATGTTTTGGAAACATGATGGACATGACACTTAGAAAAGATAAGTGTGACCAACTCGAGGTTGGGTTGAGTTTGTAGCGTAAACCTACCCGGAACCGACCGGCTTAACTAGTTGCTACAAACAATAGGACCCAATGTGAGAAGTTGGCCATGTTGTACCTTGAACCCGAGGTTAGACCAAGTTGTGGTGTAAAACTACCCGGACCCGCCCGGCTTAACTAGTAACCACAACAAGGTCTAATGTGAGAGGTTAAGGCGCATTAAATTAATTAATGCCTCGTGATTAGGGTTAAGTCATGGTCCACTTAATACTTAACCAATTTGGGCTTGGTAGATTAATCAGGGTTAAGTCGTGAACTCATCGTTACACTTAACCAAGTTAATCCATGATTAGCAAGAGGGTTAAATCGTACTTAACCCACTAGAAAATCCTAGCAATGGGGGTCCACTCCAGCAGTAATCCCAAGTTTGTATCATCATTGCCCTAGGGACTAGGTTAGGGTGTGGGGCACGAATTACTGGGCTGGAGGTAAGCGACCAATAAACGACGGCCGGGTGGTACGCCGATGTAGTTCCGGACGGACTATGGTCGTGCACGTAGTCCGTATTTGGAGAAGTCACCCATGGGTACCAGTAGATCGAGACTGTGCACTCATGTTTATGGTGTCCAGGGGTTGGCACCCTAGGGCTTGATACACCCGAAGGGTGGACCCGGCACAGTTCGACTACAATTATGTTTGGGCCGTATTGACACCAACACGTGACGAGTTAGGCTTATAGGGAGCCGATCGACTAGACCGTTTGGTTGGACCTTGTGTTAGGGTCACTTCATGTTATTGGACCTCGTGTTAGGGTCACTTCATGTTATTGGACCGTGTGTTAGGGTCACTTCATGTTATTGGACCTTGTGTTAGGGTCACTTCATGTTATTGGACCGTGTGTTAGGGTCACTTCATGTTATTGGACCTTGTGTTAGGGTCACTTCATGTTATTGGGCCAAAGCTTGGGCCAAGGGATCAATACTTGTTATTCAAGTCATGTTAGCTTGCTAGTACACCTGTGGTGCAAAACCCCTAAACCTGGTTATGCGATGACACCTTTATCTACCTTGTTAGTTAATCATCATGCTAGTATGTTGTTATCCTTATGTTCATCCCTGCTGCTCATGACAGTTAACTTTATCAGTTTACATTGATTGTAGTAGGGCTTACTCAGTCTTTTTGACTGACCTGTTTTCTTTCGCCTCTTTTCTTCCGTTCCCCCCAGGTTCTCAGGGAGGGAATATTGGAGCTTAGCTGGATTTCTGATCGCTTGCTTGTGGGATTTTAGCTCATGTACGGTCTTGACATGAAGCTAGCTATGGTTATCACTTATTTTGGGGATAACACTTATGTATTTCAGTTTTTCAGTAGTGTTGTTTTTATCTAGACTTGTTTATTTGGAAAGTTATGTTGTACCAGACTTGTTTTGAAATGGTTTGAAATCTTCCGCTGTTTTACTTATCTTATTTACTCTGTTTACATATATACATATGTTCTTGTTCTGCCCTGATATATCATTATGCATGTTTACCTGATTCAAACGCCCCTCCAAAGTCAGAGTGCTTCCAAGAGTCACCCTGGCGGAGGTGGGGTGTTACATTGGTTGTGATTGGTATGAAAATTGGTTGATAGCGAATAGTTGAAATTGATTGTTTGTGGTTGAAATTGATTGATTGTGGTTGAAAAATACCCGTTTGTGGGTGAGAATTATTTGGTTGAAACCACATAGGATTAGTTTGTGAAAATGAAAAAAATATACATGCCGCCTGCGTGCGAACTAGATGCATGAAATCCCCATTGTCAAAAGCTGTGAGGCTTTAAGGTAGAGCGAGGAGCCGTACTAGGGACGGCCCCGGCTTTAACTACCCTGCCGTTATGCTGCCGAAATTTTGAATAATATTCATGTGTTAGAATTATTTTCATGTGTTGAAACTATATTCGTGTGTTGAACCTTCATATGTTGAATAGAAATTCATTCGTTGAATAGAAATTCATGTGTTGAATGGTATTCGTGTTTTAAAATAAATTGTTTTATAATAAAAATCATATTTTTATCATCTATATGAATTATATAAAATAGTCGTGTTTTGAAATAAATTGTTTTATAATAAAAATCATATTTTTATCATCTATATGAATTATATAAAATAGTCGTGTTTTGAAATAAATTGTTTTATAATAAAAAACATATTTTTATCATCTATATGAACTATATAAAGTAGTCGTGTTTTGAAATAAATTGTTTTATAATAAAAATCATATTTTTATCATCTATATAAACTATATAAAATAGTCGTGTTTTGAAATAAATTTTTTTATAATAAAAACCATATTTTTATCATCTATATGAACTATATAAAATAGTCGTGTTTTGAAATGAATTGTTTTGCAATAAAAATCATATTTTTGTTATATACATGAATTGTTAAAAATAACGAAGTGTTGAAATAATTGTCGGTTGGATAAAAATATCATTTTTATCAAATATATGAAAAGAAAATAGTTTTGAAATGGAAGAATCGATTATATTTATATGTATAAATATAATTAAAATATATTGAATAACGAAGCTGTTGTTCGTGTTTTGAAACCCTGATTTCAAACGATTAGTGCGGGAGATCCGACCATCGGATTTTCCCGAAACCAAAACCGTTGGGTTCGCTTTGGAAATATCTTTCCAACGACACCAACTTTGTAAAGATCCAACGGTTAGATTGTCTGGAATGTGTAATTCAAATCTGAAGAAAAACAGCGCCAGAATCGATTATATATATATATATATATATATAATTAAATTAAATCGAATAACGATGCTACAGTTCGTATTTTGAAATCGAAACTTCAAACGAGTGTACCGGGAGATCCGACCGTCGGATTTTCCCAAAACTGGAACCATTGGATTCGTTTTGAAAAGATCTTTCTAATGATGTAAAATTTGCGATGATCCAACGATTAGATTTTCAGATAAGTGTAAATCAAATCTGAAGAAAAACAGCGCCACGACTGCGTTATGGCCCGAAGCGTCGTTTGATTGAATTGCTATTTTTAAATAAATAAAAATAGCGATAAATCGTTATAAAATATTATAAACGATATGGAATGTGAAATTTATAAACTAACTGAAGGTTAGCTAAGTCGAATGGGTTCCTGGATTTTGATATTATGTTGGTTTCAGCCTTCGGGGTTAATATTTGGGAAATCGTTCTCTTACTGATCTACGGTTAGTGACTGATGAATTGAAATGAGGCGTATGATGTGTTTGTGTAGCACTTTTTATTATATACGCGAGTTGCTCAGAAAGACCGAGTTTATCCCATTCTGAACAACAGAATCGACGATAAGAAGTCGAAGATGAAGACGATGATTGAAGACCGAAGATTTTCACCTCAGTTGGATGGTAACTGATGTCGTGATTGGGAGGCATCCCGAAATATGGATAATGAGTGGTGATCGTCCAGCCGTACGTGGAGATCGATGGGTATGCGAGGTATATAGTGCCTCCGGTTTCGTTCAGACCAGAACAGACTTGCAAATGGACTATGTGTCTGACATTGGAATTCATTCTGTGTGATTGATAGCCATTAGTTGCATGGCGTGAATTGCCTGTGTGGCATGCTAAGATGCAGTGATCAAGGCTTATGTTGAAAAGCAAAGTCTTGTGGTTGATGATCAAAGCACTGCCTGTGTGGCGTAGCTTTGTGTATAACGTGAATTCGCGAGCCTCACACCCCGGTATGAACCAGAAACGGGAGAGGACCTCAGGGAGGGCATGTGTTTCCTTCTAGCTAGAGGTGGTGTCAGTGCTTAAACTGGCTGATATTTATATTATTTTCACCTGTGCGGTTGTTGCTGTCGCGAGGCGCCTCGGTTATATCGGTGACTATGTGAAACCGATGGAGTCATTCGTTGGCTCATTTACGCCCCAAAGGGCGGGGAAACGTAGTGTCCAGGAAATTTAATCCACATCGGTGGACCGACCCTGACGATCCAAGGGTCGATGCGCTCTGACCCTGAGACATGGACTAGATTGTCTCGAAGTTGGTAAGGACTATCTTTTGCCTTGGTTCATGACGGAAATTCAATTTCCAAATACGTGATTGTGCGGTTTTGATTGTATACCTATATATGACGACATAGTGGTATGGGGCATTAATGCCGTCTATGATTGATACTTGTGATTTGAAATTATTTTTGAAACATATAAACACTAGTAATAATATCAAATGCTTTTGTTTTATTCGTATCAAGCATATTTTGGCCACTATAAGGCAAAAACTCTATCCTCCGGTTTGCGTTGCATTGCGTGATGGGAACTGAGTCTTATAATGGCTTCATTTTTATAAAAAGCATTGCGATGTTTAAAAGATTTACCTGTTGTAAAGCACCGGCAATCCAATGGAGTAAACCCGTTCCACGAAAGTGGCGTAGTCCTTTGATTAGCCATATTATAAATGTGTTAAGTAGATCTCTCATTCCAGCCTCATGACTGACTCGTAGTTTGTTTCACTTGCAAACTCGGGTGCCCCTTTTTCTATACGGGCAGCCTTGTATTCAGGTTTTATCTGTCTCTTTCTGGATAGCTGGAGCTGAAGATGGATTCTATCATTTATCTCTTTTTATGCTGTTCAGCTCCTATTGTACATATTATGTTTTTTTTCCACTGTAGACACTTATGTATAGCTGAACTGTATTTGTACTAAGTATGATCCTGTATACTGTGTAACTCTGATGATTGTGTTTATCCAGTGTACTATTTGTACATTATCCGGTGTATTTATTTAATTCTGTTCTGCTATTATCTGTTTATGTATTATATTCCAAAGATTACCCTTGCCACCATTAGTGCGGGGTTTGGGGTCGTCACATTGAGTGAGAATAGGTACAATTGGAGCATGCTAGGCCATATGACGATGAAGATTTGTTATTGCTTGCTTTATAAACAAACAAATCTACAGAAAAATTGATAGTACAAGGTACATTTTTGGTTTAAATACTGCAAAATATTGGTATGTTGTATTATTGGTTTGTTTCCTCTTGTTTCAGGATGCCACTTCGGAGATGTATATTATGTAATTATATTGTATTGGATTTTTCTAAACATCCTCCGTACAAAGGAGACCCTGCTGAATTTTTCCAAAATTTCGGGAGATGAATTTTTTTCCTAAACTAAAACTGTATATAGAAAATATAAGGTATTAAGGTTGATTCAATTAAAATACATTGTGCATGCAATTGAATCGAGCGTATAAGCTTCATATTGAAACAATATAGAGTACATTATGATTAGAATATAAGTTGTTTACCTTTCCATATAAGAAATTGCGAGGACGCAATTTTATTAAGGGGGGAAAGTCTGTAACAACCATGTTTTGACATTGTAATTATATATTTATTAAATTAAATTAAAGGGGATGTTTACGTTAAATGGTGATACATAGTTGAATAAATTGTTCAAGAAATATGAAAAGGTTTTGAATATGTAATTAACGTAGCGAACAAGTAAATATGTTTTGTTATTTGATGCTAGGTTTACAAATAAAATGAATGAGCGTTAAATGGAGTAAAAATTGTTTAATTGCCGAAAATGAAAATTTGTAGAGCATGGTGATCTATTTATATTAGATGAAAATCTTGAATGCAATTGGATAAAATAAATTGTTGAATATAAGTAATTGAAATAGTGGAGAAATAAAGTTATTATGGTTGAAGGTTGAATCAATAAATACAGTCGGCCAACTTCAATGAAATACGCTGACATGTTATCAAAGTTCAGTTTATAAAACAATTGTATGTTAGCCATGGTATTTATTTCTGTGAATTAAAGCTCATAGGTACTATAAATTAACTAAACTAGGATTAAAATTTAATTGTTCAAATTCTTAAGGCCCAAAGGACCGAGGCCCAAACTTGTTTACTTTTTCTTTCTCTGGAAGCCACAACTGGGTTTGCTGACTTCTTCTTTCGGAAATCAGAAACCCATCCCCTTCTGTTTTTATTTTTCTCAATCCCTAAAATCGAAATAGAAAAAAAATAGAGGGGCGCGCGATGTAGACTCATCACTGAAGTGGGCAATTCAGAGGGGGTACGAGCCTGGACGAGAGGACTGCGCCTCCAAGTCGCATGCGCGGAGGAGGCTCCTTGGCCTGAGCACTAGCGGTTGATGTTGGAGGAGGAGCGGCAACACAAGGTGTACGGATTAGGTAGTGATGAAGACCAGTGACAGCAATAAGAGCCGCTGATTTGGAGGCGTTGTCCGGTGAGTCTTCCCCTCACTCACATCTATGTCTTCACCCATAATAGTTATATCTTTGCATATCATTGTGTGATTGGATTGAATTGCTTAGATGAATGAATTGGTTGAATTGCTTGGATGAATGAATTGGTTGAATCTATATGGTTGTCATCTAATTGTTTATGAAATCGAATTGATCAATGAATTTTGTGCCGGTTTAATGTTTAATATAGAGGGGAAGTTAATATTGGAGGTTGGGTTTGAAATGATGAAAATCCTGTAGCATTGATAATCATCAGATCTGTGTTTGGAGAAGGGATCAGCAAGTGATTTATGATGTGTGGAGATGATCAGGGGGTTGCAGCGTCCGGTGGGGTGCGTGTGCACATGCACTGGTGCACTGATATGCACGATGAGTCTAATATATGATGGAAGGGGAACATCATCAATAATAGTACTTATATGAATACTCATCACATGGGTAAGTTGGGTATAAAGTTGGTTAGTGTGTTCATATAGTATGTTAAATTAAGAAGGGTAGAAGTGATAACACAAAGAAATGGGGCACAACATACTTTAGTTAACAAATAAAAGAAGAGATGAATTAATGGGAACTAAAATATCAAATGAGAAAAGAGAGGGTAGTAGCAGAAGAAGGGACGGAAAGAAGAAGGGACAGGAAAATAAGGCATGCGTGAGTTTGGGATTAGTGGGCTACAGATTGGTCCAGAATTTGAAGTAGAAAAAAAAGTGGTGCAGCAGGTTCAACAAGAGAAGTGGCCACGGTTAGAAAAAATTCAAGGGGAATGAAAGGTGGTAACAGGAAATCAAGGAAAGAAAGGAAAATGCAGATGAGCAAGAGACGCGTGGGCTTGGAGTTATTAGGCTAGAAGTAACTGGGCCTAGAAATATAAAAGGAAAGAAAGAAATAAAATAAATATTAAGGAAAGAAATGGGTCGAACATATTGGGCAGAATAATTAAAAGAAAACAAAATGAGGGAGAAGAAGTATTTGGGCCGGGGATTTATTGGGCTGGAGTCAGGAAAATTAATAATAAGGGATTTTTAGGTTTATATAATAACTTAAGTAAAATAACTTACATATTTTATAAGAAGGTATGGTTTGGTTAATATAAATACATATATGAAGAGAGATTATAATCCAAATGGCATTAAATTATAGACAAGTGATTGTTTATATATGTTATTTGTTTTGAGCTATGCAGCTTGAAATATTGAGTTTGTTAAATTGACTCAAGTTGATGACCGTGTCCTTTAAAATAAGAGATGTTTCAAAAAAAAAATTATTTTAGTTTATTGAAGTATCGTCTAACCTTAAAAGATGCACGCTAATCGTTTCGAAGAGTCCAGAATATATATTCCACTTCAATTCGATTATGCATTGTGTGTCCGAGACTGTTAAAGATGATTAGAGACAGAGTTATACAAAATAGTGTCGTCGGTTTGTCCAGTCCGAGGACAACTTGTATTGTCGGGTGTCTGACAGAGTATATCTATCAGATCTTACCCATTGACTTTTCTTAAGTGTATTACGTTGGTGGCGAAGGAATTCCTTTCTCTTAGCTTTATGCCTGTAATATTTTTGGGAAAATAAACGAGTGTTCAGACAGATATGATGATGTGGCATCCAAAGTAATTGAAGAAGTGATTTGTCAAAAAGGTAAATGTGGTCTCAAGCCTCACAACCGGGAAATGACAAAAATCGGGAAGACTTCATAGCTAGTTGGGTCGCACCCAAGCAGGGTGTATTATCACCATCTAGAGAAATTCCTTTTTATCTTCTCATCCCTTTTTGTTTTTACTACTGCAGCATTCAGTAACGTTTGCTGATCCCAACCGTGGGGTGATAATACATTTGCTACACTCAAGTTAAATGAGTGGGCAGTCATGTATGGTCAGATTGCAAGACGTTCTTGCTGAACCCCAGTGTATCCCCTCTAGAGTACACTGATCGGTAGGTGGTCCCATACCTTATCATCGTTGGAATCCAATCTCCAATAAGAGCCCTGCGGTTTTTGATTTTATATTATGTATATGGAGCGTGAGATGCAAGCGTTCCACTAGATGATTATTTATTTGATAAAAACTATTGTAATATCAGATGAATTTCATATTAAAATGTTTTGGGTTATCGTAAGGTAAAAACCATCCATGTTTATGTGTGGATCGGTCTTACGATTACTTTTCTTTCTGAAATATTTTCTAAAAATTAAATAAATCTGTTCTCATAAGAGAAAAACTCTGTTCCATTATTTCCTTGTTTTCAAATTATTTTTAAATTGTTTACTCACACTAGTCCCCCTCACTAACCCAGAGTTTAATTTTCTGTGTTTTCCATAAAATATTGGGTACTCATAACCATTATTATGAGTAGACAAGTGATCCTGGTACTATATGGAATCCTTTTGAATTATTTTGGACTTGGGATTCAAGAACCAGCTTAGTGACTGTATCTATAATTCTATATCTAAGTATCCAGTTTGTATGATGTATTGGGCCAATATTATGTATGATGTTATATTCTGATGATGTAATAAACTCTGATATATACTATGTTATGTAATATTATATTTTGTAAAAATTCCACTATGAGATTCTGATGTTTGTGTTAGTTCTATTCTCTATCTATTCTATTCTTAAATAATGACACGACTTTCGAGGTCATCGAAAATCGCGCCATTACAGTTGGTATCAGTGCTTAAGGTTTACCGAATACCTGGGCTCTGGGTGAATATTGAGAGAGCGTATTTGTAAACTTAAACTATAATATAAATTGTAATATATATAATATAGATCAACCCAAGTTAGCGACTTAAGTCATCTTTAAAAATATCTTCCGATTGAGTTTGGATTATCAAACTATTATACTCAGAAAGTTGAAAATGAGTTCTCGTGGAAGAAGAGGCCGAGGAGCGAGTGGGACGACCACAACGACTAATGGGCATATCGTGACTCCGATTCCGGCTGATACTTCATAAGTAGTCCCCGCTCAGATTCAATCAAATTTTGCAATAATCTATAAGAATTACACAACTCATGGAGGAAAGGTTTTTAAGGGCACTGAATCATTGGTGGAGGTTCAAGCCTAGATAAGATCATGCGAGAAGATATTTAAGGGCTTGAAGTTGGACGATGAGTAGAAACGTCTTTTGGCTTCATAGCAACTTGAGGAAGCCGCAACAATCTGGTGGGATGCCCAAACTGCTAATACTCCCGAAAAAGAATTACCTGGGCAAATTTCAAAGAAGCATTTGAAGCACAGTATCTGCCTTCCATTGGAAAGACAAGGATGTACGGGGATTTCATTGATCTGAAGCAAGGAAGCATGACTGTTACTGAATATGAGAACAAGTTTAATGCACTCTCAAGCTTTGGATCGGAGTTGGTCAACACTCCGCTAAAGAAGAATGAAATGTTTATAGCTGGTTTGAAGGATAGTTTACAATCCAAAATGATGGGGCACTTGAAGGACCCGTTTGTTGAATTGGTGGACTTAACTCTCAGATATGAAGGTTTGGAGGCTAAGAAGCCGGTAGCAAAAGCCCAGACTGGAGAAACGAGTGGAGGGAATTCTTTGAAGAGAAAATTCAATCCAGACTGGAAAGACAAAGGCAAAGGAAAGGAAGGACAGTAGAAAACTAGAGGGTGCTTTAAGAATGTTCCGTGTCACAATTGCAAACAGAAAGGACACATTGCTCGATTATGTAAAAAGAAGGGGAACAAGAAGACTCAGGAACCTCAACAACAGCAGCCTCAGCAACCACAAAATCAAAGAAATGAAATGGTGATGAAGAACCTTTGTTTCAGCTGCCATCAACCTGGGCACATGGTGAAAGATTGCCTACTGATGAAGAAAGCACCCCAGACCAAAGTTTATGCTGTTAAAGATGAACCATCTGCTTCCCAGGATGTGAAAGGGAAGGGAGCGCTGGAAGGTACTTTACAATTAAATGGAGTTTTTAATCGTGTTTTATTTGATACGGCGCTTCACATATCTTTATTTCCTCAGAAACAGTAAATCAATTTCATCTTAAACCAAAGTTTTCCCCATCCTATTGGCTGGAAAACGAGTTAAAAATGTGTAGTGAAAATGTAGCGCTTTCGTATCTTTTGCATTTCATTCTTTTTGATTTCTATATCCTGGATTTCAAGGGTTTTAATTTTATTCTTGGTTTGGACTGGTTAAGTAAATTCTAAGCTAAGAAAAAATGTGATAAGGAGATTGTAACCCTTATAACTAGCATCGGACGGAAAGCCAGGATACCATGTGGGAAACCTGGTATTCATACCTGCAGTTTCTTGTATGCTTTAGTAGCACCACAAGAAAATCTAGAAACACTGGAGGCAGTTAAAGACTTCAAGGATATACCCCCGCATCTAGATATATAATTGCGGATTGAATTAATTTCGGGAGCAAGACCGATAGTTCAACCAAAGAGACGAATGGCTCCAAAGGAAGTTATGGAACTAGATAAACAAACCCGGGATTTGCTGAATAAAGGCTTAATCCAACCTAGTTTCTCTAGTTGGGGTTCAATTGTGTTTTGTAGTAAAATCTGATGGGTCAATAACATTGTATGTGGACTATAGAGAGCTAAACAAGGTGACCATCATAAATAAATATCCATTACCCCGAATCGATGATCTTTTCGACCAATTGCATGGAGCAACAGTGTTCTCTAAAATGGATTTGGCAATGGGATTTCACCAGTTAAGAATTGCTGAAGATAGTATTCCTTTAACAGCATTTAGAGGCCCAGATTTCTTTTATGAGTGGTTGGTTATGCCTTTTGGGCTAACCAGCGCACCAGCATTTTTCGTAGACCTGATGAACCGAGTTTTTAGGAAAATTCTAAATAAGTTCGTTCTTGTTTTCATTGATGATATTCTAGTTTATTCAAAGAATGAAGAGGAGCACCACCATCATCTTAGAGTAGTATTAGAAACTATAAGAAAGCACATGTTGAAGGGAAATTTTCCAAATGCCATTTCTGGAAATCTGAAGTGAGAATTTTGGGGCATATCGTAAATGGAGATGGAATATCGGTAGACCCTGTCAAGGTTGAAGCGGTACAACAATGGAAACAACCCCGTACATTAACCAAAGTTCATAGTTTCCTAGGATTAGCGTGATACTACCGAAGATTCATTCAGGACTACCCCAAGATATTTTCTCATTTGACGAAGTTAACAAAGAAGGGCTAGAAGTATATCTGGACTCCTAAATGTGAGGAATCTTTTCAGGAATTATAAAAGAGATTGACGGAAGCACCAGTTTTAGCTGTTCCTTGATGGTAAAAGTGGATTTGTAGTTTACACCGATGCTTCTAGAGTTGGATTGGGAGCTGTTCTGATGCAAAATGGTCATGTGATTGCATATGCAAGCAGACCACTAAAGCTACATGAGAAGAATTATGCTACGCACGATTTGGAGTTGTTGGCGGTTGTCTTTGCATTGAAAATGTGGAGGCACTATCTTCTGGGCAAAAAATTCGAGCTTTTCACCGACCATAAACCGTTAAGATATTTATTTTCTCAAAAAGATTTAAATTTGAGACAACAACGATGGTTGGAGTATCTCGCATCATATGACTTGGATATTGTGTATACGCCTGGGAAAGCAAATGTAGTAGCTAACGCCTTGAGCAGGAATGCAATCTTATCTCTGTTGGAGGTCACTCCGACTCTCTAAGAAAGGATTATGAGCAACCAGAGAAGAGATGCCAAATTACAGGAAATAATTCAAGAAGTTATGAAGAGGAAGGAGTCAGATTTTGAGCTAGATAACTGGGGTGTGCTTAAGAAAAACAATAGGTTGTGTGTTCCAGATGTGGATGGATTAAGACAAGAAGTTTTAAAGGAGTGTCATGCATCAAGGTTAAGCATTACCAGGGATCCATAAGATGAAAAATGACATGAGGCGAGTATTCTGGTGGCTAGGAATGAAGAAGGATATTATAGCTTTTGTAAATGAATGTCTTTGTTGTCAACAAGTCAAAGGAGATCATCAAAGGACTACTGGTTTACTGCAGCCTTTGGAGATTCCAAATTGGAAGTGGGAGATGATATCGATGAATTTCATCGATGGACTACCCAAAACGAGAAAAGGTTTTGAAGGGATATGGGTGATAGTAGATCGACTAACTAAAAGTGCTCATTTTATTCAGGTCAAATCAACACGAACTGCCACATCTTTAGCCGAAGTTTTCATGAGAGAAATTATACGATTGCATGGAGTTCCAGTAAGTATAGCAAGTGACAGAGACCTTATCTTTACGAGTAAATTTTAGGAAGCTTTGCAGAAGACTTTGGGAAGCAGGCTGAATTTTAGCACAGCTTACCACCCTCAAACAGATGGCCAAACTGAAAGAATTAATCGGATCTTAGAGGATTTACTGTAACAACCCGTATTTTACGTATCGGAAGATCGTAAAATATTTTTATTTTAATACCCGAGGGTTGGATCATTCTCATCTTTTAATATGTTGCTTATGGGGATGTGAGTCATGTCCATAATTTTTACTGATTTTGTTTGTGAAAAATTTGCCCCTGTTAGTCTTGCATAGGGAATAATTTTTGACTCAGGTCGAATTAGAGGGTGAGACCCGTGCTATTGGAAAGGAATTGATGTTTGCCTTTCCGTAGAGTGGTTACATTAAGGATTTGGCTCAACGGTTTGGAAGAAATCATTGTTTTAAGGTTTTTCAGTTGGTTGTTCAGGTTTAGGGATCTTAATGGGCTAATTTGAGGGAGGCCCATTAGTGGGCTGGTGGAAACTATAAATAGATGGTAAGGGATATGGGAAATGGTTTTAGTTTTCCATGCTCTCATTTGGTGCCTTGAGCTCCTTCTTCTTCCAACACCTTTCCACCATTAAAATTCATAATCCAAGGAGGGAAATTGAAGATCTACACCATTGGAGGCTCGATCTATGTCAATTGAAGCAAGGATTCATCAGATCAAGGTGTTTGGTGCGAGGTGCTTGCTATCTGAATTTCTATCTCATTGATTTTTGCTTGTTTGGGAGAACCGGTGAGTGATTTACATGATTCAATGAAGTTTATGGGTAGTTGATCATGTTTTTCATTAAATTCAAATGTTTTTCCATAGATCTATGCATTGGTAAGTCCATTTCCATATAACCACCCTATGATCTGATTTAGCAAGTTTAGATAGGCAATTCCTAAGATATTTCATGTGAATGTGTAGGTTAGATCCATGGTTTTGTTCATATGTACATTTATGGTGATTTTTACATAATTATTGATGGAATTGACATATTGGTGTTATTATTGATTCCATATCATGCTTGTGGTCATATTGTATGAGTTGGTTTCGTCGAACGAAATGTTTTGGTGAAGTTTTAGTCAAAAATGAAGTTGCATTGAAGGATGCAGGTTTCGAGTCGAGCATGGTGGGTCGGTCGAGCCTAAACCATGTCTTGGAGAACAAGTCAGAACTATGTCCCGGTCGGACGGTCTCATCTGGGTCGGGTCGAGCAGGTAGATTAATTCAGTCTGGATGTGGGTCGGTTGTGCAGAGTTGTGTGGGGCGGTCGGCCTCTAAGTTGAAGGTGGGTCGGTCGAGCAGGTTGGTTGATCTGGTCTGGATGTGGGTCGGGTCGAGCAGTATCTGGGGTCGGGAAAACCAGGTACAAGGTTGGGTCGGTCGGTCCTATGAGAGGTCAAGGTCGATCAGTCAAGGCTGTTAGCAGCGCTTTTAAACGCCAAGGTGAATGGCCTAAGTGCTGTGATTTGTTTCTTTTAGCAAATTGATGTGATGTTATGGATTGTTTCGAACCTTATGATTTTTCTTTGGTTCTAAAATGGTGATAACTTCGAAGTGAATTCCATGGAGGAATGATGGAGTATGGTGAATTGTTTTTCGGAGGCAACGAATGTGGAAATGACTCAAGGATGTATTGGGTTCATATGAGGTGATTGCTCTAAAGTGTTCTAAGCTAATTAGTAGTCATAATTGATAATGACTAGAGATGAGAATGCCAAGGGATTTTCATTGTCGTAGGTTTAGCGGACTCAAAGCAGGTGTACAATTGAAGACTAATTGTAGGTCGAGTGCCCTGGGCATCGTGTATGGTCTAGACACGTGTTGTGTATAGCTTGTGGTTTTTTTTGCTAGAACCGGGGCATTGTATATGGTCCTTGACAATTGATGGCAAGTTGTTAGCCAGTCATATGATAACGAGGGTTCCAAAGCAATGTTGGCGGTGATAGCTAGAGTTAGTCATGGACGTCTGAATGCTTGTTGTGATCATGATTGAGTCGCTAGTGCTATGTATGAATGGTTACTCTAATTGCCATGATTGAGTTGTTATTTCTTTGGATGTATGGATCATAAAGGCTATCACTGTCAGGTGTGGGGAAGGCAGGTGTAAGTTTTCTCTAGAGCTGGGTAGATTAGTTGTTTATTTACCCATCCTCGTATACTTTATTGATGAAGTTTGTTAGCTGTTTTATCGCTAACTAAGACTATTGTTTGACTCAAGGTTTTATGTTTTCTCTTATTACCTTGGGTTGTTCATCCGGTTGTGGATGGGCAGATTGAGTAGCAGGTGACAGGTGATGCTTTAGTGAGGATGATGATGTTGATCGTTGGCAAGCAGGAGGCTCACGTGCCAGTTTTACTACTATCTAGTATTTGTTTCCACTGTTTGATAATTCTTTGAGTGTTGTAGAGAGGCAAATTATACAAACACTATTGTTGTTGTCCACGTGTATGGGAAATACTTTCCAGTTGTTATGAAAGTTTAGTGTTTTCTACTTTACTATCACTACCTGTTATATATGTTCTATTATATTTTATCCTTGCACTGTGACTTTACGACAGGTTCCGCTTATGTATCATACCTTGATGATCGTCCATAGCTGCCTGGCACACCTTTCAGTGCATTATTCTTCTTGTATAGTGTAGGGGGTGTGGGTGGTTGTTACATTTGGTATCAGAGCTCTGGTTAACGATTATGGCCAAAGTTCGAAGACGTAATTACGTATGAGAGACATACTTGTAGATTTCGGTTGGATGTTTACTATATATTAGCATATATAGTAGTAACGGTTGTATCTCTTTAGCAGTTTTTCTTAGATGTGACTAATTATTCTAAATTGCAATTTAGAATGTGTCGACGCTATACGAGACATTCTGCTGGGGGAGAAGCTGTAAATGTAGGGGGTAATGGCTGGGCACCTGATTACCCGACCATGTTTGAAGCTAAGATAGAAGCATGCCTTCGAAGGAGCCCCGCTCCAATGCAGTAATGGTTGATGTTAGAGTCCAAATGCCTAGAGTTGTAGAATTTGCAAAGTTATGCAAAGACTTTACCTCGCTAGAAGGAAACAGTTCAAGGGCACTGAACCAGTTGAAGAGGTTCAAAGGTGGTTGGATACTTGTGTTCGAATCTTCAAGGACTTGGGTATTGATGATGCAACAAAGAAGAAACTTGCATCAAGGCAGTTAGTGGGCAGAGCAATGGACTGATGGAACTCTATCACACTTGAGACCCCTGAAGAGGATATTACATGGGAAAAGTTCCAAGCTAAGTTTGAAGTAAAATTTATCTCCACCGTGCAGAAGTCAATCCTGTTTAAGAAATTCGTGGAGCTTAAACAGAATGGCCACGTAGTTCTTGGCTAGATTTCTGACTTCGAGGCATTGTCGAAGTATGCTCGTTCATATGTGGATACTCCTTATCAAAAGAACGAGAAATTTGTCTTAGGATTGGATGAATATCTAAGGAATCATCTTATGGATACCTCGTTGATAGCTTTGAGAAGATTGTCGAGAAGACTTTGAGACTGAAAGCCTGTTTCCTAAGAAGATGTTTGTTGTTGCAGGTAAAGAGGAGCAGAAACCACAGTAGGGTGTAATAACAAGAAGAGGAAGAAACAACAACAGAAAGGGAAGGATGGCCAAAAGAAGCAGAAGGGAGAAGTAACTTACTTCAATTGTTGGCAGAAGGGTCATTTTGCTAGTGAATGCAAGAATCCTAAAGCTGAAAAGAAGTGCTTCAAGTGTGGAAAGCCGGGACATGAGAAGAAAGATTATCCAGAATCATCTCAAGGGAAGCAAGCGGTTAAGGCTTATGATTTAGGGGCAGTGTTGTCTTCTTCGAAAGCTCCAACTGCAGAGAAGAAGTGGAAAGGTGTTGTGGTGCAGGGTTCACTTTCTATTCATGGTGTTTCAGTTCGAGTTTTGTTTGATACTGGAGCATCGCATTCATTCATTTGCAATGAGCTTGTTTGTTGCTTGGGTTTGGAACCCGAGATTTGTGATAGACCATTGATCGTGAATAATCCAGTTGGGGGTTTGTCCAGTTTGTGCATGCTTTGTCGTGGTCTAGTGTTGTCGAGTCATGGTTGCTCTTTTGTGTGTGATTGTTTTGCATTGAACTTCGCTGGGTTTGGGATTATCCTGGGTGTGACACCCCACGTCCGTTGATGTCACTCACTAGGGGAATGCATTAAGTTTCGTGAAGCGTTATAGGTAAACAGAAATAGAAATATTACAAGACAGATATAAAAGCAATAGAGGAATTTAAAATTTTATTTCAAACATAAATCATAATATCGTGGTCCAAAATACCATAAGTCTGAAACTACATAAAGCCCATTACAATAATATAAAACTTCTGTCTTATACCAACAGAGTATAGAAAATACATAAAAAGCGTAATTCCCCAAAAGAGACAAAGCCATAGTAGTTAAAGATAGAAACTGAGCAGTACTTCAAAAGCTGCTCCAAGTAAGATGATAACCGAGTCCTGACTAAGCCTGAGAATTCCCACCATGCGAACCTGTGGAGGAGAAACGGAAGAAAGAAGAGGAAACATAAAGGGCCAGACATAAAGTCTGGCGAGTCCAGTTACTTTTAGCAAGTAAATAAGTAAAAGTATCATGACAGGCGTATAAGATGGACCAGAAAGATAACATCAAGTATGACGAGGTAAACATGATAGAGTATATTGCGCTTTTAGAGATTTCTCTGCACAATACTAGTATAACAGATATGTTACAGGATTACATACTCCCTGATTGCTTAACAGAAATAGGATGATCCCAACAGAAATATAATAGTAGTTTTGGGTGTACTCTTGTAATGTATTTTAACCCAAACAGAAGTATCTGGTACCTAAACAGGAATAATGGGTGTTAGCCCATACAGAAACACAGGTACCCCACAGAAACAGACAGGACTAGATGTACCCTATTTACTACCCCTAATCGTTCGGCTCCCTATTCTGTAAATACCCTGTGTCGGCCCCACAATAGGGCGTATTACTTCCTAAAGTGGAAACCTACAGAAGGATACAAACTTATTTACTGGTGCTACAGCGGCTTATTTTCCCAGATGCAGGCTGTATTCATGCACGCACATGAGTCCGTTGGAATGCGCCAGTACACACCTCCTCTCAGATGAACCCCTTATAATAAGTTCAGTAAGCATGCCCTGACCCCTACCTAGTGCGGGGTCCCCCTTTAATAATAGAATGGGTTACTGACTAATATGGGTCCCACACAACAAATGACACAAGCCAACCCTTATAGATCTTGTGTCCCCAACTAACTAGGATTTTGCAAGTTATGCCTAACAGATTTAACATATTCACATAACCCCCTATAGATTTACGGGTTAAATTACGTCTCATATTTGTGCACTTAGACCTCTCACATTAGATTCAACACTTGCGGTCGCTGGATATGTCGGTCGGTTCCGGGCAGATTTCCACCGCAAGTGAAATCTAACCTCGTGTCATAAGTGTCATTACACTTTATAATTACTGTAATCCTAGGCATTAATTATTAATTAATTATACATATGTATTTATAGATGTCCATGACTCTTTCCCCCCCAATTATGTTCATAATTAATTATATTCCCCAATTCATGTTTATAACATTAAGTTATGCCAAACTTTCAATCTACAATTTATGTTCAATTTATACCGTTTCCCCCCTCGTTCCCATTTTAACGTATTCGCATAATTTAACGTCATGTCTGAGCTAGAAAGTTGCTAGGCTAAAATAAAAGGGATAGGGTGACAGAAATGATTATTCTAATAAGATTGACATAAACATGTGGTGGCATAGTCATATAACGACATAATGATAAGATGGACATATATGAACAGATCTAGTGAACATGTGATATTAGAATCAATCTTAACATAACAGGGATGTTTTAACTGGCGTGATAAGATCTAAATAATAATTTAGATGTCAAACTAATAATAGATCCTACTTAACCGCAATATGATAGGAACAAGGTAATCTAAACAGTGAAACCAAGGTAGACCCATCATGACAATTGGGTGAAAATTTAGATCTAAATCTAAAACAAGCCCAACTAATGACAGATCCAAAATAATCACAACATGACAAGTACCAAATGATCTAAAAAGTGAATTAGATCCATAATCAAAACTAGATCTGACATAAATCAGGTTAAGATCCAAAATAACCACAACATGATAGGTACAAAATGATCTAAAATAAATTAGATCCGCAATCAAAAGTAGATTTGACATGATAACGGTTAAGATCCAAATCAACTACAACATTATAGGTACAAAATGATCTAAATAGAATTAGATCTATAATTAAAAAGTAGATCTAACATGATAACGGTTAAGATCCAAATCAACTACAACATGATAGGAACAAATTGATCTAAATAGAACTAGATCTATAATCAAAAAGTATATCTAACATGATAACAGTTAAGATCTAAATCAACTACAACATGATAGGTACAAAATGATCTAAATAGAATTAAATCTATAATCAAAAAGTAGATCTAACATGATTCAATCTTAAGCATATACCCAAATCACAGTCATATCATGTCTTACTTTTAATTATTCAATTCTAAAGGTTACTTGAGCTCACAATAATAGGATCTTTAAGAATAGAAGGAGAAAAGATAAGTTTGAATCCCAGATCTACACTTAAAACACTTGAATCTTTAAACTTGATTTGTAGAAGAAGAAAGGATTATATTCAGTTTAGGCACTGACAACATTTGGCCTCCATTGTTTTTAGTATGAGAAAACATGAGAAATGGGGGTATATTCATAGTTGCCAGCCCCCATAATTCGACTGCCACATCAGCCCTAGGGGAAATCGGGCCATGGGTCGGCACCAACTTGGGTCCGGATGCCCAAAAACTAATATGGGCGCACTTCACAGGTGCGCCAGAACCTTGGCGCACTTGTCATGTGCGTCAGTTATTTCTGCTTTCATCATCAAACTTCTACCATTCATAACTTCTTCATACATTATCTGTTTTACGCAAACCAAGTGTCTATCTTGACCAGAATTTCAAGACGGACGCAATGACGTCGTCCGTTTCCCTTAATTCTGAATATTAAATTAATTATTTTTAAATTTACCCTCTTTAGTGTAATTGAAATGCGAGGTGTTACATTCTCCCCTACTTAAAAAGATTTTGTCTCCGAAATCTCCAAGTTACGAAGAATGTATCCTACCATCCATCATCCATCCACTCATCCACCAATCATAGGCATCCATTGTCCTTAAAAATTTCTAATGCTTATATGAGCATATGCAAAGGTGTGTGTATATGTCCTAACACTAATGTGAAAGATCGGGCGGCCTACTGATTCAGTCGACCTCCTTAATGCAATGTATGTTAGTGTCATGAATCCAATATGTATGCAAATAATCCTATTATAACATGTAAGCTGTATATGTGTGCACAATCATCCGTCTAAATGCGACATCCATATGATGATATATCCATTTTCATCCCTTAAAATAAAGAAAAAAGCACGCACATCCATATGCAGTATGCGAGTGATTGAGCCGATCTAGTGCCAAATGTGTGTGTATATGCATCCACTTGAATCCATCAAACATAACATGTTTCAAACACATGTTTACAATCATGGGACTCCTACCTAAAGATTGAAGATTTGATCGATAGGATATACTTAAATGATAGAAGCAAGCACGAATAAAAGTTTTTGGAAGAGAGGTTAAGAACATTCCCTTGAAAAGAAAAGGGTACGAAGCACAAAATCTTGTCTTCAATCTCTAAGTTGCATCCTCTTGGTTACGTAGCTTCTTAACTTCTGATCCAAGAATACAGAAAGGAACTCGTCTAATTGTTGCCTCCCGTTCTACCTCAACTTCCTCAAGCATGCTCGGCTCAACTACCTCTGGTGTATCGTGCAAACACTTCCGTAAATAAGGAATGTGGAAAAACATCGTAAATATCCATACATAAGCGAAGAGAGTTGTACGCCTTAGTTGGAAAGACAACTGAAGCACCCTATTCTGATATGCTTCGCATAACCAACACCTTTTCAAGTAGCTCCCCTACTTGTTTGTTGAACTCTCTCCTTTCCCTTGGAGCCATATGGCGCACAGGTAATGCAACTGGCTTTGCATTGTCCACCAGGTATTAAAAGTTGATCACGCGCCTCGGAGGCAAGTTCCGAACCCCCTCAAAACATATGAATACTCACGAACTACTGGTAAAAATTACAGATCATCAATAGTTGTGTCAAGAGATTCTAGGAAATTAAGCATGACGGACCCCTTTAGGGTGACAAGAAATCTCGAGGGTCTTCCCATGACAAGTCAGAATTTTAACGATCCTCCTCTAACAATCTAGAGTGGCACTATACATGGCTAGCCAATCCATTCCTAGATCTGACAGTATCCTATAAAACCAAGTACATATGCATCGTATTCAAATTCAATGCCTAACACAGATATTCTCAAACCCTGACAAATCATAGACATATGAGTCGTACCCCCAATGGGGTTTGAGACGACAATGAGATCCAAAACCATACTAGTACTAAGGTGCAAAAACTTAATCACAAAATCCGATATAAAAGAATAAAAAGCGCCTGGATTAAAAAGTTCTAACATGATGATTGGAAAGAGAAAATCAAACTTTCAATAGAAACTTTCCTACCTCTCTCTGGTACATCATCCACGAGAGCATGCACCTGCCCTCTAGAAGATCCTGTCCTTTGGTCCTGCCCTTACTTCTTCGGGCACTCCCTAGTATAGTGTCCGATTTCACCATAGTAGAAGCAAGCATTCTTCCTTTTTCTGCAGTCTTTGACCAAATGACCCATGTTCCCGAAACCATGGCATTTCTTTTTGCTTTGAGCCTTGTCACGCTTTCCGCCTCCTTGTTGTTGTTCTTTCTTGGGCCACACTTTCTTGTTTTGTGTTTCCTCGACCTTAACTTCCTTCTTTTCAGCTTTATCTTCCTCATGCATTAAGGCAATATCAACGAGCCTCTCAAAAGTCGCTCCCATAGGAATATGGGACATAACTAACCCATGTAGGGGTTCATTTAATCCTTTAACAAACCGCAAGGCCTTCTTATGCGGAGTGTCTACCAGTTCCAAACCAAATCTAGCTAGCTGGTTGAATTTGTTCACATATTGTTTAACAGTCATGTTCCCTTGTTTGAGCGCCAAAAATCTCTCCATTTGCATGCTTTTCTCAGCTTGAGAAAGAAACTTCATTTGAAATCTCTGTCTAAAGTCATCCCAAGTTTCCACCGGATGCCCCGCTTGGGTTACTTCCCACCAGAATGAAGCTTCATCCTTTAGTAGCCAGGCGGCTAGCTGAATCTTCCTACGGTCGTCCACATTGAAGATTCCAAATAAGTCCTCTATCTCCTTGAGCCAATTCCTTGCCTATACGAACATCTCAATTCCATGGAATGCTCTTCCTTTCATAGCACGAAAATCTTTGTAGATCTTAGAGAAGTTATCTGCTCATGGAGGGGGAGGAGGAATGACGGGTGCAGTTGGGAGAGGAACGTCAGCTTGACCACCGGTAGGCGTCGTAGCCTCTAGATACCTACGAAACCAGCCTGGTATCGTAACACCCTCAGGAATATTGGGTTCCCCAGACATGCTGAAAAGAAAAGGAAAAAGGGTTTCAAACAGAGAATCGAAAGATATTACATATGGATTTGGGGAATATGTTTTTCAAAACGGACTATTCTTTTGAAAATGCTTTCTTTTAAAATCTTTTTGAAAATAACTTTCAAAATCTTTTATCCAATCTGGTAACCTTCAGCTCTGATACCAAGTGTGATAACCCACGTCCGTTAATGTCACTCACTAAGGGAATGCATTAAGTTTCGTGAAGCATTATAGGTAAGCAGAAACAGAAATATTATAAGATAGATATAAAAGCAATAGCGGAATTTAAAATTTTATTTCAAACATAAATCATAACATCGTGGTCCAAAATACCATAAGTCTGAAACTACATAAAACCCATTACAATAATACAAAACTTCTTTCTTGTACCATTAGAGTACAGAAAATACATAAATGCGTAATTCCCCAATAGAGATAAAGCCATAATAGTTAAAGATAGAAACTGAGCAGTACTTCAAAAGCTGCTCCAAGCAAGATGATAACCGTGTCCTGACTAAGCCTGAGAATTCCCACCCTATGAACCGGGAGGGGGGGGGGGAGAGAAGTAGAAGAAAGAAGAGGAAACAAAAAGGGTCAGACATAAAGTCTGGTGAGTCCAGTTACTTTTAGCAAGTAAATAAGTAAAATTATCAGACAGGCATATAAGATGGACAAGAAAGATAACATCAAGTATGACGAGGTAAACATGATAGAGTATATTGTGCTTTTAGAGATTTCTCAACACCAATACCAGAATAACAGATATGTAACAAGATTATATACTCCCTGATTGCTTAACAGAAACAGGATGATCCTTACAGAAATATAATAGTAGTTTTGGGTGTACTCTAGTAACGGGTTTTAACTCAAACAGAAGTATCCGATACCTAAATAGAAATAACGGGTGTTAGCCCAGACAGAAACACAGGTACCCCACAGAAACAAACAAGACTAGATGTACCCTATTTACTACCCCCAATAGATCGGCTCCCTATTACGTAAATACCCTGTGTCGGCCCAACAATAGGGTGTATTACTTCCTAAAGTGGCAACCTATAGAAGGACACAAACCTATTTACTGGTGCTACAACGGCTTATTTTCCCAGATGCAGGTCGTACTCATGCACACATATGAGTCCATTGGAACGCGCCAGTACACACCTCCTCTCAGATGAACCCCTTATAATAAGTTCAGTAAGCGTGCCCTGACCCCTACATAGTGCGGGGTCCCCTTTTAATACTAGAATGGGTTACTGACTAATATGGGTCCCACATAACAGATGACACAAGCCAACACTTACAGATATTGTGTCCCCAACTAACTAGGATTTTGACAGTTATGCCTATCAGATTTAACATATTCACATAACCCCACATAGATTTATGGGTTAAACTTTACAAGTTAATGGGTCGATATAACCCCAACATATTCAACAGTTTAAGTTTTCTAAATTAATAGGTTCGTATAACCCTTACAGATTTAACAGGTTTACTCAACTCCATAAATATAATAGGTTTGCTAAACCCCACCAATTTAATAGGTTTACTTAACCCCACAAATTTAACAGGTCTGCTTAACCCCACCGATTTAACAGGTTTACTTAACCCCACAGATTTAACAGGTTTGCTTAACCCCATTGATTTAACAGGCTCATACAATCCATATGGATTCAACTAGGTTAAGTTTTCATCTTCATTACCATATTGAATTATGGTTAAAATGTGCTAGACCTCCCACATTAGGCCTACAACTTGTGGACGCTGGATATGCCGGTCGGTTTCGAGCAGACTTCTTCCACAAGTCGGGCTTAACCTCGTGTCATAGCATGTCTCGTATTTATGCACTTATACATCTCACATTAGATTCACCACTTGCGTTCGCTGGATATGCCGGTCAGTTCCGGGCATGCTTCCACTGTAAGTGCAATCTAACCTCGTGTCATAAGTGCCATTACAGTTTCTAATTACTGTAATCCTAGGCATTAATTATTAATTAATTATACCTATGTCTTTATAGGTATCCATGCCTCTCTTTCCCCAATTATGTTCATAATTAATTATATGCCCAAATTCATGTTCATAACATTAAGTTATGACAGACTTTCCATTTACAATTTATGTCTAATTTATACCCTTTTTCCCCTTGTTCCCATTTTAATGTATTCGCATAATTTAATGTCATGCCTAGGTTAGAAAGTAGCCAGGCTAAAATAAAAGGGAAAGGGTGTCAGAAATGATTATTCAAACAAGATTGACATAAACATGTGGTGGCATAATCATATAATGACATAATGATAAGACGGACATATATGAACGGATCTAATAAACATGTGATATTAGAATCAATCTTAACATAATAGGGATGTCATAACTGGCATGAAAAGATCTAAATAGTAATTTAGATGTCAAACTAATAATAGATCCTATTTAACCGCAATATGATATGAACAAGGTAATCTAAACAGTGAAACCAAGGTAGACTTTTCATGACAATTAGGTGTAAGTTTAGATCTAAATCTAAAACATGCACAACTAATGACAGATCCAAAATAACCACAACATAACAAATAAAAATTAATCTAAAAAGTGAATTAGATCCATAATCAAAACTAGATCTGACATAAATAAGGTTAAGATCCAAAATAACCACAACACAGTAGGTACAAAATGATCTAAAAAGAATTAGATCCACAATCAAAAGTAGATTTGACATGATAACGGTTAAGATCCAAACCAACTACAACATGATAGGTACAAAATGATCAAAATAGAACTAGATTTATAACCAAAAAGTAGATCTAACATGATAATGGTTAAGATCCAAATCAACTACAACATGATAGGTATAAAATGATCTAAATAGAATTAAATCTATAATCAAAAAGTAGATCTAACATGATAACGGTTAAGATCCAACTCAACTACAACATGATTGGTACAAAATGATCTAAATAGAATTAGATCTATAATCAAAAAGTAGATCTAACATGATTCAGTCCTAAGAATATACCCAAATTGCAGTCATATCATCTCTTACTTTTAATTATTAATTTTAAAGGTAACTTGAACTCACAATGATCAGATCTATAAGAATAGAAGGAGAAAAGTGAAGTTTGAATCTTAGATCTACACTTGAAACACTTGAATCTTTAAACTTGATTTGTAGAAGAAGAAAGGATTAGATTCAGTTTAGGTATTGACACCATTTGACCTCCATTGTTTGTAGTATGAGAAAACAAGAGAAATGAGGGTATATTTATAGCTGCCAGCCTCCAGAATTTGACTGCCACATCAGCCCTAAGGGAAATCGGGCCATGGGTCGACACCCACTTGGGTCCGGATGCCCAAAATGAATATGGGTGCACATCACATGTGCGCCAATGTAAAAATACCTTGGCGCACTTGTCAAATGCGCCAATTGTTTCTGCTTTCATCGTCAAACTTCTACCGTTCATAACTTCTTCATACGTTATCCATTTTACGCAAACCAGGTGTCTATCTTGACCAGAATTTTGAGATGGACGGAATGACATAGTCTGTTTCCTTTATTTCTAAATATTAAATTAATTATTTTTTAATTTATCCTCTTTAGTGTAGTTAAAATACGTGGTGTTACATTGGGCATGGATTGGCTTAAGAGGTATACGGCAAAGGTGAATTGCGAGAAGTTAGATGTGAGTGTCGGGGATGTGGAAGGCCGAAAGGTGTTGATAAAGTGTAAGCGCGAAGAAGGTGTCTTCGTTTGCTATTTATATTTGCTTGTGATCCCACAAGAAGACTTGTCATCTTTGTTGATCACTAATGAGTATAAGGATGTCTTTGACGAGGTCAAAGGGTTGCTGCCGCATCGAGAGATCGAGTTTAGGATCGATTTGGTCGACGGTGTTAGACCAATCGTTATGCCTCTTAGGTGGATGACGCCTAAGGAACAACGAGAGTTGGAGGTGCAAGTTCGTGACGTTCTGGGGAAAGCATTTATTCGGAGAAGTGTTTCCGTATGGGGTGCACCGGTCATGTTTGTAACCAAGGCAAATGGCTCGTTAAGATTATGTTTGGACTATCGTGAGCTGAATAAGGTGACTAAAAAGAGCAAATATCCGTTGCCAAGAATTGATGACTTCTTCGATCATCTTCACTAAGCCAAAGTGTTTTCTCATATGGATCTGGAAACGGAATTTCTCCAGTTAAGGGTGGCCAAGGATAGTGTGCTAAAGACTGTTTTTAGGACACCATTTGGTTTCTTCGAATGGTTGGTGATGCCATTTGGGTTGACTAATGCATCAGCATATTTCATGGATCTTATGAATAGAGTTTTCAGAGATCAGTTGAACAAGTTTGTACTTATGTTCGTGGATGGTATTCTGGTTTATTCTCGGAATGAGGAAGAACACCAACCGCACTTGAGAGTTGTGTTAGAGATCTTGCGGAAGCATCAACTGAGAGCTAAGTTCTCGAAGTGTCACTTCTGGAAGAATGAATTAAGGTTATAAGGCCATGTTGTCTCTGGAAATGGTATAACGGTCGACCCCGCTAAAGTGGCAGTAATCCAGGATTTGGATCGACTGAGAATGCAATGGATGTTCGGGGTTTCCTTGGGTTGGTAGGACATTACCTGCGGTTTATCTAGGATTTCTCCAAGATAGCAGCACTGTAAATAGGATTAATGAAGAAGAACCAAGTGTTCACATGAGATGCAAAGTGTGAACAAGCGTTCGAAATCCTGAAGGAGAGATTGATGAGTGCACCTGTGTTGACCATTCCGAGTGGGAATAAAGAGATGGTGGTATACACCGATGCATGCAGTACTGGACTTGGAGTAGTGCTAATGCAGAAGGATAAGGTTGTGGCCTATGCGAGTCGACAGTTGAAGCCACATGAAAAGAATTACCCAACTCATGATTTGGAGTTGGCGGCGATTGTGTTTGCTCTGAAGATGTGGAAACATTACCTGTTGGGTATTCGGTTCGAGTTGTTTATGGACCACAAGTCGTTGAATTGTCTTTTCTCCTAAATGATTTGAATCTTCGACAGCAACGATGGCTAGAGTTTATGGCATCATATGATTTTGGTATAGCCTATACTCCAGGCAAGGGCAACGCAGTTGCAGATGCATTGAGTTGAAGGCACGCAAGTTTGGTAGCGATATTTTCGGAATGGAAGAGCCCTGAGTATTTGGCAAGGTTCGATTTCGGGCCAAGATGTGAATTAGAACCTGAAATGTTGGAAGCTTGTCGATAAGACCTACCCTTATCGAAAGGATTGGAGAGAACCAAAAGCAATATGCAAAGCTTGTCGAGTTTATCCAGAAACTGGAACCAGAAGATAAAGTATTCGAGGTCGATCGAGAAGGTTGGCTTCGAAAGCAAGGGAGATTAGTTGTTCCTGATATCGATGGATTGAGAGATGAGGTTTTGAGGGAATGTGATCACTCAAAGTTGGCGATTCATCCCGGTGGTAATAAGATGTATCAGGACATGAAGCGAGTTTACTACTGGTAAGGGATCAAGTGAGATGCTGGAAAGTTCATTTCCAAGTGCATGAACTTCAGTTGGTGAAAGCGAACAGAAGAAGCCAAGTGGTTTGCTTTAGCCATTGGAAGTTCCTACGTGGAAGTGGGAGCAAGTATCGATAGATCTTATCGATGTACTACCTAGAACCAGGGCAGGAAATGAAGGGATTTGGGTTGTCGTGGATCGCTTGACCAAAAGTGCGGGATTCATTCATGTCAAGTCAACTAGGACGACATTGAAATTGGTTGAACTTTATGTGAAATGGATAGATCGATTCCACGGTATCCCAAAGAGTATAGTAAGTGACCGAGATCCATTATTCATGAGTGGATTTTGGAAAATTTTGCAAGAAGCTTTAGAAACTGAGTTGTGCTTGAGTACGGCATATCATCCCCAAACTGATGGTCAGACCAAGGGAGTCAATCGAGTTTTGGATGATTTCCTAAGGGCTTGTGTGTTAGACTTTGGAGGATCATGGGAAGACCATCTACATCTGGTTGAGTTTGCTTATAATAACAACTACCAGTCTAACATTGGGATGGCACCATACGAGGCATTGTAAGGGAGGCCGTGTAATTCTCCAGCTTGTTGGTTAGAGACTAGGAAAAAGTTGGTACTTGGGCCTGAGATGATTAGAGAAACCTTGGATTGTATCGAGATCATTTGTCAAAGAATGAGGGCAACCCTATATCGTCAGAAGAGTAACGCCGTTAAGCATCGTAAGGACTTGGAATTCGACGTAGGCGATATGGTTTTCGTGAAGATTTCGCCATTGAAGCATGTGGTTCGATTCGGAAGTAAAGGGAAGTTAGCTCCAAGGTTCGTTGGACCATTTCCGATAGTCGAGCAAATAGGGAAGCTCGCATATAGATTGGAGTTACCCGAGAAGATGCCGAGTGTGCATGATGTGTTCCATGTGTCGTTTCTACAGAAGTTTGTGCATGATTAGAATGTAGTGGTACCTCCAGCGCAGTACGAAGATCTTAAAGTGGAGACCGTAGTTACGAGACCTCGTAATCCACTTCATGTTGTGGGGGATGACACGAAATATCTTAAGAGGAAGACGGTTAAGCTAGTCAAGGTACAATGGAGTGAAGATGGCGATAATTGTACATAGGAGACGAAAGAGAGCATGAGAGCGACTCATCCAGAACTCTTTATCGGTAGGACCCTTTGATCTTATCATCGTTATATTGTTGTATGTTGTTGTTATTGATAGAATCCCGCATGCTAGGGTAAGGACATGGATGCATGGCTTGATTGTTGCTAGTTTGGATGATAGAATTGGCTTCTCATGAATGATAGGCATGCAGAATTGTTGTGGTTGCTTATGTTTACTTGAAATTTCAGGGGCGGAATTCTTAAGGGGGGGAGGGTTGGATCATTCTCGTCTTTTAACATGTTGCTTATGGGGATGTTGAGATATATCCATAATTTTTACCGATTTTGTTTGTGACCATTTTTCCCCTGTCGGTCTTGCACATGGCATAAATTTTGACTCAAGTCAAATTATAGGGTGAGACCTGCGCCATTAAAAAGGAAATTATGTTTGCCTTTCCGTAGATGGTTACAATAAGGATTTGGCTCAGCGGTTTGAGAGAAATCGATGTTTTAAGGTTTTTCAGTTGGTTGCTCAAGTTTTGGGAGCCTAATGGGCTGATTTGGGGGAGGCCCATTAGTGGGCTGGTGGAAACTATAAATAGGGGGTAGGGGATATGGGAAATGTTTTTAGTTTTCCATTCTCTCATTTGGTGCCTTGAGCTCCTCCTTCTTACAACACCTTTCCACCATTAAAAATCATAATCCAAGGAGGCAAATTGATGATCTACACCATTGGAGGCTAGATCTACGTCAATTGAAGAAAGGATTCATTGGATCAAGGTGTTTGGTGTGAGGTGCTTGCTGTCCGGATTCCTATCTCATTGATTTTTGCTTGTTTGGGAGAATCGGTGAGTGATTTTCAACTCTCACATGAATTCAATGAAGTGTATGGGTAGTTGATCATGTTTTTGATTAAATTCAAGTGTTTTTCCATAGATCTATGCATTGGTAAGTCCATTTCCATATAATCACCCTATGATCTGATTTAGCAAGTTTAGATAGGCAATTCCTAAGATATTTCATGTGAATGTGTAGGTTTGATCCATGGTTTTTTTCATATGTACATTTATGGTGATTTTGATGAATTTTACATAATTATTGATGGAATTGACATATTGGTGTTATTATTGATTCTATGTCATGCTTGTGGTCATATTGGATGAATTGGATGAGTTGGTTTTGTCAAGCAAATCGTTTTGGTGAAGTTTTGGTCGAAATTGGAGTTGCATTGAAGGATGCAGGTTTTGGGTCGAGTATGGTGAGTCGGTCGAGCCTAAACCATGTCTTAGAGAATAAGTCAGAACTATGTCCTAATCGATTGATCTCAACTGGGTGAGGTCGAGCAGTTTGATTAATCCAGTCTGGATGCGGGTCGTTTGTGCAGAGTTGTGTGGGTCGGTCAGTCTCCAAGTTGAAGGTGGGTCGGTCGAGAAGGTTGGTTGATCCGGTCTGGATGTGGGCCAGGTCAAGCAGTACCTGGGGTCGGGAAAACCAGGTACAAGGTTGGGTCGATCGGTCCTGTGAGGGGTCAGGGTCGTTCGGTCAGGGGCTATTAGCAGCGCTTTTTAAATGCCAAGATGAATGGACTAAGTGCTATGGTTTGTGGCTTTTAGCAAATTGATGTGATGCTATGGACTGTTTCGGACCTTATGATTTTTCTTTGGTTCGAAAATGGTGATAACTTCGAAGTGAATTCCATAGAGGAATAACGAAGTATGGTGATTTGTTCGTCGGAGGTGACGAATGTGGAAATGACTCTAGGATGTATTGGGTTCATATGAGGTGATTACTCTAAAGTGTTCTGAGCTAGTTAACAGTCGTGATTGATAATGACTAGAGATGAGAAGACCAAGGGATTTTCATTGTCGTAGGTTCTAGTAGACTCAAACCAGGGGTACAATTGAAAGCCAATTGTAGGTCGAGTGCCCTGGGCATCGTGTATGGCCTAGACACGTGTTGTGTATAGCATGTGATTTTTTTTTGCTAGAACCGAGGCATCGTGTACGCTCCTTGACAATTGACAGCAAGTTGTTAGCCAGTCATACGATAATGAGGGTTCTAAAGCAAGGTTGGCGGTGATAGCCAGAGTAAGTCATGGATGTCTGAATGCTTGTTGTGATCATAATCGAGTCGCTAGTGCTATGTATGAATGGTTATTCTAATTACCATAGCTGAGTTGTTATTTCTTTGGATGTATGGATCGTAAAGGCTATTGTGGGGAAAGCAGGTGTAAGTTCTTCTCTGGAGTTGGGTAGATTAGTTGTTCATTTACTCATCCTCATATACTTTATTGATGAAGTTTGTTAGCTATTTTATCGCTCATTAAGACTGTTGTCTGACTCATGGTTTTATATTTCCTCTTATTACCTTGGGCTGTTCATTCGGTTATGGATAGGAAGACTAAGTAGCAGTGACAGGTGATGCTTTAGTGAGGACGATGATGCTGATCGATGGCAAGAAGGAGGCTCATGTACCAGTTTTCCTACTATCTAGTATTTATTTCCACTGTTTGATAATTCCCTGAGTGTTGTAGTGAGGCAAATTGAACAAACACTGTTGTTGTGGTCCACGTGTATGGGAAATACTTTCTAGTTGTTATGAAAGTTTAGTGTTTTCTGCTTCACTATCACTACCTGTTGTATACTTCTATTATATTTTATCCTTGCGCTGTGAGTTTACGATAGGTTCCGCTTATGTATCATACCTTGATGATCGTCCATAGCCGCCTAACACACCTTTCAGCGCATTATTCTTCTTGTATAGTGCGGGGGCTGTGGGCTGTCGTTACATTTACTGAGAGCTTGTGTTCTGGACTTTGGAGGATCGTGGGAAAATCATTTACACCTGGTGGAATTTTCTTACAACAACAATTTCCATGCAAGCATAGGAATGGCACCATATGAGGCTCTATATGGAAGGCCTTGTAGAGCACCTGCATGTTGGATGGAATCCGGAGATAAATTAGTCCTTGGTCTAGACATGATCCGGGAGGCAATGGAGAAAGTGGAGTTAGTGAAGCTGAGAATAAAAGCGTCTCAAGATCGCCAGAAGAGCTATGCAGATCAAAGGCGAAGAGACTTAGTATTTCCTGTTAGAGATCTGGTGTTTATAAAGATTTCACTTGTGCGACGAGTGGTTAGATTTGGGAAATCGGGAAAATTAACTCCATGATATATAGGACCTTTTCGTATTCTGAAGCGGATTTGGATTTCTAGCTTATAAAATTAAATTATTGGAACATAGGCAAGAATTCATAATGTTTTCCATGTATCTCATTTGAGAAAATGTATTCACGATCCATCATTAGTTCTGGAACCATCCGTTCAACTAGATTTGGAAATTGAGCCCGATTTGACCGTGATTCGACAATCAGTGTTGTTGATAGGGAAGAAAAGCGTCTTCATAATAAAGTGGTAAAGCTATTCAAAATCCAGTGGAGCGAGAATCCAAAAGACTGTACGTGTGAGACAGAGAAGCATATCAGGAAGTTCTACCCAGATTTTTCTATAGATTAGGTATTGGTTTACTATTTGTTTGTTTGGATGATATTATATGTTGGAAATGAAACTTTGGATTCTTCATTTCTATGAGTATTGGTATGAGCATTTTATGGATTTAGTTTATTAGGACTTATGAACTCTGCTAGTATATTCAATCATTTCTGAGTCCTATTTTGTTTATCAGATGGCACCGATATTCAAGATAACAGCCAAGAGGAGGTTGACTCCATTCCAGATCCTCAGATTACAGACAGGTGCTGGCACTTTAGAGATAGCCAACCCGGGAGATGGTTGAAAGGCATCACCAGTTGATGATGACGACTCATATGGAGAGTCAGAGGGATTCGGTGTTAGTCAAGAGGAGCCAATGATGGAACAGGAGGAAGATAGTTTGGGATATATGGATGAGGACGAGGAGATGGAGCATGACGAAGGATACGACGGTGATGATGGTGGGGAAGATAGTGGTAATGACAATGATGATGACAATGACATGGATATGGACGAGGAGGAGATAGAGGATGAGGAAGAGTTCGAAGAGGATGAGGATGTCGAGATTCCTGAGACTCCAATTCCGGTTACGAAGGACCCGCAGGTGGAGTATGATGCCCAATTAGCAGCACTATTGGCAGAGTTAGAGCTAATTGAGTTTGACGCACAGTTGGCGGAGCTGTGGGCGGAGATAGAGCATGATATCATTGAGTATCAAGCAGCTGGTAGCCCTTACGGGATTATGGGGGATTTTGGAATTCTGGCACAGATGCTTTAGCCAGGGACACCCATTGAGCTTTCAGATGACGAGGAGTATAAGGGTGATGCAGTCAAGGTTGTGGACATTTCAGACGATGATGATGGGGTGGTGGAAGTGGTGAATATCTCCAAGGATGAGGAGATAGTAGTTGTGATTGACCTTAGTAGCAGCGACTCAGAATAATAGTGTTGTGGGTATATGTATGAGTTTGTATGTATATATTGTAGCAGCCTATAACTTGAGCTAGTTAGGTATAAAACTGGGTATCGTAGTTTTGTTGTATATAGCAGTCTATAACTTGAGTTAGTCAAGTATAGAGCTGGTTATCGTAGCTATGTTGTACTAAGATATTTTGAGTATGATATATCATCTTTTAGGATCTTTCTATCTATCTTGTTCTAATTTCGGGGACAAAATTCTTTTAAGGGGGGTGGATTATAACGTCCCGACTTTTTCCAACCATGTTTATTAACAAACATTGAAGCTTAAACAAGACTCTTAAAATAAAATGGAACTAAATCGGAATAAGTAAATGAATTTAAAATAACCGAAGGACTTATTTATATGTATATATGGAAGGGTGCGTTTGCGTACAAATTAAACAATTGTTAACAACTGTAAAATCCGTTCGACTTTCCTAAACAACAAGGATTGTTGTAGAGGGTGTCGAACTCTAGGACCAAAAATATTTAAACTAGTAGACCCAATCAAGTTATTCCAGAATTTGGATTGGTTGAAAACACAAAAAATAACAGAAATTAAATAAAAGAGAGTTTTAAATGATTAAAGAGAGCAATTAGGGAGCAATGACATAAATTAAATCAATATTCTTCAATAGCCAAACGAATTAATACCGATCTAATTCATGTTCTGTCACAAACATGAATCAACGATAATTAGGTTTTTAGAAATAAATATGTGAATAACAACAGGTATAGCCTATGCAGGAACTAAGCTCTTAAACAACCATAGGCTATCAGGACAGATTCACTAATTTATTCCTAAAACTCTAAATATTAGATCTAAATCTGATAAACGTTAGATCGAACTCGAATATACCATGTGAAGGAGCATAGCTCTTAAACAACATAGAATATGAAGGTTCAGATCTAACCCATGGTTCAGATCTAGATCTATATACGTGAAGTTCTAATCTCTTTGGCTATGGATTCATATTGAATCTAATCTAAGCATCATCACCCCATAATTAAAGGAGATAAGCTAAACACATCTAAAGAAGAAGAGAAACAGAAAATAAACAACATAAATAAAATACAATAAAAAGTAAAGAGAAAGAAAGAAGAATGATTTTATTCCAAGAAGAGAATTACAGATTAAAACCCAATGTGTTTTTCAATGAACAATATATAAGTGTATTTATAGCTGATATGACAAAGACTAATTGGCTAATTACATAATGTGGGACTAAAGATTTAGCCCAAATAACACATAAGCCAGTCTGAACGCAGCTGTAGAGTGAGTGGCCTTGCAAATGAGCTAATGTGAACGCAGCGTGAGCAAGAGGCCTTGCAAATGAGCCAATGTGAATGCAACATGAGTAATCATTGAGCCAAGTCTTCCTAACTGAACTCTATTTGCAACTGTTCTTCAAGCTTTACACTCTTCAAGCTTTAGTAATTTCAAACTTCACTCTTTTTTAAAGCAAATTCTTCATGCTTTATCCATCAAATGCTCTAAACCATGCTTTTTATCAACAATCTGAAAACACAGCTATAAATACACAATATCAATTATTTTAAAAGAAAACAAGTTAACTAAGCGGATAAAATATACACATTTACGTGTATATCAAATACCCCCACACTTATCTTTTTATTCGTCCTCGAATAAACTAAACTAAGATATGTCACACTTTCGTAGGAAACACGATTGCATTTAGCGTATGCAATAATCCGTTAAACCCCTAGGTGTCCCTAGTAGGACGAGTGTTATCTCGTGAGGGTTTCCAGCGGATACTACCCACAAAATCCAAAGCGTCTTAAGTATGCGAATTAATCAAATGTTATTTTTAAGGTCTTTCAAATTCCAAGGACTTTACCTAACTTCAATAATAATGGTTTAGTCCTAAACTGTCTATCCCATAACTGGTGCAAAAATGAATAAAGTTTTCAAGCTGAATTGTAATTCCTTGATAACATTGTAATTGTCTTGAAGGTTAAGAGCATGGTGTCAACCGAAGTTCCACACGTCAACTATGTTCACCCAATCATTTTTTCATCTTTTTTTTGAATAATTTTGCACCAGTGTAACTGTAATATATTGGATGTGAGTTATGCATAGATGAAGGAAATTTTTTGTAAATTCTAAAAATATTATAGATAAGAGGGCAAGTGTATTAGTTGAATTTCAAGCTACAAAAGATAAAGTAATACTAAGGCACATATGAACATTTTTGTTTCCTTTCATCGCCTCAACTACAATCCTCGCTTCTAAGTACAGTATGATGGATGTTGATGGAATGGAAATGAATGCTTTATAGTCAAGGATGATGAATGACTATTTTATTCCCAGAGATTTTCTCTTTATTGCATTTTTTTTGCATGATGAATGATGAGTGGAGATGGAATGGAATGATACTGAATATTCTTTTATTTGATTCCTCCTCTACTAAGCGAATCATAACCAACACTTCATGAAAGGAAAGTTTTGTGCCCTAGTTACTTTACTTCTATAACCCTGATTCAACACACAAGTCTAGACTGATGTTATATAAAAAGCTTAAAGGAATGATAAGAAAAGTTTCGTAAGATAGATAACCCATATAAAATAAGATGTCGTATGCAGTTATCCTACCTTAAAACAAGTATGGAGTGGGTTGTGTAATATTGGTATAAAAAAATGACGTATTTTAACTTTTAAACAAAAGGTTCTTAAGTATACCAATATAAGAAAATCTTGTCGAAACATGAAAATAAATCGACTAAAACTTGGGCTTGAATAATGTGGGGAATCAAAGAAGAATGCTATAATAAATCATTTCTCCTTAATTGGGCCAAGTGGATTTTAGTACTTACAAGTTTGAAAATTTGAGTGAGAAAAAATATTATGCATGAAAACGAACTCAGAAAATCCAACAAATGTAGGTGCCAAATCATTGTTATTTGATGATTTTTTTAGTTGCACATTCTAACATGTATAACAAGGGTTGACACGCTTACTCCAGACACGATTAACATCTGCACAGCCTCAAGACAGCATCTTAAAAAGACACACTATGACTCAATGAATAAAAAATGTTCATTCCCATCACCCAACATTCCAACTTATCAAACCAGAACCAAGGTGTTATTTGGGAATTTAAATTAATCCTTGTTCAATGAATGACCTTGTTCATAAAATTTGATTGCTAATGTAATGTAAATTCCTCCCCACACTTGAGTGTGACTGTGTCCGCGCAGTCGTTAATTAGACATATCTTAGTGAAAGGGAAAGAAAATAAGAGACTATTTACATATGTATAAAAGAGGGTTAGTGTGTCTTACCGAATGTAATGTGGCTCATGGAGGACCATGAGCTCTCCTCTTGGTTGGGTATTGGTTCCAACTAAGTTTAAGGCGTTGACCATTGTCCATAAAGGACGATCCGTCGGTTGGATTCTCAATATCTATAGCACCACACGGAAAAACAGTCCGCACAGTGTAAGGTCCAGTCCATCTAGATTTTAATTTACTCGAAAATAAATGCAGTCTTAAATGATACAACATAACTTTTTGACCTAGCATGAATGTTTTACGTAAAATTGATTTATCATGAAAAACTTTCGTTTTGTCCTTATAGATTTGTTTATTTACATAAGCATCATTTCGAATTTCATCAAGTTCAATAAACTGAAGTTTTCTAAGTTCGCTTGCTTGCTCTAAGTCAAGATTTAAAGTTTTTATTGCCTATAACACCCTATGTTCTAGTTCAACTGGTAAGTGACATGGAGTACCAAAAATCAACCGATAAGGAGGCATACCTAAATTTGTTTTGAAAGCGGTGCAGTAATGTAACACCCCGTAATTTTAAAACAGGACATAAGAGATAATTAAAGAATAACTAATTATTAAAAGAAGAATTAGATGAAACGGGCTACTCCATTGCATTTGTCTCGGAATTCTGCTTGAGATAGATTCCGAGTTTGCGTAAAACGGATACCATATGAAGAAGATATGGACGAACGAAGTTAGGAAGAAAAACCGGAAGTCGACCAGAATGCACTGGCGCACTTCACAAGTGCGCTAGTACAAAAATGCACTGGCGCACCTGCCAAGTGCGCCCATACTAATCCAGCCACATAATTCTGGAGTATTCTGTGGTGATGTGTCTTCTTCTGAGTGGCCGGATGATGTGTATTTGAGCTGGGTGGTTCTGATGGACTCCTAGATCATCTAAGGGCTCTAAATAATCCCAAACTTCTATATAAGCAACCTAAATCTCAACCCTAAAATCACAAATATTCATACTAAGAGCCGTCATGCCATCAATGGGGAACCTAGAGTAGCCGTCATCTCTTTCTACTCAAAGACAAGATAAAAGCAAGAATCAAATTAAATCAAATCTAATTTAGAGTATTCAACGATCTACATCAAAGGCGAGCAATTCAGTTTCAGAATACAGATTCCAGAAAACAAGACTTGCCTTTGTTTTGTAAGTTCACGATTACTTTCAGATTTAGACAACCAATTATAGTATAGACATGGAATAAAATGAATTTGGACCTATGCTTGATTTTCTATTTGGATCTATTCTCAGCCTTTGTGAATCTATGACTTTGGGCTGCTTTTTATCGATCCAATCGAACCTATACAAGTTGTCGAACCTAGTTTATTATTCAAGCCTTTCATGCCCATAATATCGTTCATAATCAGATCTATATGCCTGCAATGATTCTAAATCAGTTTATTTAGTTATGCTGTAATTCTATTAGATCTGTAATTCTTGTGTTTGGGACTACCATCTTGTGCCAGTTCTTATGCCTATCATTGTCATATTATTCCTATTTGTTCCTTTTTATTTGTGAATCTAGATTGACCTATAATCTAGGTTGAATCGCGATATAGGTACGATGGGAATACGGGGAAGGTTTGGGTTATTGGGGGCATAAACATGAAATTGACAATATTGGCATAACATAATTGGGGAAACTGACTGAACATAACATATTTGGTGAAATGGTTGGGCAAAACTCGTAACTGACATTGGGGCATTGTTATCATTATAACTGCAAGTTTGGGTTAGTTAGCTTGTAAACCAAGTTTTGTTCATACACAGTAAACTAGAATATTAAAACTAGATTGGGCTTAACTATTGATTTGTAACGCCGAATATATGACATAGTGATTTTGGGAATGACTGTTATTGCAAGTTTGGGAAGACGAGGTATAGCCTATTTTGATTAATAACTTGAAATTGGAATTGGTTGGGCATAACTTGAGAAATGGGATCATGACTAGTTTTGGTTGATTTGGGTAATTAGCATGGAAACAGTATAATTGGTATGCCTTTAATTATGAACATAATTAATGTTATAGTTTAATTGTGAATAATTTACATATACACTGTAATATGTAAATATGCTAAAAGATGAGAATGCCTAACCCGAGGTTAGATTGAGTTGTGGTGTAAAACTGCCCGGAACCGCCCGGCACATCCAGTAACCATTACAACACCTATCTAATATGAGAGGTTAGTGCATTATGCCCAAGAAATACCCAAGGTTAGATTGAGTTGTGGTGTAAAACTGCCCGGAACCGCCCGGCATATCCAGTAACCGCAACAACACATATCTAATGTGAGAGGTTGGTGCATTAATAAATAAATAAATGCTAATGACACATGCTAAGTATGGGAGGGTTAGGTTAATGATACTTAACAATATGACATGTTAACTAAATAGATGGTAGGGTTAAGTTAACTAAGGGAACACTTAACCATTATAACATGTTAATTAAACATATGGTAGGGTTAAGTTAACTTAGGTAACACTTAACCAAAATATATAATGACTTGTGGTAGGGTTAAGTTACACAAGAGGATACACTTAACCAATATATAATGACATGTGGTGGGGTTAAGTAATACAAGAGGATAACACTTAACCAATATATAACATGATGTATGGGAAGGGTTAAGTTAACACGAGAGGGCAGCACTTAACCAATATAACATGATTTTAGGTAGGGTCAAGTCAACACCAGAAGGAAACACTTAACCAACATGACGTGACGAGTGGGTGGGTTAAGTTAACTTGAATTGATTAATGACACTTGACCAATATAACTTGATGAACGAATGAGGTTAAGTTAAATGGGAAATACTTAACCAATATAACCTGATGAATGAACAGGGTTAAGTTAATAAATCACATTTAACCAATCCAACATGATAAGTGAGAAAGGTAAAGTTAATAAGAACCACTTAACCAACATGGCATGACGAGTAGGAGGGTTAAGTACACGTCGAGATGGAGGGTAATATTAGTAAATATATAGGCCCACAAAACTTAACCATTATATAAACATGTTTGAATCCGTGGGAAGGTTAAGTACACATCGGGATGGTGGGTAATATTAGTAAATATACAGGCCCACAAAACATAACCATTATATAAACATACACGTCAGGATGGTGGGTAATATTAGTAAATATATAGGCCCACAAAACTTAACCATATATAAACATGCTTGAATCCGTGGGAAGGTTAAGTATATGTCGGGTTGGTGGGTAATATTAGTAAATATAGGCCCACAAAACTTAACCATTATATAAACATGCTTGAATCCGTGGGAAGATTAAGTATACATCGAGTTGGTGGGTAATATTAGTAAATATATAGGCCCACAAAACTTAACCATTATATAAATATGCTTGAATCCGTGGGAAGGTTAAGTATACGTCGGGTTGGTGGGTAATATTAGCAAATTTAGGCCCATAAAAGTTAACCATCATATAAACATGCTTGAATCGGTGGGAGGGTTAAGTACATATCGGGTTGGTGGGTAATATTAGTAAATATAGGCCCACAAACTTAACCAGTAGGAAACCCTAGTAACGGGGACCCATTTCAGCAGTAACCCACATAGATGTATCATGGTACCCTGAGCTAGGCAGGGTGGGGCACGATTACTGGGCCGATTATAAGCGGTCAAAACAACGGCAGGGGGTACATCAGTGTAAGTTTCGACGGTTTACGGGCGTGCACGACTCCGGAGTGGGAAAAAGAAGACACTGGGTACCAGTAGTTATACGCTGTACATCTTGATTCGTGTCGGGTCGCTATCATAAGGATTGATACACCTTATGGTGGGACCAGCGCAGGGTATCTACATGCAAAAGGGAGCCGATTGACACAGACACATGGAACATTTGCACAAGTAGGGAGCCGATCGATAGGGTAGTAAGAGTACATCTAACATCTTCATGGCAATTAGATTGATTGAGGTGGAATCCTCATAATAGATGTACACCTGAAGGCTACCACAATTGCGGGGATTGGGATCACGTTGTAATATTATCCTTTATATAGATTACTAGTTGGGACACTCGTTAGGTGGTGCAGATATAGAAATCTGAATAACATGGTAGTAGCGAAGCAGAGAATAGTTAACATGCGATGTTGTACTTAGTTTATCTTGCCTATTGCTTATCCTATGTTCCTTATCATCATGCTTATGTCTTTATTCAGTTTAATTCATGTCATGTTATTCTTGCTTGTTCATATGCTGAAAGTAGCTGGGCTTACCAGACTTATGTCTGACCCACTTTCTTTCATCTTCTTTTCTTCCGTTCCTCCCTCCAGGTAGTCAGGGAGGAAATAACTCAACTTAGTTTGGATCGTTTCTCTTTGCAAGAATTGAAGATTAGTCGATTTATTTCTCTGGACTTTCTTTTCCACTGCTATGGCTGGCTCCTGCTCTATTGGGGAATATTATCGTCATTTATGCTTCTTTATTTTGTTAAACAAGATAGATACTTTGGTACTGTAGACAATCTTCGTACAATCTATTTTATAAATAAAGAAAAGTTTCATTTTTCGCTGCTTTATTTGTCTGTCTTGTAATTTATCTGCATCTTTTACCTATAATGCTCCATCAAAGTTAAGGCATTCCCCTTGTGAGTGACCTTAACAGAGGTGGGGTGTTACACTGGTATCAGAGGTGAAGGTTACCGGATCAGATAAAATATTTAAAAAATTATTTTCAACGGTTTTAAATGAAGCATTTTAAAAAGAAAAGTTTTTTTAAAGGCATATTCCCCAAAGCCATATGCACTATCTTTTGATCCTCTGTTTGAATTCTTGTCTCCTTCTTTCCTTAGTCTTCGAAGCTCCTGGCTTTCTAGGAGTTAACCTCATCGCGGCATGGTTCTGTAGGCTTGATGAGACTATGACACCTGACAAAGGGCAAATAAGCGACCAACTTCCATCTATAGCCGCAGTAGTTTCACCTACGGCTAATTTTCTTTCGAGCTTTGTAGGTTTTCTATGCAATGGAGGCAGCTTTCAAGAGACTTGTCAATATGTTACACAAGGATGGTAATGAGGGAGTTTGGCTAAGGAGCACAACCCAAGGATGAGTAACTCATGGATATGGACTTAGTTCGCAACGAAGGTAAAAAGAAAGAGGTGTAAGTGGAAGAATCAGGACAAGAAGGAAGGAAAGAATAGAAAAACATAAGACAAGAGGAAGTGTCTTTATTATGGTATAACGGGTCATATAATTAAGGACAAGGGCAAGAACAAAGGACAGGATTTTCAGGAGGGCAAGTGCATGCTCTCACCGCCAGCGTACCTGAGAGAGAGGTAGAGATTAGTTTATCTTTCCAATCCTCCTTTTAGTTCTCTCCTTGACTTTAACGCCTCACATTCGTTTATATCTGCTTCCATAGTTGAGTCTCTGCACCTTAGGGCTTGTATAGTATAGGATCCCATTATTGTCTCAAATCCAATTGGTCGTTCGACTCATTTATCTTTGGTTTGTAAGGATTGAGAATAGCTATATTAAGTATTGAGTCTAAGTATAATGCTTATAGTTTTGGTTCCATGGGCTATGGGTTGATTCTAGGCATGGGTTGGTTAGCTAGTAATTGCGAAAGGAGGGTAGTTAGACTTTTTTTTATTTGCCTCGGGAATACCCTCAAGATTTCGTGCGATCCTGAGGAGATCAGTTAGGCTTAACTACCTAGAATCACTTGATGTATTTATCGATGATTTTCGATCCGTTGGAGTAGTCCATGAGTACGCATATGTTTTTGATTAAGTTTAGTGGTTTGTCCCCTAAAGCGTGAGGTAGACTCCCACATATATCTAGATGACAATGCAAAGCCAGTTATGCGATCAACGATAGTTTTGGAGCAAGATTGGCAAGGATAGCCAGAGTCGGTTAAGTGCTCAATTGTTTGGTTGTTTAGCTAGTATCATCTCACATAAATCGTCCAAATTCGGAGGAGGTATTCCTTGGGTGCTTGTCAGATATTGGTTTAGGCCTTTGGGGCTTGTACTTGAGGGATGTCAAGTTCGACTAGGATGGTTTGCATGAGAGATATCGACCCTCAGATTTGTGACATGATGGATAAGCTAAGTAGAAGAGAGACCTCTAATCATCTTAGTATATACACGGTATCATGGTTAACATCTGTTTATCTTGGAAAGATAGTTCGACTACATTGGATATGCTCTAGCATAGCAAGTGATCGAGGTCCTATCTTTACTAGTGGGTTTTGGAAGTGGAGGTCAAGAAGCTTTGCAATCGTGAAGTTAAATAAGTTAAGGTATGGTGGAGTGAAGCTCAAGAAGATGCAACTTAGAAGACTGAAGACTACGCGCATCATACCCCTTTTGAGGGTATGTCCTTGATTCCTCTTTTTCTGTAAAGTTTATTTGCATGCTACTCTTTATCTTTTAAGTATATTCTCTCGGTCCTATCCTCAATCCTTAGGTAGAAGCCAATGGATGTAAACATGTGTAAACATGTGTTTGAGACATGTTATGTTTGGTGGATGCAAGTGGTTGCAAGTGTTTGCTAGTGGTTGCTCGTGGATGCGTATACACACATTACGCACTAGATTGGCTCAGTCACTTTCATATTGCATATGCATGAGTGAATTTTTATACATATGAATTGAAACTTAATGTGTTATCATATGGATGTTGCATTTGTATGAATGATTGTGTACTCATATAGAAGTTATATAGTACGATCAGGAATAATTGCATACATGATGGACTCATGGCACTGACATGATTCACATTAAGGAGGTCAACTGAATCAGTAGACCGCCTGATTTTGCATTTGGGTAAGGACATATACACACACTATGCATATGTTCATGAAAAACATTATAAACCTTTTTAAGGACAATGGATGCCTACGATTGAATGGTTGAGTAGATGGATGTTGGATGGTAGGATATGCATTCTTCTTAACTTGAAGATTTCAGGGACGAAATCCTTTAGGTTGGGGGGAATGTAACACCCCGTAATTTTAAAACAGGACATAAGAGATAATTAAAGAATAACTAATTATTAAAAGAACAATTAGATGAAACGGGTTACGCCATTGCGTTCGTCTCGGAATTATGCTTGAGATAGAGTCCGAGTTTGCGTAAAACAGATATCGTATGAAGAAGATATGGACGAACGAAGTTAGGCAGAAAAACCGGAAGTCGACCAGAATGCACTGGCGCACTTCACAAGTGCGCCAGTACAAAAATGCACTGGCGCACCTGCCAACTGCGCCCATACTAATCCAGCACAGAATTATGGAGTGTTATGTGATGATGTGTCTTCTTCTGAGTGGCCGGATGATGCGTAATTGAGCTAGGCGGTTCTGATTTACTCCTAGATCATCTAAGGGCTCTAAATAATCCTAAACTTCTATATAAGCAACCTAAATCTCAACCCTAAAATCACAAATATTCATACTAAGAGCCGTCATGCCATCAATGGGAAACCTAGAGTAGCCGTCATCTCTTTCAACTCAAAGACAAGATAAAAGCAAGAATCAAATTAAATCAAATCTAATTTAGAGTATTCAACGATCTACATCAAAGGCGAGCAATTCAGTTTCAGAATACAGATTCCAGAAAACAAGACTTGCCTTTGTTTTGTAAGTTCATGATTACTTTCAGACTTAGACAACCAATTATAGTATGGACATGGAATAAAATGAATTTGGACCCATGCTTGATTTTCTATTTGGATCTATTCTTAGCCTTTATGAATCTATGACTTTGGGTTGCTTCTTATCGATCCAATCGAACCTATACAAGTTGTCGAACCTAGTTTATTATTCAAGCCTTTCATGCCCATAATATTGTTCATAATCAGATCTATATACATGCAATGATTCTAAATCAGTTTATTCAATTATGTTGTAATTCTATTAGATCTGTAATTCTTGTGTTTTGGGACTATCATCTTGTGCCAGTTCTTATGACTATCATTGTCATATTATTCCTATTTGTTCCTTTTTATTTGTGAATCTAGATTGACCTATAATTTAGGTTGAATCGCGATATACGTACGATGGGAATACGAGGAAGGTTTGGGTTATTGGGGCATAAACATGAAATTGACAATATTGGCATAACATAATTGGGGAAAGTGACTAAACATAACATATTTGGTGAAATAGTTAGGCAAAACTTGTAATTGACATTAGGGCATTGTTATCATTATAACTGCAAGTTTGGGTTAGTTGGCTTGTAAACCAATTTTGGCCATACACTGTAAACTAGAATACCAAAACTAGATTGGGCTTAACTATTGATTTGGAATGCCAAATATATGACATAGTGATTTTGGGAATGACTATTATTGCAAGTTTGGGAAGACGGGGTATAGCCTATTTTGATTAATAACTTGAAATTGGAATTGGAATTGGTTGGGCATAACTTGAGAAACGGGATCATGACTAGTTTTGGTGGATTTGGGTAATTAGCATGGAAACGGTATAATTGGTATGCCATTAATTATGAACATAATTAATGTTATAATTTAATTGTGAATAATTTACATATACACCATAAATATGCTAAAAGATGAGAATGCCTAACCCGAGGTTTGACTGAGTTGTGGTGTAAAACTGCCCGGAACCGCCCAGCACATCCAGTAACCACGATAACAACTATCTAATGTGAGAGGTTAGTGCATCATGCCCAAGAAAAACCCGAGGTTAGATTGACTTGTTGTGTAAAACTGCCCGGAACCGCCCGGCATATCCAATAACCGCAACAACACATATCTAATGTAAGAGGTTGGTGCATTAATAAATAAATTAATGCTAAAGATACATGCTAAGTATGGGAGGGTTAGGTTAATGATACTTAACCAATATGACATATGGGTGGGTTAAGTTAACTAAGGGAACACTTCACCGTTATAACATGTTAACTAAATAGTGGTAAGGTTAATTTAACTAAGGGCACACCTAACCGTTATAACATGTTAATTAAACAAATGGTAGGGTTAAGTTAACTAAGGTAACACTTAACCAAAATATATAATGACTTGTGGTAGGGTTATGTAACACAAGAGGATACACTTAACCAATATATAATGACATGTGGTGGGGTTAAGTAATACAAGAGGATAACACTTAATCAATATATAACATGATGTATGGGAAGGGTTAAGTTAACACGAGAGGGCAGCACTTAACCAATATAACATGATTTGAGGTAGGGTCAAGTCAACACCAGAAGGAAACACTTAACCAACATGACGTGACGAGTGGGTGGGTTAAGTTAACTTGAATTGATTATTAACACTTGACCAATATAACTTGATGAACGAATGGGGTTAAGTTAAATGGGAAGTACTTAACTAATATAACCTGATGAATGAACAAGGTTAAGTTAATAAATCACACTTAACCAATCCAACATGATAAGTGAGAAAGGTTAAGTTAATAAGAACCACTTAACCAACATGGCATGATGAGTAGGAGGGTTAAGTACACGTCAGGATGGTGGGTGATATTAGTAAATATATAGGCCCACAAAACTAAACCGTTATATAAACATGCTTGAATCCGTGGGAAGGTTAAGTACACGTCGGGATGATGGGTAATATTAGTAAATATATAGGCCCACCAAACTTAACCATTATATAAACATGCTTGAATCCGTGGGAAGGTTAGGTACACGTCGGGATGGTGGGTAATATTAGTAAATATATAGGCCTACAAAACTTAACCATTATATAAACATGCTTGTGTCCGTGGCAAGGTTAAGTATACGTCGAATTGGTGGGTAATATTAGTAAATATAGGCCCACAAAACTTAACCATTATATAAACATGCTTGAATCCGTAGGAAGGTTAAGAGTACGTCGGGTGGTAGGTAATATTAGTAAATATATAGGACCAGAAAACTTAACCATTATATAAATATGCTTAAATCCGTGGGAAGGTTAAGTATACGTCGGGTTGGTGGGTAATATTAGTAAATATAGGCCCCCAAAACTTAACCATTATATAAACATGCTTGAATCGGTGGGAGGGTTAAGTACATATCTGGTTGGTGGGTAATATTAGTAAATATAGGTCCATAAACTTAACCAGTAGGAAACCCTAGTAACGGGGACCCATTTCAGCAGTAACCCACATAGATGTATCACGGTACCCTAAGCTAGGAAGGGTGGGGTGCGATTACTGGGCTGATTATAAGCGGTCAAAACAATGGCATGGGGTACGTCAGTGTAGGTTCCGATGGTTTACGGGCGTGCACGTACTCCGAAGTGGAAAAATCAGGCACTGGGTACCAGTAGTTATACACTGTGCATCTTGATTCTTGTCGGGTCGCTATCATAAGGATTGATACACCTTATGGTGGGACCAGCGCAGAGTATCTACATGCAAGAGGGAGCCGATTGACACAGACACGTGGAATATTTGTACAAATAGGGAGCCGATCGATAGGGTAGTAAGGGTACATCTAACATCTTCATGGCAATTAGGCTGATTGAGGTGGAATCCTCATAATAGATGTACACCTGAAGGCTACCATAATTTCGGGGATTGGGATCACGTTGTAATATTATCCTTTATACAGATTACTAGTTGGGACACTCGTTAGGTGGTGCAAATATATAGAAATCAGAATAACAGAGTAGTAGCGAAGTAGAGAATGGTTAACATGCAATGTTATACTTAGTTTATCTTGCCTATTGCTTATCCTATGTTCCTTATCATCATGCTTATGTCTTTATTCAGTTTAATTCATGTCATGTTGTTCTTGCTTGTTTATATGCTGAAAGTAGCTAGACTTACCAGACTTATGTCTGACCCACTTTCTTTTGTCTTCTTTTCTTCGTTCCCCCCAAGTAGTTAGGGAGGAAATAGCTCAACTTATTTTGGACCGTTTCTCTTTGCAAGAATTGAAGATTAGTCGATGTATTGCTCTGGACTTTCTTTTCCAATGCTATGCCCGTCTCCTGCTCTATTGGGGAATATTATCGTCATTTATGCTTCTTTATTTTGTTAGAAAAGATAGATACTTTGGTATTGTAGACAATCTTTGTGCAAGCTATTTTATAAATAAAGTAAAGTTTCATTTTCCACTACTTTATTTGTCTATCTTGTAATTTATCTACATCTTTTACCTATAATGCTCCATCAAAGTTAAGGCATTCCCTTTGTGAGTGACCTTAGCAGAGGTGGGGTGTTACAGGTAAGCCCAAAGAGCATCGGTTAACTTTTGGGACCAATCTTTACGATTTCTATTCACAGTTTTATCAAGGATTTGTTTAATTTGCCTATTCGATACTTCAACTTGCCCACAAGTTTGAGAATGGTAAGCAGTGGATAACTTGTGGTTATCGAATACTTTCTCATGAGTGCTTCAAAAGAACGATTACAAAAGTGTGTCCCATTGTCGTTGATTATTGTGTGAGGTATGCCAAACCTAGAAAAGATGTTTTCTTTTAAGAAGCGCACAACAACCTTGTTATCATTTGTTTTGCATGGAACAACTTCGACCCATTTCAAAACATAACCGACAGCTAAGAGAATGTAAAGGTTCCCAAAAGAATTAGGGAAGGGTCCCATGAAGTCTATACCCCAAACATCAAAAATTTCGACCTCTAGAATGGGGTTTAGGGGCATCATATTTCAATTACCAATTTTCCCTAAGAACTGACATCGATCACAGGCTTTGCAAAATTCATATCGTCTTTGAAAGGGTTGGGCCAGTAGAAACCCGACTGGAGAACCTTTTCGGCTGTCTTTTTGGGACCGAGTGACCACCATAGGCTTGGTCATGACAGAAAGAGAGGACATTGCGAATTTCAGTGTCAGGAACACACCTTTGGATGATTTGGTCGGGACAATACCTGAAAAGATAGGGGTCATCCCAGAAGGAATGTTTCACTTGGGAAAAGAATTTGTGTTAATCCTGCTTGGACCTAAAAGAAGGGGTCTGCTTGGTGACTAAGTAGTTGACAATGTCAGTGTACCAAGGATCTGTGGATAAAGAAAAGAGCTGTTCATCCGGAAAATTATCGTTGATCGGGAGAGAAGAAGATGGGGCATTTGGAAGACGAGACAAGTGGTCCACAATAACATTGTCGGATCCTTTTTTTAATCCTTAATGGTAATGTCAAATTCTTGCAGTAGAAGGATCCAATGAATGAGACGTGCCTTAGCATCCTTTGTAGGGAAAAGGTACCTAAGTGCGGAGTGATCGGTATGAACGGTGATGTGTGAGCCAACTAGATATGGTTTGAATTTTTTTAGAGCAAAAACGACTACCAAGAGTTCTTTTTCAGTGGTCGTATAGTTGATTTGAGCATCGTTCATAGTCTTACTCGCATAGTAAATGACATGAAGAATTTCATCGATTCGTTGTCCTAAGACATTGCCAACAACGAAATTCGAGGTGTCACACATGATTTCAAAATGCAGCTTCTAGTTGGGAGAGGAGATGATAGGAGCAAAGACAAGTTCATTTTTGAGATGCTCAAAAGATGAAATGCAATCAGAATTGAAGTCAAAAGGAGCATTCTTACCAAAAAGATTAGTCAAAGGTCGAATGATTTTGCTAAAATCCTTTATAAAGCGACGGTAAAAGCCAGCATGACCTAAAAAGGATCGGATGTCCTTAACGGATTTGGGAATGGGAAGATTAGAGATAACTTCGATTTCAGCTTGTCAACTTCAATTCCTTTATTAGAAATGATGTGTCCTAGAACGATGACAAGTTTGACCATGAAGTGACATTTTTCCCAATTAAGAGTCAAGTGTTTGTCTTTGCAACGGTTAAGAACAAGATCAAGGTGACGTAAATTCTCAGTGTAAGAATCCACGAAGATGGAAAAATCATCCATGAAAACTTCCAAAAATCACTCGATTATATCAGAAAAAATGCTAATCATGCACCTCTGAAAGGTTGCAGGTGCATTACAAAGACCAAAAGGCATACGACGGTACGCAAATGTACCGAAGGGACAAGTGAAAGTGGTTTTCTCTTGGTCCTCAAGAACGATAGCAATTTGATTATAGCCCGAGTACCCATCTAGGAAACGATTGTACTCGTAACCAGCTAGTCGTTCTAACATTTGATCGATAAATGGAAGAGGGAAATGATCCTTTCGTTTTACAGCGTTAAATTTCCTATAGTCAATGCAAACATGCCAACCAGTCTGGGTGCGGGTCGGGATAAGCTCATTAGCTTCATTTTGAACCACGGTAATCCCTGATTTCTTATGTACGACATGAATCAGACTAACCCATTGACTATCTGAAATCAGGTAGATGATTCCATTGTCAAGACATTTAAGGATTTCAGCATGAACCGCTTCTTTCATGATGGGGTTCAGTCGACGCTGGGGATCACGAGTGGGCTTGGCATCATCTATAAGGTGGATTCGATGTTGGACTATCGAAGGACTAATCCCCTTAATATCAGCCTTGGACCAACCAATTGCTTCCTTATTTTTCTTAAGGATGGGAAGAAGCAATTGTTCCTGCTCTATAGTAAGGTCAGAAGCAATAATGACAGGAATAGTTTCATTGTCTCCTAAGTACGTGTACTTAAGATGACTGGGCAACACTTTGAGTTCAGATTTGGGAGACGACTCAACCGAAGAGATTGGTTGAGGGATAAGCTCAGTTGTGAGCGGCTCGATAGGGATTGAATCAGAGACATTTTAGGGGATATCTTGAAACAAGGTTTCGTAATTCAATTCAATTTCGTTGTTCAAATGGTCGAGCTCAGGTTCATTATCATGGACAACATGGATTTTAGAAAATTGGTCCACATAAGAGTTAGGAGAGTTGTCGGTTCCGAAGATGTTTAGTTCGATGGTCATGCTACCGAAAGAAAGTTTCATAGACCCATTTCTATAGTTGATAAGCGCATTAGAGGTTGCTAAGAAGGGTCATCCTAAAATCAAAGGGATTTGGTTTGCAGGATTACTTACCTGTTGAGTTTCTAGGACAATGAAATCAACTTGAAATACGAATTCGCCAACTTTTATCAAAACACCCTTGATTTCACCCACAGGTCTTTTAATTGAATGGTCAACAAGCTGAAGGGTAACCTTAGTTGGTTTCAGTTCTCCTAGTCCTAATTGGCGGTAGACAGAATATGGAAGCAAGTTAACACTTGCACCTAAGTCTAGCAGGCATCTGTTGATTTTCTTGTCCCAATAGTACAAGATATTGTGGGGGAAGATAGGATCTTTGTATCTCACTGGCATTGATTGGGACAAGACTTCGCTTAGAGTTGTCGCTAGAAACACTTTCTTAGGTACTTGTGTATGACGTTTTTAGTGCATAAATCTTTTAGAAATTTCGCGTACTGTGGAACTTGTTGTATAATATCTAAAAAAGGAATGTTCACTTTAACTTGCTTAAATACTTCTAGGATATTTTATGTCTGATCCGTCTTTTTCCTAGGTTGGAGTCTATGAGGAAATGGAGCGGACAACTCAGTAGGTTAGGACACTTGAGTTTGAGGATGACCCTTGTCAGAAATGGGCTCGATGTTTTGATATGAGTTGGTCGAATTTTCAGTTGGGTTTGGAATATTGTCTGGTAAATCATTTTGGATTGACCACATGATTGTCAATTTTTTTGCCGGATCTAAGATTCGTGACAGCATTCAATTGACTAACGTTTGGATCTTGAATGATGTGAATTTGGTTGGGGTTTGAATTTTGTCCTCTAGGGTTTTTATGGGTTGACTTGGAAACGTACCCTTTTCCCATTCACTTAATCTAGCGTTAAGTTGAGACATTTGTTTTTGAAGTTCACTGATTTGTTGATTCATGTTTTGCATATATGATTGCAAGGAGTTGTCTAACTTGTTTTGATTTTCAACTCTTTGCTTATTCATTTGCACTAAAAGGTTACTCGCCTCAGTTAAATTCTCCTCGATCGTAGAAAAGTGTTTTTCATATTAGGGTGCAACCGTTTGATTATGGAAAGGCACCTGGTTCGAAATGTACTGATTTTGCCTAAGAGGAGGATTCACAACATTGTTCCGAAATGCTCGATTCGAAGGTCTGTTCATCAGAGGGTTATTTGGACAATAAGAAATATTTGGGTGGTTGTTGGGTCTATTAAAAGCATTCACTTGCTCAAGGGACTGGGGATAGTCACCAGCCATATGATCAGAGCTAAGACATATGTGACACATGGCTTGGGAAGTGTTACTAGACTGAGTGTGTGTTCTAACAACGCTCAGAATGGCATCAACAAGAGTATTAGAAGAAGAAGAAGAGGATTCGATATAACTACTACTGGAACACGAATAGAGGGATTTTTAATTGGTTCGTTCCCATTGTTTTGATTTTTCTTCTAACTCATTTAGAAATTCCCAAGCTTCTACATAAGTCTGTTTTATAAAATTGCCCTGACACATTGACTATAAAATTTGCCTAGAACTATTATCAAGTCCATCGTATACAGTTTGACATAACAACCATGTTTCGTAACCATGATGGGGACAAATTAACAATAGTTCTTTGAATCTTTCGAAATATTGCCAAAAAGATTCACCCCCTTTTTGATGGAAATTAGTGATTTCGTTTCCGACTCTAGCTGTTTTTCTGGGGGGTAGAACTTTTTAAGGAAAACTGCTGTAAATTCATCCCATTTTTAATCGAATTTGGGGGCAAGCTAAGAAACCATTTTTCTGCAGAGTCAGTTAATGCGAATTGAATCAAACAAAGTTTAATACCATCCTCACATAACTGTTGTAATTTAAAGGTTGCACAAGCATATTCAAATTTTGTTAAGAAACTATATGGTTCATCATGAGAAAAATTTCCGAATTTGGGAAGGATGTTTATCTGACTCGATCGGATTTCAAAGTGGTTACCCGCAGGATTGGGTAATTGATGCAAGAAGGGACAAAAACTCTGTCAGGAAGGATTCTGTCCATCAGGGTACGAGGTGCGGGTTCGTTACCCATTTCAAAGGGTTGTTTGAGTAAAATGGGTTTTGAAGAAGGAGAAGGTGGTCTGATTCGAACTAAACGATGAGATTCTTGGTCACGGGTCCAAGTTTGCATGCACTAGAAAGAAGAAGAAGAGAGTTCATCAAAGAAATTTAGACAACGGAGAAGTTCAGAAAGAGATGAGAAGGAATAAAAATTGAAAATGGGAGTTTTTGGAAAAGTACGACTTATAGAACTAGCGAGGTTTAAAGAAAAAAAATGTTAATTTTTTTTATTTGTTTTTGAGGAATTTTGAAAAAAAATATATTCACAAAACACGCGCACACAGAAATTAGCTACAATGAAATTTTCTGTCCTTAATAGCTCCTAACCCAAAATTATATAGTGACACATTTGCTTACTTAGATCAAAAGATTTCTCAGCCAGTTAACGGACAGGAATTATCGATGCACCAGGAATCACCCTAGCAATGCAGCCGAAGGTTTAAGTACCTTCAGAGTAACAACCGATATAATATTTACAAATCACCATAATATTTATAAATGGTTATTTCTCTGCCGTAGTCTTGACACCAAGAAATAATACGTTCCAAATAAGTGAACTATCAAAATACAATTAAGCCCAAGATGAGCCCGCGACTCCCTTAAGTCCAACGTCTAACCATTATTATTAGTCAGATTCTACGTTGAAATGCAATTTGTGGGCTAAGGAAAGGGTAATGAAATCCCTCACCTTATGTGAATTTGGATATTGCCCTTAATTGAATGAATACAGAGGCAGAAATAATAATTGCAGAAATTAAAAGATTTTACAAGAAAGTCGCTGCCCCAGTAGAAGATTTTTATAAGCAATGTGTGTGTGTGTGTATATATATATTAGCAGTAGAGCACTTATAGAGTTTAGAAAAATTATCACCTAGATTGGCAGTCTGTCGAGTGCAACTGAGTAGCGCTAGCGCGTTCACACCCCACTTGGTGTGCGACCGCTCAAACAATTTAAATTCTGCTAATTGCAAATCTGTTCTTCTTTTGAAATCTCTGTTTGTTGGATGAATTCTACTTGTTCTGATCTTGAGTGAATTCGATTTTTTTTTTGAAAGGTGGACGACAATGTAACGGAAAAGAAATTAGAAGAGCAAAACAAGTGGAAAGAAATCAAGCCGAAAATTGCAATTTTTTTTCTAAATAAAGGAAAACAAAAGGAAATAAATAAAAATAAAACTAACAAGAATATTTTTGTGTTTTTTTAATGGAGAAAATAAGTAAATAATGATAAAAATAGACTAAACAAGTTTTTTTTTGTAATATATATATAAAAAGAAAACAAAAGGAAAAATAAGAATAAGAAAATAAAAAAATATAACCCGAAGGATTTACTAATAAAAATTACTTTGGTCCCCAGCAACGAAGCCAAAAAAAATTTGCGAACAAATTAAACAATTGTAAACACTTGTAAAATCCGTTCGGCTTTCCTAAACAACAAGGATTGTTGTAGAGGGTGTCGAACTCTAGGACCAAAAATATTTAAACTAGTAAATCCAATCAAGTTATTCCAGAATTTCGATTGGTTAAAATAAAATAAATAATAGAATTTAAATAAAAGAGAGTTTTATATGATTAAAGAGAGCAATTAGGGAGAAATGACATAAATTAAATTAATATTCATCAATAGCCAAACGAATTAATACAGATCTAATTCATGTTTCTGTCACAAACATGAATCAACGATAATTTGGTTTTTAGAAAAAAATATGTGAATAACAACAAATATAGCCTATGCAGGAGCTAAGCTCTTAAACAACCATAGGCTATCAGGACAGATTCACTAATTTATTTCTAAAACCCTGAATATTAGATCTAAATTTGATAAACGTTAGGTTGAACTCGAATATACCCTTTGAAGGAGCATAACTCTTAAACGACACATAATATGAAGGTTCAGATCTAACCCTTGGTTCATATCTATATCTATATACGTGAAATTCTATTCCCTTTGGCTATGTGATTCATATTGAATCTAACATAAGCGTCATCACCCCCTAATTAAAGGAGATTAGCAAGACATGGCTAAAGAAAAAGAGAAACAGAAAATAAACAACATAAACAAAATACAATAAAAAGTAAAGAAAAAGGACGAAGAGTGATTTTATTTCAAGAAGAGAATTACAGAATAAAACCTAGTGTGTTTTTCAATGAACAATATACAAGTGTATTTATAGTTGATATGACAAAGACTAATTGGCTAATTACATAATGTGGGACTAAAGATTTAGCCCAAATAACACATAAGGCAATGTGAACGCAGCTGTAGCGTGGGTGGCCTTGCAAATGAGCTAATGTGAACGCAACATGAGTAAGAGGCCTTGCAAATGAGCCAATGTGAATGCAGCATGAGTAATCATTGAGCCAAGTCTTCCTAACTGAACTCTATTTGAAACTGTTCTTCAAGCTTTACACTCTTCAAGCTTTAGTTAGGGGTGAACAATATTCGGTTCAAACCGAATTAGCAAACCAAACCGATTCATTTTGGTCAGTTTGGTTCGGTTTTAAAACTAAATCGGTTTGAATTCGGTTTGTAAAATATTTTTTTGGTTATCGGTTTAACCGAATGAACCAAAGTTTTAATTTATCATCTAATTTTACAGTGTTGTAGTGCTTTAAATAATTATTTTAGTTATATAGTATAAAGATATTTGTTGCAAATACATCAAATCTTATCATAAACATAAAATTTGCTGCATAAAATATCTCCAAACATGAATTTATGTTCTACTTTGAGTGAATCCATCATTTGAATTATAGTACATCCTTCAAGTTCGGTTAAATCGGTTACCGGCTGAATTAACCAAATTTAATTTGGTTTGAAAAATTTTCGGTTGTAATTCGGTTTGAGTTTTTTTACGTCCAAACCAACCATACCAACCGAATGCTCACCCCTAGCTTTAGTAATTTCAAACTTCACTCTTTTTTTAAGCAAATTATTCATGCTTTATCCATCAAATGCTCTAAACCATGTTTTTTATCAACAATCTGAAAACACAGCTATAAATACACAATATCAATTATTTTAAAAAGAAAACAAGATAAATAAGCGGATAAAATATACACATTTACGTGTATATCAGGGTTCACATATATATGAATACTTTTGAGTTATAATTTAGCATATGATTCAAAGGAATATAATGAAATCTCTTAAATTAAAATTCTGTGCATATAATGAATGTACATATATATTTCTACATAAACATATGTATTAAATACAACTTTCATTTATAAGCAAGGCCAAACTCTATTTTACAAACTTTCTTTTCAAACTATTGGCATAAGATAATAACATTTGCTGAGTGTACAAAACAGCAAAATAGAACTAAGACTATGGTTAAATAAACAATTTTTTTATGAAATAGCCACCATAGGATAAACTGTGAACACATAACACATAAAACAAAACCAGCCCAACATGATAAAACTTGTGACATGGCCGAAATGATATAGATGCATATATATGCAGGCCATTGCTAAGCACGGAGGACAAGTTTTAATTGTGATTTGAACATTGATTTGCAAGATATTTATGGTTGCAGAAGTCTTAAGCCAATATCAACTAAAAAGGGCATATGGATGTACTATTTTATGACCTAATCCGATACAAGAACAAAACACTGCAGTTTTAAAAAAATTAGAAAATAATAAACTATGTGGTATTTTCAAAAAACGTAAAGATCTAAACAACCATACGGCCACATGCATTTGATGAAAAGGTGGAAAGGTTTTTAAAAATGCTATGATATTGTACAACAATTGTACACAAATGGGGAATATTTGATACAAAATCATGCATTTGTCTATGCAGAACAATCAAACAGAGGTGAAAGTCTGAAGCCTGCATGAGTTTTTATATCAAACATTCCATCTATAGCAAAGATATTAAGCAAGTATTTAATGAAGCCAAATTATTTTAATGTATAAAATCGCCTATAAATAGAGCTTAAGCTCCATTTGTTCTTTACGCAAAAAAAATTCACTAGGAGACTGAGAAATAAAAGAGTAGCAGACTTCTAAAGGACAAAGCAAAGCTAGTTAAGGTGAGTAAACTCCTTTATATTAAATTGGTTTTAGATCTATGTGAACTGCTGTTTGAGGATGCATAAGCCTGTATGTTATCCTTCATATAGGCATGTATACTGATCTGTAGTATATTAAAACATCACTCAAACTGTCCATTAGAACTCTATACATAAGCCAGTAGCACTTGTCAAGAGCCTATGTCTTAGATCTTGGCAAGTTCTGAAATCTTGGTTTCTTTAGGAAAGTGTTCATATAAACCTCTAGTATTTAGTAAAAATAGTATACATGTTGCACCTGTCTTGAATATAACCAAATGTATACGGAAACCAAATGTTTGTGCAACAGTTAAATACCCCTGTGCATTTCATAAACTTAGCTGTGTATATAATGGTAAACCATGCACTCTGTTTACCTTTTAATTCCCACATCTTTGTTCTAGTGTATATTAATGATGGATCTCTTCATGAATTTGTTTATTCGGATCACTAGCCCATATTAAAATAAGCCACCTCAATATAAACCATGTATATACCGAGCTTGTAAGGTATACAGTAAGGAGGAGATGAAAAACATAATTTTCGACCACCTAGTTTTAAATATCAAACGTATAAACATCTTCGTGGTATCAAAACATGATTTTAGAAACAAATATAAAGATTTTTAAGTAAGTGAAGATTGATATATATGGGGATGGACGGAAATTCATCTTTGCGCAAGTTCAGACGATCTCAGTGATGGAAGTTGACGGCGTGAGGTCAGGAGGGGCGTATGAGGTTGGCGAACACTAGAAAAATATAAAATAATTTTTCTAAAGAGTATTTTGTGAGAGTAAAGCAAAAAATAGGGTTTTGTTCATCTTTTTTTGTAACCAACGGTGGTATTCTGAAACTGCGCTGCCATGGTGGACTTGGGCAGTCGCGCACCAGTGGGAAGTAGTGCTGGAGGACGTTACCATGGTGTAGCCGAAGTTGGACGTGGTCCGGTTGTCAGAGGTGATGGCAGTAGGCATTTTCTTGGATTGAAGTTAATATTGGAGGTTGGGTTGGAAACAGTGAAAATCCTGTAGAGTTGATAATCGTCGGATCTATGTTTGGAGAAGGGAGCAACAAGTGATTTATGATGTGCAGAGATGATCAGGGGGTTGCGGCGTCCGGTGGGAATGCATTGATATGTGTGATGAGTCTAATATACGATGGAAGGGGAACAACATCAATAATAATACTTATATGAATACTCATCACGTGGGTAAGCTGGGTATAAAGTTGTTTAGTGTGTTCATATGGTATGTTAAATAAAGAAGGGTAGAAGTGATAATACAAAGAAACGGGGCACATCATACTTTAGTTAACGAATAAAAGAAGAGATGAATTAATGGGAACTAAAATATCAAATGAGAAAAGAGAGGGTAGTAGCAGAAGTAGGGACGACAAGAAGAAGGGATAGGAAAATAAGGCATGTGTGAGTTTGGGATTAGTGGGCTACAGATTGGTCCAGAATTCAAAGTAGAAAAAAAATGCGGCGCAACAGGGTCAACAAGAGAAGGGGGTCACGATTAGAAAGAAATTAAGGGGAAGGAAAGGTGGCTACAGGAAATTATGGAAAGAAGGGAAAACGTGGGTGAGTAAGAGACGCGTGGGCTTGAAGTTATTGGGCTAGAGTTAACTGGGCCCATAAATATAAAAGGAAAGAAAGAATTAAAATAAATATTAAGGAAAGAAATGAGCTGAAAATATTGGGCTGAATAATTAAAAGAAAATAAAATGAGGGAGAAGAAGTATTTGGGCCTGGTATTTATTGGGCCGAAGTAAAGAAAATTAATAATAAGGGATTTTTAGGTTTATATAATAACTTAAGAAAAATAACTTAGATATTTTATAAGAAGGTATGGTTTGGTTAATATAAATATATACATGAAGAGAGATCATAATCCAAAGGCATTAAATTATAGATAAGTGATCGTTTATATATGCTATTTGTTTTAAGCAATGAAGTTTGAAATATTGAGTTTGTTAAATCGACTCAAGTTGATGACCGTCTCCTTTAAAATAAGAAATGTTTCAAAATAAAGTTTTTTATTTCAGTTTATTGAAGTATCGTCTAACCTTAAAAGATGTACGCTAATCGTTTCGAAGAGTCTGGAATATATATTCCACTTCGATTCGATTATACATTGCATGTCTGAGACTGTTAATGATTATTGAAGATAGAGTTATACAAAATAGCATCATAGGTTTTTCAGTCCTAGGAAAACTTGTATGGTCAGGTGTCTGACAGAGTATATCTATCAGATCTTACCCATTGACTTTTCTTAAGTGTATTACGTTGGTGGCGAACGAATTCGTTTTTCTTAGCTTTATGTCCGTAATATTTTTGGGAAACTAAATGAGTGTTCTGACAGATATGACGATGTGGCATCCAAAGTGACTGAAGAAGTGATTTGTCAAAAAGGTAAATGTGACCTCAAGCCTCACAACCGGGTAATGATAAAAATCGGGCAGGCAGCATGGCTTGTTGGGTCGCACCAAAGCAGGGTGTATTATCACCATCTAAAGAAATTCCTTTATGTCTTCTCATCCCTTTTTGTTTTTACTGCTGCAGCATCTGGTAACGGTTGCTGATCCCAACCGTGGGGGAGATAATACATTCGCTATACGTAAATTAAATGAGTGGGCGATCATGTGTGGACAGGTTGCAAGATGTTCTTGCTGAACCCCAGTGTATCCCCTGTAGAGTACACTGATCGGTAGTTGGTCTCATACCTTGTCATCGTTGGAATCCAATCATTAATAAGAGCACTGCGGTTTTTGATTTTATATAATGTATATGGAGTGTGAGATGCAAGCGTTCCACGAGATGATTATTTATTTGATAAAAACTATTGTAATATCAGAAGAATTTGATATCAAAATGTTTTGGGTTATCGTAAGGTAAAAACCATCCATGTTTATGTGTGGATCGGTCTTACGATTACTTTTCGTTGTGAAATATTTTCGAAAAATTAAATAAATCTGTTCTCATAAGAGAAAAACTCTGTTCCATTATTTCCTTGTTTTCAAACTGTTTTTAAATTGTTTACTCACACCAATCCCCTGGTTGACCCAGAGTTTATTTTTCTGTGTTTTTTTCATAAACTCTTAGGTACTTATAACCACTGTTATGAGTAGACAAGTGATCCAGGTACTATATGGAACCCTTTTGAAGTATTTTGGACTTAACCAGCTTACTGACTATATATGATGTATTGGGCCAGTATTATGTATGATGTTATATTTTGATGAAGTATTATGATGTAATAGACTCTGATATGTACTATGTTATATAATATTATATTTTGTAAGAATTCCATTATGAGATTCTGATGTTTGTGTTAGTTCTATTCTCTATCTATTCTATTCATAAATAATGACACAACTTCCGAGGTCATCGAAAGTCGCATCATTACAAAGTTTTCCTGTTACTGCTTAGATTTAGGAGATAATCTACAGGGAAAAGCTCACTTATGCCATGGCTCCAAAGGATGTGACAGATGCTTCATATGCAACCACCAATGAAGATCAAGGTAACGCTAACGTCCAATGGTAGGAGTAAAATGCTACTACCACTGTTGTTATTGCCCCTAATCCAACATATCTAGTAAGCAGAGAGGATTTGGAGAGCTTGATTAAGCATTTCAAAGACACCTCAGTAACACTTCTCATACAGATTCAGAACATATGTATATTTCAAGAGCCAGATGGCCTAGGAAAATCGGGCTAATGTTCGTCCACTTGATACGAATTAGAGAAAACCAACTCCTACTGATAACGAGTATGAAACTCATCCTACTCGAGGCATAACCATAAAGATCAATGTCGTCGAACAAAAGGGTATAAAGCTGGAGCATTTGCACAAGAGAACCAAGCCAGTTATGGCCATTGCCATTGAATCAATACCGATTTGAATATAAGGATTGGTACTGATCTAGTGCACAAGGGAACTAGCACTTCTCACAAAAACGCCCTACCTCATGCTCATCCGCCAATCGATTGAAATGCTAGGAGCATAAGAAATGCTATCGGTCCACTTTAGAGAAACATTGTCGAAAACATGACATATGCAGCTCCCCCAGAACAGAGAGAGCCTAGGAGATGTCATACGAATCACAAGACTGCAGCAGAACCCAATCGCCTAAGTTCAACACATATTCAAGCTTCAAATCTGATGTTGGTGATCAAAAAAATATGATAGAAAGTTAGGGGTTATCCAACGAGGACTATCGAGTTACTTAAAGTCACACACCGTACACGAATAATATACCAGATAGTATATTAAACACCGAGTACCCACAAAAATTCAACATGCCTACGATGCCTTCTTATGCAGAGAAAACTGGCCCCATGCAACATCTAATGAGATATGAATGGTATGTGGATTCAGCATAATCCATTGGCATAATTAAGTACAAATGTTTTCCAATTTTCTTGAAAGGTGTGGCAACAATGTGGTTTTCTAAGTTGGCTTCGCGATCGGTTTCCTCATTTGAAAAGTAAGCTCAAAATTTTATGGCTTAATCTCGCGTCCATGCAACCTACTTTAAATATGTCGCAACTTTATCCAAACTTATACCAGGCTTTGGAGAGTCGCTTAAAGATTTCTTGGAAAGTTTCAACATTGATGTCACAAAGGTTAATAATCTAAATTATGAAGCTACTCTTATGGCACTTGTTAGAAATGCTGACCCTGAATCAGACTTTAGATACTGGTAAATTTGAAAATCTCAATAATGTTGGGCCAATTCTTCAATAAAGCGACCCAGTACCTGAGAAGAGAAGAGGCAAAGCGAATGTTGAGGAAAGATACTACTGGATGGAACAATGAAGGTCCCAGAGTAACGTTGCTCAAAAACTAAGTCGAAGGAACTCTGGGAAAGTCGAAGTAAATGTATAAGAACAAGAATAAATGGGGTGATCAGCGAAGACATGATAATAATGGTGGAGGCCGTGACTGAAGAAGGGACTTAAGAAAATGGTTGAGGATACTTATGTTTGAAAACTACAGTCCATTCAATGATTCCTTGGAACATATATAGTGAATTTTAGGCTCAGGTCCTTAAAATCAAACTTAATGCATAAATTCTCCTTGCCAAAAAAAAAAATTGTAAACTAGGTCCTCAGAATGTAGTTATTGAAAATTGCACAAGACTATGCAGATATTCAGTGAATAATTGTGGAAATTTCTGCAATTTTTTCAAATAATTGTGGTAAATCACGCAACTTTTTTGTTGAAAATTTACGTAAATTTTTGTTGGTTAATTGTGGAAATTTCCATAATTTTTTGATATACTTGCGTAAATATGTGTAATTATTTACCTAATAATTGCATATATTTGTACAATAATTAGTTAACTTAATTCTAGGAATCTAATTCACATACCTTTTTTTGAAGGATGTTTTGCCAATTTTGAAACTTAATAAGGACTTTAGCCAAACTGTCCCATATATATTGATACACACACATGTAATGCAGTATAGTATAGAAAATCCATCTCTAGAGAGTCGGCAAAGTGATAAAATAGTCTGGAAATTATTGTATATTCCACGAGATGTATGACCACAATGCAGGCAAATGCTATTTTAAGAAAGATGTTATCGAGAAGTTGCTAAGGAAAAAGAAATTGCAATATTACATAAAGGCCTTTAAAGATGGGGGTATGGAACTTCAAACCTAAATCGAGGCTAGGTAGCACGCAGACCTAACAATCAAAGAGCTACAAAAGGATTAGTCATTAGCACCCTCGTTGGTGGATTACATCTAGCTAATAAGAACTAGAGAGAGATGAAATGGTATGTCAGTGTCATTAAACATGTTGAGTGTAACGACCCGAAAATTTCTGATCATGGTTATCGATACTAATACGTATCCTGTGTCACATATCGACTAATCTACCATCAGAAATTAATAGATCATTAATAGAAAGAAGTTAGAGGGTGAGAAATAGAAAGAAAGAAAGTTAGAATAGAAGAAAAAGAAGAGCTTAACACAACAGAATCAGAGTATAACGAATCTCACAGCGGAACTGAATAAAATATAATATATAACAATACTTGAACACAAAACTGGTGTTTACACTTACATGTATCATCAGAGTACAACATATACAATACAGTGGAAATACACTCTCTATATATCAAATGTTGAAGCCTCCTGCGCCAAGCTTCTTCAAATAAATCTGTAAAATCCTGAAACCACTTGACTGCCCATACAAATTTGGGCACCCAAGAGTTTAGGGAAAATATAGAAAAATAAACTCGGGGTCAGTCATGGGACTGGTGTGAGTAAACGATTTTTAAATAGATTGATTTAACGTTCAAAAATCCTTTTGAAATAAAAGATAATCGTAAGACCGATCCACACATAAATACGGATGGTTTTTACCTTACGATAACCCAAAACATTTTTGAAATCATTTCTATCAATAATGTCTAAATACAAATAACTAGCAATCTAGCAGAACGCTTGCATCTCACGCTCCACATATATAGTATACAATCAAAACCGTGGGCGCTTATTGGAGATTGGATTTCGACTATGACAAGGTATGGAACCACCTGCCGATAGTGTATCTCTAGAGATGAATACACTGGGTTCAACAAGAACGTCTTGCAACCCGGCCCACACATGACCGACCACTCATTTCGCTTGAGTGTATCGATCGTATAACACCAACGGTTGGGATCAGCAACCGTTTCCCGAAAAGGAACAACATTGAAATAGATTAAAGAACGAAATGGATTTTCTCTAGATAGGTGATTATACACCCTAATGGGAGCGAACCACATAGCCATGCTGCCTGCCTGATTTTTGTCATTTCCCGGTTGTTGAGGCTTGAGGTTAGAATTTAACTTTAGAACATCTGGTCATCATTCAATTTGAATGCCACATTGTCAGATCCGTCAAATCACTAATTGACGTCCACAAATATACTCTGGATGTAAAAGAAGTGCCCTTCTTTGCCATCAAATCGGAATATTTGTAAAAATCAACGTACGTGGTTTTTAGGAAATACTTTGTCAGACATTCATCCGTACAAGTCATCTAGGAACAGGATGAACCGAAGATACTTTCCTACTGCATCCAATATAGGAATCACCCCGTGGATCAGTAGCGAATAGCCCTTGCAAATATGAAGATTTCAATCACGACAGAATTACAAGTTATAATAACTCTGGCGGCCGCTAGAGAATTTTAACAAGTAGATCTTCCATTCATGGAGATCCAAGGTCTTCAACTTCATAAGTATTCTGCAAATTAATTTACGTAAGGCCAGTTCGAAGTGGTTTTGGGTCCAGTTTCCATCCCGGTCTCTTCGAACTAACGCGTAGGGAAAATTATTTGATAGTCGGTGTTTTGACTATCAAATTTAAAAAATGCAGATGAGTAAAGCATTTATATTATTTCCATCATAAGTCTATTTAGATTTATTTAACTTACACAATCTCAGTTAATTAATACAAGTCAATCAAAATAAAATAAAAATGTCATCGTTTTATTTTGACAAATCTAGATGATTAACAACAATCATTTGTCAAAACAATATCAATCAACAACGGTTCAACGTTTAATTCAAACTAAATAACAGTTTGAGATATTCGATCTAGGATAACAGCTAATTTCACATTATATTTATTTCTGTTTGTTTGGAAATAGATACATCAATTTTCAATCAAACATTTATTCCGTCTTTTACAAATATATACGAATATTTGAATATCGGAGATTAGAACTTAAGTCTAAACGATGACGTTCATTCGGTAACTATGGAATAATTCAGTACCATCCAATCCATCCTTGTTTATTTGTTTATTTATCTTATTTTACTTTTATTAAAATATCAAATTTATTTGGTTAATTAAATACACAAATATTCTCGGCTTATCACGGTTTAATTTCCACGCACATATATTAATTAAACTCGTTGTTCATTGTAAACTATTCAAGTGAATCTCTTTCCTTTAATCGTACATATAAAATGGTTAAACTCACAACTTTAAACAACATTATTAAATTATATTTTTAACTAAGGCCCAAGCCTAAAATCTTGCAACAATAATTTTTTCCTACTTATTTCCTTATTTTATTTATATTATAAAAGGAAATGTTTCCATTTTAACGATAGAAAACCATTTTAACGATAGAAAATTAAACAACATTTTCCCTTATTTATTTCCTACTCTACCTTGAAAATTTAAGTATAAACCCCTTTCTTTGTTTCGCAACAGCTCACGTTTACCCTTTTACTTATGTTTTTATTTATCATTTAAAGCCCCATTTCGGCCCATTTCACGCAAAGCCCATTCCTTTAAACAATCCGATCCCCTCTTTATTTTTCTTCTCTTTTCCTTTTCTTCCTGATGCTATACTCTCCTTCCTATTCTTCACTTCCCCTGTACATCACCAGTGCCGTGCACATACACAACAATTCCACCACCACCCCTTTGGTTCTGACCATCACCGCATATCCTCAATGCCGCCTTGAATTCATCTCCTCCACCCAACATTTATTTAACCTACTGTTCCATTTTTTTGAAGCATCAACAGGAGCTTATGACTTGACTGCAGCACTAAGATCCCTCGCAACGCCACCGTTGTCCTATGGTCACCATGTAACAACCCGAATTTTAATAACATGTTGAAACTAGAAATCAGGGTATAATTAAATTTAAAAATAAGAATCAAGGGAAACGGGTTGTGCCATTGCATTCGTCTCGAAATTCTGCATGGAGACGAGTCTGAGTTTTCGAAAAACAGATTCCGTATGAGGGATATATGACCCTTCAAAGTTTCAGGAATTTTCAGAAACCAAAACAGCTTGAAATTCGAATTCAAACCTAGAAGCGGACTGGGCGGGAAATTTCCCGCCCAGGACCCAGGTCGACTGGGTAGTCGACCTCCCCCTGACCAGGTCGACTGGGTAGTCGACCTGGGGGTCAACCTACCCCGAATTTCCAGATCCAAGGCTGAATTCATTTCTGCGTATCTAGACCGATTTCTGGACCAAATTCGTGACTCTAAACCTATATAAACAGCCCCTAGCCTCATTCTCTCTACACCATTTCATTCTATCCTTATGCTACCTCTGTAAAAATCAAAATGATAATATTTAAATTAAAAGAGACTACTTCTTCTTCGTTAAGACAACATCTAGGAATTGCAAATTGGGGGTTTTCAACTAGAACAAGACTAAACAAATAGAGATTCAACAACTGCAATAACCGTTTCCAGAATCAAATCTCTGCACTCTAATTCTCGATCCACGCTTTGTAAGTTCTAGTTACTTTGAGATTGAAACTTGTTAAATTTAATATGGACATGGAATAAAATGAAATTAGACCTAAGCTTGATTATCTATTTGGATCTGTTCTTGTCTCTTCTTGAATCTATGATTTTAGGTTATTTCTTATCGATGGAATCATGCCCATTCATGATGTTGGACCTAGTTCATTATTCAAACGCTAGATTGTAAAATGAATTGTTGGATCTTGACTTGATGATAAGACTTGTTAATTCAGTTTTCACCCTATCCTCTCTTGAATCTTGAATTTGCGAATATTGCTATGAAATCAGTTTGGACTTATTCATGTTATCAATTGGAATTGGACCCATGTATGATAATTGATTAATACCTATTCTTGGACCTTGACTTTTGGAATACTGCTATGAAAATTAACTTGGGCCTATTCATATTGTAAATCAAATATAATCACGCCTATGGCATTGAAACTATTGTTAATGGCCAAAGGCTATGCCCATAACTGAGAACATATGACTATTGCCTATGACTATGACAAGGACAATTGTGGCTAATCACCTGTGACTCGTGACTATGAATTACTGCCTATGATTATGAACAGAAGACTATTGTCTATAACCATGACCTTGAAACTATTATAGTTAGTTGCCTATGACTGTTTAGGGTAGTTGTCTAGAACTATTTTGGATAATTCATGACTATTGGAATTAATCGCTTATGATTCACTATGACTATTGTGGCCAATTGATTATTACAGTTGATTTTTCATAACACTATAGTTGAAAACCATGTTGTACAGCAAGACCATTGATCCATTATCCTTGTATTTGGCTTGCTTTTGCATGCCTATTCTTTTATGTCAATTTTTATCATGACTATCACCTTATTATGCCAGATTTGAAAGCCTGTTATTATCTATATGCCAGTGATGTTGTTATCAATTATCCCAAGCTATATCATGCCAGATTTATCACCTTGTGCTCGTTCTTTTGCCTATCATAGTTGGGATGTTATTCCCTTTTATTTTGGAGCTGAATCTACTTGTAATTTAGATCGATTTACGTTTACATGCGATGGGGATACGAATTGGGTAGGTTAGGCAAACATGAATTGGTTATGAATATGAATCATGAACTTGATAATAGGCGTAAGTGGAAACCCGAAAACTTGATATGAGAACTTGATATGAAACTCGCTTAGAAACTTGACACGAACTTGACATGAAAATTGAACATGGACATGACACTTAGAATGAACTTGAAAATGGCCAACTCGAGGTTGGGTTGAGTTTGCAGTGTAATTCTGCCCGGAACCGCCCGACAAATCCAGTTACTGCAAACAATAGGATCCAACGTGGGTAGTTGGTCATATCGCACTTGAAAACCCGAGGTCAGACTAAGTTGTGGTGTAATTCTGTCTGGAACCGCCCGACATATCCAGCGACCACAACAACAGGTCTGATGTGAGAGGTTGGGTGCATTAATGAATTAATGCCACATGATAGGGTTAAGTCATGAACCGCTTGAATATACTTAACCGATTTGACACGATGACATGATAAGGTTAAGTCATGAACCGCTTGAATATACTTAACCAATTTGACACGATGATTTGATAGGGTTAAGTCATGAACTGCTTGAATATACTTAACCAATTTGACATGATGATTTGATAGGGTTAAGTCATGAACCGCTTGAATATACTTAACCAATTTGACACGATGATTTGATAGGGTTAAGTCATGAACCGCTTGAATATACTTAACCAATTTGACACGATGATTTGATAGGGTTAATCATGAACTGCTTGAATATACTTAACCGATTTGACACTATGATTTGATAGGGTTAAGTCATGAACCGCTTGAATATACTTAACCAATTTGACACGATGATTTGATAGGGTTAAGTCATGAACCGCTTGAATATACTTAACCAATTTGACACGATGATTTGATAGGGTTAAGTCATGAACCGCTTGAATATACTTAACCAACTTGACACATGATTCGTAGGGCTAAGTCATGAACTTGAACGACAACACTTAGCCAGTTTGACATGACACGTAGGCGGGTTAAGTCACGAATTTAAATGATAACACTTAACCTACTGGACGGAAACCCTAGTTACGTGGTCCTTTTCAGCAGTAACCCACTAGATGTATCACGCTACCCTGGAACTAGGCAGGGTGGGGCACGATTACTGGGCTGATTGTAAGCGACCAGAATGATGGCTGAGTTGGTGCGCCATTGTAGGTTCAGGCGGACTATGGTCGTGCACGTAGTCCGGAGTTGAAAAATCAGGCACCGGGCACCTGTAGGTTTACACTGTGCGTGCTTGATTCGTGTCGGTGGTTGGCACCCTAGGGCTTGATACACCCTATGGTGGACCTAGCACAGGTGACTACATTTCATGATTGGGCCGTATGACACAGACACATGAACGAGCTAGGACATGTAGGGAGACGATCGATTAATAGATTGTTACGTGGAAAAAGGGTATTGTTCGTTAGGTAGCATAATCCCTAGCATAAACCCTAATCGAATCTAGAAAACATTCAATAGGTAGCATAATCCCTAGTGGTCCTAGGTGGCATAAATCCTAGTTGAACACGCGACAGTTCATGATAAGGAAACCTAGCCTGAACAAGGGTGGAAGTCCAAATGATTTCAAGAATGGTGGCACTACGTTGAAGTAGTATAGAAATACGTGATGAAACCCGTACGATATACGGCAAGGGACTGTACATATACATGGAAAGGATGATACGGGTTAGGATACTAGTACAGTTGGTGCAGAGAATGTTAAACATGCGATGCTATACGTAGTTTATCTGATTTGCATAGTTTATCTTGTTACTGTAGTTTATCTTGTTACTATAGTTTATCTTGTTATCCTAGTTTAACTTGGCTATCTTGTCATCATCCTTATGTTTACTTTCAGTTTATACATGTCATGTTACCTTTACTTGTTTCTATGCTGAAAGTCACTAGGACTTACCAGTCTGTATGACTGACCTGTTTTGTTTCGCCTCTTTTTCTTCCTTTTCCCTCCCCCAGATTCTCAGGGAGGAAACACTGCGATTTAGTTTGGACTTCTTTCTGCTTCAAGATCATCATATATGGCTTGGACCTTTCTTGGCTATGGCTGATTTACTGTTTTACTTGGGGAATGATTTATGACCATGGTTTTATGCTTCTTTACTATTGCAAGGCAGATTTCGATGTAATGGATTTAATGGCATTTTGATGTAAAAAGGCTTTAGACCTTTCTAGATTTTTAAAGCAATAAAATTTGGTTCTTCTTCCGCTGTTTTATATGTTCTGTCTTGTAATATTTTCTGTGTATGTTTACCTAGATAATGCTCCACCAAAGCTAGTGCATTCCCTTTGTGAGTGACCCTAGTGGAGGTGGGGTGTTACACACCACCACACTTCACCTCCCCCTTACTGACATCCTTCCCCTCTGAAACCCCTAGTGCGCAACCCCATACTGCACCGCTGACGATGCAGTTCGTCATTAATTCGAGCCTACCCAAAACCGTACCTAAAACCCTATTTCGACCCAATTCTCACTGATTACCCAATTAGAAATTTAAGTTATATTTTTAAAATAAACTTAATACACCATCGATCGACTTTCACGTTTAAACTATATCCTAATCCTCACTAGAAATCTGGTTGTTGATTTTTGAAGCACAGGGTATGAATATATGGCTATTTCAATCCATACAGATCCAATTTCGAAATTTATTTCAGTGATTTCACACATATAATTAGTCTGTATAAATGATGTTATACCGCTAACAACCACTATTAAACTCCTATATTAATTCTAATACATGTACGACTGTAAACCAGATTAACAGAAGTATACTTAGTGTTTATTTTCCTTACTTTATTTCTGTTTCAAGGTATGCTCTACAGACTTAAGTCCTTAAGCTCTATTCTGTTTATTATATCATTCCTTAAACAATATGGATGTTTTAAAATCACTGTAAGCACAGATCAGCACACATGTAATTTAATACACTGGAATCAACTGTTGAAACAACATATAATTTGCGAGGTGTTTTCTGTCTTATAAACTGCTACCAACTTTGTTTTGTTCACTCTATTCTAATCATTTCTTTCCATAATTCTACCCATTTAACAACAAAATGCTTGAATTCAGGTGATGGATGCAGATACACACACATATAGTTCGATTTCTATTAAAAATTGATACAGCAGTGGAGTGACTTAAGTGTTTACTCATCGATCTATATGTTCACAGTCTTGTTCTTATTTACTGGTTTTTTTTCTTTTTTTCCACTATCATTGTTTACTATTCATATCTCAGATTTGTTCAAACTCTCAAGTTATAATCTGCCAAAATTGTAGATACTAAATCTTTTAACCGGCATCAGCATAAGGTTATTCACATACAGGTTTACTACTGCCGTGAATTTCCTAGTCTCGTTCAATAGGATGGAAACATAATGGCATACAAATGCAAGAAAACAATATAGAAAAATTTGGATGTGTTTATTTATATTAATATTTCTACTTATACATTTCAACCATCCAGCTAGAGTTTAATTGCCTTAACAACTTCTAATATTGCATCAATATGATGGACATATACACATAGTTTAAATTAAGTAAACAACATGGGGACTTAGTGTTTACCTATCCTACATGGTTATTCATGATAAACTCAGGAGCTTAGGTACTCAGATACTAGGTTACTTCTATGTTATTTATTCACTGCTTATGCTATCATTTTCTTTTGATGCTCATAATACATGCCATGATGTTTGCCAATACACATTTATGAATAAGGACAGAAAAGAAATTAAGGAGTTTACTCACAATCATCACACTGGTTCACTAATTTTGTATTATGGTTTCATCTCAGTTTTTTTTTCACTACAGTCTAATCTAATTTGTTCAGGGATTACAATATAAATCATCAATGTTTGAATAGAAGTTTATACATATATTAACACATAGGTTAAATTAAAACAGTAAAAGGAATTTTAGTTGTTTACTCACCAAAATAGCTCACTGCCTTTATAAAGTGTCCAGGTTATGCTCTCTGTTTCTCCTAGTGCTGTCTAATGTTTTCGGCCATTTCTATTTTCCATTTTCTTCTCATTGTTTTCATTTGTTTTGCGAGTGAACATGTGTGTGTGTTTGAGTGGGTTACATGAGCATTTATAGATGCTCAAATGCAGAATTTAACTCAGGTAGGTTTTAACTTATACAAGGTATGGTTTGCAGTAGTTTTACAGAGGGTGATATTTGATTGAAAGCACTTCTGTAAAGTCCATTCAAAAGATTTTCCTTTAGGCTATAACTGTACATGTAACACCCCTAAGTCCCACATCGTGGAAGCCTGTGTGAAGTGGGTACTTATATAGTAGATCCCATCTCTTACTAACGCTGAGGCCTAGTGATGGAAAACCCTACACCTGAGAGGTGGCAAAGTAGGGACAATATCGGTGCTAGTAGGGAGGTTGGCTCAGTCTTTGTGGCAACGTCATGTGTTGGTAGATCTCGAAACTTAGCCGAGGCCTTTTGAGGAACAAAACCCCACACCTATACGGTGGCTAAGTTGGGGACAATATCTTGCGTGAACGGAGGTGCGGGCTGTTACAGTGGTATCAGAGCCAATACCCAGCCGGAATTGTGGCTCCTGTGTGGACCGCAGCGCCTGGGTGAGGTGTTTGTGAGCCAACGGGGACGTTGGGCTCTGTAGGAGGGAAGAATGTAACACCCCTAAGTCCCACATCGTGGAAGCCTGTGTGAAGTGGGTACTTATATAGTAGATCCCATCTCTTACTAACGCCGAGGCCTAGTGATGGAAAACCCTACACCTGAGAGGTGGCAAAGTAGGGACAATATCGGTGCTAGTAGGGAGGTTGGCTCAGTCTTTGTGGCAACGTCATGTGTTGGCAGATCTCGAAACTTAGCCGAGGCCTTTTGAGGAACAAAACCCCACACCTATACGGTGGCTAAGTTGGGGACAATATCTTGCGTGAACGGAGGTGCGGGCTGTTACAGTACATGGCCAGCTATGAATGTGATGTATACATGTGTACACAGCCCTATGCTAACCTATTTTAGAGGCAAAGCATTGGATGGTTAATGTGTAGTCTTGTTCTAGCTGCGGCCATGTAGTGTTGATTGAAGTGAAAGTGCGCATGCAGCACCTACTGATTTGCAACAGCTTATATGAGTTGATATGTGATGTATGTCTCCCTTTAATGCATTCAAACTTAGCTCTTAAGTACCCATGATCTTGCCATAATATATAGATATGCATGTGTACTTTCTATAGCCTGAATTGAATCAACCATGTGCTTGCAGAAAAGAAATCAGAGCATGTATGTAACTTCTATATAAATAACCAGTCTTATCATCTATGCCAATATCAACCTATTAATATCTATGTTGTAGCTGTACACAGCAAAGATGAAATGAGTTTGAGGCAACCTATATTGATTTGCAAATGTGTGTTTGTGTGCTGGGTAGGTTCATATGATTTGGAAAGAAGACGTGTGCTGGTCGTTGTATAGAAACACATCCATATATGTACCAGTATAGGTACAGGATAGAATTTTTAATAGCTAAACCTACATTCCCAGCAAATCAAGATATAAATGTTTACTTATATCACATAAATGCCAAATTTATTGTATTTAAAATCATATCTCCTTATATATACTTATATGTTTTCCAATATCTTTCATGTATGCAAATAAAACGTTCAAACAACATTCACTAGCTTGTGTGTGTGTATATATATATGTATACGTGGCAAGTTAATATATAGAAACAATTATTATTCTAATTGAATGAATTAGATCTTAACAATATTTTCAACTTGAATGAATATCTTCTATTTAATGATTATTTTAAATGTACTTATATAATATGTCAAATTCTATACAAATCAAAATGTTACCATTAAATGTCTTGATCTTGTGTTATTCCTATGAAGTAATAGAACTTATGAAATTTTCTTATATTAATTCAAGTAAAAATCCAAATAAAATCACATATGAAGTAATCCACTTTTCCTTTTACCTTTTTCTTAGATAATCTTATATTCACATGAAAAACAATAAAATACATAAATTTTACGAAATATAAATTAACTGTTTCATCCATACATATATACATTGGTTAAGGAATCAACATATATATCCCTGCTGTATTTCTAAATATATAAATCTTATTTATTTAATAAAATCACCGGCATAATCTATATATTTTAGATTATAAAATTTGTTAAAAAAAACCAGGTCATTACATTGAGTATGAGGAGTGCTACTCCATAAAGGAGAGAATCCAGACAAAATATAGGAGAACGATGGCTGGAGACCTTTTCTGCGATAGAGTTGCTAACAGGGTGCAAGCCCCAATCGTTGATCTTCTAGTTGTACCAGCCATGAATAGTTCAACTCTAGTACACAAAGTTTTTGTTGACCATGGAAATTCAATAAATATACTATTCACGATGGCTACTACAAGATGATGTAGGTGATCGAATATTTAAAGCCTTGCATAGCTCGGATTCACGAACTTAACAGGATCGATAATATAACAGAAAACATGGTGGAACTATCGGTTGAGCTTCATGCGGAAACTGCCAAAGATTGTGGGTCTTCTCGTTCATTGCATCTACTCGACATATGATGCCTTTTTTAGCCAACCGACCTTACTTAAATTCCTGGCAAGTCTTTCCTTATGGTACCTACCAATGGGATCCCAATCGAGAATGGCATTGGGATCTTAGGAGGAGACAAGTCACCGGAAGAGACTACTATATGGTAGAGTGGAAAGAGGCCCACCGAAAAGAAAAGGACAGAGACATTGAGATTGCTCTCTGTGTTAAAAATACCGATGGGTAACAACCAATGACCGAGGCCTGGCTCGGGCAGCATAGTCACGCCTATAAAGACATCGGCTCAAGGAAAAATGAAGAATCGACATACTCAAGGGTTGCACCTATTGAGTTTACAATCAAAATTTTTGGTTAGTCACGATGACCCATTGTAAGTCCTAAAGGTTGAATCTCGGCACTGTCCCAAATTGATGAACGACGATCCTAGACATGTTCGCTTGGACTCATGTAGATGTATATGGAATCTATTTGGGCACCATGAGTCACACCAGTGACATTGGCCGAAATTCACTCTAGTAAGGAAAGAGTAGCGTACTTAGTACCAGAAAGATTGGCTGCATTTAGAGAGATGGCAGGTGGCTGCTCAATGGTAGCTTTATTCATGACATTGCTTCCAAAATTAGGTCTTGAATCTAATCCTTGTGAAAAAGCGTAATGGAAAGTGGAGGACATGCATACACCACTCTGACCTAAACAAAGCATGCATAGAATATAGATTTTCGCTTCCAAGGATAGACCAGCTTGTTGATTCAACAACTGGAAATGAACTCATTTCCCTCATGAATGCGTACTCTGACTAGAAACAAATCTCAATGCACGTCCATGGCCAAGAACACGCTAGCTCCATTTTTGTCCTAGGGTTATACTGCATCACTATTATACCCTATGGGTTGAAGAATTGTTGGAGCTACCTATCAATGGCTAGTTAATCGAATGTCCAAACTGGATCAGGAGATCTATAAAGGTATGCGTGGATGTTATACATGTGAAGTCATGATGATCGGATGACCAGTTGATGACTTAGTGGAGATGTTCAGTCTTTTTTGCAAGAATGGATTGAATATCAATCCCTCGAAATGGTCTTTTGGCGTTTCATCAGGACTTAGGTTTCATTATCAACTCTTGTAGGATTGAGGCTAACCCTGAGAAAACTGCTGCTATCAAGAGTACCAAAATCCTAAAGAAAATAAAAGACGTTTTGAGTCTTAATAGGAAGGCCGTTTTTCTAATTAGTTCATCTACAAGGATATATATATATATATATGAACTCAACTTTTTTTTCTTCTCAAAAAAGAGGAAAGTAATGCTTTTCATGGATGCAAGATTGCATTAACATGCTCTAGGATTTGGTGAATCACTTTGAAAGGCCACATATTCTATCAAAGCATGTGGATAAAAGAGACCTATTCATCTATTACCTGATCTTTAAGCTCGGCAGAAGCAATCCGGAATGGCAGGACTTGACTATCATAGGGTTAAAGGACTCATAAGTGTCACTCAAACATCTAGAGATCAAGTTCAGATGAAGTCATCCAAGTACAGTCATTTAAGCTCATCGAAACAACTCTTGGATACATAAGTTTTTGGGGAACAATAGGAATCGCTTAAGGGATATGACTCCTCAACGCTCCAAACAACTCAACACATCAACACCATATTCCCAAGATCAGTAAAACCTCCCAACATCACTGAATCAAGCACAACTCTTTCAGAATCAGTATGACTTCCAAAAGTCAACAACTTCTAACTTCAAGAGCTCGTACTCCCTGTTTCGCCAACCAGAATTCAACCAAACTCCACCTGAAGCTAATGGAGATCAAGGGAAGTGAAGTCAACAAGTCCCTAAAGCCCACACAAAAACTATGTGTGGGGACCTTTACCAATCCTAGGACCGATACCGACTTCCATACAAACTTAAGTAGGCCTTGAACCATCATGAACCTTGTTTCCCGCACACTCCTGAGCTTCCCTTTAGAATTGCAGCCATAAATATCATTCGGTTTAGCAAGAGAATGACTTTTAGCACTCTGATTCACTTTGCTTTTGTAACTTCAGTAGTAATACTGAATCGCAATTGTAAACCTTCATTTTAAGCAATAATGGAAATATTCAAACTGGATGCAAACTTCAACACATCGAACCACTATAAACCATTGTATGATCATTTTTCTTATGATTTCATCTACAAAATCCTCATTTTTATTATTTAGTTTAATTTACATTGAAATCTTGGGTGTTATACTACTTTTGGACGTCAACATTCTAGTGCTTTCACTGAGATATGCAAGAAAAGCTTACTTTTTCCTGTTGGTCTTCCATCCAAGTTTGGGAATCTCCTCAAGTGCTTGAAGATCTACCTATGACAACAATGGTGAGGAAGGGAAAATCCACCATTGTTGGACCTTCCAACATAGAACAAGGGGCATCCATCCGGCAATAACCTTCCAATCCTTTAGCTACCAACTATTTGGCTACATCTTATGATCCCAAGGCTCCGGTTACACAAGACCACCTAATTGAAGTCACAAGAAAGAAGAAGGAAATACAAAGACAACTAAATGAACAAATCAAGCATAACTTAGACGATGTAAAATCTGCAATAGAAAGCTCAATGAGACATCACTCGCCTTCAAGCTAATTGGAGCGCTCAACCTCCTCCGAATTATATCTTTGAGAATTCGTCATCTTATTCCCTCCATAGTAACTGTAGCAAATAGAAGACAATTAACTAAGATGCTGCTCGAATCGCCATTAGAGAGGAAACACGTCGGCATGACCGTTCCCAGTTATGGCTTGGTCTCATCCAAGGGACTAGTGCTCAACCTCCTGCTAGGCAGGCATAACCTTTCATTGTACAAAAATTGGCGCTTATACTTCAAGTAATAAACGAGGCCCAAGTTACCTCTAACCAACCTCCATGATAAATTATGCGATGATAAGGGTGTATATCCAAGGAGGCGTCCTAGGAAGCATACTGAGTTAGATCACGACCGTTGGGATCCAACAGAGATCGAAACTCCGGCACTCACCGACTCGGTCCATAAGATGACATCAGTGACGATTGAGAAGCCAGTACAAGGCATAACCCATTGATGAAAATGTTTTAAATGTCGAATGGCCTAGATACCTCAACTTACCACAAATAACAGCTTATTGGGGGGGGGGGGAATGACCCTCGAAACGTCTTAAACCGCTATGAACAACACCTGGATACTGCTTGCACAACAGATGCTAGGAAGTGCAAGTTCTTCTTAGTCTTTCTTTAAGGCGTGGATTTGTTGTGGTTCTCTAAATTTGCACCGAGAACCATTCAACCTTCGATCAACTTGCAAGGGAGTTGGCTAAATAATTCAGAACGCATTTGACCAGACCTAAAGACATTCTTATTATTTCCAACATCTACCAAGGAATAGGTGAAACCTAGAAAAGCTACTTAGAGAGGTTCAATAATGCCTTAATAGAGGTTGAGGATCCAGATCCCGTACCATCCTCGTACAACTTACAAAGGGCGTGCTTTCCGAGTTAGAATTTGGGGCATGATCGATCGAAAATAGCTAAATAGATTAGAAGCTTTCCATTAGAAGGCTAATCAATTCCTATGCCAAGAAGATGCGCGTAGGTATCGGGCTTCTCGAGGTGGTCATCCTAACTATCCACATTAGGGCACTGTGAAAGGCACTGTCGTTGTTAAACAAATAAGAGAAAGCTCTGATAAAGCTGGTCTTGATAGTTTGAGAAAACCTGCCCAAGGTGGAAACTGTGGAGGTAATCACACCAAAAAGAAGAATCGACCGAGATTTCAATCATTCGACAATTGCACCCCGCTTAATAACTCCCTCGAGAACATCAACCTTGAAACTTGCAATACTCTACAATACAAGAAGACGAATCCTAAAGAATCATTGGACAAAGCTAAGGACTGTAGAAAATACCAAAGGTAGAACGAAATGTATGTCCATGATACAAATGAATATCATCATATGAGGGACTTTATCGAAAAGCTTATCCATCAGAACAAACTTGAGTTGTACAAATCGGGTCCTCCACATGAAATTCCCGAACCATCTAATGCTCGCCAAGAACTACAGGCAATGTGGGCCCTAGTTGTATATTGTTATGTACTGACGGTTGGAATAAAGCTTGCCTTCCTTGCATGCATATGAGCTGGCACACAACTCCCATATAACAAAAAGAATCCCTGATGTTACATGCCTACCAACTCATATTTGTACTCAACTCCTTCAAATTATTCCATGATGTGGGACTATTAATTCCAGTCCGTCGTTCCTCCTTAACAACATGCGAGGAAATCCTAATAGTCTCCCCCATGACTTGCATCTTATGAGTATCTTTTGAGAGCATTGCCTTGCCCGCATGTCCCAATCTGTAACCTTCGGCTCTAACACCACTGTTATGTAATTACGGTCAGAACAGAGCCCCCATATAAGATATGGCACACAACTTCCATATAATAAAAGGAATCCCTGTTGTTACATTCCTACCATCTCATATTTTTACTCAACTCGTTCAATTTATTCCATGGTGTAGGACTATTTATTCCAACCCATCATTCCTCCTTAACAACATGCGATGCAATCCTAGCATACATTAGATCCTCTAGGATCATGTTTTCAACTAAATAAGATTGAAATATAAATAAGAAGCTCAGATATATGATGCTACAACGTTTATTTCTGTTCACTTGAATTTACATTCAATTAAACTATTGACCCGCCTTTTTGAAAGGCAATCACATATTGGATTTTCGGCCATCAGAGCGTTTAGGACTTGGGCATGGGATTAGGCAAGCTCAGAGATACTTTTTTTGAAGTAGCAAAACCTTCGAAGACATGGAAACATAGTGTTAGAACCCGGCTCGATTAAGCCGATCAACCTTACACTTCATCATCCTATTTCGGATCGACTGCTCCGGTTCGATCAACTCGGGTTGGTTACTTTGGCTCGACATAGGTCCTACCATGCTTTACTAAATTAAAGCTTAAAAGAAGATGGGTAATGATTCCTCAACGGATCGGCATACCCAGTTCAACTATGTCGAACCGGCCTGTATCGATTATGTCGATTTAGATAGGGATGATTGGGCACAATCACCACTTACTTATATTACTTCGGAAATACCGACACTTGTCTTGGTCGAGCCAGATGTGGATTTTTTCTATGACCCGAAGACGTTTCCACTACGCTTCCAGATTGGTCTCCATGTGTCTTGGTCGACTTGGATTCGTAGTCACATATAAGTACACAGTTTTAGGATTTCACAAGGGGCGAAATCTGCATTCCTTTTGCCAATATAAGAAAAGGCATTGCCACCGTTAAAATATCTTTGATTTCTCCACTTTCTTTCATAAGAAATCAATAGTGTTGTAATAATACAATATAATGAAGGATTGACTACACTAAGTGGATGTAGACACATTGTAGAACCATTATAATTTTTCATGTCCCTTTACTTTTATGCACTCTATGTTATCTATGGTCCATGATTGTGAAGTTCTTTGAGAAATTTATTCATTTGGGTGTTTAACTTGAAAGGAACAACTTTTGAGTTAACATTTTGGCATGCCAAAAAGGGGCACGCACGCATTCACCATCTAGAAAAGCTTTGGGAATAGAGTAAATCTAGATGGCAAAGAGGAAGGAGGGTAATTCTCGTGCTAAAAGAGAGGAAGAAGGCCATGAAACGTCTTTTTCCAGAAACCTCTCTATCTACTTGACAAGTGAAGAGTTGGATGAGGCTACGGGAGGAGTACAAACATGTTTTGAGCAATATGGAACCATAGTGTAAGAGATATTAGCGCAATTGAAAGAGGCGAGTAGCCAAGCATAATGAGATGGAGTAGGCGTGGTAAGCCATCAATACTACCTCCATGCTTGGGGGCGCAACCACCAGAACGTCTTCAGCTTGACCATGGCAAAGAGGAAATCCAGCTCGGTTGGGTCGAACTAGAAATCCAGTTCGACCATGACGAACCAGGTCGACTTGGTGAAGGGATCCTAGTCTGCTACGAAGTCCCACAGCTTTTGGTACCCTATGTAGGTGTTAACTAGAATTTAGAACCAAGAAACGAAGTTTGTGCTCAAGAAAATCAAGCCCAGGACCGAAATTCAAATTAAATGGAGGCAAGACCACTCCTAGGAATTTATGTGGCATCAATCCAAACTTGACGACTGTTGGTTCTCTTACTAAGAACGTTGGCTTGGAAAATCTCGATGCCCCAACGGTGGGAAATGATGAGTACAGGATGTTGTTTGGTAGCGGCAACAGAGTTGCTGAAATTATTCGGCAAGTTACTCTTGGTGTCTTATCAAATAAGGACATGAACAATGTGCAGCATAATCCTTTTATTCATAATATCAAAAACTTGAGGAGTCCACCAGACTTCAATTTTCCAGTGTTGGAGTCTTACAATGGAAGGAAAGATCCAACCGTCCATCCTATGTGTTACATGAGGGACATGTAAGTGTTGGGGGAATCAAAGGATGTGACTACCAAATGCTTTCGTTGTTTTTATTAGCTATAGTTCAGACAACGGGAAAGCAACTCAATTAATAGCTGGACGAGATTAATTGAAAGGTTTATAGGACAGTTTGGTGTCCATGTAGTACGACCCAAAAATGTGATGACATTGGAAGCAAAAAGGCAGAAGACTGGAGAATCTTTATGCACTTTCCTGGAGAGATTCAATGTCGTTGTGGCCGTAGTTGACTGAATGGATCAATAAATGGTATTTATAGCAGCTGTTTATGGAGTTTTGGTAAATATCGAGTTCAAAATATAATTGGAATGAGATCCCTCGTGGAATCTTGAGGAATACTACTTTGAAGCCGACAGGTTTGTGAAGGAATAATATGTGAAGACATATCACGAAGCCCTCGAGGTTAATGCAACTAAAGCCGACGGACCATCCGACAAGGGAAAGCGCAAAGTTAGATACGACCAAGGCAGGTGCAACAAGTTTAAGAGAGGAACTAAGTGTGACTTGTATATAAGGCTGAATATGAGTTTGGAAGCATTCTAACACAAAATCAAAAACCCATTCCTGGCGAGGACACCATTTGGAAGGGATCCCACAAAGTGTAACTACATATTCGGGAAATTCTGTGCATTTCATGAGAAAGTTGGGCACGGCACGGATGAATGCAAGAATCAACATGACATCGTTGAAGAGCTTGTAAAGATAAGGTAGTTACAACAGCATGTCCTGAATGGAACCTCTACTATGGTGCATCATCGGCCATCGAATGCTTAACGTGGAAGCAGGCCCAACTCAAGGGAGGACTTGTGTAATGACCCAAAAATCCCAGCCTTCCATATAACACCCCGCATTTTTAAGATATTAAAATATAAGTAACTTAATTAAATAATGAGAATTAAGTAAAAAGGACTACGCCATTGCGTCCGTCTTGGAATTCTGGTCTAGAAAGACACCTGGTTTGCATAAAACGGACATCGTATGAAGAAGTTATTATGCCTAGAACTTTATATATGTGCAAGAGAATTATATATACACAAACAAACAAAAATATATAATAAAAAATTCGAAACAGCGATTGAAAGACCCAGAAGCCGAACCGCCCCATTCTGGGGGTCGACCCAGGGGTCAACCCATGGGTCGACCCCGGGGTCGACACCATAAGAGGGGGTGGACCCCTATTCAGATTTTGGGTAGAATTAATTTTGTGAACGTGGACTCGTTTCTTGACCAAATACGTTGCTGAACACCTATAAATAAGCTTGTAGAGCCTACCTTAAGTCTCATATTTCTGAGACAACGCAGAAGCTCTACCATTCCTCTTCCTTCTCAAATCTCTTCAGAAAATTTAGATTATTTGTTTAGGAAATTCTGAATCTAGATCTGGAGTAAAAGGATGAAAATCAATTAGAAGGTATTCAGATCTCTTATGAAGCGAGGTAATTTTCTAGATCTGGTCTATTTCAATTCTCTTTTCTTTCTTTCCTTTTTCTTTTGGTAAAAATCGTAGATCCATGGTTGTTAGGTTATGAATCCAATTAAGGGAAAAACCATGTAATGCTAGATCTGGACCAGATCCAGGATTTGAAAAGCATATGAGGTGGGTGGATTTAAGTTATGTCATTTAAAATAATGATATATTATCGTTTAGCATTCCCCGTTATCATGAAAAGTGAATTTGCCAGAATAATTAGAAGTGTTAAGATGCTTTTATAACAAGTTGAGATATTAATATGAACAAGTGCGCACCCGTGCTACGCACATGGGCATCGTCAACTAACATTGATGAAATTTGTTTGGATTGCATGAGTGATGTTTTGTATGTATCATTTATGAACTAATAGATAATTAAGCTGGTTTGCATTGAGTTTAAAAAAAAAAGACATGTTTATAACATAGATTTTTATTTTTTTAAATTGACTATTTAACAATCTGGTTGCATGCACAATATAAGATACTGTATAAATGACTTGCAACATGGCTTAAAGTTACAATTGTAAAATTTGACTCAAATCATAATAATAATTGAATGAATTTGCTCAAAAATAATAATTGAGTGAAATAGCAAATGAACTAACATTCAAGAAATCGACCTAAAAAACTTGCAGAATATAAGAGATAAAGCAAGAATTTAACAATACAACAGATAATATATAAATCTGCCTTTTATTTATATTATCCATTTCAGTTCTAGCGCCATTCAAAATTCAATTTTAACATTGAATTCTCTTTGTTTCCTCTCTGTATACATGCTTAAGAAGGACATGAAAATAAACTTATACATCAGGATGAAAATGGGTACATGTTTCCTCCAAAATTTTGATGCCATATTTCATCCCTTCTCATGTACACATTGAACAAATGGAAGAATCAACTTTTCACCTTCATGTGAGTTCGAGTTGGAGGATTTAATTTAGACAATAAACTGGAAGATATATGACTCAAGTGCTGCAGTATGCCTCGAGTAGGAGATGCACTTTATCATTTCATATATCAGAGATTGTTTTCATCCCTATCTCCGTGGCATTATTGTCCAGTAGTTCAAAGTGAAATTTATATTCTTCACGGGATAAACATGCAAAGTGTATAAAATTGCTGCCAAACTTGCTAAGATAAAGGAATTAACCACCAATAGACTAACATCCCATGACGAAAGTTAACAGTTGGAATGTTGACTGGAGCGAATTTCGGACTCCTCTAGATATGCATCGATTAGCTTCAAAATTTTGATCTTGCATTTGTTGCATAACAGAAAGATCAAACATCCATAATCCAATATGTGATGCTGCCACACCTCCCATTAGTATCCATCAAGAAATGATGTTTTTTTGATAAAAATCAAACTACGTAATTACATCTGCTTAAATGAAGTACTAATTTTTATTTCAATCAAAATAATGTACTATTACTAAATATTTGAACACCATAGCATAAAATGATCAATATATCATAACTGCGAGTTAAGTACAATTGTATTTTGTACTTGAATTGACATTAAATTTGGCAATCCTACTTGAAATGCTGGTAACTTCAAGAGCTTCATCTCATTTCATAGTGGAGTCGACGGCTCATCATAAAATATATAAAAAGTTAGTAGCTTAACAACCAATAGTAAACTTTTGATGAATTTTGTAAACAAATTGCCTGTAGTACGTCCCTACATAAGGTAATAGCAAACATCAATCCATAGTTTGTGCATACATAAATAAATAAATAATAAGGGAGAAGTGGAAGTATTTGAATTGAAGTTGGCACACGTAGGTAAATAACATTGAAAATATTATAACTTTATACAGTAACATTTTGTTAAGGAATTAATGTTATGTTGAACTCAAAATTAAATAGACTATTTATCAATTATAAAGCAGTAAAGGTGGTTAAGTAATAGTAATAAAAAAGTTGATTTTGTGTTCTATAAGTTATAAGCAGCCATATTCATATACAATAATAAACAAAAAAAACTTAAAAATTAAAATGAAACAACTTGTGTAAACGAAATTAATGCAACCATATCAATCTGAATGCACCCTACGATATTGTTTGGATAAACCAACTCATATACGGTTTTTAACCTTTTTCTTACATGGCCATTGTAGAAAGAACATAATATAGTGGATAACACAACTAAATCATTGGATCTTAATAAATGGAAATATTATTGATAGATAATTTCACCTGAACCACAATTAGAAAAACAACAAGACATTATTTTGGACAGCAAACTATCATTTCGTTGCAATGATGATAGTTGCTTAATAGCCAGTTTGAAAATACAATCATAATAAATCCATTTGAATGAAAATAAAATTAAATTAAATTGCAAATGAGTTGATCGGTTTATTATGAGCGATAAAATACGCCCTATATAATTCCATTTAACAGTACTGGGATTTGAGTTATTACGCTCATTTTTCGCACATAGATATGGAAAAACTAATATGGTTTTATTTCTATTTACGTTTAAATTTGTAAAGGCGTGCTACATGGATACTAAATATTAGAAATACGAAAGATTGCATAGATATATTTGGTTGTTTAGGCTAAAAGAAAATAAAAAAGGTATAGAGGGAAAGTTTTAAAAAAAATAAAATTTAATGATATGATGCTACTATTTTTGTATTAACTGGAATACTCAAATTAGTTGGCAATGAGCCATGAAAAAGGTTCATCACTTATGATTATCTTAAATGAAATAACCAAATTAGAATTAAGTAATAAAAATGGTGGGAGCTTATGTGAAATTAATGGTATACTTACAGTCTTTAATTATTGAATCGTTAATGTTTAAAAGGTATTAATTTCAAACTATAATAATACACAAATATGATACAAACAGGCATAAACTCTCTCTATAAAAAAAAGAAACGCACAGGCCAACCAAATACATGATTTTAAACATTCACATCAAGTATACATCTTACGCTTTGATGATAATATTCAAATAGTAGCATGCACGCACATCAGACATCATGAGAGAATTTACCTTTTTAGACATTAGATATATAAGCAGAAGTCAGCACAACATGGTAAGGGAATTGTCTTGTGAAAAAGACAATCTGAAACCTTTTTAAACATGGTATTCATAAATAGTCACATATTACTGATAAGTTATACAATTAATAATTTAAGAACAGCAGGTGGGAAAATTAGCATACATTCTTTACATATCAGGTTCACGCGACCAATATCAACATTATGATGCATCTTGCCTGTGTTTTGACATGAAGATAACACTGAAGATTATTTTACTTTGGAATTTGTGAATCGCATCGCCTCTTACGAAATGTTATATGCGTTGAGAATTTTAATAGTACTTTACCTGCAAGGAAAAAATAATTATCCATGATTCTTTATCATTAAATACAACATTTATGTTGTTACACAATATCAAATGATAAGCTTTAGGCCAGTTTTAGTGCAAAAAATCAAAATTTAAAAGCGACAAATCAATATGGTTAACACCAACCCTCCTCATCCTAAGTAATGATTTTACGGATAGCCTTTATAATTTCTTTCATAAATAATGCGCAGCTATACAGCAAATGATTGCAGTTTTAACTACAAATAGTTATTATAAAAAAAATCATTTACACTTGGAGGTGTTTAACGTACAAATGGTACATTTCCTTGGAGAACTATTATCAAAATTCAATGGAAAATATTGTGACATATGTTGTCTACTTTTGATTGTATACTTTTCAAACCTTTGAAATTCAATTGTTTTAGACACTATAATAATATTACCATTGCAATTCAAAAGCGTGACAGGAGTAGGCCACGTACTCTCTTCATTATTCTTCTCTGACTTTGACAACTTGAGCTTCTTAGCAATTGATTACTTGGACCAAATTAGTCAATTACTCATGCTCAAATCTCCCTGTAAAATCCATTCAAAATGTGCTTATACTGATTGCAACAAAACATATAAAATTTAAATCTGGCAGAAGTTGGTTTCAATTTCAAATTGTCAAACTTACCACCGTTTAACAAAGAGGTTAACAAATAATATGGTTTGTCATATGATAAGATGGTTTGTCAAATAATGCGCAGGCTAGTTTCAATATTAGTTTTTAAATTAAGGAGCTATACATAATAAGATGTTTTCTCACATGAACTATTTCACAGTTAAATCATGAACTATTTCTGACTCAAAAAGTTAAAAAAATGTTATGTAACTAACTGAAAAAGGCAGAACCCAAAGTGTAAAAGAGCATTACAACTATTATAGTAATGCATAGTACAACTGGTTGAACGATATATGCCAGTGTTACATGAAAGACTCTTGCACGAACATATACAGCTGCACAGTAGTTAAAAAAATCATTACGTGGATGTACACCTATCAAATAAATTCTTAATATGCCATAAATAAGCGAAATTATAACAAAGATTGTTAGTTAAAAATCAGCACAAAAGACATGTTTCAAAGATACCTGTTTAAAGTTTTGATATCTAAACTATTAATGTAAATAATAATGTAAGTTCTGTACGTAGATGCATAAATTTAAAAAAAGAATCCATAAGTTGAGATAAAAGTTAAGCATGTCAAAGAAAAATTATGTTCCATGAATTAAAAGTTATATTGGTAAGTCAGTAAAAGAGGTCAATATAAAAAGAGAAGCTTCAGCATCTCATGTAAGTAATATATGTGACAGGTCCATGATGTTCTCTCCTTATTGGCTATATCCACCATGGACACTGTTGTTTATGGTAGCCAAGTCAAACGGATGTGAATGCACCACATCCATTTTGCTCACTTTAAATTTGAATCTATAAATATATGTAACTAATTTGCAACTATCCTATGCTAATGAACTTTTTCCTGATATGTAGCATTTAAGTTGTTGAGATTATAATGGATTTGTACATTTTTGCCAAACTATTATTGTGATTCTCATTCATTACCAATTCATATTTGTTAAATTTAAATTTATAACAAATCTTAAGTAATATTTCATGTCCTTTTAACATGCATTCTTAGTTCCAAAAAATGACTCTTATCGATAAGTCAAATTGAAATCGAGTATGAAAAACAAAAACAGAAAACTGATGGAATTTGACAAACTTAAGTGTGTGAAAACTCAATATTAGTATTCCAAAAAAAAAGTGAACATCTCCAGGAAAAAGTGCTATAAGAACTAGCTGCAACCTTATTTTCATTTTAGTTTCTATGTGGATGATTCAAGTAAAATGTGTTATTAGTTTTTGCAAATGTAAACAAATGGCCAAACCAAAATTTCCATATGTAGTTCTTTGGCAATGAATATTCCATATATAAATCATTTAGTAACAAAATAGATAATTTAAAAATTTCCAACTGATGGCTAACATCCGATATTAGTTTATCCAAACATTTTCTTTTTTCTTTTACATGCATATGTGTATATATGTATAGCCCAAAAAACGAAGTAATTCAGCAAGATTAGGCTCATCCTCTAAAGTGAATAATGCACTGTACACATTTTAATGTTTAGCAATTTATACAGATATAAACATTTCTACAAACAAAACAAATTAAATTAGAGTTCCTACCTTCATCTCTTGTATTTACTTCAAATTGGATGCCAACAGATTTTTTATCTTGAACCTCCTGGAAGAAAACAATTAAACCATTTCATAAACCAAAGAATGAATCAAGCGCAACTATATGTAAAATGAAAAAAAGATGAAATTTCACATTCAACATAAGGCAATTTCTTTGATTTTCCTCTTGTGATGATTCTATTTCGTTACAATTTTTATTGAATTAGATTTAAAAATGTGAAGGGGTATTCCTCTTCATAGCAAGATCAACAGTCATGTTCCCTGAGAATTTTTTATCAAATTAGTTTCTTTTGAAAAATAAATCAACTTAGGGGAAAATAGTGAAAAATTAAGTTGGACGCCATACCATTTTCTCATTGTTTCCTTGCAAATAACCGTGAAGTGGCAATGGGATAACAGTACAACCACTCAAATTGTTTTTCAGAAGAATGGAAATAAATCGAGTAAATGAACTTTCTGACATACCGTAGGAATTCAGTTGTGTTACCTTTGATGGTACGACATAGAGAAACAACAGAGTTTGAAAAAAAGCAAAAAAGTATTTATGTAATATTCACAATAGATAATTTTATGGAACATGGGTAAACTTCATACAAACATTTATGCTTTGCAGGTTCTATTCTTATTAGCAAAGACTTCGTAAAATAAATCAAATCGACTGCCATTGTATTTAAATAAATTACAAAAAAAGAACAAAAGGGAAGTTAAATTTACAATTCACGTTTATTTTTTATATTAAATACATCTACCAATGCATCAAAGCTTCAAATCCAATCAGATCTGCCAGTTTATCATACTTGTTAAACCAAAGTAATCATTTAGGTTGCTGCTTTCCAAAAATAAAGCAATCAATTTGTTTAAGAAGCAAATTTCTATCATTGAGGCAATACAAATACAAAATGCAACATATTCTACAGAATGTTTAAAGAATACAGCAAAGTACCTTCATTGGAATTAATCTATAGAAACTTTTCCCCACTGATTAGTTTATATTCCTTCAATAATATGCTTCTGGATGGTTTTTTCTGTAAACTTTCATGCAGTAATCAGATGAAGCTTCTGTTGGTGGAAAACATCCTCAACAAACAATGCAAAAAAAAAGGCATGTGAACATGCTGAAAAAAAAAAACAGTAATGTGAAACACTGAAATTAGTAAAAGCAAATCAATGTAATTTCGAATAAATTTTTAATAACGGTTGTTTTTGTTTCACATTTGTTTCGGTTTCCATGAACACAAAAAATTGGAAACAAAATCATACGACACAAACTCACATGAATAGAAGGTATTGCATGGGCATTAAATAATTAAATCACATCAATGATAGTGTCTTATTAAACCATACAGTGTCGATAGCATTTGAAAGGAACGTAATTGACGAATTAAGAAACAAAACATAGATAAAACTTACTCAAACCCCCATGGCCTTATTTGAACCAATCTGTTGTATGCAAGCTCCTACATATTGGAGTAGCTGCTACAGATCAAAATATACTGGTTATTTATTTGTTATCATATATTTTTCTAAGAAATCAAAGAAAATCAGGTTCATGGGACTTGGGAGTAAAACTTACCATTTGTAGAGGACAATTATCTACTGGTTTAGAACCTGAATTAAAAGAAATGTTAACTGGACTAAGAACGAAAATGACAATGAGTGTTTTACAAATATCTACAATTATAACCGAAGACTATGATCCATGTATGGAATGGCAATTTTTGATGGAAATGGTTCATTGACTATGATCCATGTCATAGTAGTTAAGGCGCGCGCCTGAGGCGCAGGCGCAAGGCCTGCGCCTTCCAGGTGGTCGAAGCGCCTCCTCTAACGGAGGCGCACGAAAGGCGGGTTTTTTGAGCCTTTTGCAAGGCTCCAGGTGCAGAAAAGCACGCCTCGATAGCATTTAAGGTTTTCAACCCATTTGAGCCAAGCCAACATCGACATCGACATCGGAAAAAAAACCCTAAAACCCTCAGCCTCTGTCGCTACCAAAATCGAAGTTCGATTTTAGGGTTTTTTTTCAACTTTGTTCTCAAATTTTGGTTTTTTCCGTGATTTTAGGGTTTTTTTCAACTTCAATTTCGAAATTTCAACTTCAAAAGTTCGTGAAATCGAAGTTGCAGGTTTACGATCTATTGCAAGTTTTTTTTTAATATGTGGTGCGCCTTTTTAAAAAAAGTCGCACAAAAAAGCCCCGGGCTCAAAAAAGCCCAAGGCTCAAGCCGTGCGCCTTAACTACTATGATTCATGTATGGCGTTCAGTGAACCATTTCCATCAAAAAAATTCAGATGCCTGCAATATCAACCATATAAGAATTGAAGAAAGACTCACTTGCTAACTGCCTAGCTTATTTCAGTTGTCCTGAGTGTTCCCCCTTTTCTGATGCCTGCAATATCATGAATAAATTCAAAACCAAATTTTGGCACTTAAGTCAAACAATGATGACCTCAAAATTAATAAGAATTTATGAGGTCATGGTTCCAAATAGAAAGAGCAGACGGTCATCAGATCTACGTAATCAGTTAAACGATTCCGTTGTGCAATATATAAAAGTTCATAGAAGAAGTAAGATAATAGTAGTACACCGATCAATAATATAAGAATCAGGGATATTAGAAGTACATGATTTGAGATCCAGGAAGCGATTTCTTGAGAAGAGAAAGTCGAACTCCAATTTCCTTTGCAGAAAGCCATATTTTGACATTTATACGATTACACTGTAAAATATATACATAAATTCATTTAAAAAAAGTAAGATAAGAGTACACCAATCAACGAAAATATATACCGCTTTCACCTGTGAAGTTGCTGTGGAGGCGGAGTAAGGGTTGGTCCAGTTCGATAGGCGAAGAAGACTGGCTGATCTGAGGAAAAGTCGAAAATAAATGGTGTTTTGAGCATGAATCAAGCGGTTAGAGTGGGAAGCAGGAACGTGTACTAGCAGATCTGAAGCAGCGAAGGTAGTATGAGGCGAGAGGAGAAGGAATTAGGCTGAACGAAGTAAGCGTTGAATAATGAGGAAATTTAGAAGATAGCTAGGGTTGACATGGGTGAAGAGAATTTGACGAAAGGAAAACATGAGTAGAATCTGGAGACGGGAATGAAGAAAGAAGGTGGAAAAAGGAAATAGGAAACGTGATACTAACCGGTGCGCTAGTGGGTTGCACGGTTGTAGGGACTGGGAGGTACAATTACATGTCTGGCCCGCAGTATAATTCATTTTTCGTGATCACGTGGGTAGAGGCCAGAGGGTTGTTTTGGAATAGCGAAAAAGCTTCACCATTGAAAAGTATTTATATTATTATAAAGATATATATAAAGACTCAAAAGATGGACATAAAGACTAATGAGCTTTCAAAGATTAATATGTGAGGATATCAAGACTATAGTTTTGTATATATATTTGTTGCTCACCTTGTTAAAGTCCTTAACAACACACTTTTATCTTTATCTTTTGTTTAAAAATTACTTTGAAAATATTTTTGATCTTCTATTTTCAAAATGATGTTCAATATTTTTCTAGGAAATATCTCTAAATCTTTTATTTTTAAGAAAGATATACATTTTTAGTTTTTGATCAAAAATATATTTTTAAGTCTTTTTTGAAATATATTCTTTTTAAAACATTCTATATTTTAAACCAAAAATAAATTTCAAAATATATTAAAATATTTTATAGAAGATTTTTAAAGTTTAAAATGTTTATAAACCATGTACAAATTATTTTATAAAGCACCAATTTGTTTCAAAACATTTTTATAAACTAATTTTTTTAATTACAAATAGATACGTTGACATGTGCACACACAATATGTCAAAATAATGCCACCAATTGATTTTTCAATTTTTGAATGAAAGTGTCTACTCGTTGCAACTCTTCACAAATGGATATATCTGTTTATAAACTACATATATGGGTTTCAAATAGATTTTTTGATAACTACTATCTCATTTTCTTCTCCCCTCATACTATCTTGAAATTTCAGTGAAAATTTTATTAAAATCTGTTTAAAATCATAAAAAAAAATCAATTCAAACTTCGTTGTATTGATTCTCCACTATTTACTCTTAGTTTTCAGTCATCTCTCTCTTAATTCAGGATCGAAGCGTTACTCAAAGGGCTATAGAATTATTGTATCAAAAGGTCAAGAAATTGATTTTGCATAACCTGAAAAGTTCCATTAAATACTCTTTGGTCAAGAAATTGATGATCACTACAAGTAGATGGAACTGAATCAATTCAACAAATCATGATTCTAATTAGTAGATAGAATCACTCACTCTCCTCTTTGTTTTCAGATAGCTTTGAGAAATACTGATAGGTTACGTGATATTTCACAGAGTTCCAACCAAATTTACAGACAATAATGTGGCCACAAAAGCATCAACATAAACATGGTAGAAATGATAAATGGGAACAAAACTTCAATAGAAGTGAAGAAATTTCTTAGTGAAAATAAATAAATAAAAGACAGTTCAAATAATATATACTAAATATAAGTTTCGGATAAAACAAAAAATGAAGCAACATTTATCTAATCTCAGCTTTCATATAGTATAATGATTGGTAGATGACAAATCAACAAAGTTTGAATGCCTTAATTTTAAGACGGTAATTATAATATTTCGTAATCTTATGTGATATAATGCCTAATGCTAAAAAGGTAATCTTTGGTAAGTTTTAAAAATACCAAAATGTAAGCTCAACTTATTTCTCCCCTGGAATTGTAAGTCATCGTAGTTCATTTACAGATATGACATGGTAAATGCAAAAAGATAATGATTTGATAGGAAAAATACTTAAAATCATTGATGAAACAAACTTACTAAGAAGCGAGTAGAATAATACTATTGAAGTTGAAAAACATAGGGATATATCAAGTAATCAATAGAAGTTATGATAAAGGAACCAATTTTAACCCCTTTAGTTTATTTACAATCCATGAGTACACCAACCATATTCTTCTATAATACTCAGGGTTTACTCAAATTTTTAAGATGAATGTAAACCGATTTAAATCTATTACTTATTAAAATTTTAAAATAAACTTAAAGCATTGAATTAGTGTCACAAACAATATTGGATGCATGAATATTGATAACAGTAAATCATAGAAAATAAGAAATTACATAGTATAATTCATTCTAAGACTCAAAACAACTACTATGAAAAAATTGAATTATTAAAAAAAAATCGTAGAGGTTTAACAAAAATCAACTAAAGGGAAATCACTTAATGTACTTAAAAATTGTACAACCTCAATTGTTTTTTTGTTAGAATTTCAAAGAAAATTGAACATCAATTAAATGGCATGCAAATACATCAGTTATCCTGTAATATTAAGTTATATAACATAAAACACACACACACACACACACACACACATATATATATATATACACACACAGGGGATATGATATTATCTTTGAGAATGAAATCATAGAAATACACTAAGTAATAATTAATATTATATGTATATGCATACTATATTACTATTACTGAGTTCAAGCTATACGAAACAGTATTTTTTTTTACAAAAACTCAGCGTCACAACTGCTTCCCTATAATTTTATTCCCTGTTTCAGTACTCCGTTACATGGTTAAGTATTATCAAAATACGCAGTACGACAAAGGGTACGAACTTGAATGAAGTCATAAAATTGGAGTTAGTTTGATTCAAGATGTGGAGTACAAAATGTTTATAAAAATTCATTGCTGTCTATAAATTTGTAAAGTGGAACAAAGAGTTTGTGGTTGTGAATAGGAAACAGCAAAAAATAAAGTTGTTTTAGTAAATAAGTCATGCAATGTACCTGCATGTGGAGCATGCAGCGTAGTGGACAGTTTGGCATGTAAATTTATTTTGCTGAAGTTGTGTCTGCGTAAGACATTGAGCAAGTATTTGGTAGCAATGTGTAAACACCGCACATAGAGTTGTTTACCTATACAGTTACCTGTCAGGAGGTTGAAATGTGGCTTAGAATGACGATTTTAAAGCTTTTCCTGTTCATTGTTTTATGTGTTAATTCTGAAAAGAGCTTTGTCCTGTGCATATCAATTCTTTGTTTTCACGTTATATTTGTTCAAAATCATGAACTCATCTGGAAATTTTCAAGAAACTGATAATTAATGATTAGGTAGTAAGGTAAATCAATAAGGAACTGTTTTTACGCAGCCCTAAATTATCTTAGAAACATTTAGTTGTGTAACTCAGGTCGAGCATAGTTCAAAATACTTAATTGATTAATCCATGTTTTTCATTTTGGTATAGTTCAAAAATGTTTGAACGATGAAATTATCATTCTTGGTTAGCATAATATAGCACTAATTTTTTATCGATCAAAACTAAAAATAAAAAGTACACTAAAGCTGTTAACCAATGTTGATCTTGATTGCATGATCCTTTAACTTCTGAAGGAGTAATTAAGTCATCATAATAGCATATGCATAACCAAAGAAACATACTTTAAAGCCGTAAATGTATCAGTAAATACTATTTTGCTAAACTAACTTCGCAAACTCTTTCCTATATTCTAAAACCCAGTTCAAATGGGAAAGAAAGATTATACGCAGATTCTAATGGTAAAATCAACGAAAATTATCCTAGCGATACTGAGCTACAAATGATATAAATATAAAATTATGCCCACGCATACATTCTTCACATTTTCCACAATTTCCATGAACTTTTGAAAGTTCTCTGATTACATAATCCTATCTTACCATATGATATGATTTAAGAAAATACTACTCAAAATACGCCGCATATTTAAAATACTGCTTCTGTTACCATATTTTAGTCTAAGATCTATTTCAAACGGGAGAAATATTATATGCAGATTGTAATAGCAAAAATCAACCAAATTTATCTTAGCAATACTGAGCTATAGATGATATAAATATAAAATTATGCCCATATATGAATTCATCAGATTTTCCACAATTTCCATAAGGTTTTGAAAATTTTCTAATTACATAATCTTAACTTACCATATGATATGATTTAAGAAAGTACAAAATTGAGAATACACATATTTAAAAAGTGCTTCTGTTAACATATTTTTTATAATCGTTGTCGAGGAACTAAAATAGTGCTTTCCGATCGGTTTGAAATAGGAAAGCATTTCGAAATCAAGGTGTCGACATATAAAATAAGGCGGAAGATGAGGAGGGAACGCATACCTTGTAGAGGGTGACGCAGATGAGATTTAGGGGAAATCGATCTAGGGCTGGGAGACGAACATGGAGAATAAGGAGCGCTCCACTCACTGATGGACGACAAAATAACGGTGGAAAAGATGGTGGAGAGGGAATCGCTGATGGGTTTGGCAGGTAATTTCTTTTCCTCCTTTTCTGTATGGAAGAAAAGAGGCCCAGTGTAAAGAGGCGGTGAAAGAAAATGGAGAGGAAGATGAGAGAGCAGAGACGGTTCGGATCTTATTTTTCACTGCGAATCTCTAGGTGGCTTGTGCGCCCCCGAACGAAAACCCGGCTTTAATATAGTAGTATAGATATGTTGGAAAATTCATATGTCGAATCGGTTAAAGTGTTGAATGTTTACATGTTGAAAAACAAACTTGTTAGAATATGAGTAGTGATTACTGTTGTTATAATTACATGATTCACTTATGGCATATTATGTATTTGAATTATTAGATGCAGAATTGAGAAAATGACATGTTAACTTGTTAGATTTGAACAATTACCCGATTAAATGATTACATGTGAGGATAGAATTAAATACGTGTTAAAAAGGACATGCGACATAATATAGGCATAATTTGATGACATGTAAATTAGATTACAGTAACATGTGAAAAGGATAATATGCCTAAAATTTACAGTAAATAAGAAATTGTAACCGCACTTAGACATGAGGTTAGATTACACTTGTGGTAAAAGTCTGTCTGGAGCCGCCCGACACATCCAACATCCACAAGTGGTAAATCTAATGTGAGGGGTCCAAGTGCATAAATAAAACATGTAATGGTGCTAAGACACGAGGTTATGTCAACTTGTGGAAGAAGTCTACCCGGAACCTCCCGGCAAATCCAGCATCCACAAATATGGGCTTAATGTGAGAGGTCTAGTGCATATATATATAAATATGTAAACAGCAGGACTCATAAACAACATTAATTGTAGTTAATGGAAATAATTGGAATTGAAAGAAATTTACAACAGTAAAAAGGAATGGAATGAACGGGGAATGATAATAACCTATTATAAATAAATTACATTAATAAGAATGTTGTATAATAGGTTGACTTGTCCTAGGGATGTAACGTCCCGCATTTTTCGTATTTGAATATTTAAATTAGTTTAAATATTGAATTCGTAATATAAGTGGATTTATATATTAATTAAAACGAAGTTGAACGTATAAAAATATATATTAAATATAATCGAACCTGTAATGTCGCGGCAGTTCGTAATTTAATGTTTGAACTTCAACTGAGTGTACATGATTCGCTATAAGCCGGATTTCTTCGAAACAAGAAACGTTCAAACCTATTGAACTGTATTTCTCTAATAGAAGAGGAAAATCGAGATTTTGGATTATATATTGAAAGTTATGTCCAAATTAAATATTTAGAAAAGCAGTGGTCTAATCGTTTTTGGCCATAACGGTTATTTAAATATATTTAAATATCGGATTAAAATTTGGACAAGATTCCGTTGAGACGTAGCTATAATTTAATTTTTAGAATTTTACTGTAATTTTTAATTCGTAAAATGGGCAACTTTACATTTGGAATATTTTGCACCCTATATCAATATTTTTGATATTTTAGGGTTTCACAATATGAGTTAAGTTACCGATATTATTATATTTTTGGGATCATGGCGCCTCGCTAGACACGACTGTATTTTTATTTTTGTCCATAGTGGTTCGTAGTTAAACAGAGTTTCATACAGCACGACACTATAACACTTTCTTAAAACAACAAAATACAAACTTCACGTTACCTTACCTTCCCTGTATCTACCAATATGTATTTAATTCTCTAGTTCTATTCTTCCCATTTCGTAGCCAAACAGCTAGTGATGAGATAACTTGTATGTTTTACTGACCTATATACATAATCTTTACTAATATATTTTAAAGAAGCATGGACAAGTACTAAGACCCATACACAGGTAACCCTATTCCTATAACTTCCTACCAAAGTTAAACAAACGTGACTATACAGTGTGAAAACAATTATAAAGAAAATTATATTTCCTTACTTCATCGCTAAGTGTAGGTACATGGACCTCATTTCAATGCCTAAAGTCAAGGCCATGCCTGTCTCCAAGCAAGTGTAATCAAATCAAAAACAAAGCTTCCATGCTAAGGAAAATAAATGCAAACCATACCCTTCCATGAAATGAAAACCTACTCTACATAACCTAACTGCTTAACTACTAAGTATACACTTCTATAAATACTGAAACTACCCTCTCTCCTCTTCAGCAAAGACAATAAATCAAAACTCCAAAAATATGTTCAGATGAAGCTTTAAATTTGGTCCATCGATACTTAAATGAAATCTATAATGTATATAAACAAGAAAAGAAGCATTTGGCGCAAGAGGAATGTTGTCGAGTTTTGGGAAATTAGGTGTGTTGCGTGAGGCCAAGAGAGTAGCGCCGGATAGGGAAGACGACGTGAAGGTGTGAATTCCTATTGGGTTCTATAAGGCATTATGTACAGGAAGTTCATATCCGGATGGCTTTAAGGTGCATGTGGCATGGGGGAAGTGCTGCATGCGTTATGCATGGAGGAGGGCATGCTTGAAGTTAGGGAAGAGGAGGGGAACTGTTGAAATATGGAGAATGGTGAAGTATTTGAGAGTAGCGCATGTAAATAGGAAGAAGGTTAAAGTGGGAGAAGGAATTGTGTACTGAAGTGCGGAAATATGTGAACAAGAACAAGTGGCGGTGTGTTTAAATGTGGAGAAGGGAATCGAAGTACATGGTAGTGGCGTGTAAAAGAAATGGAGAGTTTTGAAAGTCACGTCTTTAATTCCCGGAAGGGAAGAAGGCAAGCGGGTCACAAGTTTTAAATAAGGCATTTGTGCCGGAATTAGTTTGGTTAGCCCAAATAAAATAAAATAAAAAAGAAGTGAGGGTGCTGCATAACGCATGAAGGAGGAAATCGGCCTAAATGTTGAAGGGCATGTGTCCCTTTGTTGAAGTATCCAAACGCAGAAAGCTTATACAGGGATTATGGAGGTATAGACCGATGAAAATGACAAGGCCACAAGAAAAAGAAAAGATAATAATAAAGGCGGACGTGAACCAATGGGAAAAGCAAGGGACGTGCAGCATGCTTTTTTATTGAGGGTGAGTAGCAGTGCAAGTGTGAAATATTGGGTACAAGGACGCATCTACGGTCGAAGAAGAAATGTCAGAAATGGTTTTGAGATGGCAGAATTGAACGCCTGCTTTAATCGGTTGACGCAAATCGTTATTTAACGGTTAACGCGCCAATGTGAGTAAATTCACTAACCCTAAACTATTTTAAAATATTATAATTATATTTTAATATTTGGTTGATTGATGTGTGATGGTCGATTAGGTAGATTACAATCAAATTGGTTGAAATATATAAATACCAGACTGGATACTGATTCTATCGGTTATAAGATTCCCTAATATGAAATTAGTGTAAATTGTATGGACTAACATCTATGGATGCACGAAACTGTTTGGAGGAATCCAACCGGATTCCATAATATTTATCTGTACTGTTGGTTTTATATTATCTAAGTACTGTTTGAACCCAAATGACATTTAAACCCTGTATGGATAATGATAAAATCAATAGACGATATCGATTAGGAAAGTGGTAGCAACTAGCCATAAATCCATCGTTTGGTTAATAAATTAGTTTGCTATCAAGCAAATCAACGAAGTTAATTATAAAAATTATATTTTTATAATTAAAACGAAGCTTTAAACTGTAATAGAAGTTCTATTAATAACTGGTATTTTATAGTTCGTTTTTATAAAGTAAATATAAACGATTATTTGAGATTTAAATAAGTTCAGAAGCTGTAATTATCCTAAAGTGAATAATTTCGATAATTATTTTAAAGAAAACAATTAAGAAATATTATTAGAATAATTATATTAATCTAATGATAAGAGGAAATTAAAACCAGTTAACAAATTTACTGGTGCAATAAAGTTGATTTAATCAACTATTTATTTGAAAAATGATTATTTGATCTTCAATTAATCTAATGACAATAACTTGGAAATTAATTGTTAAAAACTAGTAAGGTTTCGTATTAATTAACTTTTTAATTAATGAAGTTTAAATGATTATTAGTACAACTAGTATTGTTTTATTAAAGTAAGAAAATAATCTATCATAGATAAAATAAGGAAGTAAACTATTTTACTTCCGAAACAATGAACTAAATTATTATTTAATTTAAATAATTGGTTCTTAAATGGAATCCATTTAAGATGGAATTAAGTTTATAATGAGATGTTACTTGAATTAAGTATAATGATTCAAATAAAAGCAAAACGTCGGAAAACAAAGAACGTTAAAGGATCTTGGTAAAGTAGTTATAAATAGAACTGTAGAACGAAGTTGAAGCGAAGAATTAATGTTTAATATAAATAGTCATAAACAACGGAGATTTCAAAGTATGAATATGGTGTTATAAAACCATATTCCAAAATAAAGTAACGAAATACGATTTGATGTATATTATAAGTAATAAGGGGTTAGAGTTACAGACTTATATCTATTCTAAGATAAGAATGTTGTTGATCAAGGTCTGAGAGGTAATTAAAATACCCCAACTTGAACGGCTTCACTATTATCGAGGGATGGTAATAATTTGTAACGGAAAGAGACGCCGAGTTTAGTTATAAAGTGAAATATAGTAGCGTATTGCAAGTCTTTGAACTATAACGATAAAATAACATTGTTGACTAGGCTTAAGCATGACTGTTGTGTCGAGATTAGTTATAAAGGGGAACATTACAACATATGACAAGTTTTTGAACTGTAACGATAAATTAACGCTGTTGTCCAAACTTAAGCGTGATTTTTATATATTGCACTACTCCCAAGGAAATGGAAAAGTTTGGTTTGAAATCAACTTATTATAAAGTAATAAGTAACGATGTTTGTCCAAAGAAACATAAGAATGAGTTTAGAAAGAGAAATTGGAGAATTGTTTCAGAAAACGATGACATCATTTCGATGTTTGGAATATGATTAGAACTAAATAACACTATTAGTAATCGGAACTATATTATGTCGAATATATTAAATTAAATCATTTTAGGAATTATAATATGATAGGATAGTTAATAATTAGGTTTAAACCAGTAAATTATAATAGGATATGTAATCAATATTTAATTATAGACTTGATATTGATTTCTTAAGAAGTTGACTTAGAAACAGAGTCTATAAAGTAGAATGGGAATATAAAATTATGAAAGAGAATTCAATAAATGAGATAAGGGTAATTATTACTTGAATAAGGAGTTATTTGATAAAGGTGTTCAGATTTATATAATCGGGATGATATTCACATTTTAAAGTGAATAATGTCTTAAAACTGAACGTTTGGCATATTAAAATGTTTATAATGAAATTGGAAATATTTTTCCAATGTAGAGAGAGTATATTATCCAAGTGTAGAAAATAAAGAATGTGAAACGAATGGAAATATTTCGAACGTTAATAACGTATATTTTCTGGAACATGGGAGAATAAAAGTTTATAATAACTGGGAATGTTTTCCAAGAAGTATGAAAAGACTAAACGGGGTTTGAGAAATATCTAGTAAGATATGGGAATTTGAATAATAAAAACAAATGTTGAATAAAAAGTGTCTGTGTTTGTGTGATGTTTAGTTATACATTAGAATGGATGTTTGTTTTTACTTCGATAGTTAAATAACCGACTATCGAAGTGTGTTGACCATCGTTGTCAATACGGAGAGACCGGTTGGATATATTATCCGAAAACCACTCCGTATAGGCATCAGCGCTACGAATTAGATTATGCTGAAGACAATTGAAGAAGAAGTGAAATGCAATGGTTGTTCTGTTCCAGAATGGTGCTTTCTGTTTGTCCAGTCCCAGGACAACTTGTATGGACGAGTGTCTGACAGAGTATACCTAACAAATCACGTATTGTTGATCTTTAAAGGTATTACGTCTGGTGGCGGAGGAATTCGTTCCTCTTAGCTTTTTATTCCCGTGATATTTTTGGAAATCGATTAGTGAATTGATGGGTTTGATGATGTGGCATTCAAAGTGAATGGTGAGATATTCTGAAGATAAACGTAGCCTGTAGCCTCACAACTGGGAAATGACAGAAATCGGGCGGGCAACATGGCTAGTTAGGTCATACCCAAGCAGGATGTATTGTCATCGATCTAGAGAAAATTCATATTTGTTCTTCTTTCGTTTCTGTATCTTTGGATTATGGTTGCTGGCCAACAACCGTGGGTGACATTATATTCGATACACTCAAGCTAAATGAGAGTTCGGTCATGTGTGGGTCGGGCTGCAAGATGTTCTTGTTGAACCCCAGTGTATCCCCTCTAGAGTACACTGATCGGGAGGTGGTCCCATACCTTGTCATAGCTAGAATCCAATCTCCAATAAGCGCCCCTGCGGTTTTTGATTTTATACTATGTATGTGGAGCATGAGATGCAAGCGTTTTGCTATTTGGTTATTTATTTGATTAGACATTATTATAATATCACTGGATTTTGATATAAAAATATTTTGGGTTATAGTAAGGTAAAAACCGTCCATGTTTATGTGTGGGCTGGTCTTACAATTATCATTTTGTTCCAAAAGGATTTCCAAAGTTAAACGATATCTTTGGAATTTACTCACACCAGTCCCATGACTGACCTAGAGTTTATTTTGTTTGTTTTTCCTAAACTCTTGGGTGCTTAAATTTGTACGGGAAGTCAAGTGTTTCAGGCTTTTACAGATACACTTGGAGGAGCTGGAAGCAAAAGGCTTCACTATTAGTTAGTTAGAGATTATTTCCGCTATGATATATATGAGTTGTACTCTGATAATGGTATGTATATACAATACAAATTTGTATTTCAAAGTGTTATATAATACATTTTATTCGTTCCGCTGTGAGTTTCTTGTTTACTCTGATTTTGTTCAGTGTATTCTTCTTCTTCTTCTTCTATTCTATTAGTCCTATCTTATCTTTCTCATCCTCTTATTTCTTTCTATTAGTTTCGTGCACTTTGAGTTGAATGTGTAGGATATTAGTCAACTCAAATTGGTACGGACTTTCGGGCCTTTACAGTTATTACCAGAGCTGAAGGTTAAGTGATTACCTTGGCTTTGTGGCGTGACTCGGTAGAGATAGGGTTAGTAACACCTTAGATTGAGTATGAGTGTATATATATGAATGCGTATTTGTAAATTAGTATTAAAACTGTTTTATATTGTGTTGACTGGTAAGTCGTGTGGTTTGTGAATTTTGGTCGATACGGTAACGCAAACTGTGTCGATAGGTGTTTCTAAACTCTTGAACAAAGTAATTTGACACAGTATGTTTTGAAAAGAGGGTAAATGAAATAATCTTACCCGAAATATATTTTGATATAAAGAAAGCATATATATCAGAATTATCTAATATATAGTGAATATGTTGGTTGAAATTATAATCAAATAGGGTTATAATTAAATTGGTTAGAAATAACCAATAAGAACTCACATGAGTATAATATGTAAATAAGGTGAATTGAATCTGAATTTAAAATCAGAATTGAAATAAAACTCTAGAAACTTGGAAAGGTGTTGTAAATGAAATTTGAATTAAATATATGGAATTTTAAATCCTGGGAATTTAGAAATGTTTTTCCAAGCATTTTGAAAGGATATTTTGATAAAATTTCAAAATAAAGTGTTTAAATTGAGTTTTTGAAAGTAATATAATATTGAACTCACTTCGATGGCTGAAAAATAAAGTCTGATGATGATGGCCGCATCATCAGTGTTCATTTTTCAGTTTCTAAGTGATGGATGACTACCAAAATTTTTGTTTTTGAATTATTATGAGGAAACGAGTTGTCAGAAATTCAAATGTTTTGAATTATATATGATTTCAAACAGATTTGAAATAAATCCCAAGAATTTGAATTCTAAAATAAAAATTTAACCTATGGAGTTAAAATGGTAAAAGTGGAACTTAAACTAAGATAAACAAAATTGGACTGAATTTGGAACGATCCAAAATGGAAATTGTAAAAGAGAAATATTGGAGATTCAAGTTATTAAAATGAATTGATTCTTGGAGAATAAGAATCAAAATTTGAATTTGGAGAGGAAGACAACTGATTGGAGAAATGAATCAGTAAATGAAATTGAAACTGGAGTTGAAATGGAATGTAACTTGGACATCAACGAATGATTGGATTGGAGAATAAATTGATTGGAGATTGGTTAGAAATACTTGGGTATATGCTGATGAGATATCAAATGGAAGAGTTAGAATTGGATGCCCAACCAAAAAGGTACATGTTTATATTTTATACGAGTAGGAGATTCTTATGAGTTTGTTTGGCAAGCCGTTTGGCTGTTTAATTTTCTTTTGGATTGGAAAATGCCTAGAGAGACAAGTTGTAGTAGTAGCAAATGTGCCGTGCAGAGAAGATGCTAGCAAAATTCTTTGAAAATCTAAGCTATTAGGAAATTTTCAAAATTTCTGAAAGTATTCATTAGTAAGAAGGAATTAATATTTTAATTAGAATTAATCAGTTCTGTTGAAAACTGAATTGAAGAAATTAAATAAAAGATTTTTAACCTGGTTATAATATGAATTGTAGTATTTTCCCTACCTTAGTAATTTCGGGGATGAAATTCTTTTAAGCGGGAAGGAATGTAACGTCCAACATTTTTTGTATTTGAATATTTAAATGAGTTTAAATATTGAATTTGTAATATAAGTGGATTTATATATTAATTAAAATGAAGTTGAATGTATAAAAATATTATTAAATATAATCAAGCCCGTAATGTCGCAGTAGTTCGTAATTTAACGTTTGAACTTCAACTGAGTGTACAAGATTCGTTATAAGCCGGATTTCTTTGAAACAAGAAACATTCAAACCTATTGAACTGTATTTCTCTAATGGAAGAGGAAAATCGAGATTTCGGATTATATATTGAAAGTTATGTCCAAATTAAATATTCAGAAAAGCAGCGGTATAATCGTTTTTGGACGTAACGGCTATTTAAATATATTTAAATATCGGATTCGAATTTGGACAAGATTCTTTTGATACGTAGCTATAATTTAATTTTTAGAATTTTACTATAATATTTAATTCATAAAATGAGTAACTTTATATTTGGAATATTTTGCACCCTATATCAATATTTTGGGGTTTCACAGTATGAGTTAAGCTACCGATATTATTATATTTTGGGATCGTGGCACCTCGCTAGACACGACTGTATTTTTATTTTTGTCCATAGTGGTTCGTAGTTAAACGGTGTTTCATACAGCACGACACCCTAACAATTTCTTAAAAACAAACAAAATACAAACTTCACGTTACCTTACGTTCCCTGTATCTACCTATTTGTATTTAATTCTCTAGTTCTATTCTTACCATTTCATAGACAAACAACTAGTGATGAGATAACTTGTATGTTTTACTGACCTATATACATAATCTTTACTAATATATTTTAAAGAAGCATGGACAAGTACTAAGACCCATACACAGGTAACCCTATTCCTATAACTTCCTACCAAAGTAAAACAAACGTGACTATACAGTGTGAAAACAATTATAAAGAAAATTATATTTCCATACTTCATCGCTAACTGTAGGTACATGGACCTCATTTCAATGCCTAAAGTCAAGGCCATGCCTGTCTCCAAGCAAGTGTAATCAAATCAAAAGCAAAGCTTCCATGCTAAGGAAAATAAATGCTAACCATACCCTTCCATGAAATGAAAACCTACTCTACGTAACCTAACTGCTTAACTACTAAGTATACACTTCTATGAATACTGAAACTACCCTCTCTCCTCTTCAGCAAAGACAATAAATCAAAACTCCAAAAATATGTTCAGATGAAGCTTTAAATTTGGTCCATCGATACTTAAATGAAATCTATAATATATATAAACGGGAAAAGAAGCATTTGGCGCAAGGGATTGTTGTCGAGTTTTGGGAAATTAGGTGTGTTGCGTAAGGCCAAGAGAGCAGCGTCGGATGGGGAAGATGACTGAAGGTGTGAATTCCTGTTGGGTTTTGTAAGGCATTATGTACAGGAAGTTCGGCTTCGGATGGCTTTAAGGTGAATGTGGCATGGGGGAAGTGCTGCATGCGTTATGCATGGAGGAGTGCATGCTTGAAGTTAGGGAAGAGGAGGGGAACTGTTGAAATATGGAGAATGGTGAAGTATTTGAGAGTAGCACATGTAAATAGGAAGAAGGTTAAAGTGGGAGAAGGAATTGTGTACTGAAGTGCGGAAATATGTGAACAAGAACAAGTGGCGGTGTGTTTAAATGTGGAGAAGGGAATCGAAGTACATGGCAGTGGCATGTAAAAGAAATGGAGAGTTTTGAAAATCACGTCTTTAATTCCCGGAAGGGAAGAAGGCAAGCGGGTCACAAGTTTTAAATAAGGCATTTGTGCCGGAGTTAGTTTGGTTAGCCCAAATAAAATAAAATAAAAAAGAAGGGAGGGTGCTACATAACGCATGAAGGAGGAAATCGGTCTAAATGTTGAAGGGCATGTGTCCCTTTGTTGAAGTATCCAAACGCAGAAAGCTTATACAGGGATTATGGAGGTATGGACCGATGAAAATGACAAGGCCAAAAGAAAAGGAAATGATAATAATAAAGGCGGACGTGAACCAATGGGAAAAGCAGGGGACGTGCAGCATGCTTGTTTATTGAGGGTGAGTAGCAGTGCAAGTGTGAAATATTGGGTACAAGGACGCATCTACGGTCGAAGAAGAAAAGTCAGAAATGGTTTTGAGATGGCAGAATTGAACGCCTGCTTTAATCGGCTGACGCAAATCGTTATTTAACGGTTAACGCGCCAATGTGAGTAAATTCACTAACCCTGAACTATTTTAAAATATTATAATTATATTTTAATATTTGGTTGAATGATGTGTGATGGTCGATTAGGTAGATTACAATCAAATTGGTTGAAATAAATAAATACCAGACTGGTAACTGATTCCAATGGTTATAAGATTCCCTAGTATGAAATTAGTGTAAATTGTATGGACTAACATCTGTGGATGCAGGAAACTGTTTGGAGGAATCCAACCGGATTCCACAATATTTATCTGTACTGTTGGTTTTATATTATCTAAGTACTGTTTGAACCCAAATGACATTTAAACCCTGTATGGATATTGATTAAATCAATAGACGATATCGATTAGGAAAGTGGCAGTAACTGGCCATAAATCCATCGTTTGGTTAAGAAATTAGTTTGCTATCAAGCAAATCAATGAAGTTAATTATAAAAATTATATTTTTATAATTAAAGCGAAGCTTTAAACTGTAATAGAAGTTCTATTAAAAACTGGTATGTTATAGTTCATTTTTATAAAGTAAATATAAACGATTATTTGATATTTAAATAAGTTCAGAAGCTGTACTTATCCTAAAGTGAATAATTTGGATAATTATTTTAAAGAAAACAATTAAAAAATATTACTAGAATAATTATATTAATCTAATGATAAGAAGAAATTAAAATCAGTTAACAAATTTACTGGTGCAATAAAGTTGATTTAATCAACTATTTATTTGAAAAATGATCATTTGATTAATTGATCTTCAATTAATCTAATGACAATAACTTGGAAATTAATTGTTAAAAATTAGTAAGGTTTCGTATTAATTAACTTTTTAATTAATGAAGTTTAAATTATTATTAGTACAACTAGTATTGTTTTATTAAAGTAAGAAAATAATCTATCATAGATAAAATAAGGAAGTAAACTATTTTACTTCCGAAACAATGAAGTAAATTATTATTTAATTTAAATAATTGGTTCTAAAATGGAATCCATTTAAGAAGGAATTATGTTTATAATGAGATGTTACTTGAATTAAGTATAATGATTCAAATAAAAGCAAAACATCGGAAAACAAAGAACGTTAAAGGATCTTGGTAAAGAAGTTATAAATAGAACTGTATAACGAAGTTGAAGCGAAGAATTAATGTTTAATATAAATAGTCATAAACAACGGAGATTTCATAGTATGAATATGGTGTTATAAAACCACATTCCAAAAATAAAATAACGAAATACGATTTGATGTATATTATAAGTAATAAGGGGTTAGAGTTACAGACTTATATCTATTCTAAGATAAGAATGTTGTTGATCAAGGTCTCAGAGGTAATTAAAATACCCCAACTTGAACGGCTTCACTATTATCGAGGGATGGTAATAGTTTGTAACGGAAAGAGACGTCGAGTTTAGTTATAAAGTGAAATATAGTAGCGTATTGCAAGTCTTTGAACTATAACGATAAAATAACGTTGTTGACTAGGCTTAAGCGTGACTGTTGTGTCGAGATTAGTTATAAAGGGGAACATTACAACGTATGACAAGTTTTTGAACTATAACGATAAATTAACGCTGTTGTCCAAACTTAAGCGTGATTTTTATATATTGCACTACTCCCTAGGAAATGGAAGCAGTTTGGTTTTAAATCAACTTATTCTAAAGTAGTAAGTAACGATGTTTGTCCAAAGAAACATAAGAATGAGTTTAGAAAGAGAAATTGGAGAATTGTTTCAGAAAACGATGACATCATTTCGATGTTTGGAATATGATTAGAACTAAATAACACTATTAGGAACATAACTATATTTCGACGATGTCGAATATATTAAATTAAATCTTTTTAGGAATTATAATATGATAGGATAGTTAATAATTAGGTTTAAACCAGTAAATTATAATAGGATATGTAGTCAATGTTTAGTTATAGACTTGATATTGATTTAGTAAGAAGTTGACTTAGAAACAGAGTTTATAAAGTAGAATGGGAATATAAAATTATGAAAGAGAATTCAGTAAATGAGATAAGGGTAATTATTACTTGAATAAGGAGTTATTTGATAAAGGTGTTCAGATTTATATAATCGGGATGATACTCACATTTTAAAGTGAATAATGTCTTAAAACTGAACGTTTGGCATATTAAAATGTTTATAATGAAATTGGAAATATTTCTCCAATGTAGATAGAGTATATTATCCAAGTGTAGAAAATAAAGAATGCGAAACGAATGGAAATATTTCAAACGTTAATAACGTATATTTTCTGGAACATGGTAGAATAAAAGTTTATAATAACTGGGAATGTTTTCCAAGAAGTGTGAAAAGACTAAACGGGGTTTGAGAAATATCTAGTAAGATATGGGAATTTGAATAATAAAAACAAATGTTGAATAAAAAGTGTCTATGGTTGTGTGATGTTTAGTTATACATTAGAATGGATGTTTGTTTTTACTTCGATAGTTAAATAGCCGACTATCGAAGTGTGTTGACCATCGTTGTCAATACGGAGAGACCGGTTGGATATATTATCCGAAAACCACTCCGTATAGGCATAAGCGCTACGAATTAGATTATGCTGAAGACAATCGAAGACGGAGTGAAATGCAATGGTTGTTCTGTTCCAGAATGGTGCTTTCTGTTTGTCCAGTCCCAGGACAACTTGTATGGACGAGTGTCTGACAGAGTATACCTAACAAATCACGTATTGTTGATCTTTAAAGGTATTACGTCTGGTGGCGGAGGAATTCGTTCCTCTTAGCTTTTTATTCCCGTGATATTTTTGGAAATCGATTAGTGAATTGATGGGTTTGATGATGTGGCATTCAAAGTGAATGGTGAGATGTTCTGAAGATAAACGTATCCTGTAGCCTCAAAACTGGGAAATGACAGAAATCGGGCGGGCAACATGGCTAGTAAGGTCATACCCAAGCAGGATGTATTGTCATCGATCTAGAGAAAATTCATATTTGTTCTTCTTTTGTTTCTGTATCTTCGGATTATGGTTGGTTGCCAACAACCGTGGGTGACATTATATTCGATACACTCAAGCTAAATGAGTGTTCGGTCATGTGTGGGCCGGGCTGCAAGATGTTCTTGTTGAACCCAAGTGTATCCCCTCTAGAGTACACTGATCGGGAGGTGGTCCCATACCATGTCATAGCTGGAATCCAATCTCCAATAAGCGCCCCTGCGGTTTTTGATTTTATACTATGTATGTGGAGCATGAGATGCAAGCGTTCTGCTATTTGGTTATTTATTTTATTAGACATTATTATAATATCACTGGATTTTGATATAAAAATATTTTGGGTTATAGTAAGGTAAAAACCGTCCATGTTTATGTGTGGGCTGGTCTTACAATTATCATTTTGTTCCAAAAGGATTTCCAAAGTTAAACGATATCTTTGGAATTTACTCACACAAGTCCCATGACTGACCTAGAGTTTATTTTGTTTGTTTTTCCTAAACTCTTGGGTGCTTAAATTTGTACGGGAAGTCAAGTATTTCAGGCTTTTACAGATACACTTGGAGGAGCTGGAAGCAAAAGGCTTCACTATTAGTTAGTTAGAGATTATTTCCGCTATGATATATATGAGTTGTACTCTGATAATGGTATGTATATACAATACAAATTTGTATTTCAAAGTGTTATATAATACATTTTATTCGTTCCGCTGTGAGTTTCAAGTTTACTCTGATTTTGTTCAGTGTGTTCTTCTTCTTCTTCTTCTATTCTATTAGTCCTATCTTATCTTTCTCATCCTCTAATTTCTTTCTATTATTTCGTGCACTTTGAGTTGAATGTGTAGGATATTAGTCAACTCAAATTGGTACGGACTTTCGGGCCTTTACAATTATTATCAGAGCTGAAGGTTAAGTGATTACCTTGGCTTTGTGGCGTGACTCAATAGAGATAGGGTTAGTAACACCCTAGATTGAGTATGAGTGTATATATATGAACGCGTATTTGTAAATTAGTATTAAAACTGTTTTATATTGTGTTGACTGGTCAGTCGTGTGGTTTGTGAATTTTGGTCGATACAGTAACGCAAACTGTGTCGATAGGTGTTTCTAAACTCTTGAACAGAGTAATTCGACACAGTATGTTTTGAAAAGAGGGTAAATGAAATAATCTTACCCAAAATATATTTTGATATAAAGAAAGCATATATATCAGAATTATCTAATATATAGAGAATATGTTGGTTGAAATTATAATCAAATAGGGTTATAATTAAATTGGTTATAAATAACCAATAAGAACTCACATGAGTATAATATGTAAATCAGGTGAATTGAATCTGAATTTAAAATCAGAATTGAAATAAAACTCTAGAAACTTGGAAAGGTGTTGTAAATGAAATTTGAATTAAATATATGGAATTTTAAATCCTGGGAATTTAGAAATGTTTTTCCAAGCATTTTGAAAGGATATTTTGATATAATTTCAGAATAAAGTGTTTAAATTGAGTTTTTGAAAGTAATATAATATTGAACTCACTTCGATGGCTGAAAAATAAAGTCTGATGATGATGGCCGCATCATCAGTGTTCATTTTTCAGTTTCTAAGTGATGGACGACTACCGAAAATTTTGTTTTTGAATTATTATGAGGAAACGAGTTGTCAGAAATTCAAATGTTTTGAATTATATATGATTTCAAACTGATTTGAAATAAATCCCAAGAATTTGAATTCTAAAATAAAATTTTAACCTATGGAGTTAAAATGGTAAAAGTTGAACTTAAACTAAGATAAACAAAATTGGACTGAATTTGGAAGGATCCAAAATGGAAATTGTAAAAGAGAAATATTGGAGATTCAAGTTATTAAAATGAATTGATTCTTGGGGAATAAGAATCAAATTTTGAATTTGGAGAGGAAGACAACTGATTGGAGAAATGAATCAGTAAATGAAATTGAAACTGGAGTTGAAATGGAATGTAACTTGGACATCAACGAATGATTGGATTGGAGAATAAATTGATTGGAGATCGGTTAGAAATACTTGGGTATATGCTGATGAGATATCAAATGGAAGAGTTAGAACTGGATGCCCAACCAAAAAGGTACATGTTTATATTTTATACGAGTAGGAGATTCTTATGAGTTTGTTTGGCAAGCCGTTTGGCTATTTGATTTTCTTTTGGATTGGAAAATGCCTAGAGAGACAAGTTGTAGTAGTAGCAAATGAGCCGTGCAGAGAAGATGCTGGCAAAATTCTTTGAAAATCTAAGCTATTAGGAAATTTTCAAAATTTCTGAAAGTATTCATTAGTAAGAAGGAATTAATATTTTAATTAGAATTAATCAGTTCTGTTGAAAACTGAATTGAAGAAATTAAATAAAAGATTTTTAACCTGGTTATAATATGAATTGTAGTATTTTCCCTACCTTAGTAATTTCGGGGATGAAATTCTTTTAAGCGGGAAGGAATGTAACGTCCAACATTTTTTGTATTTGAATATTTAAATGAGTTTAAATATTGAATTCGTAATATAAGTGGATTTATATATTAATTAAAATGAAGTTGAATGTATAAAAATATATATTAAATATAACCAAGCCCGTAATGTCGCAGTAGTTCGTAATTTAACGTTTGAACTTCAACTGAGTGTACAAGATTCGTTATAAGCCGGATTTCTTTGAAACAAGAAACATTCAAACCTATTGAACTTTATTTCTCTAATGGAAGAGGAAAATCGAGATTTCGGATTATATATTGAAAGTTATGTCCAAATTAAATATTCAGAAAAGCAGCGGTATAATCGTTTTTGGACGTAACGGCTATTTAAATATATTTAAATATCAGATTCGAATTTGGACAAGATTCTTTTGATACGTAGCTATAATTTAATTTTTAGAATTTTACTACAATATTTAATTCATAAAATGAGCAACTTTATATTTGGAATATTTTGCACCCTATATCAATATTTTGGGGTTTCACAGTATCAGTTAAGCTACCGATATTATTATATTTTGGGATCGTGGCACCTCTCTAGACACAACTGTATTTTTATTTTTGTCCATAGTGGTTCGTAGTTATACGGTGTTTCATACAGCACGACACCCTAACACTTTCTTAAAAACAAACAAAATACAAACTTCACGTTACCTTACGTTCCCTGTATCTACCTATTTGTATTTAATTCTCTAGTTCTATTCTTACCATTTCATAGACAAACAACTAGTGATGAGATAACCTGTATGTTTTACTGACCTATATACATAATCTTTACTAATATATTTTAAAGAAGCATGGAAAAGTACTAAGACCCATACACAGGTAACCCTATTCCTATAACTTCCTACCAAAGTAAAACAAACGTGACTATACAGTGTGAAAACAATTATAAAGAAAATTATATTTCCATACTTCATCGCTAACTGTAGGTACATGGACCTCATTTCAATGCCTAAAGTCAAGGCCATGCCTGTCTCCAAGCAAGTGTAATCAAATCAAAAAAAAAAAGCTTCCATGCTAAGGAAAATAAATGCAAACCATACCCTTCCATGAAATGAAAACCTACTCTACGTAACCTAACTGCTTAACTACTAAGTATACACTTCTATAAATACTGAAACTACCCTCTCTCCTCTTCAGCAAAGACAATAAATCAAAACTCCAAAAATATGTTCAGATGAAGCTTTAAATTTGGTCCATCGATACTTAAATGAAATCTATAATATATATAAATGGGAAAAGAAGCATTTGGCGCAAGGGAATGTTGTCAAGTTTTGGGAAATTAGGTGTGTTGCGTAAGGCCAAGAGAGCAGCGTCGGATGGGGAAGATGACTGAAGGTGTGAATTCCTGTTGGGTTTTGTAAGGCATTATGTATAGGAAGTACGGATCCGGATGGCTTTAAGGTGAATGTGGCATGGGGGAAGTGCTGCATGCGTTATGCATGGTGGAGTGCATGCTTGAAGTTAGGGAAGAGGAGGGGAACTATTGAAATATGGAGAATGGTGAAGTATTTGAGAGTAGCGCATGTAAATAGGAAGAAGGTTAAAGTGGGAGAAGGAATTGTGTACTGAAGTGTGGAAATATGTGAACAAGAACAAGTGGCGGTGTGTTTAAATGTGGAGAAGGGAATCGAAGTACATGGCAGTGGCATATAAAAGAAATGGAGAGTTTTGAAAGTCACGTCTTTAATTCCCGGAAGGGAAGAAGGCAAGCGGGTCACAAGTTTTAAATAATGCATTTGTGCCGGAATTAGTTTGGTTAGCCCAAATAAAATAAAATAAAAAAGAAGGGAGGGTGCTACATAACGCATGAAGGAGGAAATCGGCCTAAATGTTGAAGGGCATGTGTCCCTTTGTTGAAGTATCCAAACGCAGAAAGCTTATACAGGGATTATGGAGGTATGGACCGATGAAAATGACAAGGCCAGAGGAAAAAGAAAAGATAATAATAAAGGCGGACGTGAACCAATGGGAAAAGCAGGGGACGTGCAACATGCTTGTTTATTGAGGGTGAGTAGCAGTGCAAGTGTGAAATATTGGGTACAAGGACGCATCTACGATCGAAGAAGAAAAGTGAGAAATGGTTTTGAGATGGCAGAATTGAACGCCTGCTTTAATCGGTTGACGCAAATCGTTATTAACGGTTAACGCGCCAATGTGAGTAAATTCACTAACCCTGAACTATTTTAAAATATTATAATTATATTTTAATATTTGGTTGAATGATGTGTGATGGTCGATTAGGTAGATTACAATCAAATTGGTTGAAATAAATAAATACCAGACTGGTAACTGATTCCATCGATTATAAGATTCCCTAGTATGAAATTAGTGTAAATTGTATGGACTAACATCTGTGGATGCAGGAAACTGTTTGGAGGAATCCAACCAGATTCCACAATATTTATCTGTACTGTTGGTTTTATATTATCTAAGTACTGTTTGAACCCAAATGACATTTAAACCCTGTATGGATATTGATTAAATCAATAGACGATATCGATTAGGAAAGTGGCAGTAACTGGCCATAAATCCATCGTTTGGTTAAGAAATTAGTTTGCTATCAAGCAAATCAACGAAGTTAATTATAAAAATTATATTTTTATAATTAAAGCAAAGCTTTAAACTGTAATAGAAGTTCTGTTAAAAACTGGTATTTTATAGTTCATTTTTATAAAGTAAATATAAACGATTATTTGAGATTTAAATAAGTTCAGAAGCTGTACTTATCCTAAAGTGGATAACTTGGATAATTATTTTAAAGAAAACAATTAAGAAATATTACTAGAATAATTATATTAATCTAATGATAAGAAGAAATTAAAATCAGTTAACAAATTTACTGGTGCAATAAAGTTGATTTAATCAACTATTTATTTGAAAAATGATCATTTGATTAATTGATCTTCAATTAATCTAATGACAATAACTTGGAAATTAATTGTTAAAAAATTAGTAAGGCTTCGTATTAATTAACTTTTTAATTAATGAAGTTTAAATTATTATTAGTACAACTAGTATTGTTTTATTAAAGTAAGAAAATAATCTATCATAGATAAAATAAGGAAGTAAACTATTTTACTTCCGAAACAATGAAGTAAATTATTATTTAATTTAAATAATTGGTTCTTAAATGGAATCCATTTAAGATGGAATTAAGTTTATAATGAGATGTTACTTGAATTAAGTATAATGATTCAAATAAAAGCAAAACGTCGGAAAACAAAGAACGTTAAAGGATCTTGGTAAAGAAGTTATAAATAGAACTGTATAACGAAGTTGAAGCGAAGAATTAATGCTTAATATAAATAGTCATAAACAACGGAGATTTCAAAGTATGAATATGGTGTTATAAAACCATGTTCCAAAATAAAATAACGAAATACGATTTGATGTATATTATAAGTAATAAGGGGTTAGAGTTACAGACTTATATCTATTCTAAGATAAGAATGTTGTTGATCAAGGTCTGAGAGGTAATTAAAATACCCCAACTTGAACGGCTTCACTATTATCGAGGGATGGTAATAGTTTGTAACGGAAAGAGACGTCGAGTTTAGTTATAAAGTGAAATATAGTAGCGTATTGCAAGTCTTTGAACTATAACGATAAAATAACGTTGTTGACTAGGCTTAAGCGTGACTGTTGTGTCAAGATTAGTTATAAAGGGGAACATTACAACGTATGACAAGTTTTTGAACTATAACGATAAATTAACGCTGTTGTCCAAACTTAAGCGTGATTTTTATATATTGCACTACTCCCTAGGAAATGGAAACAGTTTGGTTTTAAATCAACTTATTCTAAAGTAGTAAGTAACGATGTTTGTCCCAAGAAACATAAGAATGAGTTTAGAAAGAGAAATTGGAGAATTGTTTCAGAAAACAATGACATCATTTCGATGTTTGGAATACGATTAGAACTAAATAACACTATTAGGAATCGGAACTATATTTCGACGATGTCGAATATATTAAATTAAATCTTTTTAGGAATTATAATATGGTAGGATAGTTAATAATTAGGTTTAAACCAGTAAATTATAATAGGATATGTAATCAATGTTTAGTTATAGACTTGATATTGATTTAGTAAGAAGTTGACTTAGAAACAGAGTTTATAAAGTAGAATGGGAATATAAAATTATGAAAGAGAATTCAGTAAATGAGATAAGGGTAATTATTACTTGAATAAGGAGTTATTTGATAAAGGTGTTCAGATTTATATAATCGGGATGATACTCACATTTTAAAGTGAATAATGTCTTAAAACTGAACGTTTGGCATATTAAAATGTTTATAATGAAATTGGAAATATTTTTCCAATGTAGATAGAGTATATTATCCAAGTGTAGAAAATAAAGAATGCGAAACGAATGGAAATATTTCGAACGTTAATAACGTATATTTTCTGGAACATGGTAGAATAAAAGTTTATAATAACTGGGAATGTTTTCCAAGAAGTGTGAAAAGACTAAACGGGGTTTGAGAAATATCTAGTAAGATATGGGAATTTGAATAATAAAAACTAATGTTGAATAAAAAGTGTCTGTGGTTGTGTGATGTTTAGTTATACATTAGAATGGATGTTTGTTTTTACTTCAATGGTTAAATAACCGACTATCAAAGTGTGTTGACCATCGTTGTCAATACGGAGAGACCGGTTGGATATATTATCCGAAAACCACTCCGTATAGGCATAAGCGCTACGAATTAGATTTTGCTGAAGACAATTGAAGACGGAGTGAAATGCAATGGTTGTTCTGTTCCAGAATGGTGCTTTCTGTTTGTCCAGTCCCAGGACAACTTGTATGGACGAGTGTCTGACAGAGTATACCTAACAAATCACGTATTGTTGATCTTTAAAGGTATTATGTCTGGTGGCGGAGGAATTCGTTCCTCTTCGCTTTTTATTCCCGTGATATTTTTGGAAATCGATTAGTGAATTGATGGGTTTGATGATGTGGCATTCAAAGTGAATGGTGAGATGTTCTGAAGATAAACATAGCCTCTAGCCTCACAAATGGGAAATAACAGAAATCGGGCGGGCAACATGGCTAGTTGGGTCATACCCAAGCAAGATGTATTGTCATCGATCTAGAGAAAATTCATATTTGTTCTTCTTTTGTTTCTGTATCTTCGGATTACGGTTGGTGGCCAACAACCGTGGGTGACAATATATTCGATACACTCAAGCTAAATGAGTGTTCGGTCATGTGTGGGCCAGGCTGCAAGATGTTCTTGTTGAACCCCAGTGTATCCCCTCTAGAGTACACTGATCGGGAGGTGGTCCCATACCTTGTCATAGCTAGAATCCAATCTCCAATAAGCGCCCCTGCGGTTTTTGATTTTATACTATGTATGTGGAGCATGAAATGCAAGCGTTCTGCTATTTGGTTATTTATTTGATTAGACATTATTATAATATCACTGGATTTTGATATAAAAATATTTTGGGTTATAGTAAGGTAAAAACCGTCCTTGTTTATGTGTGGGATGGTCTTACAATTATCATTTTGTTCCATAAGGATTTCCAAAGTTAAACGATATCTTTGGAATTTACTCACACCAGTCCCATGACTGACCTAGAGTTTATTTTGTTTGTTTTTTCTAAACACTTGGGTGCCCAAATTTGTATGGGAAGTCAAGTGTTTCAGGCTTTTATAGATACACTTGGAGGAGCTGGAAGCAAAAGGCTTCGCTATTAGTTAGTTAGAGATTATTCCCGCTATGATATATATGAGTTGTACTCTGATAATGGTATGTACATACAATACAAATTTATATTTCAAAGTGTTATATAATACATTTTATTCGTTCTGCTGTGAGTTTCATGTTTACTCTGATTCTGTTCAGTGTGTTCTTCTTCTTCTATTCTATTAGTTCTATCTTATCTTTCTCATCCTCTTATTTCTTTCTATTAATGATCTAATTTTCGTGCACTTTGAGTTGAATGTGTAGGATATTAGATAACTCAAATTGGCACAGACTTTCGGGCCTTTACAGTTATTATCAGAGCTGAAGGTTAAGTGATTACCTTGGCTTTGTGGCGTGACTCAGTAGAGATAGGGTTAGTAACACCCTAGATTGAGTATGAGTGTATATATATGAACGTGTATTTGTAAATTAGTATTAAAACTGTTTTATATTGTGTTGACTGGTCAGTCGTGTGGTTTGTGAATTTTGGTCGATACGGTAACGCAAACTGTGTCGATAGGTGTTTCTAAACTCTTGAACAGAGTAATTCGACACAGTATGTTTTGAAAAGAGGGTAAATGAAATAATCTTCCCAAAATATATTTTGATATAAAGAAAGCATATATATCAGAATTATCTAATATATAGTGAATATGTTGGTTGAAATTATAATCAAATAGGGTTATAATTAAATTGGTTATAAATTACCAATAAGAACTCACATGAGTATAATATGTAAATCAGGTGAATTGAATCTGAATTTAAAATCAGAATTGAAATAAAACTCTAGAAACTTGGAAAGGTGTTGTAAATGAAATTTGAATTAAATATATGGAATTTTAAATCCTGGGAATTTAGAAATGTTTTTCCAAGCATTTTGAAAGGATATTTTGATAAAATTTCAAAATAAAGTGTTTAAATTGAGTTTTTGAAAGTAATATAATATTGAACTCACTTCGATGGCTAAAAATTAAAGTCTGATGATGATGGCCGCATCATCAGTGTTCATTTTTCAGTTTCTAAGTGATGGATGACTACCGAAAATTTTGTTTTTGAATTATTATGAGGAAACGAGTTGTCAGAAATTCAAATGTTTTGAATTATATATGATTTCAAACTGATTTGAAATAAATCCCAAGAATTTGAATTCTAAAATAAAAATTTAACCTATGGAGTTAAAATGGTAAAAGTGGAACTTAAACTAAGATAAAAAAAATTGGACTGAATTTGGAATGATCCAGAATGGAAATTATAAAAGAGAAATATTGGAGATTCAAGTTATTAAAATGAATTGATTCTTGGAGAATAAGAATCAAATTTTGAATTTGGAGAGGAAGACAACTGATTGGAGAAATGAATCAGTAAATGAAATTGAAACTGGAGTTGAAATGGAATGTAACTTGGACATCAACGAATGATTGGATTGGAGAATAAATTGATTAGAGATCGGTTAGAAATACTTGGGTATATGCTGATGAGATATCAAAGGGAAGAGTTAGAATTGGATGCCCAACCAAGAAGGTACATGTTTATATTTTATACGAGTAGGAAATTTTTATGAGTTTGTTTGGCAAGCCGTTTGGCTGTTTGATTTTCTTTTGGATTGGAAAATGCCTAGAGAGACAAGTTGTAGTAGTACCAAATGAGCTGTGCACAGAAGATGCTGGCAAAATTCTTTGAAAATCTAAGCTATTAGGAAATTTTCAAAATTTCTGAAAGTATTCATTAGTAAGAAGGAATTAATATTTTAATTAGAATTAATCAGTTCTGTTGAAAACTGAATTGAAGAAATTAAATAAAAGATTTTTAACCTGCTTATAATATGAATTGTAGTATTTTCCCTACCTTAGTAATTTCGGGGATGAAATTCTTTTAAGCGGGAAGGAATGTAACGTCCAACATTTTTTGTATTTGAATATTTAAATGAATTTAAATATTGAATTCGTAATATAAGTGGATTTATATATTAATTAAAATGAAGTTGAATGTATAAAAATATATATTAAATATAATCAAGCCCGTAATGTCGCAGTAGTTCGTAATTTAACGTTTGAACTTCAACTGAGTGTACAAGATTCGTTATAAGCCGAATTTCTTTGAAACAAGAAACATTCAAACCTATTGAACTGTATTTCTCTAATGGAAGAGGAAAATCTAGATTTCGGATTATATATTGAAAGTTATGTCCAAATTAAATATTCAGAAAAGCAGCGGTATAATCGTTTTTGGCCGTAACGGCTTTTTAAATATATTTAAATATCGGATTCGAATTTGGACAAGATTCTTTTGATACGTAGCTATAATTTAATTTTTAGAATTTTACTGTAATATTTAATTCATAAAATGAGCAACTTTATATTTGGAATATTTTGCACCCTATATCAATATTTTGGGGTTTCACAATATGAGTTATGCTACCGATATTATTATATTTTGGGATCATGGCACCTCGCTAGACACGACTGTATTTTTATTTTTGTCCATAGTGGTTCATAGTTAAACGGTGTTTCATACAGCACGACACCCTAACACTTTCTTAAAAACAAACAAAATACAAACTTCACGTTACCTTACGTTCCCTATATCTACCTATTTGTATTTAATTCTCTAGTTCTATTCTTACCGTTTCATAGACAAACAACTAGTGATGAGATAACTTGTATGTTTTACTGACCTATATACATAATCTTTACTAATATATTTTAAAGAAGCATGGACAAGTATTAAGACCCATACACAGGTAACCCTATTCCTTTAACTTCCTACCAAAGTAAAACAAACGTGACTATACAGTGTGAAAACAATTATAAAGAAAATTATATTTCCATACTTCATCGCTAACTGTAGGTACATGGACCTCATTTCAATGCATAAAGTCAAGGCCATGCCTGTCTCCAAGCAAGTGTAATCAAATAAAAAACAAAGCTTCCATGCTAAGGAAAATAAATGCAAACCATACCTTTCCATGAAATGAAAACCTACTCTACGTAACCTAACTGCTTAACTACTAAGTATACACTTCTATAAATACTGAAACTACCCTCTCTCCTCTTCAGTAAAGACAATAAATCAAAACTCCAAAAATATGTTCAGATGAAGCTTTAAATTTGGTCGATACTTAAATGAAATTTATAATATATATAAACGGGAAAAGAAGCATTTAGCGCAAGAGGAATGTTGTCGAGTTTTGGGAAATTAGGTGTGTTGCGTGAGGCTAAGAGAGCAGCGTCGGATGTGGAAGATGACGTGAAGGTGTGAATTCCTGTTGGGTTTTGTAAGGCATTATGTACAGGAAGTTCGGATCCGGATGGCTTTAAGGTGAATGTGGCATGGGGGAAGTGCTTCATGCGTAATGCATGGAGGAGTGCATGCTTGAAGTTAGGGAAGAGGAGGGGAACTGTTGAAATGTTGAGAATGGTGAAGTATTGGGATGGCAATGGAGCGGGGAGGGCGCGGGTAGTACAACCCCATCACCCGCCCCCTTGGGTATTTTTTGCCCCGTGCCCGCCCTATGCACGCACGGGTATCCATTAAACGGGTTTTAAATGGGTTGCGGGTAATAGCGGGTATTTGTGGGTATCCATTATATTTACTCAATTTATTATTTAGCCATTTATTGAAATTATTCAAAAATACATTTGGTTAAATAAACAAATTAGACCGATTCTTAAATGCTAACCTCAAAATACCTATACATATTTAAAGCAACATCCAAAAAAGAAGAGGCAAAAACAGAAGTATCCATCAAAATATCAACAGTCAGTTATAAACTGTTGAGTAAAAGCATGCACACAAATACCGAACAGCCAACAACAATATTTTTTGTATTGACTATTGATAATAAATCACATTTAATATGGGCACGGCTACCCACGGACATGGATATCTTACTATCCGTACCCGTCCCATTAATTAACGGAAATTAAAAATACCCGTTTATTTTACCCGTGGATACCCATTTAACTATCCGTTTCATATCCATGAGGGATTTTACCTGCGGATAACCGCAGGTACGGATTTTTTTGCCATCCCTAGTGAAGTATTTGAGAGTAGCGCATGTAAATAGGAAGAAGGTTAAAGTAGGGGAAGGAATTGTGTATTGAAGTGCGAAAACATGTGAACAAGTACAAGTGGCGGTGTGTTTGAATGTGGAGAAGGGGATCGAAGTACATGCCAGTGATGTGTAAAAGAAATGGAAAGTTTTGAAAGTCACGTCTTTAATTCCCGGAAGGGAAGAAGGCAAGTGGGTCATAAGTTTTAAATAAGGCATTTGGGCCGGAGTTAGTTTGGTTAGCCCAAATAAAATAAAACAAAAAAGAAGTGGGTGATACATAATGCATGAAAGGAGGAAATCGGCCTGAATGCTGAAGAGCAGGTGTCCCTTTGTTGAAGTATCCAAACGTAGAAAGCTTATACAGGGATTAATGAGGTATGGACCGATGAAAATGACAAGGCCAGAGGAAAAAGAAAAGATAATAATAAAGGCGGACATGAACCAATGGGAAAGGAGGGGACGTGCAACATGCTTGTTTATTGAGGATGAGTAGCAGTGCAAGTGTGAAATATTGGGTACAAGGACGCGTCTACGGTCGAAGAAGAAATGTCGGAAATGGTTTTGAGATGGCAGAATTGAACGCCTGCTTTAATCGGCTGACGCAAATCGTTATTTAACGGTTAACGCACCATGTGAGTAAATTCACTAACTCTGAACTATTTTAAAATATTATAATTATATTTTTATATTTTGTTGAATGATGTGTGATGGTCGTTTAGGTAGATTACAATTAAATTGGTTGAAATATATACATACCAGATTGGATACTGATTCCATCGGTTATACGATTCCCTTGTATGAAATTAGTGTAAATTATATGGACTAACATCTGTGGATGCAGGAAACAGGTTGGAGGAATCCAACTGGATTCCACAATATTTATTTGTACTATTGATTTTATATTATTTAAGTACCATTTGAATCCAAATGACATTTAAACCCTGTATGGATATTGATTAAATCAATAAACGATATCGATTAAGAAAGTGGCAGTAACTGGCCATAAATCCATCGTTTGGTTAAGAAATTAGTTGGCCGTCAGGTAAATCAACGAAGTTAATTATAAAAATTATATTTTTATAATTAAAGCGAAGCTTTAAACTGTAATAGAAGTTATATTAAAAACTGGTATTTTATAGTTCATTTTTATAAAGTAAATATAAACGATTAATTGAGATTTAAATAAGTTAGCAAGCTGTAGTTATCCTGAAGTGAATAATTTGGATAATTATTTTAAAGCAAACAATTAAGAAATATTATTAGATTAATTATGTTAAACTAATGGTAAGAAGTAATTGAAATCATTTAATGAATTTACTGATGGAATAAAGTTGATTTAATTAACTATTTATTTGGAAAATGATTATTTGATTAATTGATCTTCAATTAATCTAATGACAATAACATGGAAATTAATTGTTAAAAATTAGTAAGGTTTCGTACGTATTAATTACCTTTTTAATTAATGAAGTTTAAATGATAATTAGTATAATTTTCGATTCTTTCTTTTTCGATTGATTCTTTTCCGAGTATTGTTTTATTAAAGTAGGAAAATAATCTATCTTAGATAAAATAAGGAAGTAAACTATTTTACTTCCGAAACAATGAAGTAAATTATTATTTAATTTAAATAATTGGTTCTTAAATGGAATCCATTTAAGATGGAATTAAGTTTATAATGAGATGTTACTTGAATTAAGTATAATGATTCAAATAAAAGCAAAACGTCGGAAAACAAATAACGTTAAAGGATCTGTGTAAAGAAGTTATAAACAGAAATGTAGAACGAAGTTGAAGCGAAGAATTAATGTTTAATACAAATAGTCATAAACAACAGAGATTTCAAAGGATGAATATGGTGTTATAAAACCATATTCCAAAATAAAATAAGGAAATATAATTTGATGTATATTATAAGTAATAAGGGGTTAGAGTTACAGACTTATATATATTCTAAGATAAGAATGTTGTTGATCAAGGTCTGAGAGGTAATTAAAATACCCCAACTTGAACGGATTCACTATTTTCAAGGGATGGTATTAGTTTGTAATGGAAGAGACGTTGAGATTAGTTGTAAAGTGGAATATAGTAGTGTATTGCAAGTCTTTGAACTATAACGATAAAATAACGTTGCTGACTAGGCTTAAGCGTGACTGTTATGTCGAGATTAGTTATAAAGGGGAATATTACAACGTATGACAAGTTTTTGAACTATAATGATAAATTAACACTGTTGTCCAAACTTAAGCGTGATTTATATATTGCGTTACTCCCTAGGAAATGGAAACAGTTTGGTTTGAAATCCACTTATTCTAATGTAATAAGTAATAATAAGTAACGATGTTTGTCCAAAGAAATATAAGAATGAGTTTAGAAAGAGAAATTGGAGAATTGTTTCATAAAATGATGACATCATTTCGATGTTTGGAATATGATTAGAACTAAATAACAATACTAGGAATTGAACTACGTTTCGACGATGTCGAATATATTAAAGTAAATCATTTTAGGAATTATAATATGATAGGATTGTTAATATTTAAGTTTTAACCAATAAATTATAATAGGATATGTAATCAATATTTAGTTATAGACTTGATATTGATTTAATAAGAAGTTGACTTAGAAACATAGTTTATAAAGTAGAATGGGAATATAAAATTATGAAAGAGATTTCAGTAAATGAGATAAGGGTAATTATTACTTGAATAAGGAGTTATTTGATAAAGGTGTTCAGACTTATATATTAGGGATGATATTCACATTTTAAAGTGAATAATGTTTTAGAAGTGAACGTTTGGCAGATTAAAATGTTTATAATGAAATTGGAAATATTTTTCCAATGTAGATAGAGTATATTATCCAAGTATAGAAAATAAAGAATGCGAAACGGATGGAAATATTTTGAACGTTAATAACGTATATTTTCTGGAACATGGGAGAATAAAAGTTTATAATAACTGGGAATGTTTTCCAAGAAGTGTGAAAAGACTCAAACAGGGTTTTAGAAATATCTTGTAAGATATGGGAATTTGAATAATAAAAACGAATGTTGAATAAAAAGTGCCCGTGGTTGTGTGATGTTTAGTTATACATTAGAATGGATGTTTGTTTTTACTTCGATAGTTAAATAACCGACTATCGAAGTGTTTTGACCATCGTTGTCAATACGGAGAGACCGGTTGGATATATTATCCGAAAACCACTCCGTATAGGCATAAGCGCTGCGAATTAGATTATGCTGAAGACAATTGAAGACGGAGTGAAATGCAAGGGTCGTTCTATTCCAGAATGGTGCTTTCTGTTTGTCCATTCCTAGGACAAATTGTATGGACGAGTGTTTGACAAAGTATACCTAACAAATTACGTATGGTTGATATTTAAAGGTATTACGTCTAGTGGCGGAGGAATTCGTTCCTCTTAGCTTTTTATACCCGTGATATTTTAGGAAATCGATTAGTGAATTGATGGGTTTGATGATGTGGCATTCAAAGTGAATGGTGAGATGTTCTGAAAATAGACGTAGCCTCTAGCCTCACAACCGGGAAATGGCATAAATCGGGCGGGCAACATGGCTAGTTGGGTCATACCCAAGCAGGGTGTATTGTCATTGATCTAGAGAAAATTCATATTTGTTCTTCTTTCGTTTCTGTATCTTCGGATTACGGTTGGTGGCCAACAACCGTGGGTGACAATATATTCAATACACTCAAGCTAAACGAGTGGTTAGTCATGTGTGGGCCGGGTTGCAAGATGTTCTTGTTGAACCCCAGTGTATCCCCTCTAGAGTACACTGATCGGGAGGTGGTCCCATACCTTGTCAAGTTGGAATCCAATCTCCAATAAGCATCCCGCGGTTTTTGATTTATACTATGTATGTGGAGCGTAAGATGCAAGCGTTCTGCTATTTGGTTTTTTATTTCATTACACATTATTATAATATCACTGGATTTTGATATAAAAATATTTTGGGTTATAGTAAGGTAAAAACCGTCCATGTTTATGTGTGGGCTGATCTTTTTATTATCATTTTGTTTCAAAAGGATTTCTAAAGTTAAACGATATGGTTGGAATTTACTCACACTAGTCCCATGACTGACCCAGAGTTTATTTTGTTTGTTTTCCCTAAACTCTTGGGTGCCCAAATTTGTACGGGCAGTCAAGCGTTTCAGGCTTTTGCAGATACACTTGGAGGAGCTGGAAGCAGAAGGCTTCACTATTAGTTAGTTAGAGATTATTTCCGCTGTGATATATATGAGTTGTACTTTGATAATGGTATGTATATAAAATACAGATTTGTATTTCAAAGTTTTATATAATACATTTTATTCGTTCTGCTGTGAGTTTCATGTTTACTCTGATTCTATTCTGTGTTTTCGTCTTCTTCTTCTATTCTATTAGTTCTACCTTATCTTTCTCATCCTCTTATTTCTTTCTATTAATGATCTGATTTTCTTACACTTTGAGTTGAATGTGTAGGATATTACTCAGCTCAAATTGATACAGATTTTTGGGCCTTTACAAGGGACAAGTGAAGATTATAACTTAGCTTATAATAAACTAGTAAGGACATGAGATAACTGGTGAAATGAGATAAACGACATTTAGTTTTAAATTAAGTAATCAGTAAATGTGGAAAACTGAAACCAGTTGTTTGTAATATGTAGAGAAAAGGGGGAAAGTTTACGAAACGTAAGAAATTGCACTTAATTATAAATTAAGTTATCTATAGCCTTAGAAGTATGAAATCTGCTAATAAGAGTAACATGTTTAGGTCTATCTTAGGGACAAGTGGAAATTATAACTTAAGTCACAATAAATGATAAAGGGAATATAATAACTTATATAAGGGGATATGTTGTACTTAATTGTAAATTAAGTTATTTACAAGAATACAAGATTCTGAAATCTACGAATGAGGACAACGTAAGTTATATTTATGGGAAGAGAAACTTTTTAGCGGACTTAGTTAAGAGAACTAAGTTAATAAATAAACAACGATAAGTTGTAATGACGGTGTAAAATGGAATTGTGATTAAATGAGAAAGAATGAGGAAAACTTATGAAATGAAATAAGTTATATTAAATCATAAACAATGACTGACATGTTTACATATTAAGTAGAACATGTTATTGTAATGATGAAATCAAACAAGAATATAAAGGGATTGTGGATTACAGACCTTGGATCACAATTAAGATAATAACATTTTGTGGGCTTATTAATAAACTTAAAATGGTTAAGTTATATGACTAAAATTAATAAGCAAGAGAAGCCTGGTAACTTGAATAGCAACTCAATGTGAATGGGGATAACCAAGTTAAATGGAAACTTGGTGTGGTAAAGCAAGCGCGTAAAAGAATGTTTAGACATAGGGTCTAATGACACATTAAAATGAGGCGCTTGGACCAGTCTATACGTTTGAGAGCGAATAACCCAAGGGGTAGAACATCGTGGTGTCATGAGGCACAAGGGGAGCGCATATTCATCTGATTATTCTGTCGGCTCCGAAGGACTGGAAGGGGAAGCACACGACTTCCTGAGATATGTAGGGTGCTCCTAATAGTCCTCTATGCAGTGGCAGATGTTTAGGCTGTGCTCGCAGAGGTTGGGTCTGTGCGTAACTAGTAGATGGGTGGTCCTTGACTTCAAAAGTAGATTTGTAGTCAGAATGCTGTGACTAGGACACTAAGGTGGTTCAGTGATTACCTCAATCGGGAGGTAGAGGTCAGGACCAACAAGGATAGTAGATCGTCGGGTACTCGTCATCGACATCCAGTGGGATGCGAAAAGACTAGAGATAAACCCAATAGAGCATTCACCTTTCACTATCGAGGTACGGTGGTTGAGGGGAGACGCCAATTGGATGTTTAGATTGTTTGTTAGGGGCAAGTCGCTTAGCTCTTGTAGTCTTTACTAATTGAGGGAAGGGCCGAGGTGGGGCCATAGCCACCATGAAAACAACCCTAGGAATACCTATATTTTGAAGCTCTTAAAGGCGGGATTGTACAGATATGAAAAGCTCCCGACCAAGTTTCGTGTTTCTTGTATATCCCTGCCACGGAATTCAGTGCACATTATGTGCAGTTAAGGCATCGAATACGATTGACGATATGTACGTGGGATAGTCTAGATACATGCATGTCAGCTCTGGGTGGTGTATCGTAGACTTGAGGGCATTACTCTGGTATGAAATTTGATTCGATGATGACAGTCCATACGTTTACGTAGCGTAGTAATGATAGATATACGTGGAACGTAATATTGTTTTGTAGATATCCATACGTCAATCCGGCATAAGATGAGGGACTGCCTTCATTTCTATGGCATTACGGTGGAGACTATGCGATGGGGGATACCATGGGGTGTACCTCAATATTAAGGGGTAGCTACATATATACTATATTAGGTTAATCCACTAGGAAGTAAATGGGTGCGGCATGTGTGTAAGACTTGAGTGTTATTAACCCAAGTAACCTAATAAATAAGAAAATGTAATTGAACGGTGTATGTAGTGTAACACCCCACACCCGCTAAGGTCACTCGCTAAGGGAATGCCTTAACTTCGGTGGAGTATTTTAAGTGAATATAGAACAGAAAAATTACAACAGACAGATATAAGTAATACTTGAAATTTAAAAACATCATTTCATTGCAGCAGAAGGTAAACATGTTTGGTTACATATCAAAAACCAATAAGAGTCAAGTACAAAATATCCATCTCGTTAAAACATAAGTACATAATCCCACTACATACTAATAGCCATAATAGAAAAGATAATCGAGCTTTACTTCAAGAGTCCAAGCTCCAAAAGATAGATAAAGCAATCTGAATCAAATCCCACTAGTGCTAGGCCCACTCTGATAACCTGAGGGTTGGAAAAAAAAGTAAAAACAACGGGGTCAGACATAAGTCTGAGTGAGCCCTATAACTTTAACAATACAATCATTAAAGTAATTAGGGTATGATATAAACCTGGTACGGTACGACTGGGAATAAATGACTACACTAAGCAGCCAATTAGACTTAGGATGAACTAAGATAACGGTAAAGATGCGCCTATCCACCCAAGGATAAATACTACACTGCACCACCCCAGATTTACCCACCCAAGGGTAATTTCTAACTGCACCACACCAGTCATTCCTACTTAAAGGTTGATCCCTCCCAAGGACTAAGAAAAATTTACCCAGTAGTTTCGTGTACCCCTAGCTGACTACGTAGGTGCCGTCTGCCCCTATCTCCACTAGGTGTACCCTATACTTAGTAATCTTAATAGTAGTCTCTTGTACCCCTAGCTGACTACATAGGTGCCGTCTGCCCCTATCTCCACTAGGTGTACCCACTACTCCCATTCGATCGGCTCCCTAACGTAGATACCCGTGCTGGCCCCACAGTGGGGTGTATCACTCCCCAAAGTGGCAACCCGATACAATCAATGGTGCATGGCTTATACCTACACGATGCAACAACGTCTTACCTACCAGCCCGGGTCCACACACGCATATGAAACCCGTTGGACTTGCGTTGCCACCGCTAACCCGTTTTGGCCTCTTATAGTCAAGCCCAGTACGCGTGTCCCGTCCTCGACATGGGTCGAGCCCAATAAGATACATATGGGTTACTGGTTGAATTGGGCCCCCACAAGCTACCCGCCTAAGCTTGTCATTTTATCTAGTGCATCCCACTTAACCCTTTTCTAATAATCATGTCCACTTACATGTTTAAGGTTTGGTTAAGTCATTTAATCATATTTCAATTGCCACTCAAGGCACCCACTAGATTTCCTCATGCCACCCAAGGCACTTACTTGATTTCCACATGCCACCCAAGGCACTTACTTAACCCTTTAATCATGTTTAATTACATGTTCCACTTTGGTTAAGTATTCTAATCTTATCTTCTATTGCCACCCAAGGCAACCACTAGGTTTTTCCACATGCCACCCAAGGCACCCACTTAACCCCACATGCCCCACTACATGCTTATCTGGTTAAGTGTTTCTTAATTGATTAAGAACGTAACCGTTGTAAAGACCTCTCACATTAGACTATCTTTTATGGCAGCTGGATTTGCCGGTCGGTTCCGGGCAACCTTACGCCATAACCGAGTCTAACCTCGTGTCTTTACACTTGTCACGTATTTAGTCTGTGCCTAAGACCTCTCACATTGGGCCAATCATTTGTAGCCGCTGGATTTGCCGGTCGGTTCCGGGCAGTCTTATGCTACAAAAGGGTCCAACCTCGTGTCTTAGTCAATTAATTACACCTAATTAATCACCCCCATAATTTGTATTAATTATCCCTTATTAATTACAAATTTAACGATGTACATAATTGACTCAATTATGTCCATCCACTTTATGGTATGCATAATCATACCAACTTCATTTCATTAACATGAATATTAACCCCATCGTTCCCCACGTAATTCGCTAACATGACATGCTTAAAAGGGAAGATTCATCACACATACAATGGGTTCAACTTGCATAACATTAGCATCAACATGGGTTTAAAAGGTGTCAACCTGCATATAGCATCAAACCCTACTAGCATAAATAATCAACCCAAACTTGCATGAATCACATATGTCATAAAGAGGTTAACTTGCATAAGTTTCTTATGTCATACAAAGGGTTAAACTTGCATATGTATGCATGACATACAAAAGGGTTAACTTGCATATGTATGCATCTCATACAAAGGTGTAAACTTGCACATGTTACTTGCATATAATCAAACACCAAACTTGCATAACATGTCATATATGAACTTGCATATAATCATACACCAAACTTGCATAACATGTCATATATGAACTTGCATATAATCATACACCAAACTTGCATAACATTTCATATATGAACTTGCATATAATCATACACCAAACTTGCATAATCATGGTGTCATAATGGATCAATGTTTATCATAGCAATTTGCATAACTAGCATCATGAACACATAGCCTAACACTTGCATAACTTGCATAATCATCATGATCATATAGCATATGACTTGCATTGATCCACATTCATAGCCATAACCTCATTATATCCTATCATAATCATTCAACAATGGGTTATTAAGGCTATAGAAACTCACAACTTGTTGATTAGCACTCCTATGAAGAAGATTAAGTTGCTAGAGTTGATTAGAGGTTGATTTGAGATGCTCTCTTCTTCTACAATTTGATGGAGGTGTTGGATCTAGAATAACCCTAGAGGGGGGGTGAATAGGGTTTTTCACAGTTTTTAAACTGAATTGAAAAACTGACAGGATATTAAAATAATAAACAGATCACAGAATATAGCAGAAACAGAAATGCAGAAAATAAATCACACACAGATATACCCAGCTTCGGCAAAAACCTTGCCTACTGCTGCATTCCTAAGGTTTCTACTAGATGATAGAACAGATCCCGCATACAAGACCTTGTACACTCGCGACTCTCGCTCCTATTCTAACTCTACGCTCAAAACCCTAGACTGATTCAAACCCCTGAATCAGAATTTCCCCTTGTTTTACACAGACTAGTCAACTGCCAGTTAAACCCCTAACTGGTTCCCCCTAGATTTTACAGAATCTATAAACTGTTCGGTTTACAAAGAAATTAAAACTAAAACAATACAAAATAAAAGAAAACAAATATAAAAACCCTAGGCTAAATAAAATTAAATCTCCCTTTTCTCCTTAGCCCTTAAAGTCAAAGTGGCCGGCCCATTATTTAGCCCACACTTATTTCATTTGCACCCTATCCTCTTTGGTCCTCTGGAGATTGAAAATGGCGGCCGTAAGATACTAGGGTTTTCTTCAAATCCTCAAATCAAATCGCAGCCTTGACGGAATTGGTTAATCTCTGAAGCTTGAACTCGTGGCTTGCTTTCTGATGTCGATTTGCTTGAGCTCTCAGTTGAACGAAACCCTACAACTTGTGAGTTATTCGGATTTTATTCTTTGCTTTAATTTATTTGTAGGTTTTTCGATCCAAATTGCCAGTGATGTAATTGGTGTTAAATAGGATTTTAAAATCCTAAAACATCTCTGATTTCGTGAATTGGCTTCCTCTGATTTTGTTGGATTTCCTCTTTTGAAATTGATATTCTCGGCTTTGATTTTTGAGGTGAACCTGGACATGAATTTGCCTCACGAAAATTTATCAGGACATTGATTGATTGCGGTTTCCTTCTTTGAAAATCTTGGTTGTCCCTTTGCGAGATTATGCCGTGAGTACAAAGAGGATTTTCAGGAAAGAATTTTATTTCTTGGCAACTTGATTTGCTCGATTTTCCTTGGATTTGAAATCGCTCGGCTTTGATTGCATATGGCATTACTGGGAAATTATTTCATCTGCTGCCCCCTTTCAAAAAATGCCAAACAAATGCTTGCTGATTTTCTGCATTTAGCACTTGCCAAATATGATTCATGAATTTTTGGAAACCATGTATTTGTCTTCTCATTTCTGAGATAATTTCATGCCATTAAACTTTTGCCATAACTGTGTTCATTTCTGGAAACAAACTTGTTCTGCTTGTATCCCACTGATTTTATTATGAAAAACCTTTTGCCAAATTTGGTACTGTCTAAAACAGGAATGATTTGAATTGCAATCCATATTGGTTGCCAAATATGCAGATTTTATTGCACCCTTGAACCGTTGCCAAAAAAATGCTTTATTGATTGTTGCTTTCTGAATTTGCATTTGAACTGCATTATCACTTGTTGCTTGATTTCTGGGATATGTTCAAGTGCATATAATTTGGTTTGCCCCACTACAAATCTTGTCATTAATGAATTGCTAAAATGTGCATTTTGCTCCACTATTGTTTGAACCATTATTTTTCGATTGTTCAACCATGTTGTATTAACTTGAATGAATGTCCCTCTTGGGTATTTTCATACTGATGCTCTCCCATCATGTTTGAACTTGCTGTGTAACACATTTAGCTTGAACCTGGCTTTAGTTTGATCATGTACACCTAGCAACCACCCATGTATATGTGCAGTTGAGTTCCATCCATATATATGATGCACCATTTTGTTGGCTGTATACTTGCTGAAATGCATATCCCCTTGCTGTTTCAACTCACTTGTGCTGTGTTGATCCATTATTATTGATACTCTCATTTCCTCATGTTTCATTGATCCATGCTGCTTTAAAAAATTACTGCTGCCTTGGCCATTTTCACACTTTGTCCAACCAGTTTGGACTTGAATTGATTTGCCATGTTTAAGATTTGCAAAACTGAACTGATCTTGTTGAAATCATGTTGGCATGTACATGTTAGACTCGACTACTTTTCATTGCTGTTGCCATCACTTGTATATTCATATACGTTGCCATTTTCACCATATTGATGATGAGTTGCAGTTGACACCACCATTCCACTATGTTGTGTGACCATTGTGCTCGACGATGAGCTGTCTTCATTATGCAGCTTTGTACATGTTGTACTTGCCACCACCTCTTGCTGAAACATGTTAACTTCACTTGATATTGCTGTTTTCACTTGATGCTGTTTTACAACTTGTGCATGCGCCCATGCTTGACATTTTCTCGAACTAGATACATACCATTTTGAACCTGTTGAACACTGTTTTCTTCATGCTGAGTTGTGCTCCACCTTGTGCTCGTACTCGGCCATTGATGTTGATATGCTGACTTGAATTCATTGATGTTTTTGGGCTGTGTTGTCTTTAGCTCGGCCATTGATGTTTTTCTTTGCTGTTTGGGCTGAAATTTGTTTGCATTGAGTTGTTTTTCATGAATGCACTGAGTCGAGCAGGTCCACGTGGCTACTCCTCAGTTGCTCGCTGATTGGCGAGGCAGTGCACACGTGTATATTTATACACGTGTGTATATGCAGCCATCAGTCAAGTTGTCCCTGTCCCTGCATTGAGATATATATGTTGTCTGCCTTGTGGTATTTACAGTGTATTACTGTGAATATCACAAGCTATCTAGACACAGATTGATGGTTTTATAATTCAGATCAAGTCATGAAAAATGATGAGAAACACACCAGAAATCTGAGGCAAATAAAATTTTAAAATAAAATTTATATTCGCATATATTCAGTTTATATTCCTGTTGCAGTGTACTGTGTTTTTCTGTTTTCATGTGACAGGTATGAAGACTGGACTGACTGTGAGGATGCTATGAAGATAGAAGACTGAAGATAGAAGACAGAAAACAAAAGCAGTGTGTAAATGTATATATGAAATGTGAATGTATGACTGAGAGACTGTGTTAGAGTTGAGTGAGAACTTGATATGTACTGAAATGTATTGAAAAGAAAATTATCAGTGAAGTGTACAAATAGTTGGAGTTGTAAAATCTGTACTGTTTGAATATTGAAATAAAATATTCCATTTAAATAAAATACTGTGTTAATATTTGAATTTCTGTACAGTTGTATTTTATTTAAATATAAATATTATATTTCAGTCTGTGATGTATAATAACAGTACAATATCAAACACATTAAAATAATATTTATTTGGTTGTTATCATCAAACAAAAATCATATAATTGTGTATACAACACCGTTATATACAACAATCTCCCCCTTTTGATGATGACAAACAAATAAAAGATTTTGTATACAACAGATGTGTTTGACAGTGAATATTGAACTCCCCCTATTTATTAGCTCCCCTTACAACAGACAATTCCCCCTATAACTGTGCATGAGTGAAATGTATGAAGTATAAATTTTCAAAATTAAAAATATTTATAAAATATTCACTCATAAATCAAAATCTAATCCATTCTCCCCCTTTTGTTATCATCAAAAGGATACAGAGTTTTAAAATACAGATGAAAAACGACTAAAAATATAATTTCATCTTAAGAGGAAGAACGGTCATCATAAATCACAATCAGTCAAACAAAAATCATAATAAACTGAGAACTAGTGGCATATTTCACATTGCAGAAAATGATAGATTTACGATGAAATTTATATAAATGAGGAGAGTTATATAAAAATGAATTTCAATTAATTTTCAAACGAATTTTTATAAGAATGAGGCTCAAAAACAGTGATTGATTTGGATTATAATTATGATTCAATTTTAAGTGACAAAATCGAATAATCTCAAATCCCAATACCTATCAATCAACAAATCATAATACGTCATAATATTTCAACATATTTCACAGATTAGAAAGATGGATTGATAGGCTGGTTTTTATACACCGAGGAGAGTTTCAAATTTATTTCTATTTTTAGCACTTTATTTCCTTTTTTTTTAATTTAAGAGCACACTGACCACGCATAACCAGAGCTTGGATTTTTAAATGAGATCAGTCGCAGCTTAAATTATAAGACGTCTCATAACCATGCATAACCAGAGCTTGGATTTTTAAATGAGGTTAGAGACACACTTATATATTAATTATATATATTTATCATTTCAGCTTTAAAAAGAAAAAACTCCTCGATATACAAACCAATATATGGATGATAGAAAATGGGGTAGGTACAGATATGGACTGTGAAATAATTTCTAAATTAATTATATTATGAAATATGACCAATTGTACCAGGATCATTGAAAATTTTCAATAGACACTAATTCTGAAAAATAACATAACCACAATTCCATCACAATATTTTCACTGTTTATTCAAGATGATTTTTTTTAAATATTAAACTCTCCACATTTATAAAAAAATATATCATAGATGGCAGAATGATGATAGATAATGAGGATGGTCGTGAAATAATTGCCAGTTCAAAGATATTATAATAAATATTCAACCATCATGAAAATCTAGATAAAATCTCCTCTTGTTGTGAAATATATTGCAGTCATAATTCATCACAATTTCAAATTCTGATATATTTTGATGAATTATAAATACAGAACAATTTGGATATTGATTTCAATCTCTGAATGAATAATTAATAAATAATTCTAAAATTGAAAATCAAATACAAGAGGAATATGCTGACCTATACACGACAAGAGGGAAAAATGTGTACAAGACAAAAAGAGTGTGTGGATTTATACATGGTGAAGATTTGAATCTAAGTACAGATGGGTGAGACAAATATAAGGTGCTTCTGATACCACTTGGTGTCTCTATTTATGAGGAATTTTAACATAATACTGAACAAGAATGTCATAAACAAAAGAATTATTAAGTACTAAGCCCAAACAGACGAGATAGTAGATTATGCACATGTATCAGAGCAGCAAGTAAGTTATTCCAGAACAAACATTTTTCAAAAACAGTATCAGAGCAGCACAGAAAAATCAATATCACAACAGACTTGTCAGACGATGTTTCTGAAGGTCACAAACAAACAATATATTCCATGAATCATGATTATAACATTTAGTTTATTTTAAATCATTTGAAGAAATGTGAATATATCAGGATTTAATGAATCAATCACACAATATTATATTTCAGATTCAAGATATGTGTGCGATTCAATAAATCAATAATTTCAAATGATTTTAAACAAACATATATTAAAATCAAATAACCATGAAATAATAGAGAATCTTAAGACCATATTTTCGAAGAAATTTTCACAAGTATTTCTGACAAACCAAAAAAAAAATAGATCATTTACATCAGGTTTGATAGATATTCATGATCCAAAATAATTTATTTGAACTCAATTGAAAACAATGTCAAGTTTTAGATATAATGAGTTATTCACACAGGGTTGATAATTTCAAATTTAGGAGGTGTGTGAGCTTCAAAATATCAAAAATTTCGGATGATTTCAAATAAACAAATTTCAACCATACTGATCATGAATACAAGATGTATCACTGATTCAATCCATTCAAGATTTCCAAGCCAATGTGAAAAATAATGAAATTATCACAACTGATAAATAATAGAGTGCTGTAATGAGTGTGATATTTCAAGCTTTTCTAAAATGAATTAGAAGATTCTCAAAACAGCAACAATGTGTGAATTTCCATTAAACTTTCAGATCTTCACAAATTTAGAATTCAAATTAACAGTGTTCAAGATATGGCACAAATACATCAACACTGTTATGAATTCAGAGAATCAGAAAACAAACTTCAAATCAATTGCCGATATTTACAAAATTAAAATCAAGATCTGGAAATAATTAACACATCAGAGTTCTATCCAAATAAAGCGAATTTCCACAAGATCATGAGTACTGCAATTTGAAGTTAAGAAAGTATATGAAAGAAAATTACAATGATGTGACAGTGACAAAAAAATAGAAAGGATAGAAGAAAGAATAAACAAAACCAAAAAAAATATATTTACAAAGTTGAGTTCAGAGATTATACCTGAAATCCATGTAAAATGAATCTCTAACCCAATACTCTTGGCTAAGAAACTAAAACAAGTCAAAGAAGTGAAACATCGTGAATTCAGTTTTTCTTTCCCAAAGCAGTTCCTCAGCCTTCACTGGTACCTAGCAGTTGAGAGAATCAAGTGGTCTAACAAAATTAGTAAAACCACTTACAGTTTTGTTAACAACTTTCGGTACCCAAACTTGTTTGTATAACAACCCATCTGAATTTACCTTTGTACCCTTAGGAACCCAAACTTGTTTGAATTTAGATGAATTTACTTTATTTCCTTTTGGGTTCCAAAATAAATTAGATGATTTGTTATCAAACCAATCCTTATCTCGTTTGTGATTCAAAAATCTTTTGGAATGTTTAAAAACCAGATTTTTAGAATTACCCTTCTTGAAGCAGTTTGAAGGATTTTTGAAATCACAAGAGTTCAAATTATCATAATCATTTCTTTTTCCAAAACCAAGACCATTTTTATTTCCTGAGGAGAGTTGATTATTCAACAACATATTTAAAGATTTTTCTCCGTTAGAAAATTTGATCAGAGTTGATTCAAGTTGTTGAATTTTTGATTTAAGATCATAATTATCTTTCATTAAATCTGAACAACGATTGTTAGTGATCTTTCTTTCAGCATCATGTTGTTTCAAAAACAAATTTTCATTTTCAAGTGATTTTATTTTGGCTTTGGATTCAGACATTTCAGATTCAAAACATTTTCGTTTTTCAGATTCAAGTTTTTCAAAGTTCTTGAATTTTTGAATCTCGTTTTCCAGCTCATTCAAAATCGAATCACTTTTTAACAAATTTTCTATTTCAGCAATTTCTAATTTGGAATTTATATCAGTCTTGAAATTTTCAAATTCCTTTTGCAGAAGGATATTCAAACTTGATAACTCAGTCTTGTTCTCATTTAAGATCAGAATTTCATTTTCAAACTTTTGAATATTTTTATTGAGATGAACAAGACTAGTTTCCAATTTCAAACAATTTTTGCAAACTGAATTTGAAGGGTTTTTTAAAAATTCAAGTTGTGATTCCAAATTATCAATTTTGCTGGTCAACTCAGAATTCTTAGATTTCAGAGACTTATTTTTCAGTTGGAGTTTATCAACAGATTTTGTTAAATCAAGACACATGTAAACTAGATCTTCGTATGTGGGATTTTCTGTTTCGGTATCTGTTGATTCTCCATCATCTGATTCATCCTTGGTGAATCCAGTTAAGCAGAACTCTGAATTTGAGTTGACGTTCTCGGGTTTTGAGCTGCGGTTGTCAAATCTTCCATACTTTGTATTGAGAGTGTTCCAAATCTCCTGTGCAGATAAACAATGACAGATAAGATTAAACTGTTCAGTACTAAGACAATCAAATATAATTTTCATAGCACGAGCATTGAAAGTAATATCTACACCATTAAACCCATTGATAACAACATCCCAACATTTCATATTAACATATTTTAAATAACATTCCATTTTGGATTTCCAGTTTGAAAAATCTGTTCCATCAAAAATAGTTGGAAATGAACTGGACTGACTCTCTATGGACTGACAACTAGGAACCACCATTACTCTAGAGTTAAACGAAATACCTGCTCTGATACCACTGTTGGATCTAGAATAACCCTAGAGGGGGGGGGGGGGGTGAATAGGGTTTTTCACAGTTTTTAAACTGAATTGAAAAACTGACAGGATATTAAAATAATAAACAGATCACAGAATATAGCAGAAACAGAAATGCAGAAAATAAATCACACACAGATATACCCAGCTTCGGCAAAAACCTTGCCTACTGCTGCATTCCTAAGGTTTCTACTAGATGATAGAACAGATCCCGCATACAAGACCTTGTACACTCGCGACTCTCGCTCCTATTCTAACTCTACGCTCAAAACCCTAGACTGATTCAAACCCCTGAATCAGAATTTCCCCTTGTTTTACACAGACTAGTCAACTGCCAGTTAAACCCCTAACTGGTTCCCCCTAGATTTTACAGAATCTATAAACTGTTCGGTTTACAAAGAAATTAAAACTAAAACAATACAAAATAAAAGAAAACAAATATAAAAACCCTAGGCTAAATAAAATTAAATCTCCCTTTTCTCCTTAGCCCTTAAAGTCAAAGTGGCCGGCCCATTCTTTAGCCCACACTTATTTCATTTGCACCCTATCCTCTTTGGTCCTCTGGAGATTGAAAATGGCGGCCGTAAGATACTAGGGTTTTCTTCAAATCCTCAAATCAAATCGCAGCCTTGACGGAATTGGTTAATCTCTGAAGCTTGAACTCGTGGCTTGCTTTCTGATGTCGATTTGCTTGAGCTCTCAGTTGAACGAAACCCTACAACTTGTGAGTTATTCGGATTTTATTCTTTGCTTTAATTTATTTGTAGGTTTTTCGATCCAAATTGCCAGTGATGTAATTGGTGTTAAATAGGATTTTAAAATCCTAAAACATCTCTGATTTCGTGAATTGGCTTCCTCTGATTTTGTTGGATTTCCTCTTTTGAAATTGATATTCTCGGCTTTGATTTTTGAGGTGAACCTGGACATGAATTTGCCTCACGAAAATTTATCAGGACATTGATTGATTGCGGTTTCCTTCTTTGAAAATCTTGGTTGTCCCTATGCGAGATTATGCCGTGAGTACAAAGAGGATTTTCAGGAAAGAATTTTATTTCTTGGCAACTTGATTTGCTCGATTTTCCTTGGATTTGAAATCGCTCGGCTTTGATTGCATATGGCATTACTGGGAAATTATTTCATCTGCTGCCCCCTTTCAAAAAATGCCAAACAAATGCTTGCTGATTTTCTGCATTTAGCACTTGCCAAATATGATTCATGAATTTTTGGAAACCATGTTTTTGTCTTCTCATTTCTGAGATAATTTCATGCCATTAAACTTTTGCCATAACTGTGTTCATTTCTGGAAACAAACTTGTTCTGCTTGTATCCCACTTATTTTATTATGAAAAACCTTTTGCCAAATTTGGTACTGTCTAAAACAGGAATGATTTGAATTGCAATCCATATTGGTTGCCAAATATGCAGATTTTATTGCACCCTTGAACCGTTGCCAAAAAAATGCTTTATTGATTGTTGCTTTCTGAATTTGCATTTGAACTGCATTATCACTTGTTGCTTGATTTCAAGGATATGTTCAAGTGCATATAATTTGGTTTGCCCCACTACAAATCTTGTCATTAATGAATTGCTAAAATGTGCATTTTGCTCCACTATTGTTTGAACCATTATTTTTCGATTGTTCAACCATGTTGTATTAACTTGAATGAATGTCCCTCTTGGGTATTTTCATGCTGATGCTCTCCCATCATGTTTGAACTTACTGTGTAACACATTTAGCTTGAACCTGGCTTTAGTTTGATCATGTACACCTAGCAACCACCCATGTATATGTGCAGTTGAGTTCCATCCATATATATGATGCACCATTTTGTTGGCTGTATACTTGCTGAAATGCATATCCCCTTGCTGTTTCAACTCACTTGTGCTGTGTTGATCCATTATTATTGATACTCTCATTTCCTCATGTTTCATTGATCCATGCTGCTTTAAAAAATTACTGCTGCCTTGGCCATTTTCACACTTTGTCCAACGAGTTTGGACTTGAATTGATTTGCCATGTTTAAGATTTGCAAAACTGAACTGATCTTGCTGAAATCATGTTGGCATGTACATGTTAGACTCGACTACTTTTCATTGCTGTTGCCATCACTTGTATATTCATATACGTTGCCATTTTCACCATATTGATGCTGAGTTGCAGTTGACACCACCATTCCACTATGTTGTGTGACCATTGTGCTCGACGATGAGCTGTCTTCATTATGCAGCTTTGTACATGTTGTACTTGCCACCACCTCTTGCTGAAACATGTTAACTTCACTTGATATTTCTGTTTTCACTTGATGCTGTTTTACAACTTGTGCATGCGCCCATGCTTGACATTTTCTCGAACTAGATACATACCATTTTGAACCTGTTGAACACTGTTTTCTTCATGCTGAGTTGTGCTCCACCTTGTGCTCGTACTCGACCATTGATGTTGATATGCTGACTTGAATTCATTGATGTTTTTGTGCTGTGTTTTCTTTATCTCGGCCATTGATGTTTTTCTTTGCTGTTTGGGCTGAAATTTGTTTGCATTGAGTTGTTTTTCATGAATGCACTGAGTCGAGCAGGTCCACGTGGCTACTCCTCAGTTGCTCGCTGATTGGCGAGGCAGTGCACACGTGTATATTTATACACGTGTGTATATGCAGCCATCAGTCAAGTTGTCCCTGTCCCTGCATTGAGATATATATGTTGTCTGCCTTGTGGTATTTACAGTGTATTACTGTGAATATCACAAGCTATCTAGACACAGATTGATGGTTTTATAATTCAGATCAAGTCATGAAAAATGATGAGAAACACACCAGAAATCTGAGGCAAATAAAATTTTAAAATAAAATTTATATTCGCATATATTCAGTTTATATTCCTGTTGCAGTGTACTGTGTGTTTCTGTTTTCATGTGACAGGTATGAAGACTGGACTGACTGTGAGGATGCTATGAAGATAGAAGACTGAAGATAGAAGACAGAAAACAAAAGCAGTGTGTAAATGTATATATGAAATGTGAATGTATGACTGAGAGACTGTGTTAGAGTTGAGTGAGAACTTGATATGTACTGAAATGTATTGAAAAGAAAATTATCAGTGAAGTGTACAAATAGTTGGAGTTGTAAAATCTGTACTGTTTGAATATTGAAATAAATATTCCATTTAAATAAAATACTGTGTTAATATTTGAATTTCTGTACAGTTGTATTTTATTTAAATATAAATATTATATTTCAGTCTGTGATGTATAATAACAGTACAATATCAAACACATTAAAATAATATTTATTTGGTTGTTATCATCAAACAAAAATCATATAATTGTGTATACAACACCGTTATATACAACAGGAGGCTCCTTCAAGTTGCATTTTGACGGCATGACGGCATTGTATCTATTTTTAGTATGAATTAGGGTAGTCTTAGGGTGTATTTATAGAGTAGTTATGTGTTTTAGGCCATTAGATTAACCCTAAATCAGATTAGAGCCGTCAGATCTCGTCCTAGCCACCAAAACACAGCCCAAAAGCCAAACTGGTGCACCCAGGTCACCTGGGCTCGACCAGGGAGGTCGACCCCCAGGTCGACACTAGGGTCGACACCCTAGTCGACCTGGTGGGCAGGTCGACACCCAGGTCGACCCCCAGGTCGACCTGGTCTGGCGGGAATTTTCCCGCCTAGCCCATAATCTGCATTTTTGAAATCTGTTTCGTTCTCTGATTTTTCGTGAAACTTCTAAAGCCCATATCTCTGACATACGGACTCCGATTCACGAAATTTCAGACTCTATTTCGCGTATTTTTCCGAGATGAACGCAATGGCATAGGCTGTTTCCCCTGATTCAGATTTTAAAATTTAATTCTGCCTGTTTTATATTATAGCAAGTTATTCAACATACAGGGTGTTACATGTAGGATTATCCAAAGTGTATAATTTAAATCCAGTCCCCTGAACTTGTTTTCTGACCCCCTCCTCATGACATAATCGTAGATTAGATTTGAGGCAGAGACACGATAACTTTGGATACTAGTTAGGCAGTATTATTAATACGGTAAGGCTATACTTTGAGTATATTATGTTTTATCCATTCCACTATGAGATATTTTCTAAGCTGTGACCTATTTTATGTCTTTGTCTTTTCTGCAGGATATCAGAGCAAACCAAAATGTGTTTCGATAGATTAGAATTTTGAAAAAAATCCAGTTTGTTCGATCTCGGGTTGTTACATCCGGTATCATAACTTAAATTTAGGATTCCAGTATAGATAGTGAGTGAACATATTTGTATTTTTAAAATATAAATATTATATATATATACATATACCTAGATCTATAGAGGAACCTACTAAATAGAAAGAGTATAATCACTACACCATAACAGCCATTTCGGAACAGATATATGCGGACATTTTGGAACGGTTGTGGACCGTTCTAATTTTAGCATGGCTCTTGGCCGTTCCAGACTACTAAGACAACATTTCACCGACATAGGAACGATCAATGACCATTATAATATAATTACGGTTTATAGCCGTTCCAACAATTGCACCAAACCATTCCCTATTCCCACTCTCCCCTGTACACCCTGGCCTGTCCCTCAAAATTTAGCGTGGAAGCTTAATTTTCCCCCCTCCAAAATTTCGTTTTCCCCAAAAAATATTTTCTTCGTATCAGAAAAAAAAATCCTCCTTTTACCTTCACCTTCGCTTCGCTGGAACCTCCTTAACTTGGCACCTAACCGCGACAGCTTCAACCGATGAGTGTTACCATGTTGTCTCCCCTGCTGCTTTAATCGATTTGGCGACTCCACAAAATCGATTTGTGTCTCCGCTGCTGCTTTAATCCATTTGGCGACTTCACAAAATCGATTTGTGTCTCCGCTGCTTCATTAATCGATTTGTGAAAAAATTCAGGTTTAGTTAGAGCTTCAATTTTCATTAACTACTACATATTTCCATATGAGTCCTGATTATATAATTTTACTTGTGTATCATTTTATGTTATGAAATAAAAGGATAATCTAAGAGAAAGAAAGCATATATTAAGTTGCCATGCTAAAAAAATGAATACCCATCAATGAAGATTGTGTTTATATATTCTTGAGGTGCATGCTTTAATCTGTTAATTTTCTTTGTTATTTCAATTTGAATGCAACTTAGATGAATGTCTATCTTGGCATATTTTGATGAACAGTATTAGGTGATTGTTAACTCCTTTAATAAATAGTGCTAAAAGTTTATTTATATTGTAGCGTAGGTGGTTTAAATTATTGATTTATAAGGGATAGTTACAAAGATACACAAATGGCTTTATTTATATGGAAACCTTTATTTATACGGACCAAATTGCTACTCAGTTCTTTTGAACAACAACATATTCATTGTGGGTTTCTTATTAAGTATACACTTTCAACAATGTCGATAATAAATAAATAAAATTAGATATTACACTCTTTTTTTTCTTTCTCATTTGTAGAAAACTATGTCAGCACGAGAAAAAGCTTCACCCAGTTCAATTGTGCAATCATCCTCTACGCAACCCGAGCCGATTTTGCTAAATTCGTATGGTGTTCCTATTTCAGAAAATGCTGGAAGAATAGGAAGTCAAGTTGGTAAATTAATACGAGTTCATGTGCCGATAGCATATGAACGTTGGGATAAAGTGCCTAAAAGTTATAAAGATGATGTTTGGAATGAGTTTCTAGTAAGTTGAATCAATTTCCATTTTTATTTTTTTAAACATATTTTTTAAATCAAATTGCTTCTTTTTAATTCTTAATTTCCACAGACACTTTTCAAATAGAGTCAAATGCAGAGGACAATTTTATGAAAAAAAAAATGGCCGAGTCATTCAGGAAACATAAGAGCGAGCTGAGAAAAAATCATTATGACAAATTCGAAAATGATGAAGATAGGTCAAAAAATTGTCCATGAAAATTTAGGCAAGAAGATTGGGATATGTTCTTAAAAAATGAAGCAAAACAATGTTCATGCGAAAAGCGGGAGCTTGGCAAAAGAAATAGATCTCTGTATACTTATGGGCATCATACTGGACGTACAAGTCACGTAGTATTAGAATATAAAATGGTATGATTTTTTTTTAGTGTAGAACATATGCCGAGACCTTGTTCAAAGATACGTTAATGCCTCTATTATTTTCGTGTAACGATACTTGATAAGTGGAAAATTACTCAATCTCCCCTCCACCCTCACTGGCCTCCTCCTTCCCATTTTTCTTAGGCAAATTCGACCATAAACGTGATAAACGTATTTGAATCATTTTGGTGTGTTCCAGTCGTACACAAGCACTAAGATAAGCATACTAGGACTAATTTTTTTAATCAGCGTTCAAGTTTGAAAATGGTTAATTTAAACTTATAATGTTACATACTGATTTATACATCTTAATCAAACCAATAATGCCTTACAGTGGTTATGCGTTTGCTTTCATTTTAAAGCTAAAACTTTTGTGTTATTTTTCTGTCATTGCATTAGCCTTGAACAGTTTTTGTTATCAGTCATTGAGGAAGCCGCGCCAGAGAATCGACTTATGTTCAGCATGGATTAGTGAAAGTTTTGGCAATAAAATAGCAATTATGCATAAGCACATATATATAATTTTTGAAAATAGAGCACATGATCCCCTTTGCTATTGTTTTATGAAGTCTGCAATAGCATATATATTTTTTAACCGATAACACAAATTTCATGTTACAATTTTAAAGACAAATAATTCATTTCAACATTCTAAGCATCAATAAACAGCTAACAGGCTATTTTCCTTGCATGAGCAATAATAACATTAACCTGTGAATCAAACGAAAAATATTGACTTTCTTGCTGAGCTAACCTGAAAGCATACATGTTACATAATTTTTGTACAGGTGTACATAATATGTCATGCTATGAAAGCATACATGTTACACATGAGATGTCATTAAAATATATACCATATGGTCATAAATCTTAATGATCAACATATGCACACTGTTATTTTATTTTATGTATTTTTTATATTAATGTATATAGTTGCATGCCATATGATATTATCAGTGGTTATATTGTATGTGCAGTTACAATTTTTAACATAGCTTTTAATATGTCAGTATTTTAATACTGTAACATGTAAGTATTTTTGGAAGATTCTATCATCTGATCCATCTTGCTAATCCTCTTTTAAGTATTAAAGCACAATAATATTAAAACTTTAACATAGCAGTTAATGGAAACAAATTCGATTGCACTTTCTTTTCCTCGGCACATCATTGAAGCAATTTGTGCACAAGGATCTGACTGCTCAAATTTAACCATCGAGATATGGTATCACTGATTTAGAAGCTTATATTAGTGTAGTAAGCAATATCTATATATTTATGTACAATGTCATCAAACTAAAAGATTAATAAGGTGTGCGGAAAAACATCGTCAACGCTAAATATATAACCATAAATCACTATTGTGTATGTTGTCTTTTATTGCTATTTTTTTGTAAATAATAGTCCCTTTAGTTTTGTCTTTTGATGCAATTGATAATGACATTTGTTTAATTGTCACAAATATTTATTACAGTATTTGCTGATTACAAATGCCTATTACCGATAAAGTGGGTATAAATTTAACATTAATGTCCAATCCATAATCCAATAATTCAATGACATGAAATGTTGCAAATACTACAGGCTACATCATCTTGTTTTTCATCATCAAATCTTAAACGTAATTTCTTTTCAGCCATTGATATTGTATCAGTGAATTTTTGCATGTTCAGTTTCCATCATTAAATAAAATAAATTGTTGTTTAATTATGTGTTTTCAGTTTCCTGATATTAACATCTAAGTAAATAATTAGGTGGATTGTCATTGCCTTATTTTAATATGTTTATCATATACCTCTATCTGTGTAATGTAATTTTGCAGGTTTTAGATGTATCTTAACAAATTATACCATGTACTAAGGAACCATGTGTTAACAACACTTGTTAGAACCCTTGTTAGCACTGATATGTGTTAATTGCTTTACTAATTTTTAGATCATGTTCAAAGTAAATATTTAGTCAATATTAGTTCAAAGTAAATATTTAGTCAATTTCGTTCTCATCTTACTACTGTGGAAAAGGAGATGCAAAGAAATTCAAGCTGCATTAATGTATATGAATTTCAGTTTTAAAAGTTTTTATCTCTCTTTAATTTACACATAATGAACTAATTTCTTCAACTTTATCAGATACTCGTACTTCCAGGCTGATGTGTAATGATGATTAGCGTATTTACCATATGGAAGCGTCTTTGATTTAATTCGTACCATCCATGTTTTTTGTAATGATTTGTGTATGCAAATTGTACCATTTTTGTTTAGGTCCATCATTCACCGCTATCATAACATTGAGTTTTCCCGTTCATTTTTATGTTGATAAAAAGTAATATATACAGCTCTTTGTATAATTTTAGAATATATATCTCTCGCCTTACATGATATTTGTTTCCATTTTGTATGTTATCTCATTTTTGTTGTAGGTTAGTGCAAACTCATCAAAAGTAATCACACGTCGTCAAGTATAGGAAAAAGCTCATACAAGAAAAGGTGGGACTATACCGGATAACACTTCTATATACTTCTTAAGTTATACAAATAATAACTTAGGTATTTTAGATATATCATCTCAATTCTTTATTATATTTTAGGATAAAATTGCAAAAGCAAAGGAAACAATCAATGATAGTGACAAAGAAGAGTTGCCACTAGATGAAGACATTTTATCTCAAGCATTTGGCAAGGATAAAAAGGGTTGAACTCGAAGCATTGGGACCAAGATATCAAGAACTCAAGTTAAAGCTTGTGCTATAGCATGTAAACAACTAAAAAAAATCTAAAGGGGACACGGAAGAATTGAAAAATAAGATGGAAAATATGGAGGATAAATAAGAATATATGAACGGTACATTGAATAGATTGATTAGCTTGGTCATGGAGATGGGTCAAGGAAATCACGTATCAAATGTGACTTTGAATGAAGGAGGAAGTAGTACACGTCATGAAACTGTTGGGAGAAACCGGATCAATGACGTTGCTGCTAAATTGAATTCCGTCGGTGCCGTTTATCAGCAAAAACGTGAAATCTTATATTTTGATCTAGATGTCATTGCAATAGCTACCGTGTGTAGAGATTCAACTTCTTCCATTATTCGTGGGCAATCTGTGCCATCAACGCATGAGAAGTTGTTGGTGGACAATATACACCTACCGAACGAGAAAATGGTTAGACAAAACCTTTTTGCAACAACCTTTGCAGATGTTGGAATTAGTGGTTATGTGTGTCACCCAAAAAGTTCAATTCGATATCTTTAGAGCATGAAGATCATTGCCAAGTAAGTTCTATGCTATTCTCAATAGTTTGTTTCGTTAACAAATCACACTTATTAATTTTTATTTTATTAGCTTAAGCTTTAACTATATCCATGTGCATCGTTGCCCACAGTAATATGTAAAATTATTTTATGTCCAACGAATGCTACTTAACTTACTCTTTAAACTAAAAAAAAAGAGTCAACTGCTTCACTCGGGAATTGTTATAAGGAAAAAAAAGAAAGAAATTAATGTCATATCTAAAACTTTATAGCATTTATGGCAAAGTTTCAACTTTCAACATTCATCTGGGCCTTTCTGTTCACACAGCATATTCTAAATGCACAAAATATGAAGTAGAAAAGAACATTAAATAATGAAATTTCATGATATTGTGGCATGTAATCTAAGTATGATCATGAATTGTGTAGGAAGATAAAAACTGTTAGTAAGTACTGTCGTCTTTGTATGCTAGTGTATTGGTAATATACAAATATATCTCAATGACGTTAGTAAGTACTGTCGTCTATTAAGGTTAGTATCCAAGGTGTTAGAACTAAAAGTCCTATAGTTCGTTTAGTATAGGAAGCGGTATGGTTTGAGATCGTGGTCAAATATACTTTGCTAGTTTGAAGTCATTGGCAAGCATATCAGTTTGTTGACAGTCGTTTGCGTTATTAGTTTATCAAAAAACTTTTCATGCTCTGGCCGATAATAGTGTAAAGCTTGAATCTCACCATCTAAGTTAATGTCAAACTTTTTCAAAAATATATTTAAAAGAGTATGATATGACCAAAACAGAACAAATAAACTTAATTTTTTGTATTATCAAATCATTTCAATTTCTTAACCATCCAAAATCTTTGTCCTACTTTTGCATGATGTGTCCGACATAAGAGAAAGAGACATGCTTGGAAAAACAATACAATATGGAGCCGCCTTACATCCAATTAAAAGAACATAAACCATTAAGTATATTTGTTTTTCCGTATGTATGGGACTAACACAGAGCTTCATGTCGTTTCATTATTATAAGCATCTGAATATCTCACTCCATCCTAAATTATTATATACCTTGTTTGTGTTCTTTTTCCAGGAATTTTTTTTGAATGGTAATAAGCATGGTTATTATGATACCGTTTTGATTATTACGGATTAAAATTTTAGTTCATGGAAACTTGCCCATGATCAATGGAAAAGTTAGTTTCTTCCAAAATCAATCTTTGGTTTAAAAAAATTAACCTTTTATTTCCACGCATTAGCCAAAATCCATGCAATCTACCAAGAATTTGCAACAAAAGAAAATTATCATGTATTTTATTGCAATCCCTTTATGAATGGAATATTGGAATGTATAACTTTCGATAGAGAATATAAATTGCTGAATCAATGATAGTATAACAAATACATGTGCTTTGACTGTCATTCAGATATGAGGCTACACCATGGTACACTGTCTAAGGCACTTGAGTTTGTGTGTATACACATAAAAGCATATTATCATACATACATACTTTTGCACCTTCTTAATTTAATTTTAAACCCCAGACAGAATACTGACATAGTTGCCTACACCCTAACAATGCAAGCCGATACAAAAGTCTAAAGATGATAGTCCTTCCAAAGTTGCACCAATGACCGTTCAAAAGTAAAATAGTGAACATATACACTTTTGGAATTGAGCAAAGAATATCCATTATAACTTTCGGGTTTACATTGTAACTAATTACTTATAATGAAAAGGATGATGAAATTAGTTTTTTTTTAAGGATACAGTAGTACGAAACCCATAGACTAAGGGCCGGTTTTCTTTCATTTTGAATTTTCCGCTTTGCATTTCGATGTTAATTACAAAATATGGGAAGAATAAGGACTGATAGAAAGAATGAAAGGAAGATAGAGAGAAAGATGAAAGGGATGGAGGGATGACGGAAGAAGTTTGTTTCTTGTGCTTGTATTGTTTCCCAAAACATGAAGTAAAAACATTGTTTTATATTTTGCATGTTAACTTCATTTTCTAAACTGATCGGTGCCCGCAATATACATGCATCGTGTGTATTTTTGTATGGACAAAAAACCAAAGTTAAAAATGGAAAACCAACCGCAACCTAACCCTCCGCATGTTGTCGTTGCTTGCGTAGGGAGAACTAAGTGGTGAACTTCGTCTAGTATGCGTTCTTGGACTTGTACTAGATGACATTCCATCACTTCTTGAGTTTGTTCTCCACTTACAATGATGATTATGGGCTATAAATGTTTTTAGACCAGCAAATCAGACTTTAGCTTCATCTTTATCCTTGCATATCTATTATATATTAGGAGTAATTTTAGGATTTGTTAACCATTCAACTGCATTGCCCATATAAAGTAAATAAAATTAATTAATCGTCAACACGCCTAAAATGTTTGTAGAAAACTTACTATGTCAAGTGATCTGTCACTATATATCAGCGAAAAAGACTGGCACTCCTTCTTAGGTGGTGGGAACCTCTGAAAAATTGCCTACAAAAAATGCAGTTTCATGTCACCAAAAAGAACTGTGTGTGCATGCATGAGTGTGGTGCACGTGAAATTATATTGGACACAAGATGATATATTATGTTTAAGGAAACCGTCTCATTGATATTATCAAAGTATGGTAAAACTAAAAATTAGTTATCACAGTAAAGTTCTTGCATTGATCACCATGTGCTTTACCATTCTTGTTTTAAAAATACTTCACTTAAGGCTTATAGAATTGCTGGCTAGGTTTTTTAAGGGGATTTTTCGTGATGGTGGCTTCTTATTGCTTACTTGCTAAATCTCGTCATCGTAAGGTTAGCTTCGTTCTCATTATTTCAAATGTATGAGCTTACTAATTAATATACATGGCATAAGCCTTCAAGAAAAACTGAGCATGTTCATGTTATATATACTTAAACTTTGTGACTCACAGTATGTTGTCCTGCCATTATCCTGGTCACATGGCTCAATTTGAGGTGTTTTCCTCTTTGCCTGATAACCATATTAAAGTCGACTCATCCTAAAAAAATAGCAGAAAAAAGTATGAATCTTACTATTGATGTAAAAGAAAATAACACCAAATTCTGTCATAAAAGATGGTTTCATTTACAGAAAACTTCAACTATCATTCACATATGAAACAAGGCATACACACAGACACGTGTGTGTACAGGTATATGTATCTGCATATGGTTTTGTTATAATACGTATTCTCATATGCTTTGACTGTCATTCACATGAGGCTACACCATGGTACACTGTCTAAGGCACTTGAATTTCAGTTATGATTGGACTCATATTACTCAAAACTCCAAAATACATTATATTTAGTACTTGTGGAATATACTTATTTACAAATATTTATATGTTCATATTTCAGGAATTACAAGACAAGATGGAATTGAGATCCAACAACACATTAGAGCAAATAACAGTTGATTAAGTTATATATACGAGCTTGCTTAAGTATTCAGTTATAGTTTTTTTGGTTAAATTCAGTGCTAAGTGACTTCTTTGTAAATTGGCATTTGTGTATCCTCTTCATTTGAACAAATATGTAAGATTCTTTATTAAGTGCATCTTGGTAATTTAATGGATCATAATTTTTATGTTTATTTAAGTTTAAAATTATTATATTTTGTTCTTGCTGAGAGCTTATATAACATGATGATCAGTCATTCCAGTAGTTATCTTGGTAGATTCATAATTAATGCTCATATAAAAAATCTGGAATGATCTAAGCAGTGCCAAAATGAGTACAAAATGGTAACTATAATTTTGGAATGGCTTTAAACCATTCTTGAATATAGTTTAGAAACGAGGACGAACCGTTTTTAATTACGAATATGGAATGGTTACAAACCGTTCCTGAATGGTTTGTCCTGGACGTTTGGAGGACCGTTATAAACATTTTCTAGAACTGTTTTAAACCGTTCCAAATAATCAGCCACTCCCTATATCAAAAAGGTTTACCTCCGTTCCAAAACTACTTTGGAATGGTCTAAAACCGTTCCAAAAAGATGTTTTTGGTGTAGTGAATATGGCAAGAAATGGGATGTTTTTTGTACACTAAAGGAATGAATATGGAAATCTGAGACCTTTAAGTAATTTGGGTGGAAAGTGGACAATGTACTTTGTTTGAAAGGAAGGTGAATCCCATATGATTAATATTCTAGGTTAGTGGGTTTGGCAGTAAAACATTATAAATTGGAAAAGATTAAAAAGAGAAAAATGGATTAGGAATATATATAGTTGAGATGATTGACCTTGGGAAGTGTCTAGGAAAGCCTAGAAAATTGGAAACCAGTTTTGAGTCTAACACCATTGTTAACTTTTAAGAACTTGAAATTGTAAAAGTTTTGGGAAAAGAGTTTATGGTGTTTTCAAGTTTTAATCTTAAAAGTCGTAGTTTTACAATATGTAAAGAAGTACATATTGGGTTTTAAAGTAAAATAGGGTATATTTTGGAAGCAATGTTTTTTCATGAAAATTTTGTCTAAACTAATTTTCTCTCAGTAAAAGGTGCATACTATAGAGCATGTACAACTCGTTAGTTTTCTTGTTATATGACATAAAAGGATTTAAAAGCAAAACTTGGAAAAAGTTGCATTTTGTTGAAAACTGGAATTTCCAGTAAAGAAAGTTTTGAAGTCTCTATTCTTTTGACAATCATTTTTGATAAATTGTTTTAACAAGAGAAAATTTTTGTTGGGTGGAAAAAATAAGTGGTAGAAATTAAGAATAGAGTAGATGTTTGCACCTTGTAGTAAGAAACTGAACTGACCTTATAGGCAAGAACGAGTCGTAAACCCGATTGAGAAATAGTCGTTCGTATTTACTCTAGTTTTGTGATTTGAAAAAAATATGATGATTTGCATTATTTAAGATGACGTGTTTATATGGTTTGGCAAAAGTAAGTTTTCATGAGGAAAATAAAATTTTGACACTTGGGATTTTTTAGGAGAATTTTTTTTTTAATGAAAAGGCCAAACCATGTTTTAAAAGTATGGAGTAGGAAAGAATTAGTGCCTAGGGAACACGAGAAAAGTTTTGAGGCTATGAAGTAAATAGCGAGAATTATCTTGAAAAAAATGGTAAATTCCCGTATAATGCGTAAGCATTGAAAAGCCTAGGGTGTTGCTTGAAATGACTATTGGTACACAGTTAGAATTAGTAGTGACTACTAGATAGTAAAGGGCAAGTAAGTGTTTATGTAAGAACCCGTAACTTCCCCGTGAGGGAAAGAGCGGATACTTTGAGAACAACACACAAATGAACACAGACGGAAGAACATTTCATTGTTATTACAACAATTCCATCAGATACAAGAATATACAGAGTATAAATGAATAAATTACATTCGATAAATATCAGAGATTTCAATAAATTACATAGCAGCGGAAAATAATACAAAGCACAATTGAAGGTGATACACGGATACAGAGCTTTCCGGATATCATTCCAGCTGTAAACCAGGATCCTATGAATATAAATTTGCAAAACCAAAACTACTAGCTGCCCGTGTGGAAAATAGGGGCACCCAGAGTTTAGGTTAAAACAATAAACTCCAGGTCAGTCATATGACTGGTGTGAGAACTAAAACAGTTATTTAAAACTTTACTTTAAAAGAGAGTAATTCAAGGGACCACGCCGTATAATACGGAACGGGTTTCCTCTCAAGAATACCAGTGCATAGAATAAACAGCGCAATGCTTTTTCGAAAAATGAAGCTATTATAAGACCCAGGTCCCATCACACAATGCAACGCAAGCCGGAGGATAGGGTTTTACCTTATAACAGCCAAACATGCTTGGTACGTTTAAAACAAATCATTTGATACTATAATAAGTGTATAGTGTCAAAACAATTTCAATCATAAATATAAATCATAGACGGCATAGCATCCCATGCTACTATGTCGCCATACTAGGCTCTACAAATAAAGCCGAAATACACGTATTGGAAATTGGGTTTCCGTCATGAGTCGAGGCAAGGGGCAAGCTCCTCTCCGCTTTCGAGACACTCTAGCAAATGCTCAGGACTACACACTTTGGGCAGCCACTTGGATCGGTTGGGCCGGTCCTCTCTTACGTTTGAGGATTAGTTATTCTTGAACACACGTTTCCCGGTCCTTACAGGCCTATAATCGAGGCGCCTCATTCTAACAGCCACAAAGGTGAAAAGTATATAAATGTCAGGGCTGGTAAGTCACTGACACCACCAAAGCTAGAAAGAAACGTTGTGTTCTCCCAATGGTCCGTATCCCGTTTTTAACTCATACCGAGGTGTGAGGCTCGCGAATTGTAATAACCCGGAAAATGTGAACCAATTTAAAATTTTTAAAATTGGTTATTACCAAAGAATTTGAATAATTGAAATAGCATATTTCAATAAAATAGAGAATTGGGTATAGTATTGCAGTTTGAAATTTTGAATACAAACTTTGTCTGACTGTACCGGGTGGAAAATATAACGGATTTTAGCAAAACTGAAAATATTTAAATCTGTTTATGAATCCCTTTCTAACGAATCTGAAATATCGAAATTTCATAGCGGGAATCAAAAGTTATGGCCAAATGAATTTTTCCGAAAGGTCGCTATATAACATATATAGCCCTTGAAAATTGATATTTTGCATACGACCTCGGAATTCGACGAAACCACTTTTGTTGGGTCCGGGATGTCAAACTATTGCTAAGTTTCAAATTTCATAATTTTTGAAGCTAGTATGTGGGCGGGGCAAAAGAAAATGGGATTGGTCAATTTTTGTTAAAATGGGTCGACCTAAAAATGGCCGTTTTTCAAACGAGCTCAGAATTCGATGAAACTGGTTTTGTTAGGACCGTATCGTCAAAACAAAGCTAGATTTATTTTTCTGGAATTTTTCGATTCAGTTTGTGGCCCTGGCAAATTGAAATGTACGTTCGAATTAAATATTAAATGTTTTATATTTTAATTTGAAAAATAACTGACTGTAACAGTCGAATTGGCCAACAAAACATATCCCATTGTGTCCGGAATGGGGGTATTTAGCTAGGGGCGATAGTCGTTGGGTTTGATTTCGAGTCCGTTTGTGAAAACACTATTTAAAATTTCCTATAAAGCTTCGACCAATAGGATTTTTCCTTTATAAAAAAAAATAAAATAAAATCTCAAAACCCTAGCCGCCACAGACGAAACCGACGATCCTCGTTGCTCTGTGCTTCTCCTCCATTTTCCGACCGCCACAGGCGACGCTAAGCCGCGCCACCACCGCCGTTCGACAGCCCCTCCTCCCCTCTTCCCATCCGACCAAACGCCGCCCTCCACCTTCGCCTGAATCGCCTGAACCACGCCGAGAAAGTCGCCGCCTTCCTCCGACCACCGAAGGGGACCGCACCACCACCGACAGGGAGCTGGTTCGTAGCTCTTCCACGTGGTACTACCTGATCGAAGCATCGATCGACGGATTTCACGGATTTTGCTGACCTAGTTTCGAATCAAAAATAAAGGTACGACCTTTATTATTTTGAAATGAAAATAACACTATAAAGCATTGCAAAACTTTGAAAAATAATATCTTTTTTGTTTGTTAACGAAATTCAATGAAACAGGAGACACCGTGACCGCAAAGAGGCTCTCTACATTCTAGAAGAAGCCGCAGATTTTTCTGATCTTCCTACGATTTTTAGCACTGCAATAACCAATGTGAGGAATCTAAACTAAATTGTGTGAATGGAATCGCGTTGTATAAATTATATAAGTGAAGTGTAAATTATATACGCATTGTATACCTCATGTACATGTGTTGTATAAGTTATATTAGCGATGTATAAATTATACAAGCGTTGTATGAAACATATATGCTTTGAAATGTGATGAAATGCAAGTGAATTATAATATATATATATATATATATATATATACTCCCCTCGTCCACAGACCATGGACGATATTTATTGCTTGTGATTGACGTGATATTATATGGTATGACGAATGGTTGGAAATAATTGTTTGTGGTTGATATTGTGGTTGAAAAATACCTTTGTGGTTGAAAAATACCCTCTTGTGGTTGAAACAAATTAGAATAGGATTATGGAATTGAAAATAAAACATGCCGCCTGCGTGCGAACTAGATGCATGATCCCTATTGTCAAAAACCGCGAGGTTTTAAGGTAGAGCGAGGAGCCGTACTAGGGACGGTCCCGGTTTTAACTACCCTGCCGTTATGCTGCCGAAATTTTCTGAAATATACATGTGTTAGAATAATTTTTCATTCGTTGAAATAAATTACATATGTTGAAACCAATATTCATGTGTTGAGTTGCAATTCATTCGTTGAGTTGAAATTCATGTGTTGAATATTATTTGAATTTAAACAAATAGCTTTAGCGATAAAAATCACATTTTTATATATATACAAACTATAGCGAATATCCATGTGTTGAGTTGCAATTCATTCGTTGAGTTGAAATTCATGTGTTGAATATTATTTGAATTTAAACAAATAGCTTTAGCGATAAAAATCACATTTATATATATATACAAACTATAGCGAATATTCATGTGTTGAGTTGCAATTCATTCGTTGAGTTGAAATTCATGTGTTGAATATTATTTGAATTTAAACAAATAGCTTTAGCGATAAAAATCACATTTTTATATATATACAAACTATAGCGAATATTCATGTGTTGAGTTGCAATTCATTCATTGAGTTGAAATTCATGTGTTGAATATTATTTGAATTTAAACAAATAGCTTTAGCGATAAAAATCACATTTTTATATATATACAAACTATAGCGAATATTCATGTGTTGAGTTGCAATTCATTCGTTGAGTTGAAATTCATGTGTTGAATATTATTTGAATTTAAACAAATAGCTTTAGCGATAAAAATCACATTTTTATATATATACAAACTATAGCGAATATTCATGTGTTGAGTTGCAATTCATTCGTTGAGTTCAAATTCATATGTTGAATATTATTTGAATTTAAACAAATAGCTTTAGCGATAAAAATCACATTTTTATATATATACGAACTATATAGAATATTCATGTGTTGAGTTGCAATTCGTTCGGCGATTTGAAATTCATGTGTTGAATGTTATCGTATTGTAAAAATAAAATGAATCGACAATAAAAACTACATTTTTATTGTGAATATGAAGTGTTAAAAACATTCACGTGTTGAATAAATATTTTTGATGATAAAAATATTTCTTTTATCATGTATACGCTTTGATAAAAATACACACGTGCTGAAATAAATAATAGTTTGCTAGAAATATTATTATTAGCTTTGTTCTGCATATATATACATGTGTTGAACGGGAAAAATGGATTAGCTGCAGAGTAAAGAAATTATTTGCGTGCCCGACAAATAGGTAAGCCTTGATGAGTTGGCTGCGCAATTTTATTTTTATATCAACTCATGTGAATGCCATTGGATGCGGAGTGCTGGTTATTCTGTGTGAAATAATAAATATCGCCATAGGATAGTAACAATTAATTTTGAACTACACTACATGGCATACTTCTTGACGATAGGCATACTTCATCATATTCCACATAAGCAATTGGAGCTTGTGTGACGAGGTGGAAGATCTACCATACGAGCGAGAGGCTTGTATGGCGATGACTATATACTACAGGTTGAACTGATGACTGATATGGACTATATAAAATATAACGATAAATTGCCAGATTAATAAAAACCCCACACGGGTCTGGAGTTGACAATAATCACGTCGCTCTAGTTATTAGATACAGCACATGGACTATTTATTTCCACACGGAAACGGGGTGACGAGAATTTATTCTCTGGAGTGATTATCTGTACATGCTCCCCCGTAAACATCAGAATATATCACTATAAATATGTGGATGCTTTTTAGGATTTATTGGGTACCTAACACGTCCCAATAAATTTCCAAACCCCTCCCCGTACAAAGGAGGTTATGGCGAAATTTTTCGAAATATTAAGGCGTTAGTGAAATATTTGAAGTGAAAAACGAACTTGAAAATATGGAATGAATTATAGTTGTTTGCGAACAAATTATACAGTTGTAAACAACTGTAAAACCCGTTTGTCTTTCCTAAACAACAAGGATTGTTGTAGAGGGTGTCGAACTCTGGGACCAAAAATATTTTAATTAATAAATCCAATCAAGTTATCCCTAACTTTTGATTGGTTGAAAACAAAGAAAATAGCAAAATTAAATAAAAGAGAGTTTTAACAATAAGTGAAAGCAATTAGGGGATAATGACATAGATCAGATTCATAATCATCAATAGCCAAAAGATTAACCAGATCTAATACATGTTTCTGTCACAAACATGAATCAACGATAATAGGTTTTTAGAAACAAATATGTAAATAACGACAAGCATAGCCTATGCAGGAGCTCAGCTCTACAACCATAGGCTATCAGGACATATTCACTATTTTATTTCGAAAACCCTAAATATTAAATCTAAATCTGATAAGTGTTAGATTGAACTCGAATATACCCTGTGAAGGAGCACAGCTCTTAAACGACACAGGGTATGAAGGTTCAGAACTAACCCTTAATTCAGATCCAGATCTACATGTATACAGTCCTCATCTTTTGGCTATGTGATTCATATTGAATCATACTATCAGCGTCATCACCCCCTAATCAAAGGGGATTAGCTAGACATAGCTAAAGAAGAAGAGAAAAAGAAAATAAATAACATGAACATAAATAAAATAAACAAAAAGTAAAAAGAAAGGGAGAGAATGATTTTATTCCAAGAAGAGAATTACAGAATAAAACCTAATGTGTTTTACAATGAATGAGATACAAGGTATTTATAGCTGATATGACAAAGGCTAGCTAGCTAATTACATAATGTGGGACTAAAGAAATAACCCAAATAACACATAAGCCAGTGTGAACGCAGCTTTAGAGTGAGTGGTTTAGCAAATAGGCTAGTGTGAACGCAACATGAGTAAGAGGCCTTCCTAATGAGCTAATGTGAATGCAGTTTGAGTTTTTATTGAGCCAAATCTTCTTAACTGAAATATAATTGCAACCGTTCTTCAAGCTTTAGACTCTTCAAGCTTTAGCAATTTTAAACTTCACTCTTTTTAAGCAAATTCTTCATGCTTTATCCATCAAATGCTCTAAACCATGCTTCTTGTCGACAATCTGAAAATACAGCTATAAATACAAAGTATCAATTATTTTAAAGGGAAAATGAGATAAATAAGCGGATAAAATATACACATTTATGTGTATATCAATAGTTGGAATTATAGAATGAACTATATTTATATATATAAATATAAATATAATTAAAGGGAATCGAAGCCGTGTAGTTCGTGTTTCGGAATCGTAATTTGAAACGATTAGTAAGAGAAATCCGACCATCGGATTTTCCCGAAACCGCAACCGCTGGGTTCGCCTTGGAAATATCTTCCCAACGGCACCAACCTTGTAAAAATCCAACGGTTGGATTGTCCGGAATGTTTAATTCAAATCTGAAGAAAAACAGCGCCAGAATCGTTTATATTTATATATAAATACAAATATAATTAAATTAAATCGAATAACGACGCTGCAGTTCGAATTTTGAAACCGTAACTTTAAACGACTAGTGTGGAAGATCCGACCGTCGGATTTTCACGAAACTGGAACCGTTGTGTTCGCTTTGGGAATATCTTCCTACTGATATAGACTTTGTAGAAATCCAACGGTTAGATTTTTCGATATGTGTAAAACAAATTAGGGGAAAAACAGCGCCAGTGCCACGACACGAACTGAAACGTCGTTTAATTAAATATGGCCATTTTAAAATAAATAAAAATGGCGAAAAATCGTTATAAAATATTATAAGCAACATAGATTGCGAATAAACCAATTGGGCTTGAATTGTTTGATATTTGATGGTTGTATGTGATTGACACGAAAATAACACTAAAGAACTGAAAGATGGAAGTCAAATAATATAACCATGGAAAGAATCGATTTAAATTCTAATGACGTGAATTATTTGAAAAGGCCGAGTTAACCCTCATTTCAAATAATTTATCGAGCGATTCAAATTGGAAAATGCAAAGACGATTCAAGACCACCGATCTTCATATCGGTTGGATGGGCGCTGCTGAGGTTCCTGACCGGAGTAGCTACCGGAAAGGGACGGAAGTAGTAGCTGTCTGAACGTATGTGTTGATTGTACGGATATACCAGGAATTGACACCTCCGGTTTCGTTCAGACCCAGAACGGACTTGTAAATGGACTGTGTGTCTGACATTGGATTTTGTTCTATACTGATTGATCTCTGTTAAATATATATCTGTTTGGCGGCGGAGTATTTATTCTTTTGCTTAACGCCCTTCTCTGAGACGTACGAGCTTAGAGGTTATATATCGATGGAAATCAATCGTATGGAGTGGACTGCCTATGTGGCATGCCAAGATGCTATGATCAAGGCTTCTATTGCAAAGCAAAGTCTTGTGGATGATGATCAAAGCACGGTCTGCGTGGCCTGGCTTTGTGTATAGCGTGGATTCGCGAGCCTCACACCTTGGTATGAGTTAAAAACGGGATATGGACCGCTGGGAGAGCACGACGTTTCTTTCTAGCTATGGTGGTGTCAGTGACTTACCAGCCCTGACATATATATCTATTTTTCACCTATGTGGTTGTTGGAATGCGAGGCGCCTCGATTATAGGTCTGTAAGGACCGGGAAACGTGTGTTCAGGAATAACTAATCCTCAAACGTAAGAGAGGACCGGCCCAGCCGAATCCAGGGTTGCCCAGAGTGTGTAGTCCTGAGGCATTTGCTAGAATGTCTCGAAGCAGAGAGGAGCTTGCCCCTTGCCTCGACTCATGACGGAAATCCAATTTCCAATACGAAATAACGGACTCGATTGTAGAACTAGTATGGCGACATAGTGGTATGGGGCACTTATGCCGTCTATGATTGATATTTATGATGCTATTCGTTTTTGAAACATATATGCACTAGTAATAATATCAAATGATTTTGCTTTATACGTACCAAGCATATTTGACCATTATAAGGTAAAACTCTATCCTCCGGCTTGCGTTGCATTGTGTGATGGGACCTGAGTCTTATAATGGCTTCATTCTTTTTAAAAGCATTGCGTTGTTTTAAAGAATTTACTTTGTTTTAAATGCACTAGCAATCACTGGAGTAAACCCGTTCCACGAAAGTGGCATGGTCCTATGATTTGCTTATTACTGTTGTTTAAACTGTTAAATAGATTCCTCATACCAGTCCCCATGACTGACTCGTTGTTTGTTTCACTTTGCAAACGCGGGTGCCCTTATTTTCACACGGGCAGCCTAGTTCACAGGTGACAGGTTGTTTTTGGCTCTGCACTGTTGTATAGAGTGCATTTTGGCTCATGGCGAGGCTGACTTCACAGAGACGACTTTGACATTTTCCGCCATTATTGTACTTATATTATGATTCCGCCACTGGCGATGCAGACTGCTTTACTTTCCGTACTTCTTATTGTATGTATATGTACCACCTTCGGCGATGTAGACTGATACCCTTATTATGTCTCACTGCATGTATGTATTCCGCCTTTGGCGATGATGACTGATCACTCCCCTTTTTTTTGCTAAGTTATATCCTACGCTGTGCTATTCTGATGTTGTTACATGTTGTGATTCCGCTGTCATCTCCATGTAAAATTATTCTATTTATTGTTTCTGCTATTATCTGTACTCTGCTATGATGATTAATGTGTTATATTCCAATGATTATCCTTAATACCGCCCCTCGGATTTTGGGATCGTCACAGTTGGTATCAGAGCTTTGGTTAACCTTAGTTCCGGGATCTAACACATTAAACACCTTGTCAGAATAGAATCAGTAGTGTTCTAAGGCGAGTAGCTCATTAGAGATAGGATTAGCAATGTCCTAGAATGAGCTAAGCAGATTAGCAAAACAATTTGATCAGTACATCATTTCCTTTCCTTATGTTCCCCTGCTTTATCATATATGAAAATTATCAAATCTGTGAGCTTGACTCTTTTCTTGCTTATACAGTACTCTTAGATGGCTACACGAGCAGCAGCAGCTAGAGGAGGCCGTGGAGGCCGAGCCGGAGTAGCAGGAGGACGGGGGAATATCCCCATAGTAGAGGAAGGCCCTATTGTTCAGCCACCAGCACCCGAGGACTTCGAGCTAGACAGAGTAGCGAAGAGGTATAGGAACCTTGGGGGAAAACCCTTTTCTGGCATTGGTACGGTAACGGAGGCTATAGCTTGGTTGAAGACCTGTGAAAAGATCTTTGAAGGCATGGGTTTGGGGACCAACAACAAAGCACGACTAGGTATTTGGCTCCTACAGGAGGAAGCAGAGCTGTGGTGGGATGCCATCACCTCAGAAGATGCAGCAGGTACTGTCAGAACCTGGGAGCAATTCAAAACCATGTTCAACGAGAAGTTTGTACCTGAACAGGCTTTAGAGAGGATGCGAGAGCAGTTTGCTAATCTCCAGCAAGGAGATCTCTTTATCCAGGATTACCTCAATAAATTCACCCAGTTGTCGCGCTATGCTCCAGAGCTTATTATGACTAACAAAGCAAAGAACAAGAGATTCATATTTGGGCTAAAGCGCAAGTACCATGACAGAGCCATGAGCAACATCAAACTCTCCTTCTCGGAATTAGTAGAAATGGCTTGCAATTATGAAGATATGGATGAAAGGAACGCTAGCCAAGACCGCGCCAAAAGCCAAGCTGGGAATAAGCACAAGGCTTCAGCAGATCAGCCCGAGTCTAGCATTACCGCTGCCGCCACTCAGAAACCTGGAAAGATACCGAAAGGGAATTGCTACAACTGCGGGAAGCCAGGACATTTTTCTAATGTATGCAAAGCCCCGAGGAAGCCAAAGGCAAATCCAGACTCAGCCGAATGCTACAACTGCCATAAGAAAGGGCACTATAGCAGGAACTGTCCTCTGAAGCAGAATGCACAAGTGGCTCATGTGTATGACGGGAAGACCCCGCCAGCTACCACCGATGGATCAGGTAAACCCGACGTCTTGGGAGGTACCCTTACCATTAAAAATATTCCTATTTCTGTACTTTTTGATACTGGTGCATCACGTAGCTTCATTTCTGGTAACACTGTTCACAAGTTAAAATTGAAACGAAGAAAGCTTAAAGAACCAATTAAAGTTCAAAACCCGATAGGAGGTTCTGTTAGTCTCAGTACATATTGTAAAGCACCTATTTCCTTTTCTCGGTACCGGTTTCCTTTTTAAGTGATTGGCATGGACCTTTCCGAATTTGATATTATACTGGGGCTGGACTGGTTGACACAATATAAGGCCGAAGTTAGATGTGCCGAAAGGATAGTCAATGTCGAAATGAAGCTTGGACCAATATGTATACCATGCCATGGCTCAGCAATAAATAGAACAGAATTTTGGTCTCCTTTAGAAGTTACTCCCCCTTCATTAGAAAATATACCGGTCGTTAAAAACTATGCGGATGTGTTTGAAGAAGTAGAAAGCTTACCGCCGCAAAGAGAAATTGAATTCAGGATAGATTTAATTCCTAATGCCCGACGAGTAGTACATCCAATTAGAAGAATGGCCCCGAAAGAAAAAGAAGAGTTAGGTAATCAAACCCGAGAATTGCTTTGGAAAGGTCTGATCAGACCGAGCTTTTCAGCCTGGGGAGCAGCAGTAGTATTTGTCCTGAAATCAGACGGTACTCTAAGACTTTGCGTTGATTACCGTGATCTCAATAAGCAGACACTGAAGAACAAATATCCCTTGCCACGAATAGACGATCTATTAGATCAATTAAATGGAGCAACCGTATTCTCCAGAATGGACCTAGCTACAGGTTTCCACCAATTACGTATAGCAGAAGATTGTGTTCATTTGACAGCCTTCAGGGGTCCCGATTTGTTCTACGAATGGTTAGTAATGCCGTTCGGCTTGTGTAACGCTCCGGCATACTTCGTCGATCTTATGAATAGAGTGTTCCGTAGTGTATTGAATAAATTTGTGCTAGTCTTCATCGATGACATTTTAATCTACTCCAAGTCGGAAGGCGAGCATGCAAAACATTTAGAACAAGTGTTGAAAATTTTAAGGAAAAATGTCTTGAAAGCTAAATTTTCTAAGTGTGTCTTCTGGCAGGATGAAGTTAAGTTTCTAGGCCATGTCGTATCGAAAGAAGGGATTGCTGTATATCCAAGCAAAATTACAGCGATTCAGAACTGGAAACAACCTACTACCCCCACAGAAGTTCGAAGTTTCCTTGGATTGGCTAGTTACTATCGGAAATTCGTTCAGGATTTTTCAAAGATATCTGGTGTATTGACAAAGCTTACAAAGAAGCATGAGAAATTCAAATGGACTCCCGAATGTGAAGAAGCTTTCCAGGAGCTGAAACTGAAGTTGACAACCGCTCCAGTATTGACAATTATAGAAGGCAACCAAGACTTGACTGTATGGACAGATGCTTCTATTAGAGGGCTAGGCGCAGTACTAATGCAAAAAGGCCAAGTGGTCGCTTATGCCAGCCGTCAACTGAAGCCGCATGAAAGAAACTATGCAACCCATGATCTTGGGTTATTAGCTATCGTGTTCGCTTTAAGAATCTGGAGGCATTATTTATTGGGCGAGAAGTTCGAACTATTCACGGATCATCAATCCTTGAAATATCTATTCACTCAGAAAGAATGAAATCATCGCCAGTTTTGTCATCACGTCTTCATTAATAGACAGGATCTCGACCCTTCAAAAAGAGGATAATTTTGTAAAAGTGATGATCAAAAGAATTAATGACGGTATAGACTCCAGCTTCCAAGTGGATAGTGAGGGGGTTCTGAGATTAAAAGGAAGAATTTGTGTTCCCGACATCTCCGAACTAAAGAGAGAAGTGCTCGATGAATGCCACAAGTCCAAGTTAAGTATCCATCCCGGTGTGAGCAAAATGTATAACGATATCAAGCGCACATTCTGGTGGAAGGCCATGAAAAGAGATATCTCATTATATGTTAGCAGATGCCCCACTTGTCAGCTAGTTAAGAGCGATCAGCAGAAATTGGCTGGATTATTACAACCATTAGAAATTCCAGGATAGAAGTGGGAGCAAATTTCGATGGACTTCATTGATGGCTTGCCTCGAACTAAGAAAGGAAACGACAGTATATGGGTAATCGTAGATCGCTTCACGAAGACTGCCCATTTCATACCTGTCCGATCCAACAGAACGGCTCAAAGTTTAGCACAGATTTACTTCAAAGAAATAGTTAAACTACATGGAGTGCCGCTCAATATAGTCAATGATAGAGATCCCCTATTTACTAGCAAATTCTGGGAAGCATTCCAGACAGAATTGGGATCCAAATTGAATCTAAGCACCGCTTATCACCCTCAGACAGACGGCCAAACAGAGCGGGTGAATAGAATTCTAGAAGATTTACTGCGGGCTTGCGTTATTGATTTTGGAGGCTCATGGGAAGATCACTTACATTTAGCCGAATTCTCTTATAACAATAGCTATCAAGCAAGTTTGGGAATGTCTCCATTTGAAGCATTATACGGTAGACCGTGCAGATCTCCCGCATGTTGGGTAGAACCTGACAACAGACTTGTGTTAGGGCCCGATATGATTCGAGAAGCATTGGATAAAGTCAATTTCATTAAGAAGCGATTGAAAACCGCGCAGAGCCGACAGAAAAGTTATGCTGATCCGAGAAGAAGGGATTTATCGTTTGCCGTTGGCGATTATGTTTATCTAAGAGTTTCTCCAATGCAGCGAGTAATCAGATTTGGCAAGACTGGGAAGTTGGCACCGAGATTTATTGGTCCCTTTCCTATACTTGAACGGATTGGAACTCTTGCATATAGGGTTTCATTACCTGATTGGTTGCCTGGTGTACATGATGTGTTCCACGTGCCTCAACTCAGAAAACATGTTCATGATCCAGATCTTGTTGTGGAAGAAGCAACGCAACAGGATATAGACATAACTCCAGAATTAGCACTCAGAAGAGAGCCATTAAAGATTGTTGGCAAAGAAACTAGAGAGCTAAGGAGCAAAAAGATTCATTTAGTCAAAGTGCAGTGGAGTAGTGATCCTAGAGACTGTACTTGGGAGACGGAGGAAAGCATTAAACAAGCCTACCCCAAATGCAAAGTGGACATCTCTAACTAACTCCGGTGCAAGGTACCTTTACAATACTTTGCATTTACATTTTATTTCCTACTTAGCTGTTATTTCCTTTTCGAGGATGAAAAGTTTTAAGTGGGGGAGATTGTAATAACCCGGAAAATGTGAACCAATTTAAAAATTTTAAAATTGGTTATTACCAAAGAATTTGAATAATTGAAATAGCGTATTTCAATAAAATAGAGAATTGGGTATAGTATTGCAGTTTGAAAGTTTGAATACAAACTTTGTCTGACTGTACCGGGTGGAAAATATAATGGATTTTAGCGAAACTGAAAATATTTAAATCTGTTTATGAATACCTTTCTAACGAATCTGAAAAATTGAAATTTCATAGCGGGAATCAAAAGTTATGGCCAAATGAATTTTTCCGAAAGGTCGCTATATAGCATATATAGCCCTTGAAAATTGATATTTTGCATACGACCTCGGAATTCGACGAAACCACTTTTGTTGGGTCCAGGATGTCAAACTATTGCTAAGTATCAAATTTCATAATTTTTGAAGCTAGTATGTGAGCGGGGCAAAAGAAAATGGGATTGGTCAATTTCTGTTAAAATGGGTCAACCTAAAAATGGCCGTTTTTCAAACGAGCTCAGAATTTGACGAAACTGGTTTTGTTAGGACCGTATCGTCAAAACAAAGCTAGATTTATTTTTCTGGAATTTTTCGATTCAGTTTGTGGCCCTGGCAAATTGAAATGTACGTTCGAATTAAATATTAAATGTATTATATTTTAATTTGAAAAATAACTGACTATAACAGTCGAATTGGCCAACGAAACATATCCCATTGTGTCCGGAATGGGGGTATTTAGCTAGGGGCAATAGTCGTTGGGTTTGATTTCGAGTCCGTTTGTGAAAACACTATTTAAAATTTCCTATAAAGCTTCGACCAATAGGTTTTTTCCTTTATAAAAAAAAATCTCAAAACCCTAGCCGCCACAGACGAAACCGACGATCCTCGTTGCTCCGTGCTTCTCCTCCATTTTTCGACCGCCACAGGCGACGCTAAGCCGCGCCACCACCGCCGTTCGACAGCCCCTCCTCCCCTCTTCACATCCGACCAAACGCCGCCCTCCACCTTCGCCTGAACCACGCCGAGAAAGTCGTCGCCTTCTTGACGCCGCGCCGCCTTCCTCCGACCACCGAAGGGGACCGCACGACCACCGACAGGGAGCTGGTTCGTAGCTCTTCCACGTGGCACTACCTGATCGAAGCATCGATCGACGGATTTCACGGATTTTGCTGACCTAGTTTCGAATCAAAAATAAAGGTACGACCTTTATTATTCTGAAATGAAAATAACACTATAAAGCGTTGCAAAACTTTGAAAAATAATATCTTTTTCGTTCGTTAACAAAATTCGATGAAACAAGAGACACCGTGACCGCAAAGAGGCTCTCTACATTCTAGAAGAAGCCGCGGATTTTTCTGATCTTCCTACGATTTTTAGCACTGCAATAACCAATGTGAGGAATCTAAACTAAATTGTGTGAATGGAATCGCGTTGTATAAATTATATAAGCGAAGTGTAAATTATATATGCATTGTATACCTCATGTACATGTGTTGTATAAGTTATATTAGTGATGTATAAATTATACAAGCGTTGTATGAAACATATATGCTTTGAAATGTGATGAAATGCAAGTGAATTATATAATATATATATATACTCCCCTCGTCCACAGACCATGGACGATATTTATTGCTTGTGATTGACGTGATATTATATGGTATGACGAATGGTTGGAAATAATTGTTTGTGGTTGATATTGTGGTTGAAAAATACCATTGTGGTTGAAAAATACCTTTGTGGTTGAAAAATACCCTCTTGTGGTTGAAACAAATTAGAATAGGATTATGGAATTGAAAATAAAACATGCCGCCTGCGTGCGAACTAGATGCATGATCCCCATTGTCAAAAACCGCGAGGTTTTAAGGTAGAGCGAGGAGCCGTATTAGGGACGGTCCTGGTTTTAACTACCCTACATGGATGCGGAGTGCTGGTTATTCTGTGTGAAATAATAAATATCGCCATAGGATAGTAACAATTAATTTTGAACTACACTACATGGCATACTTCTTGACGATAGGCATACTTCATCATATTCCACATAAGCAATTGGAGCTTGTGTGACGAGGTGGAAGATCTACCATACGAGCGAGAGGCTTGTATGGCGATGACTATATACTACAGGTTGAACTGATGACTGATACGGACTATATAAAATATAACGATAAATTGCTAGATTAATAAAAACCCCACACGGGTCTGGAGTTGACAATAATCACGTAGCTCTAGTTATTAGATACGGCACATGGACTATTTATTTCCACACGGAAACAGGGTGACGAGAATTTATTCTCTGGAGTGATTATCTGTACATGCTTCCCCGTAAACACCAGAATATATCACTATAAATATGTGGATGCTTTTTAGGATTTATTGGGTACCTAACACGGCCCAATAAATTTCCAAACCCCTCCCCGTACAAAGGAGGTTATGGCGAAATTTTTCGAAATATTAAGGCGTTAGTGAAATATTTGAAGTGAAAAACGAAGTTGAAAATATGGAATGAATTATAGTTGGAATTATAGAATGAACTATATTTATATATATAAATATAAATATAATTAAAGGGAATCGAAGCCGTGCAGTTCGTGTTTCGGAATCGTAATTTGAAACGATTAGTAAGAGAAATCCGACCATCGGATTTTCCCGAAACCGCAACCGCTGGGTTCGCCTTGGAAATATCTTCCCAACGGCACCAACCTTGTAAAAATCCAACTGTTGGATTGTCCAGAATGTTTAATTCAAATCTGAAGAAAAACAGCGCCAGAATCGTTTATATTTATATATAAATATAAATATAATTAAATTAAATCGAATAACGACGCTGCAGTTCGAATTTTGAAACCGTAACTTTAAACAACTAGTGTGGAAGATCCGACCGTCCGATTTTCTCGAAACTGGAACCATTGGGTTCGCTTTGGGAATATCTTCCCACTGATATAGACTTTGTAGAAATCCAACGGTTAGATTTTTCGATATGTGTAAAACAAATTAGGGGAAAAACAGCGCCAGTGCCACGGCACGACCTGAAACATCGTTTAATTAAATATGGCCATTTTAAAATAAATAAAAATGGCGAAAAATCGTTATAAAATATTATAGGCAACATAGATTGCGAATAAACCAATTGGACTTGAATTGTTTGATATTTGATGGTTGTATGTGCTTGACACGAAAATAACACTAAAGAACTGAAAGATGGAAGTCAAATAATATAACCATGGAAAGAATCGATTTAAATTCTAATGACGTGAATTATTGGAAAAGGCCGAGTTAACCGTCATTTCAAATAATTTATCGAGCGATTCGAATTGGAAAATGCAAAGACGATTCAAGACCGACGATCTTCGCATCGGTTGGATGGGCGCTGCTGAGGTTTCTGACCGGAGTAGCTACCGGAAAGGGACGGAAGTAGTAGTCGTCTGAACGTATGTGTTGATTGTATGGATATACGAGGAATTGACGCCTCCGGTTTCGTTCAGACCCAGAACGGACTTGTAAATGGACTGTGTGTCTGACATTGGATTTTGTTCTATACTGATTGATCTCTGTTAAATATATATCTGTTTGGCGGCGGAGTATTTATTCTTTTGCTTAACGCCCTTCTCTGAGACGTACGAGCTTAGAGGTTATATATCGATGGAAATCAATCGTATGGAGTGGACTGCCTATGTGGCATGCCAAGATGCTATGATCAAGGCTTCTATTGCAAAGCAAAGTCTTGTGGATGATGATCAAAGCACGGTCTGCGTGGCCTGGCTTTGTGTATAGTGTGGATTCGCGAGCCTCACACCTTGGTATGAGTTAAAAACGGGATATGGACCGCTGGGAGAGCACGACGTTTCTTTCTAGCTATGGTGGTGTCAGTGACTTACCAGCCCTGACATATATATCTATTTTTCACCTATGTGGTTGTTGGAATGCGAGGCGCCTCGATTATAGGTCTGTAAGGACCAGGAAACGTGTGTTCAGGAATAACTAATCCTCAAACGTAAGAGAGGACCGGCCCAGCCGAATCCAGGGTTTCCCAGAGTGTGTAGTCCAGAGGCATTTGCTAGAATGTCTCGAAGCGGAGAGGAGCTTGCCCCTTGCCTCGACTCATGACGGAAATCCAATTTCCAATACGAAATAACAGACTCGATTGTAGAACTAGTATGGCGACATAGTGGTATGGGGCACTTATGCCGTCTATGATTGATATTTATGATGCTATTCGTTTTTGAAACATATATGCACTAGTAATAATATCAAATGATTTTGCTTTATACGTACCAAGCATATTTGGCCATTATAAGGTAAAACTCTATCCTCAGGCTTGCGTTGCATTGTGTGATGGGACCTGAGTCTTATAATGGCTTCATTCTTTTTAAAAGCATTGCGTTGTTTTAAAGAATTTACTTTGTTTTAAATGCACTAGCAATCACTGGAGTAAACCCGTTCCGCGAAAGTGGCGTGGTCCTACGATTTGCTTATTACTGTTGTTTAAACTGTTAAATAGATTCCTCATACCAGTCCCCATGACTGACTCGTTGTTTGTTTCACTTTGCAAACGCGGGTGCCCTTATTTTCACACGGACAGCCTAGTTCACAGGTGACAGGTTGTTTTTGGCTCTGCACTGTTGTATAGAGTGCATTTTGGCTCATGGCGAGGCTGACTTCACAAAGACGACTTTGACATTTTCCGCCATTATTGTACTTATATTATGATTCCGCCACTGGCGATGCAGACTGCTTTACTTTCCGTACTTCTTATTGTATGTATATGTACCGCCTTCGGCGATGTAGACTGATACTCTTGTTATGTCTCACTGCATGTATGTATTCCGCCTTTGGCGATGATGACTGATCACTCCCCTTTTTTTTGCTAAGTTATATCCTACGCTGTGCTATTCTGATGTTGTTACATGTTGTGATTCCGCTGTCATCTCCATGTAAAATTATTCTATTTATTGTTTCTGCTATTATCTGTACTCTGCTATGATGATTAATGTGTTATATTCCAATGATTATCCTTAATACCGCCCCTCGGATTTTGGGATCGTCACACGAATCCACGCTATACACAAAGCTGCCACGTAGGCCGTGCTTTGATCATCAACCACAAGACTTTGCTTTTCAACAGAAGCCTTGATCCATGCAATTCAGCGTGCCACACAGGCAATTCAAGCCATGCGATTGATATCTATCGATATATAACCTCTAAGCTCGTACGTCTCAGAGAAGGGCGTTAAGCAAGAGAATAAATTCTCCACCGCCAAACAGATATATATTTAACAGAAATCAATCAACACAGAATAAAATCCAATGTTAGACACACAATCCATTTACAAGTTCGTTCTGGGTCTGAACGAAACCGGAGGCACTTTCCTCGCATATCCATCGATCTCCAAGTACGTCTGGACGACCACTGACTGATTCCCTCATCTTGGGTGCACAGCCCAATCAAGATCATCAGTAATCACCCAAACGATGTGAAGGCTTCCGGTCTTCAACCACCGTCTTCATCTTCGACATATCGTCGAATCGGTTATTCAAAATGGGTATAAACCCGGCCTTTCCGAACAACCCGCGTATATTAAAAACAAATGTTACACAAACACAACATACGCCTCATTCCAATTCATTAGTCACTAACCGTGAATCAGTAAGAGGGCAATTCCCCATATATTAACCCCGAAGGCCGAAACCAACATCAGATCAATACCCAGGAAACCATTCTTCTTAACTAACCAACTGCTAGTTTCTAAATTTCACATTCTTAGGGAAAGGTTCCCATTAATTTTATCCAAGATAAATTCTTTAAAATTTATCCTTTAATCTTCCTTTGGATGTCGTTTCAAACCAAATTATGGTTTTCTAAACTAGTCGAGATTAGCGAACCACACCGAAGTAATTATTTATTTTATTTCCCAATCCCAACCTATTCATCCCATGAAGCAAAACTGGTAATACTCCACATCTAACAGCACATTGTTATTGGTAAAATTAATTACCATTTCACGTTCAAATCTAATTAAAGATTTAACTATCGCTTTGGAGCAAAACTGGCAATACTCCATTCTCGCTTACTTTCTATATTTGATAATTTATATTATCAATTCACATTTCAATCTAATTGCAGATTCGTTAAAACTCCTTTTACTGGGTTAAAGGACTAATGTCATTTAAAACACTGTTCACGATAAACCCAAATCACATTCTATTTATTATCGGATTAAAGTACAAGTGTTATTTAAAGCACTGTTCACGATAAACCCAAATCATCTCTATTTAAAACCCATTTCAAATCCAATTTATTTATTTAAAATAAATGGGTTTTTACTTTAGTTCAAAACTAGTTCATTTCGATAAAAATCTATTTTTATCTTTTCGAATATGGAGTTTTTCATCCCAATTTTTCCCAAATCATTTCTTATGATTTTACACAAATTATTGCTATTTTTAATAATTTTATCAAGGCCCGTACAGTCGATTTCCATCAAAGGCCATCGAACTGCACTTACAACGACCTTTTCCAAATTTGATTTGGACGTATCTCCAAATCCAACCGTTAGATTTCAAATTTCTAATATTCGTTAGAAAGCTCTTTTCGATATGAACCCAACGGTTCCTGTTTTAGGAGAATCCGACGGTCGGATCTCCCGTAATGTCCGTTCGAAATTAATGGTCGAAATTCGCGAACTGCCGCGGCGCGTTCTATTCAGGCCATTATATTACATATATAATATATATTTCATCGATTTCTATTTAAAACGAATTTTATAAATCGTTTTAAATTCGTTTCAAAAACATTTTCAACTTCCATTTCCAATTCAAATCAAAATTGAATTTTTCCTTATAAATTCATTTTTAAAATTCATTTCAATTCAATTCAAATTTAAATTCGATTTGAATTCATTATATATTCAATTCAATTCAAATTGGTTTTCTATTCGATTAAATTCAAATTGGTTTTTTATTCGATTCAATTCAAATTCGTTTTATATTCAATTCAGTTCGAATTCGTTTTCTATTCAATTCAATTCGAATTCGTTTTCTATTCAATTCGAATTCATTATATATTCAATTCAATTCTAATTCGTTATATATTCAATTCAAATTGGTTTTCTATTCGATTCAATTAAAATTGGTTTTCTATTCGATTCGGTTCAAATTGGTTTTCTATTCGATTCAATTAAAATTGGTTTTCTATTCGATTCAATTCAAATTGGTTTTCTATTCGATTCAATTCAAATTATAAAAACGAATATAATCAATATAAATATCGATCGTGTCAAAATAGCGCATCTCTAATCCACACGGCTTTATATATTTCAATAATTCCGTTATTCTATTCAACAAATGAATATTTATTCTTGTCAACACATGACTAATCTCAACGAATGAGTACGGTCAACACATGAACCTTTATTTTATAATATTCTTTATTTTCTAAATTGGAATGAGGCCCAATCAATTACCATATAGCGTTAACTATGTGGATTCCATACAACACATGTATATAATAGCAACGATAAATAATCAACCATCATCTAAAGTGCACTACACTGTATAAGCATCAAATATAGATATCTAACGCTTATAACAGCCTGTCGATCCTTCGATCGACATACAACTAATTATTGGGATTAGTGTATGCCGTATTTTATCCCAATACCCGTGTGGGGTTTCAAACAATCAAACACAGATTTTATTTGTGCAGTTGGGCGATGTGTAAAATTTATCGACCCAATCAATATCAGTCAAATCAGTGTATATAAACAAATCGGCCGATTTGTTTATAACTATTTATTTACTCACATTCACGTTAAAAATTATATTTTTAACGATAAAATATTTTTAACTATATAAATATTTTATTTCCTTTCAACACATGAATATATTTCATTATCTATTTCACATCAATTTCACAAACAAATTTCACAACATATCAATCAAACAAACAAGCCATCCATGGTCTGTGGATGACGGGTGTCGGGTGCTACTAAACACCGTCTGCATCCTAGTATATAAATAAAACTAGAAAAAGAAATTTAGAGTGAGGAGTTCTCACCAAAAGCTATCCCAATTCCACGACTCTTCTTAAGTAGAAATCTTCGTCGTTCTCGTCTCTTATCACTTTCGTCGCCCGTAGCCACTACATATGTAAAAATCGAATTTTTACTTCGCTATTCAATATATAAAAATCGAATTTTTACTTTGCTATTCAATATATAAAAATCGAATTTTTACTTTGCTATTCAATATATAAAAATCGAATTTTTACTTCGTTATTCAATATATAAAAATCGAATTTTTACTTCGTTATTCAATATATAAAAATCGAATTTTTACTTCGTTATTCAATATATAAAAATCGATTTTTTACTTCGTTATTCAATATATAAAAATCGAATTTTTACTTCGTTATTCAATATATAAAAATCGAATTTTTATACCGCTATAGTATAGATAAAAATTCTATTTTCAGTTCGTTAATCCATATGTAAAAATTATATTTTTATCGCTACTTCAAAATGGAAATCTAATTTTTCTTCACCTTCTTATATGGAAAAATCTAATTTTTACTTCAATAAAAATTCTATTTTTACAACGCTACTATATAGATAAAAATTCTATTTTTATCACACTATTCTATATAAAAAGATTTCGCCTTTTTCCATTTCAAAAATCTAATCCTTTCTATTTTAAAAATCTAATCTTAGCTTTGTAAATAAAATCAAACCATTTCAATTCGCTGAAATATGTATTAAAATCAGATTTTATAAATTAAACTAACTAAAAAAAACTGAAATTAAATAAAAATAAATAAGGGAGCTTACTGTTTTCGGAGGAGGAGGGTTTTCACGTCGGAGGATCGTTGGTGGTGCGGAGCAGTGGAGCGGCGGTCCTGTGGGTGGCTGGTGGCGCGGTCAACGAGGGGGCAGGGGGGGTCGCGGCGGCTTAGGGTTTAGGGGGGGCGGCGACGGTTCTATGCAGAAGAAGAAAGAGGGGAGGAAGTAGAGAGGAGGAACGAGTGAGGGAGAGGCGAACAGGGGGGCTGCGCCACCGCGATGAGGGGAGGGGAGGAGCGGCGTGGAGGATTCCGTCGTTCATCGTTTTTTTTTCTATTCTGAATCGATTTGTATAATGAAAGAAAAGGGGGGCACGGTTTTGAAGGGGAGGGAGAGAGAGATTTTTTTTTTAATTTCAAAAAGTTGACTTTTACATACAACCTCTAAACGAGGCCCACCGCCTGTCGTCCCTAGCGTTTTACCCCTATTCCGAACACCATGGGATATGTACCATAAGCTGATTCGACCATTTCGATCAGTTTTCGTCAAAATCAACATATAACTCTATATATTGAATTTGAACGCGCATTTCAATTTACCGGGGTCACAAACGAACTCGAAAAATTCCAGAAAAATATTTTCTAGCTTCGTATTGACGATACGGTCCTAACAAAACTAGTTTCGTCGAATTCTGAGACCGTTTGAAAAATGGCCATTTTCCAGTCGATTAAAATCAACTGAAACTAGTCAAACGCGTTTTCCTTCGCCACGCTCACATATTGATTCAAAAAATTATGAAATTTGGAATCTAGTAATAATTTGACATCACGGATCCAACAAAAGTGGTTTCGTCGAAATCCGAGGTCGTTTGCAAAATTCCCATTTTAAGGGCCTGAATTCCATAGCGACTATTCAGAATTTTCAACTGGACATATCTTTCGATTCCCGCTGTGAAAATTTGATTTTTCGGATTCGTTGGAAAGATATTCCCAATTAGATCCTATTATTTTTTGTTTCACTAAAATCTGGTTTATTTTTCACCCGGTATATTCAATTGAAGTTTGAAATCGAATTATCGAACTACCCGCCATTTTCAATTCTATTTATAATTATAAATAATTATTTATATTCTAACGACGACGTATATAAATATATATGTCGAATTCCATTTAAAAATAAATTTCTCGTTGATATTATTTAAAATAATTCATTTTAAATATTCAAAATTCGTTAAAATTGCCAAAATAAAAATTTTAAACTGGCTCAGATTTTCCGGGTTATTACAATCTCCCCCACTTAAAACTTTTCATCCCCGAAAAGGAACAAAGTCGAAAGTGGTTTGATTAATCAACTCTACGTTCGATCTGGCTTCCATTCTCCAATTTTCAGTTTCTGAGAATTTCCAAATTTTCAAAAATTTGGCTAACACCCTAAATTTTCGAAAAATTTCGCCATAACCTCCCCTGCACCGGGAGCCACGGGAAAATCCCAAAATTGCCATACAGGCCTTCTGATCTCAAAAAGAAAAAGAAAAAGCCAAGCGGCTAGCCAATCGGCTCATAAAATCATCATCACCCAAACAAAATCAGTAAATTATATAGTAAAAATGTACCTATTTGTCGGGAAAACAAATTTTATTCTCTGCTCTAGCCTCCTTGCTACGACCTGTTCAATGTAAGTACATGTATATGCAAGCAAATGCGACCAATTTTCAATACAGTTCAATATTTGATGCAATTAGGCATAATGGTTCAGAATTATCAAACAAATAAACAAACAACACAAACATCAATCAATTAGTGGATTAGAGTTTCAAATTGATAATTTGATACATATACAGAAAATCATGTTTTTGATGCCAATTCACAACAATAAATCTATCTATATTAGTTTTGGTTCTCACACCAGCCTAATGGAAATATATAGATATCACACCATCGTCACTCGAAAATAAATGCTGATGATGTTTCGAACCACCATCAGAACATCTCCGGGCTACTAGAGTGCGGTTCTATATCTATCCGGTATATTAAAACTTCGAATATACGTTCATGACGCGTATATGCAAAACCTTTATATAGCGGATTGTCCAAATTCAAAATAAATAAATATTCAAATACGTAGAATTGATTTAAATTTTCAAAACAAAAATTGTTTTCATTTAAAAAATATACTCTTCACACCCGTTCTAGGATACTACTGATCCTATCTCTAACGAGTCATTCTAATTGGATATTACTAATCCAATATCTGATGAATTCTTTCATATGGTTCTAATGTGTCTTGTTCTCGAGCTCTGTAAACCAAAGCTCTGATACCACTGTAAGAACCCGTAACTTCCTCGTGAGGGAAAGAGCGGATACTTTGAGAACAACACACAAATGAACGCAGACGGAAGAACATTTCATTGTTATTACAACAATTCCATCAGATAAAAGAATATACAGAGTATAAATGAATAAATTACATTCGATAAATATCAGAGATTTCAATAAATTACATAGCAGCGGAAAATAATACAAAGCACAGCTGAAGGTGATACACGGATACAGAGCTTTCCGGATATCATTCCAGATGTAAACCAGGATCCTGTGAATATAAATCTGCAAAACCAAAACTACTAGCTGCCCGTGTGGAAAATAGGGGCACCCAAAGTTTAGGTTAAAACAATAAACTCCAGGTCAGTCATGTGACTGGTGTGAGAACTAAAACAGTTATTTAAAACTTTACTTTAAAAGAGAGTAATTCAAGGGACCACGCCGTATAACACGGAACGGGTTTCCTCCCAAGAATACCAGTGCATAGAATAAACAGCGCAATGCTTTTTCGAAAAATGAAGCTATTATAAGACCCAGGTCCCATCACACAATGCAACGCAAGCCGGAGGATAGGGTTTTACCTTATAACATCCAAACATGCTTGGTACGTTTAAAACAAATCATTTGATACTATAATAAGTGTATAGTGTCAAAACAATTTCAATCATAAATATAAATCATAGACGGCATAGCATCCCATGCTACTATGTCGCCATACTAGGCTCTACAAATAAAGCTGAAATACACATATTGGAAATTGGGTTTCCGTCCTGAGTCGAGGCAAGGGGCAAGCTCCTCTCCGCTTTCGAGACACTCTAGCAAATGCTCAGGACTACACACTTTGGGCAGCCACTTGGATCGGTTGGGCCGGTCCTCTCTTACGTTTGAGGATTAGTTATTCCTGAACACACGTTTCCCGGTCCTTACAGACCTATAATCGAGCCGCCTCATTCCAACAACCACAAAGGTGAAAAGTATATAAATGTCAGGGCTGGTAAGTCACTGACACCACCAAAGCTAGAAAGAAACGTCGTGTTCTCCCAACGGTCCGTATCCCGTTTTTAACTCATACCGAGGTGTGAGGCTCACGAATCCACGCTATACACAAAGCTGCCACGTAGGCCATGCTTTGATCATCAACCACAAGACTTTGCTTTTCAACAGAAGCCTTGATCCATGCAATTCAGCGTGCCACACAGGCAATTCATTCCATGTGATTGATATCTATCGATATATAACCTCTAAGCTCGTACTTCTTAGAGAAGGGCGTTAAGCAAGAGAATAAATTCTCCGCCGCCAAACAGATATATATTTAACAGAAATCAATCAACACAGAATAAAATCCAATGTCAGACACACAATCCATTTACAAGTTCGTTCTGGTTCTGAACGAAACCGGAGGCACTTTCCTCGCATATCCATCGATCTCCAAGTACGTCTGGACGACCACTAACTGATTCCCTCATCTTGGGTGTACAGACCAATCAAGATTATCAAGAATCACCCAAACGATGTGAAGACTTCCGGTCTTCAACCACCGTCTTCATCTTCGACATATCGTCGAATCGGTTATTCAGAATGGGTATAAACCCGGCCTTTCCGAACAACCCGCGTATATTGAAAACAAATGTTACACAAACACAACATACGCCTCATTCCAATTCATTAGTCACTAACCGTGAATCAGTAAGAGAGCAATTCCCTAAATATTAACCCCGAAGGCCGAAACCAACATCAGATCAATACCCAGGAAACCATTCTTCTTAACTAACCTACAACTAGTTTCTAAATTTCATATTCTTAGGGAAAGGTTCCCATTAATTTTATCCAAGATAAATTCTTTAAAATTTATCCTTTAATCTTCCTTTGGATGTCGTTTCTAACCAAATTATGGTTTTCTAAACTAGTCGAGATTAGCGAACCACACCGAAGTAATTATTTATTTTATTTCCCAATCCCAACCTATTCATCCCATGAAGCAAAACTGGTAATACTCCACATCTAACAGCACAGTGTTATCGGTAAAATTAATTACCATTTCACGTTCAAATCTAATTAAAGATTTAACTATCGCTTTGGAGCAAAACTGGTAATACTCCATTCACGCTCACTTTCTATATTTGATAATTTATATTATCAATTCACATTTCAATCTAATTGCAGATTCGTTAAAACTCCTTTTACTGGGTAAAAGAACTAATGTCATTTAAAACACAGTTCACGATAAACCCAAATCACATTCTATTTATTATCGGATTAAAGAACAAGTGTTATTTAAAGCACTGTTCACGATAAACCCAAATCATCTCTATTTAAAATCCATTTCAAATCCAATTTATTTATTTAAAATAAATGGGTTTTTACTTTAGTTCAAAACTAGTTCATTTCGATAAAAATCTATTTTTATCTTTTCGAATATGGAGTTTTTCATCCCAATTTTTCCCAAATCATTTCTTATGATTTTACACAAATTATTGCTATTTTTAATAATTTTATCAAGGCCCGTACAGTCGATTTCCATCAAAGGCCATCGAACTGCACTTACAGCGACCTTTTCCAAATTTGATTTGGACGTATCTCCAAATCCAACCGTTAGATTTCAAATTTCTAATATTCGTTAGAAAGCTCTTTTCGATACGAACCCAACGGTTCCGGTTTTAGGAGAATCCGACGGTCGGATCTCCCGTAATGTCCGTTCGAAGTTAATGGTCGAAATTCGCGAACTGCCGCGGCGCGGCGCGTTCTATTCAGGCCATTATATTATATATATAATATATATAATATATATTTCATCGATTTCTATTTAAAACGAATTTTATAAATCGTTTTAAATTCGTTTCAAAAACATTTTCAACTTCCATTTCCAATTCAAATCAAAATTGAATTTTTCCTTATAAATTCATTTTTAAAATTCTTTTCAATTCAATTCAAATTTAAATTCAATTTGAATTCATTATATATTCAATTCAATTCAAATTGGTTTTCTATTCGATTAAATTCAAATTGGTTTTCTATTCGATTCAATTCAAATTCGTTTTATATTCAATTCATTTCGAATTCGTTTTCTATTCAATTCAATTCGAATTCGTTTTCTATTCAATTCAATTCGAATTTGTTATATATTCAATTCAATTCTAATTCGTTATATATTCAATTCAATTCAAATTGGTTTTCTATTCGATTCAATTCTAATTGGTTTTCTATTCGATTCAATTCAAATTGGTTTTCTATTCGATTCAATTAAAATTGGTTTTCTATTCGATTCAATTCAAATTGGTTTTCTATTCGATTCAATTCAAATTATAAAAACAAATATAATCAATATAAATATCGATCGCGTCAAAATAGCGCATCTCTAATCCACACGGCTTTATATATTTCAATAATTCCGTTATTCTATTCAACAAATGAATATTTATTCTTGTCAACACATGACTAATCTCAACGAATGAGTACGGTCAACACATGAACCTTTATTTTATAATATTCTTTATTTTCTAAATTGGAATGAGGCCCAATCAATTACCATATAGCGTTAACTATATGGATTCCATACAACACATGTATATAATAGCAACGATAAATAATCAACCATCATCCAAAGTGCACTACACTATATAAGCATCAAATATAGATATCTAACGCTTATAACAGCCTGTCGATCCATCGATCGACATACAACTAATTATTGGGATTAGTGTATGCCGTATTTTATCCCAATACCCGTGTGGGGTTTCAAACAATCAAGCACAGATTTTATTTGTGCAGTTGGGCGATGTGTAAAATTTATCGACCCAATCAATATCAGTCAAATCAGTGTATATAAACAAATCGGCCGATTTGTTTACAATTATTTATTTACTCACATTCACGTTAAAAATTATATTTTTAACGATAAAATAGTTTTAACTATATAAATTGTAACAACCCGTAAAATGCGAGCCAGTTTGAAATTTTTAATTTGGCAATTTTAGCGAATTTTGATTATTTAAAATGAATTATTTTAAATAATACCGACGAGAAAATTTATTTTAAATATAATTAGAACGTATATATTATATACGTCGTCGTTAGAATATAAATATTTATATATAATTATAAATAGAATTGAAAATGGCGCGGTAGTTCGATAATTCGATTTCAAACTTCAATTGAATGTACCGGGTGCAAAACAATCCAGATTTTAGTGAAACCAAAAATGTTAGGATCTAATTGATGATATCTTTCCAATGAATCCGGATAATCAAAATTTCATAGCGGGAATCAAAAGATATGTCCAGTTGAAAATTCTGAATAGTCGCTATGGAATTCAGGCCCTTAAAAATGGGCATTTTGCAAATGACCTCGGATTTCGACGAAACCAGTTTTGTTGGGTCCGCAGTGTCAAATTATTGCTAGGTTTCAAATTTCATAATTTTTCGAATCAATAAGTGAGCGTGGCATAGGAAAACGCGTTTGACCAGTTTCAGTTGATTTTAATCGACTGGAAATTGGCCATTTTTCAAACGGTCTCAGAATTCGACGAAACTAGTTTTGTTAGGACCGTATCGTCAATACGAAGCTAGAAAATATTTTTCTGGAATTTTTCTAGTTAGTATGTGACCCCGGTAATTTGAAATGTGCGTTTAAAATTCAAAATAATGATTTAAATGAAAATTCAAAAGGAAACTGATTGTAACGATCAATTCAGCTTGCGGTACATATCCAATTGTGTTCGGAATGGGGGTGAAACGCTAGGGACGACAGGCGGTGGGCCTCGTTTAGAGGTCATATGTGAAAGTCAACTTTTTAATAATTAAATAATAAAAAGAAAAAAATATAATATCTCTTCCTCCTTTATATTTCTGCCCCCCCCCCCCGTTTCTATTTCAGTTCAGAAAAAAAAAAAAAACCAGATCTCGAGCCCGTCGCCGCCTCCCTCCCCGCCACCTCGTCGTCAGACCACCGCCCCTCCACCAACTCCCGCCTTCCTCAAGCCTTGCCCTCCCCCTCGAAACCCCGATCCATCGAACCCTGACCCCCCCCCAAATCGTTCGACGCCTCCGCATCCCTGGCCAGCGCGCCTGTGCCGCCGCCTCGAAGCCAGGAGCCCTCCGACGATCAGCAGAAACCCCCCCCCCCCATCTGTAAGTTTTTTTTGGCTTTGTTATTTTATTTTCAAGTTTTAGAAAACTGATTTTAATTAATTTTAAAAACTGATTTTTTTAGATTAAAAACTGATTTGTTTTAGAATTTAAAAACTGTGTTTTTTTTTTTAAAAAAAAGAATATAGAAAACTGATTTTTTTTAAGAACACTAATTTCTGAATTTTTAAAAGAATATAGAAAACTGATTTTTTTAAGAACACTAATTTCTGAATTTTTAAAAGATTTGAACTTGCAAAAAAATAAAAAGGCGAGTTCTTTAAAAATGAAAAGGCGAGTACTTTAAAAATGAAAAGGCGAGTTCTTTGAAAGTGAAAAGGCGAAATCTTTATTTTAGAAAAGGCAAAATCTTTAGGTGGAAAATAGCGTGATAAAAATATAATTTTTATCTATATAACATAGTAGTAAAAATTCGATTTTTATATATTGAACTTTGAAATAAAAATCCGATTTTTATATATTGAACTTTGAAATAAAAATCCGATTTTTATATATTGAACTTTGAAATAAAAATTCGATTTTTATATATTGAATAGCAAAGTAAAAATTCGATTTTTACATATGTAGAGAATACGGGCGAAAGCGACAAAAAGCGAGTTGGCGAAGATTCCCTGCATTAGAAGTGCCGTGGAGCTAGGATAGCTATATGTGAGAATTTCTCACCTTTCAATTTCTTTTTCTAGTTATATATATATACTAGGATGCAGACGGTGCTTAGTAGCACCCGACACAATCGTCCACAGACCATGGACTTGTTTGTTTGGTTGCGTAGATTAGTTGGATTATTTGATTGAAATTGAATTGTGTGGTGAAATGAATTGATTTGATGATGTGTGAATGGCGTGGGCCTTCACTAGACCGGGGATAAGGCTAGGCCTCGTCCCGTCTCTAGTATCGTGCCGTTATGCCGCCAAAATTTTCTAAAATATGTTAGAAAAATAAAAAAAAATCATTTTATTATGTAAATGAATAATAGAAACTCATATGTTGGAATAAAATGTTTTATCGTTAAAAATATAATTTTTAACGTGAATATGAATATAGTGAAAGTGAATAAATAAATATTCATTTACAAACCAGACGGTTTGTTTATGTACACTTATTTAAAGGACATTGATTGGGTCGATAAATTTTACACATCGCCCAACTGAACAAATAAAACCTGTGTCTGATTGTTTGAAACCCCACACGGGTGTTAGGATGAAATTTGAAGTTCACTCATCCTGATTGACTAAATATGTCGATCGATTGATTGACAGGCTGTTATAAGCGTTAGATATCTATATTTGATGCTTATACAGTGTAGTGCACTTTGGTTGATGGTTGATTATTTTTCAATGCTATTATATGTGTGTAATGCATGAAAATCCATATAATTAACTTTATATGGTAATTGATTGGGCCTCATTCTAATTTGAAAAATAAAGAATATTATAAAATAAAAGTTCATGTGTTGACAGTACTCATTCATTGAGATTGGTCATGTGTTGAACGAAATATTTTAATATTAAAATTTACATCTTTATCGATATAAAATAAAAGTTCATGTGTTGACAGTACTCATTCATTGAGATTGGTCATGTGTTGAACGAAATATTTTAATATTAAAATTTACATCTTTATCGATATAAAATAAAAGTTCATGTGTTGACAGTACTCATTCATTGAGATTGGTCATGTGTTGAACGAAATATTTTAATATTAAAATTTACATCTTTATCGATATAAAATAAAAGTTCATGTGTTGACAGTACTCATTCATTGAGATTGGTCATGTGTTGAACGAAATATTTTGATAATAACAACTATTTTGAAAAAGAAATATTTGAAATAGAATATTTGAAAATAGAAATTTATGAAGCCGTGTTGATTAGATTGACGCCATTTTGACGTAAACGATATTTATATCGATTTAAACGATTTCGAATAGAAATGAATTGAAAACGATTTCGAATAGAAATGAATTGAAAACGATTTCGAATAGAAATGAATTGAATATATAACGATTTCGAAATGAATTGAATATATAACGATTTCGAAATGAATTGAATATATAACGATTTCGAAATGAATTGAATATATAACGATTTCGAAATGAATTGAAAACGATTTCGAAATGAATTAAATTGAAAACGATTTCGAAATGAATTAAATTGAAAACGATTTCGAAATGAATTGAATTGAAAACGATTTCGAAATGAATTGAATATATAACGATTTCGAAATGAATTGAATATATAACCGATTTCGAAATGAATGGAATTGAAACCAATTTCGAAATGAATTGAATTGAAAACGAATTCAAATAGAATTGAAAGCGAAGTGAAATGAATTCAAATTGAATTGAAATTTGAATTAAATAGAAATGAATTTTAAAACGAATTTATAGAGAAGAATTCAATTTTGATTTGAATTGAAACGGAAGTTGAAATTGCTTTTGAAACGAATTTAAAATTATTTATATAATTCGTTTTAAATAGAAATCGACGAAATATATTATATATATATTATATATATAATATAATGGCCTGAATAGAACGCGCCGCGCCGCGGCAGTTCGTGAATTTCGACCATTTATTTCAAACGGACATTGCGGGAGATCCGACCGTCGGATTCTCCTGAAACCAGAACCGTTGGGTTCGTATCGAAAAGAGCTTTCTAACGAATATTAGAAATTTGAAATCTAACGGTTGGATTTGGAATTATGTCCAAATCAAATTCGAAAAAGGTCGCTGTAAGTGCAGTTCGATGGCCATTGATGGAAATCGGCTGTACGGGCCTTGATAAAATTATTAAAAATAGTAATAATTTGTGTAAAATCATAAGAAATGATTTGGGAAGAATTGGGATGAAAAACTCCATGTTTGAAAAGATAAAAATAGATTTTTATCGAAATGAACTAGTTTTGAACTAGAATTATAATTCTATTTTTTTTTTTATAAATAAATTGAATTCGAAAAGGGTTTTAAAAATAACCAAAATTTCCAATGATTGCATTGGAGTGGATTTGAATCGAAATTGTCTTCGGAATATTTCGATGTTGAAATTCGTGATTATATAGGTGTTGTTATGGAAATTTGAAAGATATATATATATTTATATCGTTATTTCCAATACGACATTTGTTAATCGTAGAATTTGATATTGAATATAAGCCGGGATATTTTCTATTCAGAGCCTTGTATTTAATATCAAATGTGATTTGGGTTTGTCGTGAATGGTGTCTTCATTAACACTGTTCTTGAACCCAGTGGAAAAAGATTAAATCTTTTTATTTAGATTTAATGAAGTGTACCAATTAAATAATATTTAATTGGAATTGAATTGATATTGATTTTTGGGTTTATCGTGAACAGTGTTTTTAAATAACACTCGTTCTTTAACCCGATCATTAATGAAAATGTGATTTTGGGTTGTCGTGAACGGTATCTTCAATAATACAGTTCTTAGACCTAAAGAAGTTAAGAAAATCAGAAACTAACTGGAGATTAGTTGAGTTGAATGGTTTCCGAGGTATTGATCTGATGTTGGTTTCGGCCTTCGGGATTAATACTTAGGGAATGGCTCACTTGCTAATTTACAATTAGGGACTGATTGAAATGTGATGTGATTTTGGGTTTATCGTGAACCGTGTTTTAAATGACACTGATTCTTTAACCCAGTCACAGATTAAAACTAAGTGGAGTTTTAATGAATCTTTAATTAGATTGAAATGATCGAAATGGAGTATCACCAGTTTTGCTCCAGGCGATAGTTAAATCTTTAATTAGATTTGAACGTGAAATGGTAATTGAATTTACCGATAACACCGTGGTGTTAGATATGAAGTATAACCAGTTTTACTTCATGGGATGAATAGGTTGGGATTGGGAAATTAAAACAAATGATTACTTCGGTAAGGTTCGCTAATCCCGACTAGTTTGAATTGATATTCAAAAATAGATTAAAGTATAAATTCAAGAAATTTATCTTGGATAAAATTAATGGGAACTTTTCCCTATGAATGTGAAGTTTAGAAATTAACTGTCGGTTAGCTAAGAAGAATGGTTTTCTGGATATTGATCTGATGTTGGTTTCGGCCTTCAGGGTTAATATTTGGGGAATTATTCTCTTGATTAATTTACGGTTAGTGACTAATGAATTGGAATGAGGCGTATGTTGTGTTTGTGTAACACTTTTTATAACATATACGCGAGTTATTCGGAAAGACCGGGTTTATCCCATTCTGAATAACTGATACGACGATAAGTCGAAGATGAAGACGATGGTCGAAGACCGGAGGTCTTCACGTCGTTTGGGGGATAACTGATGATCTTGATTGGGCTGTACACCCAAGAAGATGGAAACAGTTAGTGATCGTCCAGACGTACTTGGAGATCGATGGATATGCGGGGTACTATGTGCCTCCGGTTTCGTTCAGACCCAGAACGGACTTGTAAATGGACTGTGTGTCTGACATTGGATTTTAGTCCGTGTGATTGATCTCTATTAAATATATATCTGTTTGGCGGCGGAGAATTTATTCTCTTACTTAACGCCCTTCTCTGAGACGTACGAGCTCAGGGGTTATATATTGATGGATATCAAACGCATGGAGTGAATTGCCTGTGTGGCATGCCTAAGTGGCAATTGATCGAGGCTTCTGTTGAAAAGCAAAGTCTTGTGGTGATGATCAAAGCACGGACTTTGTGGCGTAGCTTTGTGTAACGTTTACCTCGCGTGTTTCACACCAGGTATGAACCAAAAACGGGAGACGGACCTCAGGGAGGGCATGCGTTTCCTTCTAGATAAAAAGTGGCGTCAGTGGTTTTACACGCCCTGACGAGTTTGACTTATGTGGTTGTTGCTGTTGCGAGGCGCCTCGGATTGATCGGTCGTTCTCGAACCGATGGAGTCATTTAGTTGGCTCATTTACGCCCCCAAAGGGCGGGGAAACGTAGTGTTCATGCATTTTAATCCACATCGGTGGACCGACCCTGTCGCTCCAAGGGTCACTCGAGCTCTGATCCTGAGACATGGGCTAGATTGTCTCGAATCGGTTGAGGACTATCTTTTGCCTCGGTTCATAGACGGAAATCCAATTTCCAAATACGTGACATTTGCGGTTTTAGTTGTAATCCTATATATGGCGACATAGTGGGATGGGGCGCTCATGCCGCCTATGATTGATACTTATGATTTGAAGTTGTTTTATACACTATGCACTTATAATAGTATCAAACGATTTGTTTTAAACGTATCAAGCATTCTTTGGCTGTTATAAGGGAAAACCCTATCCTCGACTGCGTTGCATTGTGTGATGGGACCTGGGTCTTATAACAGCTTCATTTTTCTTTATTTAGCATTGCGCTGTTTGTTTTATGCACCGGTATTCTTGGGAGGAAACCCGTTCCGTGTTCTACGGCGTGGTCCCTTGATTTACCTAGCTTTAAAAATAAAGATTAATACCTGTTTTAGTTCTCACACCAGTCCCATGACTGACCTGGAGTTTATTGTTTTAACCTAAACTCTGGGTGCCCTTATTTTGACACGGGCAGCTAGTAGTTTTGGTTTTGCAGATTTATATTCACAGGATCCTGGTTTACAGCTGGAACGATATCCGGAAAGCTTTGTATCCGTATATCTCTTCTAGTTGTGTATTGTATTATTTTCCGCTGCGATGTATTTAAATGTAATTTAAATCTCTGATATTTCTGTGTAATATTCATTTATACTCTGTATATTCTTGTAATCTAATGCATTGTTGTAATATACAATGAAATGTTCTTCTGTATGCGTTCTGTTTTGTCGTGTTCTCAACGATAGGGCGTTTCGAACGGTCTGGGTCGGTTTAGCGACTGGTTCGGACTGAGCGAAATTCCTTGCCGTCACAGTTGGTATCAGAGCTTTGGTTTACAAAGCTCAGAGAACAAGGCACATTAGAACCATACGAAAGAATTCATCAGATATTGGGTTAGTAATATCCAATTAGAATGACTCGCTAGAGATGGGATCAGTAGTATCCTAGAACGAGTGTGAAGAGTATATTTTTAAAATGAAAACAAATTTTTGTTTTGAAAATTTAAATCAATTATTCGTATTTGATTATCTATTTATATTGATGTGGACAATCCAGTATATATAGATTTTGCGTATACGTCTGATCCGCGTGTATTCGAAATTTTAATATACTGGATAGATATAGAATTACACTCTAATCGCCCGGAGAGGATTTTGATGATGGAGCTCCATCATTAGAATTTATGTTCGAGTGACGAAAGTGGGCTTTCTATATATTTCCATTAGACTGGTGTGAGAACCAAATTTAGAGAGGGCCTATTGTTGTGATTTGGTATCAAAAATATGATTTTTGACTATGTATCAAAATTATCAATTTGAAAAGCTAATCAACTAATTGATTGATGTTTGTGTTGTTTGTTTATTTGTTTGCTAATTTTGAACCATTATGCCTAATAGCATCAAATATTGAGTTATATTGAAAATCGGTCGCATTTGCTTGCATATACATATACTTACATTGAACAGGTCATAGCAAGGAGGCTAGAGCAGAGAATAAAATTTGTTTGCCCGACAAATAGGTACATGTTTACTACATAATTTCCTGTTTTGTTTGGGTGATGATGATTTTGTGAGCCTATTGGCTAGCCGCTTGGCTTTTTCTTTTTCTTTTTGAGATCTGAAGGACCGGGGAAGCTATTTGAAATTCCCCGATGCTCCCGGTGCAGGGGAGGTTATGGCGAAATTTTTCAAAAATTTAGGGTGTTAGCCAAATTTTTGAAGTTTTGAAAATTCTCAGAAACTAAAGAGTTGGAGAATGGAAGCCTGATCGAACGTAGAGTTGAATAATCAAACCGCTTTCGACTTTGTTCCTTTTCGGGGACGAAAAGTTTTAAGTGGGGGAGATTGTAACAACCCGTAAAATGCGAGCCAGTTTGAAATTTTTAATTTGGCAATTTTAGCGAATTTTGATTATTTAAAATGAATTATTTTAAATAATACCGAGGAGAAAATTTATTTTAAATATAATTAGAACGTATATATTATATACGTCGTCGTTAGAATATAAATATTTATATATAATTATAAATAGAATTGAAAATGGCGCGGTAGTTCGATAATTCGATTTCAAACTTCAATTGAATGTACCGGGTGCAAAACAATCCAGATTTTAGTGAAACCGAAAATGTTAGGATCTAATTGATGATATCTTTCCAATGAATCCGGATAATCAAAATTTCATAGCGGGAATCAAAAGATATGTCCAGTTGAAAATTCTGAATAGTCGCTATGGAATTCAGGCCCTTAAAAATGGGCATTTTGCAAATGACCTCGGATTTCGACGAAACCAGTTTTGTTGGGTCCGCAGTGTCAAATTATTGCTAGGTTTCAAATTTCATAATTTTCCGAATCAATAAGTGAGCGTGGCATAGGAAAACGCGTTTGACCAGTTTCAGTTGATTTTAATCGACTGGAAATTGGCCATTTTTCAAACGGTCTCAGAATTCGACGAAACTAGTTTTGTTAGGACCGTATCGTCAATACGAAGCTAGAAAATATTTTTCTGGAATTTTTCTAGTTAGTATGTGACCCCGGTAATTTGAAATGTGCGTTTAAAATTCAATATAATGATTTAAATGAAAATTCAAAAGGAAACTGATTGTAACGATCAATTCAGCTTGCGGTACATATCCCATTGTGTTCGGAATGGGGGTGAAACACTAGGGACGACAGGCGGTGGGCCTCGTTTAGAGGTCATATGTGAAAGTCAACTTTTTAATAATTAAATAATAAAAAGAAAAAATATAATATCTCTTCCTCCTTTATATTTCTGCCCCCCCCCCCCCCCCCCCCCCGTTTCTATTTCAGTTCAGAAAAAAAAAACAGATCTCGAGCCCGTCGCCGCCTCCCTCCCCGCCACCTCGTCGTCAGACCACCGCCCCTCCACCAACTCCCGCCTTCCTCAAGCCTTGCCCTCCCCCTCGAAACCCCGATCCATCGAACCCTGACCCCCCCCAAATCGTTCGACGCCTCCGCATCCCTGGCCAGCGCGCCTGTGCCGCCGCCTCGAAGCCAGGAGCCCTCCGACGATCAGCAGAAACCCCCCCCCCCCATCTGTAAGTTTTTTTTGGCTTTGTTATTTTATTTTCAAGTTTTAGAAAACTGATTTTAATTAATTTTAAAAACTGATTTTTTTAGATTAAAAACTGATTTGTTTTAGAATTTAAAAACTGTGTTTTTTTTTAAAAAAAAAAGAATATAGAAAACTGATTTTTTTTAAGAACACTAATTTCTGAATTTTTAAAAGAATATAGAAAACTGATTTTTTTTAAGAACACTAATTTCTGAATTTTTAAAAGAATAAAAACTGAATTTTTAAAAGATTTGAACTTGCAAAAAAATAAAAAGGCGAGTTCTTTAAAAATAAAAAGGCGAGTTCTTTAAAAATGAAAAGGCGAGTACTTTAAAAATGAAAAGGCGAGTTCTTTGAAAGTGAAAAGGCGAAATCTTTATTTTAGAAAAGGCAAAATCTTTAGGTGGAAAATAGCGTGATAAAAATATAATTTTTATCTATATAACATAGTAGTAAAAATTCGATTTTTATATATTGAACTTTGAAATAAAAATCCGATTTTTATATATTGAACTTTGAAATAAAAATCCGATTTTTATATATTGAACTTTGAAATAAAAATTCGATTTTTATATATTGAATAGCAAAGTAAAAATTCGATTTTTACATATGTAGAGAATACGGGCGAAAGCGACAAAAAGCGAGTTGGCGAAGATTCCATGCATTAGAAGTGCCGTGGAGCTAGGATAGTTATATGTGAGAATTTCTCACCTTTCAATTTCTTTTTCTAGTTATATATATATACTAGGATGCAGACGGTGCTTAGTAGCACCCGACACAATCGTCCACAGACCATGGACTTGTTTGTTTGGTTGCGTAGATTAGTTGGATTATTTGATTGAAATTGAATTGTGTGGTGAAATGAATTGATTTGATGATGTGTGAATGGCGTGGGCCTTCACTAGACCGGGGATAAGGCTAGGCCTCGTCCCGTCTCTAGTATCGTGCCGTTATGCCGCCAAAATTTTCTAAAATATGTTAGAAAAAAAAAAATCATTTTATTATGTAAATGAATAATAGAAATTCATATGTTGGAATAAAATGTTTTATCGTTAAAAATATAATTTTTAACGTGAATATGAATATAGTGAAAGTGAATAAATAAATATTCATTTACAAACCAGACGGTTTGTTTATGTACACTTATTTAAAGGACATTGATTGGGTCGATAAATTTTACACATCGCCCAACTGCACAAATAAAACCTGTGTTTGATTGTTTGAAACCCCACACGGGTGTTAGGATGAAATTTGAAGTTCACTCATCCTGATTGATTAAATATGTCGATCGATTGATTGACAGGCTGTTATAAGCGTTAGATATCTATATTTGATGCTTATACAGTGTAGTGCACTTTGGTTGATGGTTGATTATTTTTCAATGCTATTATATGTGTGTAATGCATAAAAATCCATATAATTAACTTTATATGGTAATTGATTGGGCCTCATTCTAATTTGAAAAATAAAGAATATTATAAAATAAAAGTTCATGTGTTGACAGTACTCATTCATTGAGATTGGTCATGTGTTGAACGAAATATTTTAATATTAAAATTTACATCTTTATCGATATAAAATAAAAGTTCATGTGTTGACAGTACTCATTCATTGAGATTGGTCATGTGTTGAACGAAATATTTTAATATTAAAATTTACATCTTTATCGATATAAAATAAAAGTTCATGTGTTGACAGTACTCATTCATTGAGATTGGTCATGTGTTGAACGAAATATTTTAATATTAAAATTTACATCTTTATCGATATAAAATAAAAGTTCATGTGTTGACAGTACTCATTCATTGAGATTGGTCATGTGTTGAACGAAATATTTTGATAATAACAACTATTTTGAAAAAGAAATATTTGAAATAGAATATTTGAAAATAGAAATTTATGAAGCCGTGTTGATTAGATTGACGCCATTTTGACGTAAACGATATTTATATCGATTTAAACGATTTCGAATAGAAATGAATTGAAAACGATTTCGAATAGAAATGAATTGAAAACGATTTCGAATAGAAATGAATTGAATATATAACGATTTCGAAATGAATTGAATATATAACGATTTCGAAATGAATTGAAAACGATTTCGAAATGAATTAAATTGAAAACGATTTCGAAATGAATTAAATTGAAAACGATTTCGAAATGAATTAAATTGAAAACGATTTCGAAATGAATTGAATTGAAAACGATTTCGAAATGAATTGAATATATAACGATTTCGAAATGAATTGAATATATAACCGATTTCGAAATGAATGGAATTGAAACCGATTTCGAAATGAATTGAATTGAAAACGAATTCAAATAGAATTGAAAGCGAAGTGAAATGAATTCAAATTGAATTGAAATTTGAATTAAATAGAAATGAATTTTAAAACGAATTTATAGAGAAGAATTCAATTTTGATTTGAATTGAAACGGAAGTTGAAATTGCTTTTGAAACGAATTTAAAACTATTTATATAATTCGTTTTAAATAGAAATCGACGAAATATATTATATATATATTATATATATAATATAATGGCCTGAATAGAACGCGCCGCGGCAGTTCGTGAATTTCGACCATTTATTTCAAACGGACATTGCGGGAGATCCGACCGTCGGATTCTCCTGAAACCAGAACCGTTGGGTTCGTATCGAAAAGAGCTTTCTAACGAATATTAGAAATTTGAAATCTAACGGTTGGATTTGGAATTATGTCCAAATCAAATTCGAAAAAGGTCGCTGTAAGTGCAGTTCGATGGCCATTGATGGAAATCGGCTGTACGGGCCTTGATAAAATTATTAAAAATAGTAATAATTTGTGTAAAATCATAAGAAATGATTTGGGAAGAATTGGGATGAAAAACTCCATGTTTGAAAAGATAAAAATAGATTTTTATCGAAATGAACTAGTTTTGAACTAGAATTATAATTCTATTTTTTTTTTTTATAAATAAATTGAATTCGAAAAGGGTTTTAAAAATAACCAAAATTTCCAATGATTGCATTGGAGTGGATTTGAATCGAAATTGTCTTCGGAATATTTCGATGTTGAAATTCGTGATTATATAGGTGTTGTTATGGAAATTTGAAAGATATATATATTTATATCGTTATTTCCAATACGACATTTGTTAATCGTAGAATTTGATATTGAATATAAGCCGGGATATTTTCTATTCAGAGCCTTGTATTTAATATCAAATGTGATTTGGGTTTGTCGTGAATGGTGTCTTCATTAACACTGTTCTTGAACCCAGTGGAAAAAGATTAAATCTTTTTATTTAGATTTAATGAAGTGTACCAATTAAATAATATTTAATTGGAATTGAATTGATATTGATTTTTGGGTTTATCGTGAACAGTGTTTTTAAATAACACTCGTTCTTTAACCCGATCATTAATGAAAATGTGATTTTGGGTTGTCGTGAACGGTATCTTCAATAATACAGTTCTTAGACCTAAAGAAGTTAAGAAAATCAGAAACTAACTGGAGATTAGTTGAGTTGAATGGTTTCCGAGGTATTGATCTGATGTTGGTTTCGGCCTTCGGGATTAATACTTAGGGAATGGCTCACTTGCTAATTTACAATTAGGGACTGATTGAAATGTGATGTGATTTTGGGTTTATCGTGAACCGTGTTTTAAATGACACTGATTCTTTAACCCAGTCACAGATTAAAACTAAGTGGAGTTTTAATGAATCTTTAATTAGATTGAAATGATCGAAATGGAGTATCACCAGTTTTGCTCCAGGCGATAGTTAAATCTTTAATTAGATTTGAACGTGAAATGGTAATTGAATTTACCGATAACACCGTGGTGTTAGATATGAAGTATAACCAGTTTTACTTCATGGGATGAATAGGTTGGGATTGGGAAATTAAAACAAATGATTACTTCGGTAAGGTTCGCTAATCCCGACTAGTTTGAATTGATATTCAAAAATAGATTAAAGTATAAATTCAAGAAATTTATCTTGGATAAAATTAATGGGAACTTTTCCCTATGAATGTGAAGTTTAGAAATTAACTGTCGGTTAGCTAAGAAGAATGGTTTTCTGGATATTGATCTGATGTTGGTTTCGGCCTTCAGGGTTAATATTTGGGGAATTATTCTCTTGATTAATTTACGGTTAGTGACTAATGAATTGGAATGAGGCGTATGTTGTGTTTGTGTAACACTTTTTATAACATATACGCGAGTTATTCGGAAAGACCGGGTTTATCCCATTCTGAATAACTGATACGACGATAAGTCGAAGACGAAGACGATGGTCGAAGACCGGAGGTCTTCACGTCGTTTGGGGGATAACTGATGATCTTGATTGGGCTGTACACCCAAGAAGATGGAAACAGTTAGTGATCGTCCAGACGTACTTGGAGATCGATGGATATGCGGGGTACTAGGTGCCTCCGGTTTCGTTCAGACCCAGAACGGACTTGTAAATGGACTGTGTGTCTGACATTGGATTTTAGTCCGTGTGATTGATCTCTATTAAATATATATCTGTTTGGCGGCGGAGAATTTATTCTCTTGCTTAACGCCCTTCTCTGAGACGTACGAGCTCAGGGGTTATATATTGATGGATATCAAACGCATGGAGTGAATTGCCTGTGTGGCATGCCTAAGTGGCAATTGATCGAGGCTTCTGTTGAAAAGCAAAGTCTTGTGGTGATGATCAAAGCACGGCCTTTGTGGCGTAGCTTTGTGTAACGTTTACCTCGCGTGTTTCACACCAGGTATGAACCAAAAACGGGAGACGGACCTCAGGGAGGGCATGCGTTTCCTTCTAGATAAAAAGTGGCGTCAGTGGTTTTACACGCCCTGACGAGTTTGACTTATGTGGTTGTTGCTGTTGCGAGGCGCCTCGGATTGATCGGTCGTTCTCGAACCGATGGAGTCATTTAGTTGGCTCATTTACGCCCCAAAGGGCGGGGAAACGTAGTGTTCAGGCATTTTAATCCACATCGGTGGACCGGCCCTGTCGCTCCAAGGGTCACTCGAGCTCTGATCCTGAGACATGGGCTAGATTGTCTCGAATCGGTTGAGGACTATCTTTTGCCTCGGTTCATAGACGGAAATCCAATTTCCAAATACGTGACATTTGCGGTTTTAGTTGTAATCCTATATATGGCGACATAGTGGGATGGGGCGCTCATGCCGCCTATGATTGATACTTATGATTTGAAGTTGTTTTATACACTATGCACTTATAATAGTATCAAACGATTTGTTTTAAACGTATCAAGCATTCTTTGGCTGTTATAAGGGAAAACCCTATCCTCGACTGCGTTGCATTGTGTGATGGGACCTGGGTCTTATAACAGCTTCATTTTTCTTTATTTAGCATTGCGCTGTTTGTTTTATGCACCGGTATTCTTGGGAGGAAACCCGTTCCGTGTTATACGGCGTGGTCCCTTGATTTACCTAGCTTTAAAAATAAAGATTAATACCTGTTTTAGTTCTCACACCAGTCCCATGACTGACCTGGAGTTTATTGTTTTAACCTAAACTCTGGGTGCCCTTATTTTGACACGGGCAGCTAGTAGTTTTGGTTTTGCAGATTTATATTCACAGGATCCTGGTTTACAGCTGGAACGATATCCGGAAAGCTTTGTATCCGTATATCTCTTCTAGTTGTGTATTGTATTATTTTCCGCTGCGATGTATTTAAATGTAATTTAAATCTATGATATTTCTGTGTAATATTCATTTATACTCTGTATATTCTTGTAATCTGATGCATTGTTGTAATATACAATGAAATGTTCTTCTGTATGCGTTCTGTTTTGTCGTGTTCTCAACGATAGGGCGTTTCGAACGGTCTGGGTCGGTTTAGCGACTGGTTCGGACTGAGCGAAATTCCTTGCCGTCACATAAATATTTTATTTCCTTTCAACACATGAATATATTTCATTATCTATTTCACATCAATTTCACAAACAAATTTCACAACATATCAATCAAACAAACAAGCCATCCATGGTCTGTGGATGACGGGTGTCGGGTGCTACTAAACACCGTCTGCATCCTAGTATATAAATAAAACTAGAAAAAGAAATTTAGAGTGAGGAGTTCTCACCAAAAGCTATCCCAATTCCACGACTCTTCTTAAGTAGAAATCTTCGTCGTTCTCGTCTCTTATCACTTTCGTCGCCCGTAGCCACTACATATGTAAAAATCGAATTTTTACTTCGCTATTCAATATATAAAAATCGAATTTTTACTTTGCTATTCAATATATAAAAATCGAATTTTTACTTTGCTATTCAATATATAAAAATCGAATTTTTACTTCGTTATTCAATATATAAAAATCGAATTTTTACTTCGTTATTCAATATATAAAAATCGAATTTTTACTTCGTTATTCAATATATAAAAATCGAATTTTTACTTCGTTATTCAATATATAAAAATTGAATTTTTATACCGCTATAGTATAGATAAAAATTCTATTTTCAGTTCGTTAATCCATATGTAAAAATTATATTTTTATCGCTACTTCAAAATGGAAATCTAATTTTTCTTCACCTTCTTATATGGAAAAATCTAATTTTTACTTCAATAAAAGTTCTATTTTTACAACGCTACTATATAGATAAAAATTCTATTTTTATCACACTATTCTATATAAAAAGATTTCGCCTTTTTCCATTTCAAAAATCTAATCCTTTCTATTTTAAAAATCTAATCTTAGCTTTGTAAATAAAATCAAACCATTTCAATTCGCTGAAATATGTATTAAAATCAGATTTTATAAATTAAACTAACTAAAAAAAACTGAAATTAAATAAAAATAAATAAGGGAGCTTACTGTTTTTGGAGGAGGAGGGTTTTCACGTCGGAGGATCGTTGGTGGTGCGGAGCAGTGGAGCGGCGGTGCTGTGGGTGGCTGGTGGCGCGGTCAACGAGGGGGCAGGGGGGTCGCGGTGGCTTAGGGTTTAGGGGGGCGGCGGCTCTATGCAGAAGAAGAAAGAGGGGAGGAAGTGGAGAGGAGGAACGAGTGAGGGAGAGGCGAACGGAGGGGTTGCGCCACCGCGACGCGACGAGGGGAGGAGCGGCGTGGAGGATTCCGTCGTTCATCGTTTTTTTTCTATTCTGAATCATTTTGTATAATGAAAGAAAGGGGGGGCACGGTTTTGAAGGGGAGGGAGAGAGAGAATATTTTTTTAATTTTAATTTCAAAAAGTTGACTTTTACATACGACCTCTAAACGAGGCCCACCGCCTGTCATCCCTGGCGTTTTACCCCTATTCCGAACACCATGGGTTATATACCATAAGCTGATTCGACTATTTCGATCTGTTTTCGTCAAAATCAACATATAACTCTATATATTGAATTTGAACGCGCATTTCAATTTACCGGGGTCACATACGAACTCGAAAAATTCCAGAAAAATATTTTCTAGCTTCGTATTGACGATACGGTCCTAACAAAACTAGTTTCGTCGAATTCAGAGACCGTTTGAAAAATGGCTATTTTCCAGTCGATTAAAATCAACTGAAACTGGTCAAACGCGTTTTCCTTCGCCACGCCTACATATTGATTCGAAAAATTATGAAATTTGGAATCTAGCAATAATTTGACATCACGGATCCAACAAAAGTGGTTTCGTCGAAATCCGAGGTCGTTTGCAAAATTCCCATTTTTAAGGGCCTGAATTCCATAGCGACTATTTAGAATTTTCAACTGGACATATCTTTCGATTCCCGCTATGAAAATTTTATTTTTCGGATTCGTTGGAAAGATATTCCCAATAAGATCCTATTATTTTTTGTTTCACTAAAATCCGGTTTATTTTGCACCCGGTACATTCAATTGAAGTTTGAAATCGAATTATCGAACTACCACGCCATTTTCAATCCTATTTATAATTATAAATAATTATTTATATTCTAACGACGACGTATATAAATATATTCGTCGAATTCCATTTAAAAATAAATTTCTCGTTGATATTATTTAAAATAATTCATTTTAAATATTCAAAATTCGCTAAAATTGCCAAAATAAAAAATTTAAACTGGCTCAGATTTTCCGGGTTATTACAGTTTAGATCCTATAGCTAATTTTCATGTTCGGGTAAAAACCGTTACTACATTTATGTTGGTATCGTTCCTTTATTTTTTCTTGTTGGGTAGTTAGGGTAACACCTAAACCTATCGTGGATCCCATTGGTTTGGACTTTACTGTCTGAGGGGGACATAGTCCCGAGATTCTTGGCCCTTAGCAGTAGCTGTGTAGAGTGTCTGTTTTCCTGTTTTAGTTGAAAGACTAGAAGGCTTACTTGTAAACTAAACCTAGATCTTATAATTAAATAAGCTAAGAAAAGAGAAATGGTACAACTAAGAAGGAAACAAAAAATTCAGTAAAGCAACAAATATGATAAATAACGAGAAAAGATGGATAAAAATTAAAATTTGCAAGATAAGATGAAAAAGAAAATCAGTAATAAAAGAATTTGTTTTATGTGGGTAGGAAAATACGGAGTCTTTATAAATAGTTACATAAAATCCAAGTACGATTGGAAAAGGGTACATAAAAGGAAAAAAGGAAGACGTGAAGTTTTCTGTTTTCCACCATTTTGTAACATAAGAAATCGAAATTAGAAAATTAGATTTTTCTGAAATTCAAAAATAATACTTGGTCGGTAGGACTATGAGTGCAAAAATTGGATGAACTACGCTTTTACTCAGTAATAGTGTGGGAAAATTTGGATGAAAAAGCATTTTGATTTAAAAATATTGCATTCATGTAGAACTTCCAGTATATTTTGGATGCGAGCATCATATTTTAAAAGGAATTTTGTAAAATTTGCATACACATAGAAGGTGCCGCTTAGGCATACATGCATTATTATGTTGTATTTCACTTTGCACGATTGCACAATGGTTGCAAAAATTGGATGCACACATGATGGATGGATATCATGCGAGTGGTTATTTAATTTTACCCTTATCAAATTTCGGGGATGAAATTTCCTAAGGGTGGGAGAATGTAACACCCCGCATTTTTAATATAATAAAATATAAGTAACTTAATTAAATAATGAGAATTAAGTAAAACAGACTGCACCATTGCGTTCGTCTCGGAATTCTGGTCAAGATAATGGACATCATATAAAGAAGTTAATAAGCCTAGAAGTTTGTATACGCACAAGAGAAATATATATATACAAACAAAAAAATACAAAAAAATATCAAAACAACGATCGGTAGACCCAAGAGCCGAACCGCCCCATTCTGGGGGTCAACCCAAGACTCGCTGGGTCGACCCAGGGGTTGACCCGGAGTTGTGGGTTCGACCCATGGGTCGAACCCGGGGTCGACCCATGGGTCGAACCCGGGGTCGACACCATAAGAGGGGGGTCGACCCCCTATTCAGATCTGGGTAGAATTAATTTTTGTGAATGTGGTCTCGTTTCTTGACCAAATTCGTTGCTGGACACCTATAAATAAGCCTGCAGAGCCTACCCTGGGTCTCATATTTCTGAGGCAACGTAGAAGCTCTGCCATTCCTCTTCTTCCTCAAATTTGTTCAGAAAATTTAGATTATTAGTTTAGGAAAATTCTTAATCTTGATCTGGAGGAAAATGATGAAAATCAATTAGAAGGTGTACAGATCTCTTATCGAAGTGAGGTAATTTTCTAGATCTGGTCTACTTCAATTCTCTTTTCTTTCTTTCCTTTTTCTTTTAGTAAAAATTGTAGATCCATGGTTGTTAGGTTCTGAATCCAATTAAAGGAAAACCATGGATGCTAGATCTGGACCAGATCCAGGATTTGGAAAGCATATAAGGTGAGTGGACTTAAGTTATATCATTTTAGATAATGATATATTATCGCTTAACATTCCCCGTTATCATGAAATGTGAATTTGCCAGAATAGTGAAAAGTGTTAAGAAGCTGTCATAACAAGTTGAGATATTAATATGAATATATTGGAAAATTCATATGTTGAATCGGTTAAAGTGTTGAATGTTTACATGTTGAAAACACACTTGTTAAAATATGAGTAGCGACTACAATTGTTATAATTACATGATTCACTTGTGGCATATTATGTATTTAAATTATTAGATGTAGAATTGAGAAAATGACATGTTAACTTGTTAGATTTGAACAATTACTCGATTAAATGATTACACATGTGGACAAAATTAAATACGTGTTAAAAAGGATATGCGACATAATATAGGCATAATTTGATGACATGTAAATTAGATTACAGTAACATGTGAAAAGGATAATATGCCTAAAATTTATAGTAAATAGGAAACTGTAACTGCACTTAGACATGAGATTAGATTACACTTGTGGTAGAAGTCTGCCCGGAACCGATGGCACATCCAGCATCCACAAGTGGTAAATATAATGTGAGGGGTTTGAGTGCATAAATAAAACATGTAATTGTGCTAAGACATGAGGTTAAGTCAACTTGTGGAAGAAGTCTGCGGCAAATCTAGCATCCACAAGTGTAGGCTTAACGTGAAAGGTCTAGCACACACACACACACACACACACACACACACACACATATATATATATATATATATATATGTGTGTGTGTGTGTGTGTAAATAGAAGGACTGGTAAACAACATTCACTGTAATTAATGGAAATAAATGGAATTGAAAGAAAGTTACAGCAGTAAAAAGGAATGGAATGAACGGGGAATGAAAATAACCTATTATAAATAATTTACATTAATAAGAATGTTGTATAATAGGTAGACTTGTCCTAGGGACAAGTGAAGATTATAACTTTGGTTACAAGAAACTAGCAAGGACATGCGATAACTAGTGAAATGAGATAAGTGGCATATAATTTTAAATTAAGTAACCAGTAAATGGGGAAAACTAAAACCAGTTGTTTGTAATAAGTAGAGAAAGGGGGGAATGTTTATAAAATGTAAGAAGTTGTACTTAATTATAAATTAAGTAATTTGTAAACTTTGGAAGTATGAAATCTGCTGATAAGAATAACATGTTTAGGCTTGTCCTAGGGACAAGTGGAAATTATAACTTAGGTTATAATAAACGATAAAGGGAATAGAATAAATTATGTAAGGGGGTAAGTTGTACTTAATTATAAATTAAGTTATTTACAAGAACAAGAATCTGAAATCTATGGATGAGGACAATATAAGTTATATTTATGGGAAGAGAAACTTATTAGTGGACCTTAGTTAAGAGAACGAAGTTAATAAGTAAACAACGATAAGTTGTGGTGATGGTGTAAAATGGAATTATGATTAAATGAGAAAGAATGAGGAAAACTTATGAAATGAAATAAGTTATATTTAATCATAAATAATAACAGACATGTTAAAAAGAAAACATGTGAATTGAGATATACTTAATTACATATTAAGTAGAACATGTTATTGTAACGATGAAATCAAACAAGAATATAAAGGGATTGTGGATTATAGACCTTGGATCACAATCTAGAGAATAACATGTTGTGGGCTTATTAATAAATTTAAAAGGGTTAAGTTATATGACTGAAACTAATAAGCAAGAGAAACTTGGTAACTTGAATAAGAAGTCAATGTGAACGAGGATAACCAAGTTAAATGGAAACCTAGTAAGGTAAAGCAAGCGCGTAAAAGAATGTTTAGACATAGGGTCCAATGACACATTAAAATGAGGCGCTTGGACCTGTTCGTATATTTGAGGGTGAATAACCCAATGGGGTAGATCATCGTGGTGTCATGAGGCACGAGGGGAGCACACATTCATCTGATTATCCAGTCGGCTCAGAAGGACTAGAAGGGGAAGCACACAGCTTCCCGAGACACGTAAGGTGCTCCTGGTAGTCCTTTATGCGGTGGCAGATGTTTAAGCTGTGCTTGTAGAGGTTGGGTATGCGCGTAACTTCTATATGGGTGGGTCTTGACTGTAGAAGTAGATTTTTAGTCAGAATGCTATGACAAGGTGACACTAGGGTGACTCGGCGATCGCCTCAACGGGGAGGCAGATGTCAGGATCAACAAGGATAGTAGATCGTCGGGTACCCGCCATTGACATCCAGTGGGATGCGAAAAGACTAGATCTAAACCCAATAAACCATTCACTATCAAGGTACGGTGGTTGAGGGGAGATGCCAACTTGATGTTTAGATTGTTTGTTAGGGGAAAGTCGCTTAGATCTTGTAGTTTTTACTAGTTGAGAGAGGGGCCAAGGTGGGGCCGTAGCCACCGGGAAAACAAACCCTAGGAATATTTGTATTTTGAGTCTCTTAAAGGCGGGTTTGTATAGATATGGAAAAACACCCGATCGAGTTCCGTGTTTCTTGTATAGCCCTGCCACAGAATTCGGTGCACATTATGTGCAGTTAAGGCATCAAATACGATTGACGATATGTACGTGGGACAGTTTAGATACATGCATGTCGGCTATGTATGGTGTATCATAGACTTGAGGGAATTACTCTGGTATGAAATTTGATTCAATCGACGGTGGCAGTCTGTATGCTTACGTAGCGTAGTAATGATAGATATATGTGGAACGTAACATTGTTATGCTGATAACCGTGCGTCACTCCGGAGTAGGATGAGGGACTGTGCCCATTTCTGTGGCATTACGGTGGAGACCGTGCGAGTGGGGTACCGTGGGGGGTACCTCAAATTGAGGGGTAGCTACATATATACTGCATTAGGTTAATCCACTGGGAAGTAAACATGTACAACGTGTGTGTATGCCTTGAGTGCTGTTAACCCAAGTAACCTAATAAATAAGAAAATGCGATTGAACGGTATATGTAGGATTATCCAAAGTATATAATTTAAATCCAGTCACCAGAACTTGTGTTCTGTCCCCTTACTCATAACATACTCGCAGGTTAAATTTGTGGCAGTGACATCATAGCTTTGGATACTGGGTAGGCAATAACACGGTAAGACTATACTTTGAGTATATTTTATTTATCCATTCCGTTGTGAGATATTTTCTAAGCTCTGACCTATTTTATGTCTTTGTCTTTCCTGTAGGATACCAGATCGAGCAATCCAACACCAGTTTCGATAGATTAGAATTTTGGGAAAAATTCGGTCTATCGGTATTCGGGTTGTTACATTTGGTATCAGAGCCTAGGTTTAGGATTCCTGTACAGATAATGAGTGAACATATTTGTATTTTTAAAATATAAATATATTTTACATATACTTAGATCCATAGAGGAATCTACTAAATAGAAAGAGCATAATATGGTAAGAAATGGGATGTTCGTTTTGTACACTAAAGGAATGAATATGGAAATCTGAGACCTTAAGTAATTTGGGTGGAAAGTGTACAATGTACTTTGTATGGAAGGAAGGTGAATCCCATATGATTTATATTTTGGGTTAGTGGGTTTGACAGTAAAATCTTATAAATTGGAAAAGGATAAAAAGAGAAAAATGGATTAGGACTATATATAGTTGAGAGAATTGGCCTTGGGAAGTTTCTAGAAAGGCCTAGAAAATTGGAAACCCGCATCGAGTCTAACCCTAATGTTAACTTTTAAGAACTTGAAATTGTAAAAGTTTTGGGAAATGGGTTTATGGTGTTTTCAAGTTTTAATCTTAAAAGTCATAATTTTAAAATATTTAAAGAAGTACATATTGGGTTTTAAAGTAAAATAGGGTATATTTTGGAAGCAATGCTTTCTCATGAAAATTTTATCTAAAGTAAAATTCTCTCAATAAAATATGCATATTATAGAGCATGTATAGCTCGCTAGTTTTCTTGTTATATTACATGAAAGGATTTAAAAGCAAAACTTTGAAAAATTTGCATTTTGTTGAAAACTGGAATTTCCCGTAAAGAAAGCTGTGATGTCTCTATTCTTTTGACAATCATTTTTGACAAATTGTTTTAACAAGAGAAAATTTTGTAGGGTGGACAAAATAAGTTGTAGAAATTAAGAATAGAGTTGATGTTTGCACCTTGTAGTAAGAAACTAAATTGACCTTATAGGAAAGAACGAATCGTAAACCCGATTGAGAAATAGTTGTCCGCATCTACTCCAGTTTGATGATTTGAAAAAAAAAATGATTTGCATTATTTAAGATAACGTGTTTTTATGGTTTGGCAAAAGTAGTTTTCACGAGGAAAATAAAATTTTGACACTTCTGATTTTTTAGAAGAAAAAAAAAATTAAATGAAAAGGCTAAACCGTATTTTAAAAGTATGGAGTAGGAAAGAATTAGTGCCTAGGGAAGACGGGAAAAGTTTTGAGGCTATGAAGTAAATAGCGAGAATTATCTTGGAAAAAAATGGAAAATTCCCGTAGAATGCGTAAGCATTGAAAAGCCTAGGGTGTTGCTTGAAATGACTGTTGGTACATAGCTAGAATTAGTTGTGACTACTAGATAGTAAAGGGAAAGTAAGCATTTAGATCCTGTTACTAATTTTCATATTAAGGGTAAAACCCGTTACTACATTTTTGTTGGGATCGTTCCATTATTTTTTTTCTTGTTGGATAGTTAGGGTAAAACTTAAACCTATCGTGGATACCATGGTTGGACTTTTCTATTTGAGGAGGACATAGCCTCGAGATTCTTGGCCCATAGCAGTAGCTATGTAGACTGTCTATTTTCCTGTTTTACTTGAAAGACTAGAAGGCTTATTTGAAATCTAAACCTAGATCTTATAATTAAATAAGCTAAGAAAAGGGAAATGGTTCAACTAAAAGGGAAACGACAAATTCAGTAAAGCATCAAACATGATAAATTATGAGAAAAGATGGATAAAGATAAAAATTTCCAATATAAGATGAAAAAGAAAATCAGTAACAAAAGAAAATTTTCTTATATGGGCTGTGTTTGGATAGGAAAATAGGGAATCTTCATAAATAGTTACATAAAACCCAAGTATGGTTGGAAAAGGGTACATAAAAGAAAAACGGAAGATGTGAAGTTTTCCGTTTTCCTCCCTTTTGTAACATAAGAAATCGAATTTAGAAAATTAGTTTTTTCTAAAATTCGAAAAATAAAGTATGGTTGGTAGCAATTTGATGTTCAAAATAATGCATTCATGTAGAACTGCCAGTATATTTAGGATGTGAGCATCATATTTTAAAAGGGTTTTTGAAAATTTTGCATACACATAGGAGGTATCGCTTAGGCATACATGCATTATTATGTTGTATTTCACTTTGCACAAGTGCACAATGGTTGCAAAAATTGGATGCACACATGATGGATGGATATTATGCGAGTGATTATTTGATTTTACCCTTATCAAATTTCAGGGACGAAATTTCCTAACGGTGGGAGAATGTAACATCCCGCATTTTTAAGATGATAAAATATAAGTAACTTAATTAAATAATTAGAATTAAGTAAAATGGACTGTGCCACTGCGTCTGTCTTAGAATTCTGCTCAAGACAGACACCTGGTTTGCATAAAACAGACATCGTATGAAGAAGCTATTAAGCCTAAAAGTTTGTATACGCGTAATATAATTATACATATACAAACAAACAAACAAACAAATATATATATATATATATAATTGAAAGCAACGATTGGAAGACCCAGGAGCCGAACCGCCCCATTCTGGGGGTCAACCCATCGGGTCGACCCTGGGTTGACACCATAAGAGGGGGGTCGACCCTGGGTCGACACCATAAGAAGGGGGGTCGACCCCTATTCAGATCTGGGTAGAATTAATTTTTGTGGACGTAGACTTGTTTCTTGACCAAATACGTTGCTGAACACCTATAAATAATCCCGTAGAGCCTACCCTAAGTCTCATATTTCTGAGACAACGCAGAAGCTCTGCCATTCCTCTTCCTCCTCAAATCTCTTCAGAAAATTCAGATTATTAGTTTAGGAAAATTATGAATCTAGATCTGGAGGAAAAGGATGAAAATCAATTAGAAGGTGTTCAGATCTCTTATCAAAGTGAGGTAATTTTCTTGATCTGGCCTATTTCAATTCTATTTTCATTTTTTCCTTTTAGTAAAAATTGTAGATCCGTGGTTGTTAGGTTCTGAATCCAATTAAGGGAAATACCATGAAATGCTAGATCTGGACTAGATCTAGGATTTGGAAAGTATACGGGGTGAGTGGATTTAAGTTATATCATTTTAGGTAATGATATATTATCGTTTAGCATTCCCCGTTATCATGAAATGTGAATTTGCCAGAATAATTAAAAGTGTTAAGATGTTGTTATAATAAGTTGAGATATTAATATGAGTATGTTGGAAAATTCATATGTTGAATCGGTTAAAGTGTTGAATGTTTACAGTTGAAAAACAAACTTGTTAGAATATGAGTAGCGACTACTGTTGTTATAATTACCTGATTCACTTGTGGCATATTATGCATTTGAATTATTAGATGTAGAGTTGAGAAAATGACATGTTAACTTGTTAGATTTGAACAATTACCTGATTAAATGATTACATGTCAGGATAGAATTAAATACGCGTTAAAAAGGGCATGCGACATAATATAAGCATAATTTGATGACATGTAAATTAGATTACAGTACATGTGATAAGGATAATATGCCTAAAATTCACAGTACATAGCACTTAAACACAAGGTTAGATTACACTTGTGGTAGAAGTCTGTCCGGAACCGCCCGAAATATCCAACATCCTGAAGTGGTCAATCTAATGTGAGGGGTACAAGTGCATGAATAAAATATGTAATGGTGCTAAGACACGAGGTTAAGTCAAATTGTGGAAGAAGTCCGCCCGGAACCGCCGGTAAATCCAGCATCCATAAGTGTAGGCTTAATGTGAGAGGTCTAGTGCATAAATATACACACGCATATACATACATATATATATATAGTAGGACTGATAAATAACATTAACTATAATTAATGAAAATAAATGGAATTGAAAGAAAGTTACAACAGGAAAAAGTAATGGAATGAACGGGGAATAATAATAACCTATTATAAATAAATTACATTAATAAGAATGTTGTATAATAGGTAGACTTGTCCTAGGGACAAGTGAAGATTATAACTTTGGTTACAAGAAACTAGTAAGGACATGCGATAACTAGTGAAATGAGATAAGTGGCATATAATTTTAAATTAAGTAACCAGTAAATGGGGAAAACTAAAACCAGTTGTTTGTAATAAGTAGAGAAAAGGGGGAATATTTCTAAAATGTAAGAAGTTGTACTTAATTATAAATTAAGTAATTTGTAAACTTTGGAAGTATGAAATCTGCTGATAAGAATAACATGTTTTGGCTTGTCCTAGGGACAAGTGGAAATTATAACTTAGGTTATAATAAACGATAAAGGGAATAGAATAAATTATGTAAGGGGGTAAGTTGTACTTAATTGTAAATTAAGCTATTTACAAGAACAAGAATCTGAAATCTATGGATGAGGACAACATAAGTTATATTTATGGGAAGAGAAACTTATTAGTGGACCTTAGTTAAGAGAACGAAGTTAATAAGTAAACAACGATAAGTTAGGGTGATGGTGTAAAATGGAATTATGATTAAATGAGAAAGAATGAGGAAAACTTATGAAATGAAATAAGTTATATTTAATCATAAATAATGAAAGACATGTTAAAAAAACATGTGAATTGAGATATACTTAATTACATATTAAGAAGAACATGTTATTGTAACGATGAAATCAAACAAGAATATAAAGTAATTGTGGATTATAGACCTTGGATCACAGTGTAGAGAATAACATGTTGTGGGCTTATTAATAAACTTAAAAGGGTTAAGTTATATGACTGAAACTAATAAGAAAGAGAAACTTGGTAACTTGAATAAGAAGTCAATGTGAACGAGGATAACCAAGTTAAATGGAAACTAAGTAAGGTAAAGCAAGCGCGTAAAGGAATGTTTAGACATAGGGTCCAATGACACACTAAAATGAGGCACTTGGACCAGTCTGTACATTTGAGGGTAAATAATCCCAACTAGGTAGATCATCGTGGTGTCATAAGGCCCGAGGGGAGCGCACATTCATCTAATTATTCTGTCGGCTCCGAAGGACTGGAAGGCGAAGCAAGCGGCTTCCTGGGATACGTAAGGTGCTCTTGGTAGTCCCATGTCCAATAGCAGATGTTTGGGCTGTGCTCGTAGAGATTGGGTCTTCGCGCAACTAATAGGTAGGTGGGCCTTGACTGCAAAAGTAGATTTGCAGTCAGAATGCTGTGATGAGGTGACACTAGTGTGATTCAGCGATCGCCTCAACGGGGAGGCAGAGGTCAGGACCAACAAGGATAGTAGATCGTCGTGTACCCGTCATCGACAGCCAGTGGGATGCGAAAAGACTTAAGCTAAACCCAATAGACCATTCACCTTTCACTATCAAGGTACGATGGTTGAGTGGAGACGCCAACTGGATGTTTTGATTGTTTGTTAGGGGCAAGTCGCTTAGCTCTTGTAGTCTTTACTAGTTGAGGGAGGGGTCGAGGTGGGGACATAGCCACCATGAAAACAAACCCTAGGAATATTTGTAGTTTGAGGCTCTAAAAGGCGGGCCTGTACAAATATGGAAAAGCTCCCGATCGAGTTCCGTGTTTCTTGTATAGCCCTGCCATATAATTCGGTGCACATTATGTGCGGTTAAGGCATCGAATACGATTAACGATATATACGTGGGGCAGTTTAGATACATGCATGTCGGCTCTGTGTAACAACCCGGAAAATCAGAACCAATTTAAATTTTTTATTTTTAAATTTTTTAATGAATTTTTAATATTTAAAATGATTTGTTTTAAATAATAACGACTAGAAATTTATTTTAAATAGAATTAGAACGTATAAATTTATTTAAATCAAAATTAGAATATAAATATTTATTTTAACTATAAAAGGAATTGGAAATGGTGCGGTAGTTAGAAAATTCGGTTTCAAATTTCAAATGAATGCACAGGATTCAAAATAAACCGGATTTCGGTAAAACCAAAAATATTTGAATCTGTTTGAAAATATCTTTCCAAGGAATGTGTAAAATCCAGATTTCGTTGCGGGAATAAAAAGTTATGTCCAGTTGAAAATTCAGAATAGTCGTTATGGAATTTATATATATTTTAATATACAAAAATAGCAATTTTGCAAGCGACCTCCTTTTTCGATGAGACCACTTTTGTTGGATCCAGAATGTCAAATTATTGCTAGATTCCAATTTTCATAATTTTTGGAATCAGTATGTGAGTGTGGTGAATTTAAAGGTGTTTGGTTAATTCAGTTTGAATTTAATCGACTGGGAAATGACCATTTTTTAAACAATCTCCAAATTTGACGAAATTAGTTTTGTTACGACCGTATCGTCAAAAGATAGCTAGATTTATTTTTCTGGAATTTTCGGAGCCAGTTGTGGCCCCTGTTAATTAAAATGTGCATTCAAATTCAATATATATTGATTTAAATTTTAATTTAAATGAAAACTGATCGTAACAGTCGAATTGGCCTGCCAGACATATCCCATTGTGTCCGGAATGGGGGTAATTAGTTCAGGACGTTAGTCGTTGGGTCTCGTTTGGAGGTCAAAATTAAAAGTCAACTTTGGAGGAATTAAATAATACAATTAAATTATTATAAAACCCTATAATTCCCTTTCCCTCCCCCGATATCTCTCAGATCTGAAAAGAATGAATAAAAAAACCCCGTAGACCATCGTAGTTCCCCGGTCACCCCCCAAGCTCCGACGCGCTGGCCTCCCCGCCGCTGGCGCGACGGCGCCGTCCCCCTCTGGTCCTCCTCCCCCTTCCTACGCCTTTCTTCTCTCACTCAGGCGCGAATCCAATGCCCTAGCTAACCAACCCACCGCCAGCCACCCCCTGGCCAACAACCACCTGTCGCGACACCTTCGCCCCCACTAAACACCAACGCCATCCTCCACCCCCTCATCTCCATTGTAAGTTTCTTTTTATTTTATTTTATTCATTATTTATCTTTATTTATTTAATGTAAATAGGTTGTAAAAGGATAAAAATCAGTTTTTATATACATTATGAAATCGATAAAGATGAGTTTTTTAAATTAATAAAGATGAGAATTTCAAATTAATAAAGATGAGATTTTTAAATCGATGAAGATGAGATTTTTAAATTGATAAAGAAGAGATTTTTAAATCGATAAAGATGAGATTTTTAAATTAATAAAGATGAGACTTTTAAATCAGATTAGATTATATTTTTAGATATGAAAAGATAGGATTTTAAAAAATGAAAAGATACGAGTTTTAAAAAGGAAAAAATATGGAAAACTGAATTATAAAAATATGAGTTTTATAATATAAACATCAACATAAAAATTTGATTTTTATAATATAAACATCAACATAAAAATATGTTTTTATAATATAAACATCAACATAAAAATATGATTTTTATAATAAAAACATCAACATAAAAATATGATTTTTATAATAAAAACATCAACATAAAAATATGATTTTTATAATATAAACATCAACATAAAAATATTATTTTTTATAATATAAACATCAACATAAAAATATGATTTTTATATATGTAGCGAAGAAAAAATATGTTTTTTATGTATATAGCGTTAAAATAAAAATGTGATTTTTATTTATATAGTAACAAAATAAAATTGTGATTTTTATTTATAAAGTAACAGAATAAAACTGTGATTTTTAATATAAAAATCGTGTGAAACAGATTGCGATGGAACTGGTGGAAAACAAATCCAAATCTGAACCGTTCAAAAAATAAATCTGGAGGAGTGGATCTCAAATGCGAGAACTTCTCACTTTAATTTATTTTCTAGTTAAACATATATACTAGGATGCAGACGGTGCTTAGTAGCACCCGACACCTTTGTTTGAAACCATGTTTGTTTGGTTGATTAGATTATTTGTTTGAATTTGGTTGTTTTGGTGAAACTAATTGATTAGAATTTGGTTTGTACATGGCATAAGCCATTATTAGGTGAGGGATAAGGCTAGACCTTATTCCGGTTTTAGTATCGCGCCGTTATGCTGCCGAAATTTTCTAAAAAGGTTAGAACAATAAAAATATCATTTTTATTGTATAAATGAACTGTATAAAATATTCATGAGTTGAAATAAATATTTATAGTTAAAAATATAATTTTTAACGTGTATATAAATATAATAAATATTCATTTACAAGTCAGACGATTTGTTTATGTACACAAATTTAACTGATATTGATTGGGACGATATATTTTACACATCGCCCAAACAAATAATAATCAGTGTTTGTTGTTTAAAAACCCCACATGGGTATTAGGGTGATATTGGACATACACTAATCCCAATATTTAGTTGTATGTCAATCGATGGGTTGACAGACTGTGGTAAGCGTTGATTATTTATATTTAATGCTTATGAAGTTGTGTAATGCACACTAGATGATGGTTGACTATGTTTGATTATTGTTGTGTCCATGTGTGTATGAAATCCATATAAATAAAATTATATGGTAATTGACTATGTCTGATTCCGATTCGGAAAGAACGAATATTTTAAATTAACGAATATTCTAAAATGACGAATAAGGAATATTTTAAAATAACTAATATTTTAAAATAATGTTCAGTAATGGATCAAAATATGATTTTGATGTCTGATTTGGGATGGACACGAAAATATTTAAATATATATAGCCGTGTTGATTAGATTAACGCCTTTTTTACGTGAACGATATTTATATTGATTTTATTCATTTTTATAATGAATATCGAAAAGGAAATTATTTCAAAATATGATATTTTGAAAATATTATCATTTATATATTATAACGATAAGGAGAATTCAATTATGATTTAAAATTGAAAATGAAGCTAGAATCGTTTTTAAAACTAATTTAAAACAATTTATAAAATATGTTTTAAATGGAAACCAACGAAATATATAATATATATATTATATATATTTAATGGCCTGAATAGAACGCGCCGCGCCGCAGCAGTTCGCGAATTTTGACCACTGACTTTGAATGGACATTACGGGAGATCCGACTGTTGGATTCTCCTAAAACTGGAACCATTGGGTTTGTATCGAAAAGAGCTTTCCAACGAATATAAGGAATTTGAAATCTAACGGTTGGATTTGGAATTATGTCCAAATCAAATTCGGAAAAGGTCGATGTAAGTGCAGTTCGATGGCCGTTTATGGAAATCGACTGTACGGGCCTTGATAAAATTATTAAAATATTAATAATTTGTGTAAAATCATAATAAATGATTTGAAAAGAATTTGTGGGGAAAATTCCAAGTTTGTAAAGATAAAAATATATTTTTATCAAAATGAACTAGCTATGAACTAGAATTATAATCCAATATTTTTAAATAAATAAATTGGATTTGAAATGGTTTTAAAAATAACCAGAATTTCCAATATATGAATTGGAATGGATTTGAATTGAAATTATCTTCGGAATATTTCGATATTGGATTCCGTGATTATACGTATATTGTGGAGGAATTTGGAAGATATATATCGTTATTCCTAATACGATATTTGTTGATTTTAGAATTTGATACTGAATATGAACCGATATAATTTCTATTCAGAGCCTTGTATTTAGTATTGAATTGGATTTTGGGTTTGTCGTGAATGGTGCCTTCATTAACACTATTCTTAAACCCAGTTAAGGAAATAATAAATCTTTTAATTTAGATTTAGTTAAGTTTTCCAGTTAATTAACATTTATTTGGAATTGAATAAAAGAATTGGATTTTGGGTTTGCCATGAATGGTGTCTTAAATAACACTATTCTTAAACCCCGTGTGAAAAGAATAAATCTTTTAGTTAAGATTTAAAGAAGAATTACCAATTAATTAACATTTAATTGGAACTGAAAATGGAATGTGAATTGGGTTTATTGTGAATTGTGGCTTTAACGACATTCGTTCTTTATCCCGATTTACAGTGAAATGTGATTTGAAATTTATAAATCTTTTTATTAAGATTTAACGGGAATTTTCCAAAGTAAAGTTTTCCAATTTAATATATTAAATTGGAATTGGATGGAATTCGACTGGTAATAATCGAAGTGAGATTCTATGGAGGAAGACTTTTAATATATATGGAATTTAAAAGGCTTTGTCGTTATTCCATTTATATTATTAGTCGGATACAGAAATTGATATCAATTATATATTGATCTATTTTCCATGAAGATTCTATAATTAACCGAATGTGATTTGGGTTTATCATGAACTGTGTTTTAAATGACACCAGTTCTTTAACCCAGTTAAAGACAAGATTGCATGTCTAACATTGTATTTCGAACTGTATGGTTGATCTCTGCTAAATATATATCTGTTTGGTGGCATAGAATTTATTCTCTTGCTTAACACCCTTCTCTAAGACGTACGAGCTTAGAGGTTATATATCGGTAGAAATCAATAGTACAGTGTAGATTGTCGATGCGACATGTTTATGTTTCCAAAGTTAAATAATCATTAATATTGATTTTTAGAAAGATTAAAACCAAGTGGAGTTTTAATGAATCTTTAATTAGATTGAAAAGAGAATGTGATAATTTAAATTATCAAATTCGGAAAATGATTGAGAATGGAGTAGCACCAGTTTTACTCCAGGCGACAGCTAAATCTTTAATTAGATTTGAACGTGGAATGGTAATTAATTTTACCGATAACACCATGGTGTTTAATATGGAGTACGACTAGTTTTTCTCCATGGGATGAATAGGTTAGGATTGGGAAATTAAACATATGATTACTTCGGTAAGGTGCGCTAATCCCGACAAGTTTGGATAAATCTAAATTTGGTTTGAGTAGATATCCAAAGGAAGAGTAAAAAATAAATTTAGAATTTATCTTTGATAAAATTAATGGGAATCTTTCCCAAAGGATATGAATATTTAAATAAAAGAATATTCAGAATTGGAATGAGGCGTATGTTGTGTTTTTATAGCACTTATTTATTTTATACGCGAGTTATTCGGAAAGCCCGGGTTTATACCCATTCTGAATAACTGATTCGACAATATGTCGACGATAAAGACGGTGGTTGAAGACCGGAGGTCTTCACATCGTTTCGATGATTACTGATGTCTTGATTGGGCTGTACACCCAAGACAAGGTAATAAGTGGTGATCGTCCAGACATACTTGGAGGTCGACCGGATATGCGAGGACCTCTCTCCTGTATTGGACATATAGGATGAGGAATAAGGTGCCTCCAGTTTTGTTCATACCCAGAACGAACCAGTAAATGGATGTGTGTCTAACGTTGGATTTTATTCTGTATTGATTGATCTCTATTAAATATATATCTGATTGGCGATGGAGAATTAATCTCTTGCTTAGCGCCCTTCTCTGAGATGTACGAGCTCAGAGATTATATATCGATAGACATCAGTCGCATGGCTTGAATTGCATGTGTGGCATGCTGAGATTCAAATGATCAAGGCTTCTATTGAAAAGCAGTCTTGTAGTTGATGATCAAAGCACGACTTTAATATAGCATAGCTTTGTGTAGCGTTAATTCGTGAGCCTCACACCCTGGTATGAACCAGAAACGGGAGAGGACAGTAAGGAGGGCAATGCGTTTCCTTCTAGCTAGGAGTGGTGTCAGGGTTTTGTAAGCCCAGACCTTTTACTTATATTGATGATGGATAACGAGGCGCCTCAGATATATCGGTTACTATGGATTCGATGGATATTGAGTCATCTGGCTCATAGACGCCCCATAAGGCGGGGAAATGCATGTTTAGGAATTATGAATCCACCTTGCACTTAGTGTGGATCGACCCTGCATGTTACCTAGGGTTACCCAGAGTGTGTAGTCCTGAGACATTGGCTAGAGTGTCTCAAAGCAGAAGGACGATCCAATTTCGTGACGGATATATGGTACCCGTGCGGTCTATGATTGGTACATTTATATTTGAAGTTGTTTTATACACTATGCACTTATAATAGTCACAAATGATTTGTTTTAAAAGTACCAAGCATGTTTGGCTATTATAAGGGAAAACCCTATCCTCCGGCTTGCGTTGCATTGTGAGATGGGACCTGGGTCTTATAATACCTTCATTTTTCCAAAAAGCATTGCGCTGTTTGTATTATGCACTGGTATTCTTGGGAGGAAACCCGTTCCGTGTTATACGGCATGGTCTCTTGATTTACCAAATTTTAAAATAAAGTTTTAAATAATTGTTTTAGTTCTCACACCCGTCACATGACTGATCTAGAGTTTATTGTTTTAACCTAAACTCTGGGTGCCCCTATTTTCCATACGGGAAGCTAGTAGTTTTGGTTTTGCAGATATTATATTCATAGGTCCTGGTTTACAGGTGGAGCTATATTCGGAAAGCTCTATATCCATGTATCTCTTTCAGTTGTGTTTTGTATTATTTTCCGCTGCACTGTAATTTGTAAATCTCTATTATTTATCAAATGTATATTATTTGTTCATACTCTGTATATTCTTGTACTCTGATGTAAATTGATGTAATAAGCAATAAAATGTTCTTCTGTTTATGTTCTGATTTGTCGTGTTCTTAGACAATCCGTTCTTTCTCTTCTCTTCGAAGAGCGGGGAAGTTCGGGTCGTTATACTCTGGGTGATGTATCGTAGACCTGAGGGCATTACTCTAGTATGAAATCTGATTCGATCGATGGTGGTAGTCCGTACGCTTACGTAGCGTAGTAATGATAAATATAAGCGGAACGTGCGAGTGGGGTACCATGGGGTGTATCTCAATATTGAGTGGTAGCTACATATATAATGTATTAGGTTAATCCACTGGGAAGTAAATGGGTATGACGTGTGTGTAAGCCTTGCGTGCTGTTAACCCAAGTAACCTAATAAGTAAGAAAACGTGATTGAACGGTATAGGTAGGATTATCCAAAGTGTATAATTTAAATCCAGTCACCAGAACTTGTGTTCTGACCCCTCCTCATAACATACTCGGAGGTTAGATTTGTGTCAGAGAGATGATAGCTTTGGATATGGGTTAGGCTGTATTATTAATACGGTAAGACTATACTTTGAGTATATAATATTTTATCCATTTCGATGTGAGATATTTTTTGATCTCTGACCTATTTTGTGTCTCTATCTTTTCTGCAGGATACCAGAGCAAACCAGCAAGAATTTCGATAGATTAGAATTTTGAAAAAAATTCATTCTGTCGGAATTCGGGTTGATACATTTCAAATCGACCGTAAGCCACACAGGTCCGATCGAAAACGGAAGAAATCCTCGAATCGTTATGAGGTACAGCATGCCAGAACTGAACACAAAAGAACATTTCATTATTATTACAACAATTTTACATCATAGTACAAATAATTTATTCACAACGGAAAAATATCACAGAGTATTAAATTACAATATAGCGGAAACACAAAAATATAAATACATTTAGCGGAAGAGCACGAAGTAATTCAGGGTTTAACTCCATCCATAATCTAGGATCCTGTTTTAGAATTATATGCAAAACCAAAACTACTAGCTTCTCATGTGGAAAATATGGGCACCCAGAGTTTTTGTGGGAAACAGTAAACTCCACGTCAGTCATGAGACTGCTATGCAAACCAAAACAGTTTTTATACTTTATTTTAAAGTCAGGTAAATCACAAGACCACGCTGTTAACCCATAAAATATGTTTTGGAGAACCATGAGAATGTTTTGGTTAATTTATGATTTTAGGTCGTTAGGATATTTAGGCCGTCGTGTCCTTTCTAACTCGATGAATTCATTAACTCACATATAGGTTCTAGGTCTCTATGGCATCTTAGGTCGTTCAAATAATATGTGATGTTCACAAAGAGCTCTGTCTCGTTCGAGCATCTTAGGTTGTCAAGGCATCTTGGTCTGCTCAGAGGCTAGCCTGCAGGGGTCTTGAACCGATAGCTCGTTAAAGGTTTTAGCCCATTTCACTAAGGCCCAAACCACATCAGCCTAGTTGAGCCCGATCCAAACATGTTTGGGTCGTTCTGCCTTATCCAAGCCCACTCCGCATCCTTTAGCTCGCATTACCTTCAAATAGAACGAGTTGAACCACTCCGTCTTGTTTTGCTCGTCCTGCCTTACTTTGGATCGTGTAACATTTTCTCCAACCCGCTTATGACCTAAAACAAGAGCACAATATTTACATAACTGCCACCTAGACCGAACTTCACCTATAAATACCTCCCCACCCCCACCCCCACATTCCTTCATGAGGGGGATGGCTTCCATGGCCATGAAGTGCTGCTAAAATCTTTCTTCAACCATTTCTAAGAGTTCTAACACTCATCAAGTGAAGATCGAACCATCAATTAATCATGATCTCCGTCAAATTCATCTAAGAGGCTTAAGACTTGAAGATTCATCATCCAAGTTCAAGCATCTAGAGAAAGCCTTCCAATTCTTCTCTAATCACACCACATCTCCATAGAATATTCTATTCGTTCATTATTTTTGAGGAATTCAAATGGGATTTTTATGTAAGAAAGTGATTGAGCATATTGTAAGGGTGAAGTTTACTTTGTAATCTACATATTGATAATGAAACCTCTTATGAAAGTGGACGTAGATCCTCATTGGATCGAATCACTATAAAAACTTTGTGTTCCTACTCTTATGCTTTTAGTACATCTTTGATTGTGGCCTCACACTACTTTTCCTTACTGAGTTGGTGAAGTGCACTCCATGCACCGTTGGTGTTGAAGACAAATTTCGACTTCAACATTGGGCGCCCATCATGGGGCCGCGTTCACATTTCCTACATCTTTTTGCGCCTTGCCACTAAAATTCTAAGTTGCATCCTTCTTCAAAGTTATGGAAAAATCAAAAAGACTACTAGCAAAGCCGTGGTGGAAGCCGACGATGTTCTCAATGAGGAGACGCCACTCGCAAACCGCTTTGAAATGGGCAAAAATTCAGAAAGCGAGGCCGGTGTCACCAGAAACTAGTTAAGAATTGCCATTGCCAACGCCAACGTTAACAACCGGATGGATGCCTCTACTAAAATGATGATGGAAAAAATTGACGCCATCCTTAACGCTCGGTCATATCCGATTCCTCCGAAAGTGCATGTAGATCTCGAAGGTAACTTGCCCTCTTCTGATCATGACCATAACAACAACGTGGAAGTTGGTTATGATGGGCAAGTGACAGAGATGGAGCTAATATTTAAGAATCGAGATCAAAAGCTAAAAGCCATTCTGAAATGAATACCCGAAAGGTCATTAACCCTGTCACAGGGGCATCGTCTCGATGAGAAGGCAAAGCACCTCAGCTCTTTAATCACAACCGTATCCCTGGACAAACGTTAGGTAAAGAGCTCAGCTTCGCAGATCATCATAGCACCGAAGAATACATCTCGTACATTATAGAACGGGCCATGAAAATGAATCAAGCTAGTAAAGACGATGAAAGGGAATGAGACTTCTTTCCTAATAGGACTCCATTCACCAAGAGAATCCTCAGAGCAGAGTGTTCGAGGAAGTTCAACCCACCAACTCTGCCCCGTATAACGGAATTGTTGACCCGGACTATTTCTTGTTCAAATATGAGTGGCATATGAGTGCGGTTAAGGCAACGAATGAAATGAGATGCACGTATTTCCCTCCCTACCTAGAAGGAGCTGCGTCACTCTGGTTCAAAGTTCCTCCAAAATCTATAGATCGGTTCTCCGATCTAACCAAAAAGTTCAAAGAGCAATTCCGCTCATACGCTACCAAGGCCAGTGACGCTATAACGCTCTCTGCCATGAAACAAAAGTCAGGGGAAACTGTCAAAGCCTTTCTTAGTCGGTTCAACATCTCTTTATCTGAAGTAAGGAACCCAAAGCCACGCATAGTCCTCATGGCCCTACTTGATGCTATAGACAAAACGAGTGAATTCAGAAGGTGGCTAAAGATGAAAGAACCGACCACGCTCGATAAATTCTATAAAAAAGCAGAAGAATACATGAGGGTAGAAGACAATCCTGTGCCCCTTCAGATCATTGATAGTATCCCACTTCTTGGGGCTACCGCAAGTGCAACCGTGCAATCCAACCAAAAGAGTATTCAGGGGCAGAAGCAAATCAATGATGGAAACGACAAGAAGGATGTTAAGAAATCTCGCCTTTTCAATCCATCAAAACTAACTCCTTTGAACGACACTACTGAAAAAATCTATATGGCGACCAAAAACTCTGAGGAATATGCAGAGCCAAACCCAATGAGGATAAGCAACAAAGCATCAAACTTGGGAAAATTCTGCAGGTTTCACAACCAACCTGGTCATAACACCAACGAGTGCTGACACTTGAAGAATCTCATCGAGGAATTGATCAGGAAAAACAGGTTACAACAATATGTAAAGAATCCGCAGGCTTTGAATCCTTCTACAATTCCTCAGGGGCCTGAAGAATCAAATGATCAATCCGATCCAAACAATGTGACTTTTATCCAAACTAATCCGAGACTGATCGTCAACTAATAGTTGTCAAGGGTGCTCTAACTTGTGAGACTTGGAATGAGCCATTAACATTGCTATATCCTTATTCTATGATCTACTTATTGCCTTAGTTTATGCTTTACCTCACATTTTTACTTTATGTTGCATTCAAGACTTATTGTAAAACAGTCTGTAATAACCTGCAGGCGATACACTGAACTTAAGCCCTGCAATTAATAGCATGTATGTTCGAATGGGTTACTCAATTGCGAAGTTACTTGCTAAATCGAAACTTTTGTAGAAAAGTTGATGTCATATTGCAAGTTAGCTGTCGGGTGCTTACTCCTGAATCATAGCGACTTTAACAATGCTGGTTCAAGGGCTAAATGCTGTAAATTCCAAACATGCACGAATGTAGAAAATATGGGAAAAACCCTACCTTGGAAAATAAACGAAAAAGTCATTATGATTCAAACAGTGAGCAAGTACCATGACAAATAAATGAAAAACTAAGACATTCATCAAAGAGGGCACCTCCCTGGGTGAGGAGTACAAAGTTTCTACCCCTAAACTAGAATAACTTGCTGAGTCAAGCATATGGTAAAGGGACTTATTGCCAGCCCACGAAATGGTAAAACAACCAATTCATGACACTTGCGTAGCATCTGAAATCTCAGATGCGAAAATTGTCAAACTATTCGCGTAACATCTGAAATGTCAGATGTGAAGAATAAAGAAAATTCCTTTTGTAGCATTTGAAATCTCAGATGCGAAAAGTGCCGAACTATTCGCGTAACATCTGAAATGTCAGATGTGAAGAATAAAGAAAAATTCACTTACGTAGTATCTGAAATCTCAAATGCGAAAAGTGCCGAATTATTCGCGTAACATCTAAAATGTCAAATGTGAAGAATAAAGAAAAATTCACTTATGTAGCATCTGAAATCTCAGATGCGAAAGGTGTTAACTATTCGCGTAACATCTGAAATATCAGATGTGAAGAATAAAGAAAAATTTGCTTGCATAGCATCTGAAATCTCAGATGTGAAAAGTGCCGAACTATTCGTGTAACATCTGAAATGTCAGATGTGAAGAATAAAGAAAAATTCACTTACGTAGCATCTGAAATCTCAGATGCCAAAGGTGTTGAACTATTCGCGTAACATCTGAAATGTCAGATGTGAAGAATAAAGAAAAATTCACTTATGTAGCATCTGAAATCTCAGATGCGAAAAGTGTCAAACTATTCGCATAACATTTGAAACGTCAGATGTGAAGAATAAAGAAAAATTCACTTGCGTAGCATCTGACATCTCTGATGCAAAAAGTATTGAATCCACTCATATAAGTCAATAGCGTGATAATGTCTAGGACCAACGATTAACCTAAGCTGACAGGTTAGCTTTTAAACGATCATCACAATTTTGAATTATAATACTATGATGTGCAAGCAATATTTAGTGAGTTTTGGTCCACCAAGTAAGATGGACCCAAACTGGCATTTAGTTTAACGCAAGTCAAATTTTATTATAGTTCTTTACTAACTAACCCGTTTTCAATATGGACGATTGATAACGAGTATAAGTCTGAAATTATGTAAAATTTGCCTTCAGTACAGAATAGGAAGCGCAAGACATACAGATTCAAAGTCAGGCATAGAAAATAATTTTTGACAAAGGTTTGAAGTGCGCCAAGCAAAACACAATTACGTCACTACATCATAGGTCCAATACGGGGACATTGGACACAAAATATTATAAGTGTATTAAGCGAGGATCGGCACTCGCATATACAACCGGTCTAAAACGATAAAGCATAAAGGGTAAACAGCAAAAGACGGACAAGAAAACCACTTCCTTCCATCAGTGAATCATTCCCACCTTGAGCGGGAGAAGAAGTACCAGTCACCTCTGCCTTACCACCGAGACTTGAGAGTTCAGCAATGATCTCATACTGAGACCTAAGGGCTTTAATGAACGTGGCCTTGTTCTTCTCCAAGGTGGTGATGAACTCGATGTTCTCCCTATTCAATCTCTGGAGCTCGCATGCAAAGGTGTTCCAGGCTCCTAGTTTGCGCTCATAATAATTACCAATTTCATCAAGGCATTTGCCCGTCCAAGTCATGATAGAGTCAAGTTCCACCAGTAAATGATTCCTCACGATGTCCAAATCTTCCGAGACTGTGCGACTATCAGACGAATATATATCCAAGCTAGATTGTTCAAAGGTCACTCCTTGAAGACACCAACCTTCAAAACGTTCAGCAAGCTCGGAAGTATGTGGTTTGGAAGCATCGCTAGGTTTGTCTATGATGGTTTTTAGCTCGGCCAGACTGGGGCCAACAGGGATGGATTCAGTCTCCACCACGGGAGATTCTCCAGTCTGCGATGCTTGCAAGCTAACCCCTCACTTGAAGTTGTTACATCCCGCTACATAGCATTTTGACTATGACAACTATACATAAACGTACATATTATTATCTAACCTTGTTTTGCAGGAAGCCATTTGACAAACAGATTCAAGAGCACAATAAATGAAGAATAAATATGTTATAAAGATCTGTTAATCTTAGATATTAATGTTAAAGTCTTCCTTAATGATCACACACACACATTTTATATGTATATAGCTTTTCTTATATAAATTAAGCAAGGAATAATCTGATAACAGAAAACAGACGTCTGGTCTGAAAATTTCAGACGTCTGTTTGCTGAAATAGATTGTTTTCAAAAGACAATATTCAGACGTCTGTTTCATATATTTCAGACGTCTGAATTTAGTCAGAAACGTACTGTTTCCTTTCGGCTTTAAAATTCAAACTATAAACAAACATCCGAAAATTATTCTCAAACATCTGATTCTGAAAGGTTGCAACTTTTATGAAGAGTCACAACCATTTTTCTTCGTCAAAACCTTTCATGATCAGTTGTATCTTTTTATATATTATAAATAGAGGGTTGATTAATTGTTTCAATCACCAATTCTTATTTCAATTCTATCTTATATTCTCAAAGCTCTCTGAATTCTAAAAACTATCTATTTTCATATTTGAGACCTTTTAACTTCCATATTCCTTCACGTACTTCACAATTATCATCAAGGAAAGGCTATAGGAAGGGTGTACTTAATATTAGACAATCTGTGTTATCAAGAACACAAAAAGAGTCAATAATTATTCTGTATTAGCAAAGTCCTCTTCAGTGGTTGAGGCAAGAAATCCCGTTCAGTGGTTCGGGTAATTGTGAACCTATTCCTCCGGGTGAAGTGAGGGTTTTAGTGTTAGTGAAATACCAGAAGTGAGTCTAGGACTGGACGTAAGACAGTGGTCCGAACCAGTATAAATCGACTGTGTGATTTACTGCTTACTACTCTACTATATAGATATTATATCCTATATTCCATTCTATACGATCCTACCGCTGCATAGCCTCTTACAATTGGTATCAGAGCAAGGCCATCCTATAACCGTAACACCGTTATTTGATATTTTGATAAAATGGAGAATAACCCAAGTACTAGCTCAACTACTTTTGTCGAAGGACAATCCACTCAAAGGCCACCACTATTCAACGGACTACACTACAACTACTGGGCTACAAGAATGAGAATTTATATGCAAGCAAATGGTTTTAGTGCATAGAATGCAACTCAAAAAGAGTTTACAGCTCCTACTACTGAATATGCAACTTGGACAACTGTTCAAAAATATGAAGCAAATGCAAATGCAAAAGCTATGAACATGCTATACTGTGCCCTAGATCGAAATGTATCCAATCGTGTTAGCATTTGTACATCAGCTTATCAAATATGGGAGTCGCTAAAAATTATTCATGAAGGAACAAATAAAGTCAAACAAACTAAAATTTCAATGCTCAAAAATTAGTTCTAGAACTTCAAAATGAAGCAAAATGAAACTATCAACGAAATGTACTCAAGATTCCAAGATATCTTACATGCATTGATAGGACTTGGAGAAAAATACAGTGACTTTGACATTATTTCAAAAGTACTAAATTCTTTAACTGACGATTGGGAAAAAAAGTACTAGCCATTGAAGAAGCAAATGATTTATCAGCAATGAAACCAGAAGAGCTAATAGGAAATCTTATGTCTTATGAAGTAAACCTTCAAGCAAAAAGAGAACTAGCTCAAGAAAAGAAAATTGTGGCCTTTCATGCTAATAAAGAGGAGTCTGAATCAGAAGACGAAGATCTAGCTTTTATTGTCAAAAACTTTAAGAAATTTCTGAAATATAGAAAAGGAAATTTCAAAAAGAATATTTCAAATAAGCCTTCATTTTCAAGACTAGAATGTTTCAATTGTCATAAGAAAGGTCACATGGTAAAAGATTGTCCAGAAATGAAAGAAAATCAAAAGAACTTCAATAAAAGCAAGAAAGAAAAATTCAAGAAGAAAGCCTTTTCTGTTACATGGGACGACTTAGACTCAGATTCATCAAGCAGTGACAGTGATAGTGATAAAGAGCAAGCAAATGTGTGTTTTATGTCACAAGAATTTGAGGTAACTGAATTATCTTATGAAGAACTAATAGATGTTAATGCTAAACTTTTAAATTTAATAAAAACTCTAAAGAAAAAGATTAAAGAAACTCGTGAAAATCAGAATAAAGCTGAATTCGAAAGAGATATGTTAAAAGATGAAAAGATAATTCTAGAAGAAGAACTTGAAAAAGTTCAAGAAACTCTTACGAATTCAGATAGTCAGCTTTATCTTTTGAGTCAAGAAATTGAAACTCAAAAGACGAAGAATAATGAAATTAGTTCTGAAAATCATTTGTTGAAAATTAGAGTAAAAGAATTAGAATTAGAAAACAAAAGTATTCAAACTAAGTTAGAAAACATTTCAAAAAATGTTTCAAATTTTAAAAAGGGTAGAGAAAATTTAACAAGAATCATAGAAAATTCTCAACCCTCTTCAAACAAAAATGGTTTAGGATTCAAAAATGAATTGAAATTTCCTCCAAAGAAAAATACAAAGTTTAGGAGGAAAATTAATGCAAAACCGAAATCCACAAAAACAATTAATAAAATTAAGATATGGGTTCCAAAAACTAACAATAGTTTGATTAGGAAGAAGCACATTAACTCATTTATGGAATCTGTGCATAATAATGAAAATTATTTATATAAAAGGGATATTAAACCCAGTTGGGTTTGGCTTCCTAAGACCTAACTCTTAGGACCCTATCAAAAAGTCGGTACCAATGTGCTTATTAATATTTTTTGCAGGTATCACTTAAAAAGAGAAAATGGATATTAGACAGTGGTTGCTCAAAACATATGACCAGAGACAAAGATATGTTAACAAATATATCATACTTTAACGGCGGCTCAGTTACCTTCGGAGATAATTCAAAAGGATTTATCCTCGGCAAAGGAGATGTGTGCAACTATGGTATTTCAAATATTCCTCTTATTACTATTGTTTCTCTAGTTAAAAATTTAAAACATAATCTATTAAGTATTAGTCAATTATGTGACAAAGGTTTTAAAATAACTTTTTCTGAAAACAAATGTAGTATTTTTGACAAAAATCAAAATATTATTTTTGAAGGAAATAGAGATAGGAATATTTACGTTTTAAATATGAAAGTAAATAATAACAAAGAAATGTGTTTGATTGCTAATAATAATGATTCTTGGTTATGGCATAAGCGTTTTTGTCATATAAACTTTAAACTATACAAAAACTTTCAAAGAGTGAGTTAGTAAGAGGTCTACCCAAAATAAATTTTAAAATAAATAACTTATGCGAAGATTGTCAGATAGGTAAACTAACTAAATCCTCCTTCAAATCAAAAAGGGTCATTTCAACTCTACAGCCATTAGAACTATTACATATGGACTTGTTTGGACCTACTCAAATACAGTCATTAAATCATAATCGTTATGTATTTGTTATAATTGATGATTTTTCAAGATATACTTGGACTATGTTTTTGAAAAATAAAAGTGATACTTTTGATCATTTCAAAGATTTCATTAAAAAGATTCAAAATTCTAAAAATTTAAAAGTTAAAAATATTCGGAGTGATCATGGTGGTGAATTTGAAAATGAATCTTTTGAAGTATTCTGTAAAAAGAAAGGAATAAATCATAATTTTTCTTTTCCTCGAACTCCACAACTAAATGGAGTAGTAGAAAGAAAAAATAGAACTTTACAAGAATGTGCAAGAACTTTACTTAACAGTAGTACATTACCTAAACAATTTTGGGCAGAAGCTGTAGCAACTGCTTGTTATGTTTTAAATCATATTTCTATTCGTCCTTTAACTAAAAATACTCCTTATGAACTTTTTAACGGAAGAAAACCAAACATTTCATATTTTAAGATATTTGGATCTAGATGTTTTATTCTAAATACCAAAGATCAACTTGGAAAGTTTGATGCAAAAGCTGATCATGGAATCTTCGTTGGATATTCAGAACGTAGTAAAGCATATCGAATTTTCAATAAACGTACTAATGTTATAGAAGAATCTTTACACGTTTCTTTTGATGAAAATTATAATAATAATATAAAGAACAAAGATGATGATGAAATTATTGATAATATTGAAAATACAAATAATGATATTATAGAACAAAATAATAGTCCAATAGAACATATTAGATCACCTCCCAGAATATTAAAAGATCATCCTACACAAAATATTATTGGTGAAATTGACACATACGTTCGTACAAGAAGTCAATTAAATCAAATAAGTCATGTAGCTTTCCTTTCAAATATTGAACCCAAGAATCCGAAAGAAGCTTCTACGGATGATTACTGGATTATCGCTATGCAAGAAGAGCTAAACCAGTTCGAACGAAATGACGTCCGGGAATTGGTACCTCGACCAATCGATCAATCAGTTATTCATACAAAATGGGTTTACAAAAACAAAGCAGATGAACTTGGAAATATCACAAGAAATAAAGCTAGATTGGTTGCTCAAGGATACAATCAAGAAGAAGGCATTGATTATGAAGAAACCTTCACACCCGTAGCTAGATTAGAAGCAATACATATTCTATTAGCTTATGCAAGTTTTCATAATTTTAAACTTTATCAAATTGACGTTAAAAGTGCTTTCTTATATGGTTTTATAAAAGAAAATGTTTACGTAGAACAACCACCACTTTTTAAACATGAAAAATATCCAGATTACGTTTATAAACTTAAAAAAGCATTATATGGTTTAAAACAAGCACCTCGTGCTTGGTATGAACGACATAAAAGATATTTAATAAATTCTGGTTTTCGAGTAGGAAAAGCAGATCAAACTCTATTTATTAAAAATACAAACAAAGATATTTTAATTGTTCAAATTTATGTAGACGATATAATTTTCGGTTCTACAAATGAAAATTTATGTAAAGAATTTTCTACAATAATGACTAATGAATTTGAAATGTCCCACATGGGTGAATTATCATATTTTTTAGGACTACAAATTAAGCAAGTTTCAAATGGAATTTTTATTTTTCAAGAAAAATATTGTACTAATTTAATTAAACGTTTTGGTTTAGATAGTACTTCTGGAAAACCAACACCAATGAGCACATCAATTCATCTTGACAAAGATGAAAAAGGAAAAAGTATCGACCAAAAATTATATAGAAGTATGATAGGTTCGCTACTTTATTTAACAGCAAGTCGTCCTGACATTATGATGAGTGTATGTCTACGTGCACTTTTTCAATCAGACCCAAAGAATCACATCTAAGAGCAGTAAAACGAATCTTAAGATATCTTAATAATACTAGGAACTTTGGTCTATTCTACCCGAAAGGCTGTCCATTTGAATTAGTATCCTACAGTGATGCTGATTTTGGTGGATCACGGACGGATAGAAAAAGTACAAGTGGTACGTGCCACTTCATTGGAAAATCACTTGTATCTTGGTTTAGTAAGAAACTAAACTGTGTTTCACATTCTACGTGTGAAGCAGAATACATGTCTGCTGCGTTAGCATGTGCACAAGTAATTTATATGCAACAAACACTTAAAGATTTTGGAATTAATTTAACTAAATCAACAATATATTGCGACAATACTAGTGCTATCAATTTATCAAAAAATCCAATAAATCACTCTAGAACAAAACATATAGATATTCGACATCATTTTTTTCGTGACAATATAGAAAAAGATATTATAAATCTAGACTATGTTTCATCTGATAATCAGATTGCAGATATTTTTACTAAGCCTTTATTAGAAAATTCGTTTATAAAATTACGGGGCGAACACTTGGAATTGTCTCAGTAACTGACATATAATTTAACAATGTTTTAAAACTTCCTAAAAACATATTTTCTTCCTTTATAAACTAATTACATTTCTGCAAAAATTTTTTTTAACTATTTTTAGACTCTCCTAACTTCCCTCTCATCAATTAATTTATTTATAGTTATAAATCTCTAATCCACAAATTCATAACTTTCTTCTCTGAATATAAATACATGGGTTCTTAAAATAAAATTATTGTTCTAATAAAATACTAAATCTCAAATTTATTATGTCGTCAAGAAATTCAAATTCCTCTTTCAGTATTCATTTCACAACAAGTACCTCCTCTGATTCTATTAATCTTCCCACACCTACACCTAAATATGAACCTCAATATATATGGGGTAACTATCACACCGGGTTTACTCCAGAATCAAAGAAAGCTAAACGAGCTTTATTTTCATCTCCCGATACGAAACGTAAAATTGATGATCTTCATCACTAAAAGAAGAACAAATCAAGCTACAGAAGGAATTATATCTTGAACAAAAAGCGACATCAACTCGTTTGAGCCTTCTTGAAAAGATGATATATAAGTTTTGTGGTTCAAAAGAGAAGGATATTGTTTCGCCTTTACCAACTCCACCCAATTCTATTGATCCATCGGCTTCTTATCGAACAGCAAATGAACCGGTAAATCCAACAATGAAATATTATACTTACTCACCCTCACGACCATCATATGATCCAAACTCATGGGATAGAAATTATCAAGCTAATGAAGGAAAGAGCACATCAACGCCGAAGAAAACTCCTCCATCTAATAATTAAGCATGTTATTAAGTTTATAAATTTTTTCTATCTTGTTAGTCGTGTAATAATTTTGTAACAAAAAACGGACGTCTGAATATAACTAAACAGACGTCTGATTACAATATGAATATAAATTTTCCTTTACAGTCAGACGTCTGTTTATAAAATATCAGACGTCTAAAATACGCATAAAATACACTATTTTCTTTCGTAATAAAATTTTCTCTAAACCAGACGTCTGCCATCGAAATTTCAGATGTCTGTTCGCTCATTGATAATTATTCCCACTCCAGATTCAGACGTCTAAATAAATAATATCAGATGTCTGAAATTCACAATTTTTGTACTAATTCTTCTCGGCCTCCTATTCATCCAAAAATAGACGTCTGTCAATTTTTTTTTAGACATCTGAATTTTTGTACAGCTGTTTTCAATAGAGACGTATGACTTCTTCAAACTCATCACAACCCTTCATTATTTCATCTACCTCTTATTCTCTCTTCATCTTTTACCAACTCTATAAAACCCTAGCCCCCAAAATAACCTTTTTACTACAAAATTCTACAACTCTCCAACATCAAACTCATGGCAAATAGAGGAAAACGATCACCCAAAGACGAACCTCTTCCACCTTCCGAAGAATTGATTCAAAAATGGCTTTGGGATGACACGGCAAAAGCTAGGTACAAGGCTATGAAGGATTCAAAATTATTTGATGGTGCATTTGTCAAATTCGATGCTTTTTCTAATTACCGTCTACTACACTATGCTAGACACTTTCACTTCGAATCTCTTACTGATTTCAAACAAAATAATGTCAAAATCTACCCACTTCTAATCAAGTTGTTTTTAGCTAATATGAATCTTGATCATACCAAGCCCCATGTTAAAAAGGATACAATTTGGTCATGGGTATGCGGTAAACGTGTATTAATATCTTTGCAATGCTTGGGTCAAATTCTACAATGTTCTTGGCAAGGATTGGATATTGATACAATTGAAGTTGATATGAAGATGAGATTTCTCATTAATTTCTATCCGATAATCTGATTAACATGGCAAATCTTACCTCCACTCATCTTCGTCCGCAAGCTCGCCTACTTAATCGTATACTTGTATGCACTATTCAACCACGAATAGGGAGCTATGAAAAAGTGTACAAAAGGGATTTTCAAGCTCTATATGCTTTATATTTAAACAAACAAATTAACTGGGCCAAAATTATCATGGACGAATGGGTTGACATCACGTACAAGCGAAAGTACAAAACTCTACACTACGGTGCCTACATTACTAGAATTCTTGCAGCTTGTGACGTAAACATACCCACCAATATATCCTCCTTATCCATCAAAGAAATTGGTCCCAAAACCTTGAAGCTTATGGACATTCCTCAAAACCCCGCTACCTTAGAATTTATGTCATTTGCAACCTGGTCAGAACATGTAGCTGCCAATCCAGAATCAATCATTTCTGAACCATCTCATCAACGCCAACCTAGGCAACAAGAAGAAGATAGTGATATTCGGGTCATTTCTCCCGAAACATCTACCAAGCAAACCGTCCTATTGCTATCTCAAAATCAAGCCAAACTTCAAAAAGAAATAAGAAATTATCATAAACAGACAACCAAGAAGTTTGAGTCCATAAGAGGTTTCTTGAATAAGATTTGGGAAAAGGTTTCGTGCACTGGTACTTCTTCGACCCAAGCTCAAGCACCTCCTCCGTTCCAATGGTCTTCAAGCTCCGCCGAAGTTCCAGACTCTGAGGAAGGCTCTCCTAAAGATGGTGGAACGACTGTTGTTGGGTCTACTTCGGAAGATTGGTAAGCATGGTTCGTCAGAATTCTAGCATTAGTATCTTGCATTAGTATTTTGCTTTAGTCTTTTGCTTAAAAATCTCTCCAAATATTTCCATGGTTTGTAATATTTTTTGCTACTACTTCGCACAAAACTTCAGTATGTGCTACTAGTGTTACGTTGGTATGCTACTCTCTGTTTAATTATCTGTTTCTACGTATGTTTCTCTGTGTGTTGTGTGTATACTTAACATCTCTTATAAGTATTCCTTTTTGTCGAATGACAAAGGGGGAGAAACATGTTATATAACATGCATATTGACAGGGGGAGTTTACATAGTTGTCATTAGTCAAAAAGGGGGAGAATGTTACATCCCGCTACATAGCATTTTGACTATGACAACTATACATAAACGTACATATTATTACCTAACCTTGTTTTGCAGGAAGCCATTTGACAAACAGATTCAAGAACACAATAAATGAAGAATAAATATGTTATAAAGGTCTGTTAGTATTAGATATTAATGTTAAAGTCTTCCTTGATGATCACACACACACATTTTATATGTATATAGCTTTTCTTATATAAATTAAGCAAGGAATAATCTGATAATAGAAAACAGGCGTCTGGTCTGAAAATTTTAGACGTCTATTTGCTGAAACAAATTGTTTTCAAAAGACAATATTCAGATTCTGTTTCATATATTTCAGACGTCTGAATTTAGTCAGAAACGTACTGTTTCCTTTCGGCTTTAAAATTCAAACTATAAACAAACATCCGAAAATTATTCTCAAACATCTGTTTCTGAAAGGTTGCAACTTTTATGAAGAGTCACAACCATTTTTCTTCGTCAAAACCTTTCATGATCAGTTGTATCTTTTTATATATTATAAATAGAGGGTTGATTAATTGTTTCAATCACCAATTCTTATTTTAATTCTATCTTATATTCTCAAAGCTCTCTAAATTCTAAAAACTATCTATTTTCATATTTGAGACCTTTTAACTTCCATATTCCTTCACGTACTTCACAATTATCATCAAGGAAAGGCTATAGGAAGGGTGTACTTAATATTAGACAATCTGTGTTATCAAGAACACAAAAAGAGTCAACAATTATTTTGTATTAGCAAAGTCCTCTTCAGTGGTTGAGGCAAGAAATCCCGTTCAGTGGTTCGGGTAATTGTGAACCTATTCCTCCGGGTGAAGTGAGGGTTTTAGTGTTAGTGAAATACCAGAAGTGAGTCTAGGACTGGACGTAGGTTAGTGGTCCGAACCAGTATAAATCGACTGTGTGATTTACTGCTTACTACTATACTATATAGATATTATATCCTATACTCCATTCTATACAATCCTACCGCTGCATAGCCTCTTACAATTGGTATCAGAGCAAGGCCATCCTATAACCGTAACACCATTATTTGATATTTTGATAAAATGGAGAATAACCCAAGTACTAGCTCAACTACTTTTGCCGAAGGACAATCCACTCAAAGACCACCACTATTCAACGGACTACACTACAACTACTGGGCTACAAGAATGAGAATTTATATGCAAGCAAATGGTTTTAGTGCATGGAATGCAACTCAAAAAGAGTTTACAGCTCCTACTACTGAATATGCAACTTGGACAACTGTTCAAAAATATGAAGCAAATGCAAATGCAAAAGCTATGAACATGCTATAGTGTGCCCTAGATCGAAATGAATTCAATCGTGTTAGAATTTGTACATCAGCTTATCAAATATGGGAGACGCTAAAAACTATTCATGAAGGAACAAATAAAATCAAACAAAATAAAATTTCAATGCTCAAAAATCAGTTCCAGAACTTCAAAATGAAGCAAAATGAAACTATCAACGAAATGTACTCAAGATTCCAAGATATCTTACATGCATTGATAGGACTTGGAGAAAAATACAGTGACTTTGACATTATTTCAAAAGTACTAAATTCTTTTACTGACGATTGGGAAAGAAAAGTACTAGCCATTGAAGGAGCAAATGATTTATCAGCAATGAAACCAGAAGAAAAGTACTAGCCTAGTTGAGCCCGATCCAAACATGTTTGGGTCGTTCCGCCTTATCCAAGCCACTCCGCATCCTTTAGCTCGCTGTTAGCCTACTTTGTGAACTAGGCTACACAAAGCTAGATGATCAAGTAATGAAGAACATTCACTCCAAGGACCGGATCGGATCGGGGAACGTCGGATCGGATCGGAGAATGTTGGTCAGAGAAAGTTAGCATAAGGCAGAGAAAGAAGGGGCTTGGGTCAAACTGGATCAAATAAGACAAATCCGATCCGTCCCTTCGACTGAAGGACTCCGATCCGTACCGATGTACTCAGAACTGCAACTGTCACACCTACGTTCCCTTAAAATTCAGAGCGGTTAGAAGGCCATGCTCCCACGTTCATCCACTAACTCAATGCGCTGGCACCATCTTGTGATATCCGAACCCGCAAGTGATGGAATGGGGGCCACGTGGATCCGAACTGGAGCCATCCCAGCAGCATTTCTCACCTATAAATACACCATCAAGAGACATTTGGAAGGATCATTTGGCATTTTCAGAACTTAAACTCCTTTGCAATCCGAGTTTCATCAACTTATTCAGCTTGCAATCATCGTTTGAATCATATTGTGAAGGAAATTGAGTGAGTCAATGTATGAGATAAGTGAGAATTGAGTAAAAATCATTGTTGTACTCACATTCAAGGCATCAATCAAAAAAGAAGAAAGTGGACGCAAGCTATTTAACGCCGAACCACTATAAATTGTGTGTTTTCATCTTTTTTGATTTCATTCAGTAGAAATGTTATTAGTTTGGGTATTAGAGCCAATTTTGGATCTAACATTTTGGTGCTTTCACTGAGAAATCTTTGAATTCTTCGCTTTTTGGGATTATCATTCTACTATTTGGACCTTCAAAGTTCAAAGAAGTTAATCCCCTGTTTTTTGACATCTTTAAGTACCTTCTGGCGAACCATTGAAGAATTGAACCCTACGGCCAAAACAAAAGGAAAAGAAGTGCAAGGCGCTAGGGAGAACGATGCTAGAGAGAATCAACAAGCCATGGTATTGACGAGATCACATGGACAAGACTCTAGAGGAGGCCGCTCCGGCCAGGAAGGTCTGATCCGAGCAGGTGACTCTGATCCGAGACGATCAGAAGACATTGAGGTCACTCGCTCCCCCCATCAAAACCGGTCCGATCCTAGTACCTTGCTCCGATCCGAACCAGAATGAAGCTGTAGCTTCTACTCGAGCTCCCTATGATGCTTCGTTTCCAGCCGCTATGACCAATGATCAGCTTGACCCGTCACCCAAGGAGATTTTTCATGCTTCCTTGACATGCTTCAGAGTACTAAGGAGGCATTGGAAGCCTATAGGCGTGATAGTCTTCGCATGCAAGAAAACATGATCACTATGAGTAGAGAACTCCAAGAGCTACGGAGGCAAAAGACACCTTCCCCAACACGCCGCCTTGCTGTAGACGTTTCATCTTCTTCAGATGAGGGACGTCCTCATGAAAGAAGACTGCTAGAGCGACCTCAGAACCTTGATTAGCTAACTTTTGGATCGTTAGGATCCCGCGAAGACTGTGCTCGTGTATTAGGTCCTGATGACCCAAGCTTGAAAGAGCCTATGCTGTTGCCCATGCGTGGATCCCACGTTCTACCCAGGGATCCTAACATTACTAATCCTATGCAACAGCAACTTCTTTAGCCCCTCCCTCATGAGATCGACCGAGAGCTTAGGGATCAATGTAGAGCAGTCACCGCTAGATATCCTCTAATCAGGAGCCTAGGGGTAATCCAAATATTAGACCTAGAGAACCAGTGAAGACATTAACAAATGCCGATTTATGGGTGATGGTGTGTCAGATTATGTCCGAAAGCCGGCGGTACACTAATGAGGACTGGGGTATTGAGCGAAGTCATACCCGCATCACAGATGATATATTGGATTTCCAGTTCCCTCGGCGGTTCAACTTGCCTCAGATGGATTGGTATTCGGGAAGAACGAACCCAGGGCAACATCTGATGAGGTATGCATGGTTCATTAATGCCGCAGCAACTCCAAATGCTGTAAAATGCAAAGCCTTTCCAATTTACCTTGAAGACATGGCGTTAATGTGGATCACCCGACTCCCTCCCCGGTCGATATCAAATTTCACAGAATTGAGTGACCGCTTTATGAACCAGTTTCAACTTCACACCCGAAAGTCCGAGAGCGTCATAGAGTTGTCACGGATTAAACAGGCCCTAGAAGAATCTTTGAAGTCATATTTAGACCGCTTCAACCTGGCCGTCAGCGAAGTTAGTGACCCTCATGAGCCCACTATTCTGATGGCCTTGATAGAAGGGGTTGACCCAGACACAGAATTCGGGGATTACTTGTATGTGAAACCGCCTCCTACTAGAAAATTGTTCTATGAAAAAGGTAATATTCGCTTAAGGCGGGAAGAAGCTCATGCAAATAGGAAGAGAAAGTCCGAAGGGGCCTCGAGGGAAGGTGTCCAAAGTAATGTTGCTATGAAACAATCTAGTGACAGTTCAGGGAAGGTTGAAGTAAACGTTGGCAACCAGAGCGAAGGAAATAGCAACAGGAATGGGAACGACAATAGAAGAAACAGGAACCGAGGGAATAACTCTAGTAAAAGACCCAAATTCCAGACTTTTGAAAACTATACGCCATTAAATGACACATTGGAGAATATTTACTTAGATACATATATCATATTGCAGTACAAAAAACCTCCACCTAGAGACTCCACTGAAAAAGAGATCGCAACGGGAAAGTTTTGTTTGTTCCATGGAACCCACGATCATTCAACCAACGAATGCCGTCATTTGAGAGATATAGTTGAAAAATTGCTATGGGAAGGGAAGTTAGACGAGCACAAGGTTGCCCCAAGGGACAGAGGGCTAAGGGGACAAGCCTTGGACCAAAACCAGCCTACTTCAAAACCCATAGCCCAGCAGAAAGGTAAGAGGATCGTTATCAATACAATTATAGGTGGACCCCACCTACCTAGTCGTAGTTTCAAAGCGATGGATCAGTATGTCAACGCCGCTAAGCATTTTGAGGTAGGAGAATGTAGTAACCTCGAAGACATCACTCCAGTAAAACAACAAAAGATGATGTCAGACGACATCATATTCCGTAGTAGAGATGATTCCGGAGTTCGATCCCCAACTGAAGATCCACTGGTAATTACCACGACCATCGGCCATGCTTTAGCCCATAAAGTGTTGGCGGACAACGAGAGCTCGTTCAATATCCTCTTCAAGAAAGCTTTCGAACAAATGAGACTTGAAGAAAAAGATCTAAAGCCCTGCGAAGGATGGATACGTGGCTTCAACGGGGCATCGACGGCTCCGATGGGCAACGTAGAATTACCAGTGACATTAGGGCAGGGAGATCGCCAGAGATTGAGGATCCTGCCGTTTGTAGTTTTGGATGTAGAGTTGCCCTACAATGCCTTCCTAAGCCGACCGGCCCTTGCCCAGTTTAGGGCATGTATTGCACCTTGGTGCTTGCTGCTTAAATTCTCGACTGACGCAGGAATTGGGGGTGATGAGAGGCGACAAAGCTACGGGACGAGCTTGTTACATGGTGGAGTTGAACATGCTAATGAAGGGGTTGAATATAGAAACTAAGGACGATTCTGCCCCTCCGAAGGAAAACTCAGCATACACTTAAGGGGTCCAACCCCAAGAGAGTCGCCCTCAGATGTGCTCGAGGATATAGATCCCAGAGAGGATAAAGAACCCGATGATAGGAAGGCGACTCCCAATAAAATAACAGTAGATATACCTATTGATGAGACAGATTCGACAAACGTACTAAAGATCGGCTCACAACTAGATCCAGTTCGAGCAAAAGAGTTGGTTGATTTTTTAAGGGAAAATCTGGATGTGTTTGCCTGGACTCACGCTGACATGTGTGGGATTTCACCTGCCATTATGAGCTACTCTTTATATATTAATCAAACTACCCACCAGTCAAACAGAAAAGACGGAAGTTAGGCCCAGAGCGGTCAGCAGCTTTGAAAGAAGAGTTAGAGAAATTAAATGATAATGGATTCATTAAGGATTCGAAATATCCCGACTGGATATCAAATCCTGTCCTGGTCATAAAGTCTAATGGGAAGTGGTGTACATGTATTGACTTTTCTGATTTGAACAAGGCCTGCCCGAAAGATAGCTTTCCTCTCCCCTGAATTGATCAGCTAGTAGATTCGACGGCTGGGCACGAGCTTTTATCCTTTATGGATGCCTATTCTGGGTACAATCAAATTCCCATGCACATACCAGATCAGGAGCATACAAGTTTCATCACAGACTTGGGGTTATATTGTTATGTGGTAATGCCATTTGGGTTAAAGAATGCAGGAGCCACGTACCAGCGCTTGGTCAACCGCATGTTCTATAATCAAATCGGGAAAAACATGGAGGTTTACGTGGGTGACATGCTTGTGAAGTCTAAACAATCTTCCGACCATACAAGGGACTTAGCTGAAATGTTTGATATTCTTCGAAGGTATGGAATGAAGTTAAACCCCCTAAAATGCTCGTTTGGGGTCGCATCTGGAAAATTCCTTGGGTTCATCGTGAGTTCTAGAGGAATTGAGATAAATCCTAGCCAAATAACAGCAATAAGGAATATTGAAGAACCACGAAAGATCAAAGATGTTCAAAGCTTGGTCGGAAAGTTGCTGCATTGTGCAGGTTTATCCCCAAAGCTATAGATAGGTGTGTACCTTTCTTCGATCTAATAAAACGAGGAAAGCAAAATTTTGAGTGGACCCCCGACTATGTGGAGGCGTTCCAGAATTTATTAGACTTACTAGAAAATCCTCCAATATTATCAAAACCCGATTTGTTTGTCTACCTAGCGGTATCATCTCACGCCGTCAGTACAACATTGGTACGTGAAGAGGATAAAGTCCAGAGGCCTGTATACTACGTGAGCAAAAAGCTAGCTGCTGCATAACATAATTATCTGAAGATAGAAAAGCTTTCTTATAGCCTCCTGATTGCTTCTCGCAAGCTTCGTCATTACTTTCGGGCTCACCCAATAGTTGTATACACCGATCAACCTTTAAGACAAGTGTTGCAAAAACCCGAAGCATCGGGGTAGTTACCTAAATAGAACGTTGAGCTGAGTCAATTTGGTTTAAATTTTCAACCGCGGAAATCAGTAAGAGGGCAGTCATTGGCCAACTTTATAGCTGAATTCACAATTCCTGAAGAGGAAACGGTGGGTGACAAGGTAGTTACTTTTGACTAAGAGTTAGAACTTAGTCCATGGAAGTTATATACAGACAGAGCCAAAAATGATCAAAGGTCCGGTGCCGGAGTTGTTTTAATAACTCCTGAAGGACGATCTATTTACTATGCATTACGATTGGAGTTTGCTGCTACCAATAACGATTCCGAGTATGAAGTCCTGTTTGCCGGGTTGAAACTCGCCAAAGAACTGGGAGTGAAGACACTAGATATATATTGTGATTCCAAGATAGTTGTATGCCAGGTCCGGGAGTAATTTATTGCTAAAGGACCTCGACTTGTTACTTATCTAAAAAAGGTAAAGGAGTTGCCGGGAAGTTTGGATCATTACAGCATAACGCACCTTCCAAGAATGGAAAATCAGCAAGTAGATCGGCTGGAAAAGCTAGCAAGTTCTGACAATCCCAAGAAACTGAAATGGTTCCGATAGAGGTTTTGGAATCACCGAGTTTCAACCTGATGGAAGAGGAACTAGCCTTGGAAGTCGGCCCAGAGAGAGAATTATGGATGACACCGATCAAGAATTTTCTCAAGATTGGAACCCTCCCGTTGAAAAAGAGCGAAAGACGAGCTGTAAGACGCAAGGCTGCAAGATACGTTTTACAGGACGACGTCCTTTATCGCCAAGGGTTTTCAGTGCCCCTATTACGGTGTATCGCATACGACGACATTAAACGTACTGCAAGAAGTACATGAAGGTGAGTGTGGTGACCACACCGGGGGCCAAACCCTAGCAAAGAAAGTGTTACGGTATGGATATTTCTGGCCTACCGTGAATAAAGACGCGGAAGATTATTCATGGCACTGCGAAAGATGTCAAAGATTTTCCAAGATTCCCAGAGCGCCTCCGACTCAGCTCAAGTCGATGGTAAGCCCATGGCCATTTGCCATGTGGGGGATTGACATTATTGGAGTGTTACCTATTGCTAGAGGAGGAGCTAAGTACGCGATCGTCGCCGTGGACTATTTCACGAAATGGGTGGAAGTTGAACCTTTAATAACGATCACGACAAGAAAGGTGATTAGTTTTGTATTCAGAAACATTATCTATCTATTTGGGATACCGAAGACCATCATAACTGATAATGGGACACAGTTTGACAACATCGAATTCAGAAACTTCTGCCAGAAGTACAAGATTGATAAACGGTACACTGCTGTAGCTCACCCGTAGTCAAATGGCCAGGTTGAAGCAATAAACAAGGTCATTATATTTATTCTTAAAAAGTGGTTGGAGCGGGCCAAAGCCAGATGGATAGACGAGTTTCCACTAGCTTTATGGGCCTACAGGACAACCTTTAAGACGGCCACCGGCCATACACACTGTTCACTTTCCTTTGGGTCAGAAGCAGTAATCCGGTAGAATTGGAAGTCCCTTATCATCGAGTCGCGTACTATGACCCGATGAAAAATAGAACACTCCTCCTAGAGTCGCTTGGTATGGCTGAAGAAAAAAGAGATGAAGCAGACTTGCGTGCCTCAAGACATCGATATCAAGTAGCACGTTATTATGACCAGAAAGTTCGCTTCAAAACCTTTGAACAAGGAGACCTAGTACTGAAGCGAGTCTTCCCGCCTTAGACCCAACTGGGTCCAAAATGGGAAGGGCCATACACCATCTAACAGGAGCTTGATACAGGAGCATTCAAGCTAACAACCATGGACGGTGAAGAGATTCCCTGAGCTTGGAACGCTCAACACTTACGACGATATCTGAGCTAAATATGAAATGACTTCCTTTTTGTTTTATAAGCTATGTAAAAAGGCACGACTTGCCTTAAAAAATTTGTTTATATGAACAAAGGATTATGAACTGGATGTAGGCTACGACTTAGCTGAACCACTATAAAAATATCATGTGTCATTTATTTTCCTACATTATTTATATCCTTAACCATTATTCTGTCATGACAATAAAACACAAAACACAAAATTAAATTTCAAAAATTGGAGACAACCCATGTGCAAGAGCAAACAAAATGACCGTTTGCATGATAAGATACAAAGATTGGGAAGACGACGTTCCTAACTCTAACTCTCATAAAACGAGAGAGAGAGAGTATAAAGGATGGAAAGACGACGTCCCTTGAGGTGTAAAGGTGCACCCCGATAAGAGACCGCCTCATTAATACTCTAACTTGGTTATGAGACAGGAGAGTATAAAGATGCTAGAAAGAATAGGCATAAATGATGAAAGGAATATGGCCCCATCAGAGGACCGGGGACAACTGAATTTTGAATTTAATCGATCTTGAATAAGACTTAATCAGTTATCCAAGATTGATTGGGGGCATATACATGTACACATGTTCCCCTTAATAACGATTTTAATATATAGTTATGATTTGACATGCTGTTTGTGCGCATCTTTAACTAAATGTTAAAATTTACGGATATCAGACATTGCAGGGAACAAGCAATTTTATTCAAAAATATGTGAGTTTATACAGGAAGACTAAGCAAATGACGAGGGACGCACTCACAACAACAACAGTGGACCAATGGAATATCAAAATAAAATAAAACAAAGCACATCATCACTTGGGCTTTGGAGCAGACTTGGATTTTTTGGCAGCCTTAAGAGCATTTTTAGCCTCTTTTTCAGCATCATACATGAGATGCTTTGGCCTTTTCTTCTCTGTAGTTGAAGTACCAGAATCGGTGGATTTCTTCCCAGAAGTCGGAACACTGGAATCAAGAGAAGATTTTTTAGCAAGCTCTTCTGTAATAGACATAGTTGAAAGTTTAACAACTAACCTCGATCCAAGATCTACCACTGCAAGGGACTTAAGGCTTTCGGGGCTCAAGTCTTCAACTTTTAGCTGCATGCGCTTGTCTTGTTTGGCTTTCATTTCAGCCAAAGTCACGTCATTGGCACTTTTTGAATCCCCAATTATATCCACATCAGGATCTTCTTCATGCCCCTCATTACCATCGTGGTCTTTCAAGGCATCTATCATTTCGTCATCATGAGAATGTCGGCCTTAGACGGTCCAGCTCCCCCTCCGGATTCGACGATGGTAACCTTTTCCTGTCCTCCCTAAGCCTTTTTCAAGGATTCTTCTCTAATAGAGGCTCCCCGAGGCTCATCAATCTTCTCGGCTGCTCCAGCACCTATAGAATGAGAAGCAATATTTATCAACTCAGGAGAAAATAAAGGATCCTTGATCGATTCCCTAATGATGTGATGAAAGGTGGTGACGGCCTTGACAAATTGAGGTGAAAAGGTAGAAATACCTTCTAATGATTTCTCAATTGGGGCGGCTACCGTATCTGACGTTGATTCGGGTATAGGAGATAAAAGAGACGCTTTAGGAATTCCTGGATTCTCGGGATCATATCCCTCAACTTCAGTAGTTTCGGCAGTAGCAGAAGAAGAACCAACTTAAAGGATATTCTTTTGTTTGGCCAGGTGTTTCTCCTCCTCCATAGCAGCAGCAATGAGGCGACGCCCCTCGGCCAGACGTGCCGGTTCATCATCTCTCAAATACTTCTCCATAAGTTTGTCTTCGTCAACGAAGTCTACCTTAAGTTCCTCCTTCTCCCATTCGATGATTTGACTCCATACATGAACTAAGGTAGTTGGATAGTATTCGATCCAAGAGATGTTTTGGCTACGAATTATGTGCGCAAAGAATTCAATCAACAGTTCGCCAAAACCGTGCAGTTTTTCCTGAGCCTCTGATAGTTGTTTTTGTGTTTCTTTAGCAGACTTAATGGCGTTATCCACATTCCTCTCATCTAGGGTAGCCCTATTCTCGGCTTCCATTAACTTGGACTCCAAGTCAGCATTTCGTTTCTCTAGTTCAGCATTTTTCCTCGCTAACTCAGCCTTTTCTTACTTAAGAGTATTGTAAGCTAGTTGCATTTTGACACTGTCTGACTTAGCGTCTTCCCTTGTTTCTTCAACTCCAAACGTTCTTGACTATGAGATTCCAGCAAGTCATGATAACGCTTCTGTAATTCCTCAAATTGCTGTTTGAAGTTGTTGGCATCTCGTTGAGCAATGACGAGTTGAGCATGTGTGTCTTCTAGGACCTTTTCCAAATTTTTCAAAGCATTCTCATCGGAATCCGCAACCTTTTTCATTGAATCAACGTCTGTAATAAAGGCCCGAATAATTCTGGAGAGATTGCGTGAATATTTGTACATCTCCGAGTATTGCTTCTCCACTGCGTCAATCTTTACTTTAGCCTCATCTGCCCACTTTGAAGAAATAGGCTCAAGTGCGGGTAAAAAAGTTTGACTCTCAAAGTAGTGATCTGGGAGCCGTTTCTCCAGATATGCCAGCTTAATTTTGGAATCAGCATCCAATGGTGGAGGCTTGCAGTATGATAGTTCAACATCTTTTCGCTTAGCCGGGACGATGGCTGCATCATCTTTCCCATATTGTTTCTCAGAAACTTTGTGTTTGTCTCGTGAATCGGTATGTTTTGGTGGACTTTTCCCCCGACTATATTTGTCTTGAGGAGAAGTTCGATCTTTGGATTGCAACGTGTCTTCTCCTCGACGAATCTGGTAGCTCTTATACCTGTCTGGATCCGACCGGACAGGGGAACGAGAGTGCGAGGTGTGTGGTCGATGAGAATCATGAGGCCTTCTATCATCTTTGCCCCGGCTCTCACGGAGATCATGCTCTATATCGGAAGGAGGTCTAGATATGCTACGACGAATTTTTCTGACATCATAGTAAGGGCAAGACATTGTATCTGCGCAATAATATAAATGGAATTTAGAATCAATGTTCACATAAGACATAAGTGTTGTGACGTGTGGTGCTAATGTGTTATGTGCATCCTAAGTTGTTTCCCCCCCAATAAACCCGAGTCTGAAGCCAGACTAGCATGGGCGGGCTCTTTGGTCTTCACAGGAGTAGTCTCCTCTGAAGAAGCGAAAGTTAAAGGATTCGTGCCAAAGTCCTCTGAAGTATAGATGGTTTCAGGCAGGGGAAGGTTTCCTAAACCCTTAAATGTGGAATCATCAGTAGTAGGAGCATCTCCTTGAGAAGCATATGTTGACAGCTCTTTAGGGGATGTTGACTTCTCAGGAGAAATAGCATCGTCAGGGACGGTATATCCTTCTCTGTGATTTTCAGCTATGTTGGCTAACTTATCGTCCCGAGTTGAAGATGTAGAAGGCGAAGTCCGAAGAGGTATTGTTGGACCTTTCAAGCCCTCGCTCGTCTCAGGAATAATGTCTATCGGGGGTATGTACACATATGGACCCATCCCATGGCCTATACTACGAGTAATAGATAGTAATCCGTGATGATGGAGATACTCATCCTTAAGAACTTCGTCGATGGTTAGGAACTTTTGATCGCCATTAAGAAGCCGATGCAAGCGATCAAAGTATAATTGATCCAATATTTGATTTGGGTTATCAACTGCGAATGAAAAAGAAAGCAAGTTAATGTGTTGGCATGACCATTTAAAATTGAGATCTAGAAAGTCGGTGCTTTACTTGATTTGGTTCATCTTCTGGCGCACCCCGGCTGCTGTCTGATATAAAACCATTCAAGCTTAGAATCGACAGCCTTCTTGCTAAATGGAACAGTAATAATTTTCCTTTTCGGGACTGATTCAAAATATGAGAAGGAAGGAGTATCTTGAGTCCGATGCTTGAAATTATAAAAAAAGTGGACATCATCAAAGGTAGGCTCTATACCTAAAACTTCTTTGTATGCTATATACAAGGTATATAAATAAGCATAAGAGTTGGGATGTAATTGCATGGGAGAAATCCGCATCTGCCTCAGAAAATCGACGACAAAAGGCGGAAACAGTGGAATAGCCCCAACCAGGCACATCAACTAGGTAATTGCCATGAATCCTTCCGATGGATTATGGGGGCGATCTTTTTCGATGGCACCAGGGTATCTCTTTTTAGTATTCCATGCTTTAGACATATTCGAATGAGTCTGTCATCATCGATCGTCGATTCAATAGAATATTTGGGTAACTCCAATATAGTCGCAGATTCAAACTCATCAGGATCACGGTCATCACCTATCCCTCCTTCCTCTTCATCGCCAAGAGAAATTTCACTATCAGAAGGTATTTCACTATTGTGTGTTTCCACTTCATAATCTGGGCTCTCATCCTCCCATTCAGGGTCTAAGGGAGAGGATATGTCATCAAGAGTGAATTTCTCGGAAGTTTCTGCAACTTCTCTCTTTTCCGCTGACCTAGATGAACGTCTCTCTGCCACGATCGCTAAATTACTAAAGAAGCAATAACATAAGTTAGAGTAAGATAGCCCATATCCCCCCGTGTACATGTGTGAACTAAAGTGTGTGCTATATGTGCAAAGGATGCAAAGTAAACACATGAAAGCATAACACAAAAGTTTGATGAAGTAGTAGTATATTCACAATAGCCTCAAATATTCGCGCATGTTTATAAGGCGTCATCCAAACTGTTTATTAAGTTGTAGATCACGACAAGCATTGACAGAGCTAGTTGATCAGATTTTTGTGCATTAAGTTAGATGAGTTCAGTTCGGATGTGTATTTTGGGATCGAATCGGGGATAAAACCATGATTCGGTTTTAAGCAGAAGTTAACGCCCTATACGCAAATCAGATCGGTTCAGGAATGGATATTCTGAGTGGTCCGGATCAGATTGGGATACCATGCTTTTCTCTCTTTGCTTTTCATTCCGACCCGACCCGGTTGAGTAAGTCTTGTTTTCCTTTTACCCTTTACTTTTCAATCCGATCCGATCCAGTTAGATGAAGCCCCTATCCTCTTCACTCTTATGTATCTCCACCCGAACCAATCCCAAATCCTCCTCCTTTCTACTTCTTCTCCATCCTTCCTCTTCTTTAGCTAAAACCGAACCTAACTCTGTGCCAAGAACCATGTCGAAACCGAATGTTCACACATTGGCTTAGCTAGTATTAGGCTCTGGTCTCCTCTGTGACTGCCTCGAGATGGTAATAGGGCCATCGATGACGATGGCGATGGGAGGAGGTTGTAACGCCAAGGTCAAACAAAAACTGTACCCAAATCGCCCAAATTAACCACAAATCCTAATTGAAAACATCTATTACGAAGTCAATTGAGGTTATAAACCTACCTATTTGTTTGATTTGAAGATTAGCGTGAAAATTATTTAAGTTTTTGAGAACTAGGGTTTTGGTGTAAAGCTTAGAAGGTAAGAATGATAAAAGAAAGGGAGGAAGAAGAAGAGGAGCGACTGATTTATATAGGCTCAAGATGGCTCTTTGTATTCCCAGCCCTTTAATTCCGTTCGGACCAGTGTGCAAGCCCATCTATACAGTAGGCCCATTGAACCAGTATTAGGGGGACGGAAAAGAGGCTATTCGAATCGGTGACCAACCCCAGAGGGAATCATACACATTGACATAATATACGAATTGAATTCAAAGAAAAACAAAGAAAAAACTCACCTGAAGGAATTGCTGAACAACAAAAAGAGTTCACAGAATTGTTTAAAAATAAAGAAGATATTTCATACATTTTATGGTGTATATATAAACAACGAGAGACACGACTTTATGAGGCAGCACGTCCCTACAAACGAATGGAAGCGACTGTTCAACAGTTCAAGTTTAGAAACTGATGGACACATAACATCAAAGCATGCTCCATCTTCAATAGAAACGTCCTTTAAGGGGGCAAAATGTTAGCCTACTTTGCGAACTAGGCTACACAAAGCTAGATGATCAAGTAATGAATAACATTCAGTCCAAGGACCGGATCAGATCGGGGAACGTCAGATCAGATCGGAGAACGTTGGTCAGAACAAGTCAGCATAAAGCAGAGAAAGAAGGGGCTTGGGTCAAACCGAATCAGATAAGACAAATCCGATCCGTCCCTTCGACTGAAGGACTCCGATTCGAGACGATGTACTCAAAAGTGCAACTGTCATGCCCATATTCCCTTAAAATTTGGAGCGGTTAGAAGGCCACGTTCCCACGTTCATCCACTAACTCAATGTGCTGGCACCGTCTTGTAATATCCGAACCCGCAAGTGATGGAATGGAGGCCATGCAGATCTGAACCGGAGTCATCCCAGGAGCATTTCTCACCTATAAATACACCATCAAGAGGCATTTGGAAGGATCTTTTGGCATTTTCAGAACTTAAACTCCTTTGCAATCCGAGTTTCATCAACTTATTCAGCTTACAATCATCTTTTGAATCATATTGTGAAGGAAATTGAGTGAATCAGTGTATGAGATAAGTGACAATTGAGTGAAAATCATTGTTGTATTCACATTCAAGGCATCAATAAAAAAAGAAAAAAGTGGACGTAGGCTATTTAACGCCGAACCACTATAAATTGCGTGTTTTCGTCGTTTTTGATTTCATTTCAGTAGAATTGTTATTAGTTTGGGTGTTAGAGCCAATTTTGGATCTAACACTCGCATTACCTTCAAATGGAATGAGATGAACCGCTCCGCCTTGCTTAGCATGTCCTGCCTTACTTTGGATCGTGTAACATTTGCTCTAGCCCTTTTGTGACCTAAAACAAGATCACGATATTTACATAACTGCCACTTGGACTGAGCTTCACCTATAAATACCCCCTACATTACTTCATGAGGGGGGACGGCTTCCATGGCCAAGAAGTGCTGCTGAAATCTTTCTTCAACCATTTCTAAGAGTTCTAACACTCATCAAGTGAAGATCGAACCATCAATTAATCAAACCATCAATTAATCATGATCTCTGTCAAATTCACCTAAGAGGCCTAAGACTTGAAGATTCATCATCCAAGTTCAAGCATCTAGAGAAAGCCTTCCAATTCTTCTCTAATCACACCACATCTCCGTAGAATATTCTATTCCTTCATTATTTTTGAGGAATTCGAATGGTATTTTTATGTAAGAAAGTGATTGAGCATATTGTAAGGGTGAATTTACTTTGTAATCTACATATTGATAATGAAATCTCTTATGAAAGTGGACGTAGATCCTCATTGGATCGAACCACTATAAAAACTTTGTGTTCCTACTCTTATGCTTTTCGTACATCTTTGATTGTGGCCTCGCACTACTTTTCCTTATCGAGTTGATGAAGTGCACTCCATGCACCGTTGGTGTCGAAGACAAATTTCGACTTCAACACATGCTATATAACATAGAACAGATTTTCTCCACATGAATAGCAGCCATAAAAGTTCGCAATGCTTTTTGAAAAATATAGCTATTACAAGACTAAAGTCCTGTCACACAATGCAAGCGCAAATCAAAGGATATATTTTTATCTTTAATAGTCAAACATGCTTAGTACGCAAAATTTCTCTTTTATTATTACTAATGAATAATGTGAAATCAGTTTCAAAAATAAACATATCAATCTTAGATGGTATAATACCCCATCCTATAATGTTTCCATATAGGTTTACAACTGTAAACACAAGTTTGTATTGGAAGTTGGATTTCATCAATGACCAAGGAAAAGGATCTTCTTATATATTCAGAGAATCTCTAGCAAGATGTCGAGGAATCACACACATGTGACCCTTCGGAGCGGCATAGCCAACCCACTAATTCACGTTGAGTTCGGGTCTCCCCTGAACATAATGTTCCCCGGTCGTTGTTGACCGTCATCCTGGTCATTTGATTGACTATAATCTGAAGTGTACCATTCCATCATCCACAGAAGTAAATTTGCTTGCGTACCATGGCATAACTTTTAGCTATTAGAAAACATATGTCCTTACTTTGCGTTCCGTCATCCTGTTTTCGGCTATACCTGGGTTGTGAGGCCTGCCGAAGTCACATTTTCAACACAGAGCTACGTTATATCAGCCATACATTCATCATCGACCACAAAGCTCTGCTTCTCAACAAAAGCTTTGATCAATCAGCATCTTAGCATGCCATATTTTCAATTCACACATATGATCAGTTTCTATTAATAATATAATATTTGAGTTCATACGTCTCAAAGAAGGGTGTTAAGCTAAGAGAATAAATTCTCCTCCACTACATATATATCATCAATAGCAACTAATCGGTTATGTTATGAAATACAACATCAGACACACATCCATTTACTAGTTCGTTCTGGGTCTGAACTAAACCGAGGACACCTTATTACTCGTCCCCTATGGAAAAGAGACCCTTGCATATTTGGCGATCTCCAAGTACGTCTGGATGATCGCCACTTTAACCTTATAATGGGAGCTACCTAAGGCATGAGCAATAATCCAAACGATGTAAAGATCTCCAGCCTTCAACCGCCGTCTTCAATATCTTTGACAATCGTCATATTAGTTATTCGGAATGGGTTGAAAGCCTGTCATTCCGAATAACTATCGCATCATTAAAATCAAGTGATATATAAACATATCATAAGTCTCATTCCAATTCAGAATATTCTTTTATTCAAATATTCTTTATACTGGGAATTACCCCCTTAAATCTTATCAAAGATCTATTAAAATTTCTTTCCACAAACTTAAGTCAAATTAAGGTTTATAAGCCTTATCGGGATTATCGAGCCTTATAAAAAGGTAATCTCTCATATCACTATCCTATTCCCATCTTGTTCATCGCATGGAGCAAAACTGGAGATACTCCATATCTAACACCCTCATATTTGGTAAGTTTAATTACCCTTTTTCATTTCAAATTTTGTTGAAAAATTTATTAAAACTCCAACCTAGTTTTAGTCTCCATTTCATTCAATCAAATCTTTATTGAAAGATTTATTAAAACTCTAACATGATTTTAATATCCATTTCATTCAATCAAATCTTTATTGAAAGATTTATTACAACTTAAACTTGAGAAATCAACTTTCAAAAATTAAAGTTATGGAATTTGGATAATTTATTCGGATTGGATTATTTTTTAAAGTAGTATTCATTATAAAGCTATTTTATTTGAAACTATGGTATTAGATTGATCTCTATATTTAAATTGTTTTGTCTATAAGCTTAATTTATTTTTGTTTTTAAACAAATTTACCTAAAATTATTTTTTTGAACCCTATTTTATGTATTCAAGCTTATTTTACAATGGTTTATTTTATCAAATTCATTTATATCATGTTTGTTATCTTACACAAACCCATTTATTTTATTTAAACCATTTTTAAACCTATGTAACTAGTTAGCTTATTTTCCATGGTTTTGTTTATTTAAATATATTGTATATCAAGTTGGTTATTTTACAAAGCATATCTATTTATTTCAAACCTATTTTCAAAATCTATTTATTTATAAATTTAATTTTATATTAAGCTATTATCCCCCCCCCCCCCCCCCCCCACAAAAAAATATTTTTGAAACTTAGTTATTTTATAAAGAATATATATACACTGTCTATTGAGAAATTAAAACATGAAATCTTCATTTTAATTTGTTTTGTCATGAGGAACATGACACCTTAACATAAGACTAACCTGTATGCTTTTTCAAAGCATGCATCTGAAATTAAGTGTCATATTATAAACCATTCTTGGTATAAACTGCTCTGATACCACATGTAACGACTCGCCCTTTTTGACGTCTCGAATCCGCAATTAAACGGACTCAAAATGTTCAAAACAACGAATTCTTTATTAACTTACGGGGTTTAACAGAAATAAACACAGAATCACAGTGCAAAAATATATGCAGCGGAATAAATTTTATATACGTATCAGAGTTTACATAATTTTTGTACAATGGAAGAATAATAAAATATATACATGAATTTTAATGAACAAAATGTTGCTAATTTGTCAAGCCTGCATTTAATTGGGTTAAAAAACAAATGTTATTTAAAATATCGTTCATGATAAACCTAAAATCAAACTTCCATTCAATTCTAATTAAAAATTGGAAAACTTCACTCTGGAAAGCTTCATTAATCTTAATTAAAAATTTATTCCCAAAGTTTTATTTTCAATTGGGTTTAAGAACAGTGTTATTGAAGACTTCATTCATGACAAACCTAAAATCCAATTTAATATCAAATATAAGGGTTTGAATAGAAATCGTATTGACTTACATTCAACATCAAATTCCGAAACCAACAGATACCGTATAGGGATTAACAACATCTCTATTTTCAAAATTCCTCAAAATAATATCTGCATAATTACAGATCCAATATTGAAATATCGAAGATTATTTCCATTAAATCCAATATTTATACATTGGAAAACTTAGCTTGGTTAAGTATTTTTTAACTTCAAATCGTTTCATTCACTTTTGTCAAAATAGCTAATTTTCACAAAATAGATTTATATTGTCCAAACTAAAAATAATTAGTCCAAATCACTTTTAAAATATTTATTATGATTTATCATAATTTTTCCCTATTTTCAATAAACTAAAAATAGCTCAATTCATAAAAAACTAATTTCAGGTCATTAACAACAATAACGTTGTTTTTTATTTAAATTTGATTTGAATTTATCTCAAAATCCAACCATTAGATTGTAAAACTTCACGCATCATTGGAAAGCTCTTTTCATTCTGAACCAAACATTTTTTCGTTTCGGTAAAATTCAATGGTCGGATCTCCTTGTACGTCAATTTGAAGTTAATGGTCGAAATTCGTGAACGTTCGCTGCGCAACACGTCCTATTCAAACCATTTTATTATTTATAGTAAACTTTGTCAATTTAGTTTAAACGTATTTTATAAAATGTTTATAAACTCGTTTTGATATCAATTTCCAATTCAATTTTAGATCAAAATTGAATATTTCATATTATTATAATATTAAAATAACGATAATTTTCAAAATAAAATGTTTTGGGATCTAAATTTTTCTGACATCCATTTTTAAAATAAATAAGATCAATGGAAAAATCCGTTCGAGTAAAAAACGCCGTTTATATACCTAACTTGAATTCACATTTTGAATTTACTATTCATTTAAAATAAATCTGAAAACATGCCTTTATTAATTAAAAATTAATTCGAATCAAATTCTTACTTTTACAAAAATTATTCGTAATCGCTTGAACTATCTTTCTAAACCAATTTGAATTTAAAATTCAAACTTTCATTTTTTACTGAATATTTTGTTAATAAAATATTCAAATTAATTCTAAATTGGAATGAGATTCAACCCATTACCATGTAATTATGTGGATTTCACACATCGTTAACATCTATATCAACTACCATCCATTAATTAATAATTATAATATAAGTGTTTCCAACGTCAACGCTTATATTTACAGTTTAATAATAAAAACAATAATAACTGTAAAATCATCCATCAACCATGAAGCAAACATTGCAATCACAGGTAATCAATACATATTCAAATACGATTATGATAACTGTAAAAATTAGTTGAGTGAGTGAGTTCTCACAATGATCGGTTTGAAATCGTTATAAAACGATCGTTTTAAATAAATTAAACAGTGCGTTTAATTTAATAAAAAACAGCTAGCTCCAAATTAGTATCACTGTGAAGCTCTCGCCGTCGTGGTACCATCACAACTTGTTTCTTCGAACTTTGTTTCTGTTTGAACAAGTTATGACCGTTTGAATGTTAGTTACATAAATTAACTTAATTAATAGTTATTTAAACAATAACCCTATGATAATCACCTCCCATTTAACCCTTTTCCTTTGTATTCTCCAAGTACCCAAAAAAACCACGCTTCGCAACACCAATCTCGAAATGAACGCCCCTAGGAGCAGCCGGACGATGATCAGAGTACTCCACCTAGAAACCCTTGCTCCGCTCCACCACCGCCAGGTACCATGGCTAGTTCGATCTCCTCCAAAGCTCTAGAAACGCCAGCGAACGATGCGAGTTTGAGCATGAAATTCGAACAATTCACAACACTAGAAATGATCATTACTGTATGAATTGAAATCTCTCGAATCGTTCTACGATTTGTTAATTTAGAGTTTCAAATAATTCTTTGTGGATTGGAAGAAATTAGAGAATCAATTCAGGATGGTCATGGCCATTATATCGTAGGCTGGCGGGTAGGGTTAAGGAGGGCTAGGGTTTTTAGAGAATAAAGGGTATATACCCCTAACTTATTATTATTTAATTCCTTTATTACTTCGTTATGAATTTTCATGCTCCAAACTCCAAACAAATCCAACGAATGTCATCCCTAACCAAATAACCCTATTCTGGACTCAATGGAATAGGTAACGGAAGCTGGCTCGATCGTTTTAATCAATTTTTCTTATAACTAAAATATAAGTCGATATAACGTTAAATATTGATTTTCATCACGTGTTTTAATTTACAATGACCACATTCTAACTCTAAAAATTATGAAATTTGAAATTCTGCTACCTTTCACAATTACAGTTCTAATGACCCTAGTCTTCCTGAATTTGGAAACCGTTTTTAAAATGGCCTTAATTCTAGGTTTTATTAAATTCTAATTAAATTTTCAACATGCATTTAAATTTTATATGCTTACATATGAATTCCAATTGACTTGAAATTTTAATCTAATAATAATTTAATGTTATGGATCCGATAAAATTGGTTTCATCGAAAATGGAGGTGGTTTGAAAAATGGCTATTTTTAAGGATTGAATAAAACCAATAAAATGTAAATAAATTCAAAAATAGTTCCAATAAATAATAATAAATTAATATTATCGTATATATCCAAATAGAACACCATATAGTTCCAAAATAATCATACTTGGGTTTATAACTCATATTTTCAAAATCCTTTTTTTTTAAAGGCATGCACGAATTTTTTTATTACTCAACTCTAATTACAATATATATGACAACATATTTACGACTATATATACATATAACACCTAATTACATTACCCATAAACCTGACCTAACATCGGATAACAAATCACTAAGCAAAAAATAACAGTATTCAAAGAGAAAATTACTAAAATGATTCCAGGAAGTAATGACTATGTAGCAGCATACCCAAGCACTAGAATCTTGAAATCATCCAAATATCATATACTAGCCAGAATCTTCAACTCCAGACCTTAATACCAAAAGATGACTCAAAAATGTCAACATTAAAAATGTAGCAATAAGGACCACCTCCAAGAATTATCCAAATCAAGTTGGATTTCTACGAGTTTACCGCTTTTTAGTATTAAAGCTATTCGACGGCAACACATCCTCCATGCCATACTCAACACCATCGTCTAAGTCATCCCAAAATTTCCCTTTAATCTTGTTACCTTTTTTAGACGATGGAACAGAGCTTTTCGAAACTGCTGATGATAGTAAAGATTTCTTGATAATAGGAAAAGTTAAACCCACACCGGTAACAGGAGTTGATGCTGATGTATTTTTACACGTAGGAGGCAATATTACATGAGGGGGTGGAGATAACTTTGCATAAGGAGATGAAACAGAGGGGCCTTTCAAAATGCAGTCAGATGACGAGGCAGTTGCATTAGTGAATTTGGCATTCTGTACAGCAGCTGCATCATCAGAGAACAAAGAATTCAGACCAAAATCCCCTCCTTGCTCCGTGACATCAAAACTAGCAGATGTATTGGAGACCTTAACAATTGATTAATCTTTTGTCATATTCAGATTACCATTTTCCATTTTGGAATCACTAGCTAAATTGACATTAACCATTGTTAGCCTACTTTGTGAACTAGGCTACACAAAGAGCAAATAGTAAGAAAGACACCAATCGGTTCAGATCAGAGGAAGATAGCGCAGGAGGTAAGTAACGATCAAGAATGCAGAGATTACATCGGGTCGGATCGGAGGAACACTTCAGTGGCATCAGAAGAAAGCAAGCAATCCCATCGGTTCGGATCAAATGAATACGTCAGCAGCATCAAGGGACAACAAGTTGCATCACCGGATCGGATCAGAGGCTCCGATCCGAACCCCTTTTTCCCTTTGAATCTATAGTCGTTGCTGCGCATATCCCCTGAAGACTCGGACAAGATCTATCCATTTCTCCCACGATCTCCTACTAAATCAATGCGCTGTATCCATCTTGGAGCCTCCGAACCCGACTCTCAAGGAATGGATGCAATGCAATTCCGAACCGCAGCCACTTCGAAGGGATTTTTCACTTATAAATACACCATCTGGAGGCATTTGAAAGGATCTTTTGGCAAATTCTCAGTGCATACTTCCTCCATAGCCGAATTCTACAAGCATATTCAGATAAAAATCATCTCTTAAAGTCCATTTTTGAGAGATTTGAGTGAGTTTATGCATTGTAATTGTGAAGTTGAGTGAGAATCATTGCTGTATTTGTATTCAAATCATCAATTAAAAGAAAACAAAGTGGACGTAGGCTCGTTAATGCCGAACCACTATAAATTGCGTGTTCTTTATTGCTTTTTGATTCTATTTCATTGAATTCATATCTAATTTGGGTGTTAGACCCAATTTTTGGTCTAACATTTTGGTGCTTTCACTGAGAGAATCTTCAAATTCTAAGCCTTCTTGGGAATTATCATTCTACTTTTGGACCTTCAAGTTTAAAGAAGTTAATCCCTTTCTCTGTCATCTTTTAGTATTTGTTGACTAACCGTTGAAGAATCGAGTATTATGGCTAAGACCAAAGGAAAGGAAGTGCAAGGCGCTAGGGGAAATGATGCAAGAGAAAATCAGCAAGCTATCGTGTTAACAAGGTCACGCGCTCAAAGCTCTGGAGCAGATCATTCCAATCAGGAGGAAACGAATCGGATCGTCTTAACACCGATCCGAACTGATGATCCGATCCGTGGTTATGATCCGATCCGTGGTGGTGATCCGATCCGAACCAGTGATATCTGGGGCTCTCACTCTCTCCATCCGAACCACAATGACCAGGCTATTGTGAACCGATTCGATCCGAATCAGAATGAAGCTGGAACTTCAACTCGAGCTCCCTCCAATGCTCCGATTCCAGCCACGATGACTAATGTTCAGCCTGATCCATCTGCATTCATTACTCAGGGAGATTTTTCACGTTTTCTTGACATGCTTTAGAGCACTAAAGAAGCATTGGAAGCCCAAAGGCGTGATAGCCTTCGCATGCAGGAAAACATGATCACCATGGGTAGAGAACTACAAGAGCTCCGGAGGCAGAGAACTCCTTCCCCACCACACCGTATCGCTACAGATGATTCGTCTTCTTCTAAGGAGGAATGTCCTCGCGAGAGAAGGCCGCTTGAATGACCTCAGAACCTCGATCAATTGACTTTTGGATCTTTAGGATCCCGAGAAGATGTTGCTCGTGTATTGGGCCCTGATGACCCGAGTCTGCAACAGCCTATGCTGCTTCCCATGCGCAGATCCCATGACTTACCCAGGGATCCTAATATTACTAATCCAACACAGCAACAACTTCTCCAACCTTTACCTCCAGAGATTGACCAGGAGCACAGAGAGCAACGTAGGGCAGCTGCCGCCAGAAATAGAAGGTCATCCCTGATCAGGAACCTAGGGGTAATCCGAACATCAGATCTAGAGAGCCTGTGCAGACATTAACCAACGCCGATGTATGGGCAATGGTGCGCCAGATTATGTCTGAAAGCCCGCGATATACTAATGAAGATTGGGGCATTAAGCGAAGTCATAACCCTTTCACAAATGACATCCTGAATTTCCAGTTCCCCCGACGATTCAACTTGCCTCAGATGGATTGATATTCAGGAAGAACAGACCCAGGGCAGCACCTGATGAGATATGCATGGTTCATGAATGCGGTAGCAGCTCCAGATGCCGTAAAATGCAAATCTTTTCCCATTTATCTTGAAGATGTAGCGTTAATGTGGTTTACTCGACTTCCTTCTCGGTCGGTGTCAAATTTTATAGAATTGAGTGAGCGTTTCATGAATCGGTTTCGACTCCATGCCCAAAAGTCCAAGACCGTCATAGAATTATCGTGAATTAAACAGGGCCCAGGAGAATCTTTGAAGTCATATTTGGATCGCTTCAACCTGGCCATCACCGAAGTCAGTGATCCCCATGAGCCCACTATCCTGATGGCCTTGATAGAAGGAGCAGATCCCGACACAGAGTTCGGGGATTACTTGGTTGGAAAACCACCTCCTACAAGGGAATTATTCTATGAAAAGGCTAATGTCTGTTTAAGGCAAGAAGAAGCTAAGGCAAATCGGAAGAGAAAGTCCGAAGGGGCCTCGAAGGAAGGTGTCCAGAGCAATGTCGCTGTGAAACAGTCTGGTGACAGTTCAGGAAAAGTGGAAGTAAATGTTGGCAACCAGAGTGGTGGTAATAGCAACAGAAATGGGAACGACAATAGCAGGAACAGAAACCGTGGAAATAGCTCTAATAAAAGGCCCTGATTCCAGAGTTTTGAAAATTACACGCCGTTAAATGATACGTTGAAGAACATTTATCTAGACACATACATCATATTGCAGTATAAAAAACCACTACCCAGAGATTCTACTGAGAAGGAAATTGAAACAGGAAAGTTTTTCTTGTTTCATTGTTCACACGGTCATTCCACCAATGAGTGTCGTCATCTGAGGGATATCGTCGAAAAATTGCTGCGAGAAGAGAAGTTGGATGAGTACAAAACCACCCCAAGGGACAGGGGGCAAGGGGGACAAGCCCCGAACCAAGAACAACCTGCTTCAAAACCCACGGCTCAACAAAAAGGTAAGAGGATCGTCATCAACTCCATTATAAGCGGGCCTCACTTGGTTGGTCGTAGTTTTAAAGCAATGGACCAGTACGTCAACGCCGCCAAGCATTATGAAGTAGGAGAATGCAGCAGGCTTGAAGACGTCACTCCAATAAAACAGCAAAAAACGATGTCCGATGATGTCGTATTCCGCAATAGAGACGAGTTTGGGGTTCAATCTCCAACCGACGATCCGCTAGTGATAACCATGACAATTGGCCCCGCTTTGGTCCATAAGGTGTTAGTGGACAATGGAAGCTCGGTCAATATCCTCTTCAAGAAAGCCTTCGAACAAATGAGGCTCGAAGCAAAATACTTAAAGCCATGTCAGGGATGGATACGTGGTTTTAACGGAGTATCCACAGCTCCAATGGGTTTTGTGGAATTACCAGTCACAATAGGGCAGGGGGATCGCCAGAGAGTAAGGATCCTTCCATTTGTAGTTCTGGATTTGGAGTCGCCTTATAATGCCTTCCTGACCGACCAGCCCTTGCCAAATTTAGGGTATGTATTGCGCCTTGGTGTTTGCTGCTAAAATTCCCGACTGACTCGGGAGTTGGGACGATGAGAGGCGACCAAGCTATGGGACGAGCTTATTACGTGGCAGAGTTAAAGATGCTAATGAAGGGGCTAAATATATATGCTAAAGACGATTCCGCCTCTCCAAAGGGGGCCTCAGCATAGCAACTAAGGGGTCCTACCCCAAGAGAGTCGCCCTCAGACGTGCTCGAGGATATAGATCCCAGAGAGGATAGAGAACCTGGGGACATGAAGGCAACTCCCAATGAAATAACAATCAATATACCTATTGATGAAACCGATCCAACAAAAGTACTAAAGATCGGCTCGCAACTAGATCCAGTTAGGGCAAGGGAATTGGCTGATTTCTTAAAGGCAAATCTAGATGTGTTTGCCTGGACTCACGCTGACATGTGCGGGATTTCGACTACCATTATGAGCCACTCTTTGTGTATTAATCCAAAGCAACCACCAGTCAAGAAGAAGAGACGGATGTTGAGCCCAGAGCGATCAGCAGCCTTGAAAGAAGAAGTGGAGAAGTTAAAAGGTAACGGATTCATTAAGGATTCGAAGTACCCTGACTGGATATCGAATCCTGTCCTGGTTAAAAAGTCAAATGGGAAGTGGAGAAAGTGCATCGACTTTTCTGATTTGAACAAGGCTTGCCCGAAGGATATCTGTCCTCTCCACTGAATTGATCAACTAGTAGATTCAACCACCGGGCATGAACTTTTATCCTTTATGGACGCTTATTCCAGATACAATCAAATTCCCATGCATGTACCAGATCAAGAGCATACAAGCTTTATTATAGACTTGGGATTGTATTGTTACGTCGTAATGCCGTTTGGATTAAAAAATGTGGGAGCCACATATCAGCGCCTGGTCAACCGCATGTTTTAAAATCAAATTGGGAAGACCATGGAAGTTTACATAGACGATATGCTAGTGAAATCCAAGCGATCTCCCGATCATACAAAGGACTTAGCAGAAATGTTTGGCATATTACGAAGGTATGGGATGAAGTTGAACCCCTTGAAGTGTTCTTTTGGCATGGCATCAGGCAAGTTCCTTGGCTTTATCGTGAGTTCAAGAGGAATCGAAATAAATCCGGACCAAATAGCAGCAATCCGGAATATAGAGGAGCCGCGAAAGATTAGGGATGTTCAAACCTTAGCTGGAAAGGTTGCGGCACTGGGCAGGTTCATCTCCAAAGTGACAGACATGTGTGTACCTTTCTTCGATCTCATAAAGCGTGGAAAGCAAAATTTCGAGTGGACTCCTGACTGTGTGGAGGAGTTCCAGAATTTGTTAGACTTCTTAGAAAAGCCTCCAATATTACCAAAGCCTGTGCAACATGAGGATTTGTTCGTCTACTTGGCGGTATCATCTCACGCCATTAGTGCAGCACTAGTACGTGAAGAGGATAAAGTCCAGAAACCTGTGTATTACGTAAGCAAAAAACTAGCTGCAGCAGAATGTAACTACCCAAAGATAGAGAAGCTTGCTTATAGCCTCCTGATTGCTTCCCGCAAACTCCGCCATTATTTTCAGGCACACCCAATAGTTGTGTATACCGACCAACCTTTGAGACAAGTGTTACAGAAACCTGAAGCATCAGGGCGGCTACTTAAATGGAATATCGAGCTGAGCCAGTTTAATTTGAACTTTCAGCCGCGAAGATCAATAAGGGGGTAGGCCTTGGCTGATTTTATAGTAGAATTTACAATTCCTGAAGAGGAAACGGTGGGTGATAAGGTAGTTGCTTTGGATCAAGAATTAGAGCTTAGTCCATGGAAATTATATACGGACGGAGCCAAGAATGACAGAAAGTCCGGCGCCTGAGTTGTTTTAGTAACTCCTGAAGGACGATCTATCTACTATGCATTACAGTTAGAGTTTGCTGGTACCAATAATGACTTCGAGTATGAAGCCCTAATTGCCGGGCTGAAAATCGCCAAAGATTTGGGAGTGAAGACACTAGATAGATATTGCGACTCCAAGATAGTTGTATGTCAAGTTCTGGAAGAATTTGCTGCTAAAGGACCTCGACTCATCACTTACCTCAAGAAGGTAAAGGAATTGTTGGAAGATTTGGAGCGTTATAGCATAACACACATTCCAAGAGCGGAAAATCAAAAAGTAGATCGATTGGCGAAGCTAGCAAGTTCAGATAGTCTTAAAGAATCCGAAATTGTTCCAATGGAGGTGTTGGATTCACCAAGTTTCGATCTAATGGAAACAGAGCTAGCCCTGGAAGTTGAACCAGAAAGAGAATCCTGGATGACATCAATTAAGAATTTTCTCAAAAATGGAAACCTCCCGTTGAAAAAGAGTGAAAGACAAGCTGTAAGACGTAAGGCCACAAGATACGTTTTACAGGACGACGTCCTTTATCGTCAAGGGTTTTCGATGCCCCTGCTACGGTGTATCGCACACAACGACATCAAACGTGTACTGCAAGAGGTACATGAAGGTGAGTGTGGAGATCACACTGGGGGCCAAATCTTAGCAAAGAAAGTGTTATGGTATGGATATTTCTGGCCTACCGTGAACAAAGACGCGACTACTTATTCACGACGTTGCAACAGATGTCAAAGATATGCCAAAGTTCCCAGAGCACCTCCGACTCAGCTCAAGTCAATGGTAAGTCCGTGGCCGTTTGCCATGTGGGGAATTGACATTATTGGAGTGCTACCGATTGCCAGAGGAGGAGCCAAGTATGCGATCGTTGTCGTGGATTACTTCACGAAGTGGGCGGAAGCTGAACCTCTAACAACCATCACGGCAAGGAAAGTGATCAGTTTTATGGTGAGAAACATTATTTGTCGATTTGGGATACCGAAGACCATCATAACCGATAATGGGGTGCAGTTTGACAGCATAGAGTTCAAAAACTTTTGCCAGAAATACAAAACTAATAAGCGATACACTGCAGTAACTCATCCACAGTCAAATGGACAGGTCGAAGCCGTAAATAAAGTCATTAAACCAATTCTAAAGAAGCGGCAGAAACAAGCCAAAGCCAGATGGGTAGATGAGTTGTCGTTAGCCTTATGGGTATACAGGACGACCTTTAAGACGGCTACCGGCCATACTCCCTATTCACTTTCATTTGGGTCTGAAGCGGTGATCCCGGTGGAATTGGAAGTCCCTTCTCATCGAGTCGCGTACTATGACCCAATGACGAATAAAGCTCTTCTCCTAGAGTCTCTTGATATGATTGAAGAAAAAAGAGATGAAGTCGACTTGCATGCCTTAGGACATCGACATCAAGTAGCACGTCATTATGACCAAAAGGTTCGCCTCAAAACCTTTGAACCAGGAGACCTAGTACTGAAGCGAGTCTTCCTGCCTTCAACCCAGTTGGGTCCAAAATGGGAAGGGCCATACACCATCCAACGGAAGCTTGATACAGGAGCATTCAAGCTAACGACCGTGGATAGTGAGGAGATTCCCAGAGCCTGGAACGCTCAGCACCTACGACGATATCTGAGCTAAAAAATGAAATGTCATTTCTTTTGTTTTCATAAGCTATGTAAAAAGGCACGACTTGCCTTAAAAAGTCTGTTTATGTGAACAAAAGATTATAAAGTGGATGTAAGCTACGACTTAGCCGAACCACTACAAAAATATCGTGTGTCATTTACTTTCCTGCATTATTTATATCTTCAACTATTATTCTATTATGACTGTGAAACACAAAATGTTAAACTAAAGTTGAAGATGACCTATATGCGGGGACAAACAAAATGACTGTTTGTACGATAAGACATAGAAGAATGGGAAGACGACATTCTTAACTCTAACTCTCAAGAATCGAGAGAGAGTATAAAGGACGGGAAGATGACGTCCTCTGAGGCATGAAGGTGCACCCAGATGAGAGACCTCCTCAACAAAAACTCTAACCTGGATGTGAGACAGGAGAGTATAAAGATGCCAGAAAGAACAGACATCAATGACGAAAGGAATATGGCCCCGTCAGAGAATCGGGGACATTTGGACTTTTTAATTTAATTTAACCTTGAATAGTATTTGCTTGGTTATCTAAGATTGACTGGGGGCATACATGTGCACATAGATATTCCCCTCCACCATGACTTCATTACATAACTTTAGTATGACATACTTTTGTATTTTCACTTAATTGATGAACTAACGACTATCAGGCATTGCATAAAATAAACTATTTTTATTTACAAACGTACAAGTTTGTACAAGAAAAACAAGCAAAAAAGAAGATGCGAGGGTCGCACTCGTTAAAACAATTGCGAACCAATCAAATGCCAAAATAAAACGAAGCATTTATCATTTAGGCTTCGGGCCAGACTTGGATTTTTTGGCGGCTTTCTGAGTAGCCTTAGCTTCTTTTTTAGCTTCGGTCATAACGCGTTTCAACTTTTTCTTCCCTATAGCCGAAGTGCTAGAATTAGTTGATTTTTTCCCAGGAGATGGAACGCTGGAATCAAGAGAAGACTTTTTAGCAAGCTCTTCTGTAATAGATCTAGTTGAAAGCTTAACAACTAACCCTGATCCAGGGTCCACCACTGCAAGAGGCTTAAGGCTTTCGGGGTCCAGGTCTTCAACCTTTAGTTGCATACGTTTATCTTGTTCGGCTTTCATTTCAGCCAAAGTGATGTCATCAGCACTTTTTGGATCCCCGACAATAGACACATCAGGGTCTTCCTCATGCCACTCGTTACCGCCATCATCTTTCAAGGCGTCTATCATCTCGTCATCGTGAGGAGCATCAGCCTTATCCTTTTCTCCTTCAGCCTTCTCCGCTGACTTTGTTCCGACGGTGGTTCCCTGAGGCACGTCTGTCTTCTCGAACGATTCAACACCTACAGAATGAGAAGAAACAATTATCAACTCAGGAGAAAATAAAGGATCCTTCATTGATTACCCGATTATGTGATGAAAAGTGGGGACAGCTTTGACGAATTGGGGTGAAAAGGTAGAGATACCTTCCGATGATTTCTCAGCTGGAGTAACTGCCGTCTCTGACGCCATCTCGGGAATGGGGGATAAAAGAGATGCCTGAGGGATCTCCGGGTTTCGGGGTCGTATCCCTCGACTTCAGGAGTTTCAGCGGCATTAGAAGAAGAACCATCCTCGGAGATATGCTTTTGTTTGGCCATCCTCTTTTCCTCCTCCATGGCAGCAGCGATGAGGCAACGCCCCTCAGCCAGACGTGTCGGCTCATCATCTCTTAGATATTTTTCCATGAGCTTGTCTTCGTCGACGGAATCTACCTTGAGTTCCTCCTTCTCCCATTCAATAATTTGGCTCCATACGTGAACCAAGGTAGTCGGGTATTCTTCGATCCAAGAGATGTTTCGACGGCGAATTATATGCGCAAAAAATTCGATCATTAATTCGCTGAAACCCTGCACATCCTCCTGGGCCTCTGACAGCTGCTTGTGGGTTTCTTCGGCGGATTTAATAACACTTTCAACATTACCCTCCGCTAGGGCAGCCCTATTCTCGGCCTCCATCAACTTGGAAGCCAAGTCAGCATTGCGCTTTTCCAATTCAGCATTCTTCCTCGCTAACTCGACCTTTTCTAGCTCAAGAGCAGCGTAAGCAAGTTGCATTTTGGCGTTATCCAACTTAGCATCTTCTGCTTGCTTCTTCAGCTCCGAGCGCTCTTAACTATGAGACTCGAGCAAGTCATGATAACGTTTTTGTAGCTCTTCAAATTGCTGCTTCAAGTTGGCAGCATCCCGTTGAGCGATGGCAAGTTGGGCCTGTGTATCCTCAAGATCTTTCCCCAAATTTTTCAAGGCCTTTACGTCGGCTTCTGCAGTCTTTTCATCGAGTTAGTATCCGTGATTAGAGTTCGGATGATTTTGGAGAGGTTACGTGAATACTTGAAAATCTCCGAATATTGTTTTTTGACTGCGTCAATTTTTGCTTTGGCCTCGTCTGCCCACCTCGAGGAAATAGGCTCAAGAGCAGGTGAGAAAGTCAGGTTTTCAAAATAGTGTTTAGGGAATTGTTTCTCCAGATATGCCCGTTTAACTTTAGCTTCAACATCCAATGGTGGAGGCGCGCTATATGTTAGCTCGGTATCCTTATGATGAGCGGGCACAATGGCTTGCTCACCCTTCCTAGGCCACTTAGAGAAAACCTTATGCTTTCCTTGTGAGCCGGTATCTTTCGGCGGGCTCCTTTCCCTACTACGTTTTTCTTGAGGAGAGGTTTGATCTTTTGACTGCGACGTTTCTTCTCCTCGACGACCTTGGTAGCTTTTGTATCGTTCTGGATCCGACCGAACAGGGGAGCGAGAGCGCGAGGTCCACTACTGATAAGAGTCATGAGGCCTTCTATCCTCTCTACCCCGGCTTTCGCGGCAATCATACTCAACATCAGAAGGGGGCCTAATCATGCTGCGACGAATTTTCCTGATGTCATAATGAGGGCGAGACATTGTACCTACGCAACAATGCAAGTGGAATTCAGAATCAGTATTCTCATGAGAAGTAAGTGTTGTGAAGTGCGGTGCTATTGTGTTAAGTGCATCCTTAATGATGTGCCCCCCGACAAACCCGAGTCCAAAGCCAAGCCAGTGTGAGTGGGCTCTTTGGCCTTAACAGGTGTAGTCTCCTCTAAAGAAGTAAAAACTAAAGGATTTGTGCCAAAATCCTCGGAAGTATAGATAGTTTCAGTTAGGGGGAGATCTCCTAAGCCCTAAAATGTAGGATAATCAATAGTAGGGGCATCTCCTTGGGACTGTTGGCAGTTCTTTAGAAGATAGTGATTTCTCAGGAGAAATGGCATCCCCATGGATGATGTACCCTTCTCGGTGCTTTTCGGGTATGTTGTCCAGCTCATCGTCTTGAGCCGAAGATGGAGAAGGTGAAGTTCGAAGTGGTATTGTGGGGCTTTTCGAGCTCTCGCCCATTCCTGGAATTATATCCACTGGAGGGATGTATACATATGGACCCGACCCGTGACCTATGCTACGAGTAATTGACAGTAGCCCGTGATGATGAAGGTATTCATCCTTAAGGACTTCATCGATGGTTAGAAATTTTTGGTCGCCATTAAGGAGCTGATGTATCCAATCAAAGTACACTTGACCCGATATTTGTTTTAGATTATCAACTTCAAACAAAAAGAAAATGGATTAATGTGTTGGCGTGGACATTCAGAGTTGAGATTTAGAAAACCAATGCTTTACTTGATTTTTTCCATCTCCTAGCACATCCCGGCTGTTGCCTTATATAAAACCATTCCAGCTTGGAATCGTCGGCCTTGCTGCTGAACGGCACTGGAATTATTTTCCTTTTTAGGATTGATTTGAAGTAAGAGAAAGAAGGAGTTTCTTGAGTCCGATGCTTGAAGTTATAAAAGAAATGAACGTCATCGAAAGTGAGCTCTATACCTAAGATCTCGCGGTATGCTACATATAAGGTATATAGGTAAGCATAGGAGTTGGGATGCCGCTGCATGGGGGCAATCCGCATCTGTCTTAGAAAGTTGACAACAAAAGGTGAAAACGGTTGAATAGCCCCAACCATGCATATCAATCGGGTGATTGCCATAAATCCTTCTGGAGGACGGTCAGTTTTCGACGGCACCAGAGTATCCCTTCTTAGTATACCGTGATTTAGACATATGCGAGCAAGTCTATCATCGTCGATCGTTGATTCAACAGAGTCTGTGGGTGATTCCAAGATAATGGCGGACTCAAATTCGTCAGGAGCTCGGTAATCTCCAATCCCTCCTTCCTCCTCATAACCCAGAGAAACTTCACTGTCTGAAGGTGTTTCATTGCTATGCGCTCCCATTTCATAATCTGAGCCCTCATCGTCCCATTCAGGGTCTGAAGAAGAAGATATGTCATCGAGGGTATATTTCTCAGAAGTTTCTGCAATTTCTGTCTTCTTTGCTAATCTAGAAGAACGTCTTTCGGCCATGATCGCTAGACTATTGAAGAAACAATGGCAAGGATTAGAGTAAAGTTTCCTGTGTCCTACGTGTGTGTATGTGAACTAAAGTGTGTGCTACGTGTGACAAAGATGCAAAGTAAATACATGAAAGCATAATGTAAAGGTCCAAGGAAGCAGTAATGTTCAGAACGATTCTTGATATTTGTTTATGTTCGCAAGGCACTATCCTAACTGTCCATTAAGTTAAAGATTATATTAAGAATTGGTTTAACCAGCTAAGCAAGGTCTTATGTGCAATCTTGGACTGTTTTTCGGTTCAGTTCAGATACACGCACTAGGGTTGGATCGGGGAGAAAGCCTTATGCTAGCCCGGGACAAGAGTTGGTGCCTAGTGACCAAAGTCGGATCGGTTCAGAGGTGAGTACTTGAACGGTCCGGATCGAATTGAATAGCCATGCTTCTCCCCTTCTTTATTTCACATTCCAATCTGGTCCGGTCAAGTGAATCTTGTTCTTCTCTTGGCTCGCAAGACTGACCCGAACCGGTCAGTTGAACCCCATTTTCGACTCTGTCTTGTCACCCGAACCGATCCCCTGCATTTCTCCTCTCCCTTTTTCCCACCCCTTTGGGGTCAAACTCGATCCTATGTTGAAAGTCCCAACTGAAATCGAGTACTGATGCATTCAAGCGCTCAACGAAGAATCCTAACCCCCTCCACCACCGCCTCGAGAGTGACTTAACACCATTAACGATGATGGCGAAGTGGAGGAGGTCATGGCGACAAAATCCATTGAATATCCCGCTAGAATCGTTCAAGGAAACCGCAAATCTAAGCTAATAACAATTATAAAGATGAGATTCAAGATCATAAAACTACCTATGTGTTGGATTCGGGGATTAAAACGAGAGAGTTTTAGAGTTTTTAAATTTTTAGGGTTTTGATGAAAATTTCGTTGGAAGAGGACAATAAAGAAGGAAGAGGAAGAAGGAGACGAGGGGGATACTTATACGAAATCGTAGTGACCACTCGTATTCCCAGTTTCCCCAACTCGTCCGGACCGGAATTCAAGCCCACAAAGGCCCTATGGCCTGTGGATCCATGGGAAAGTGATACTGGTGTATCTATTCGGATGTGCCACTGAAGGAAATTCATTCGGATCGGATTCCGAACCGAAAGAGGCTATATACACTGATTTGACACGCGGGGTGAATTTGAGGAAAAGTAAAGAAAAAGTTTACCTGGAAGAATCACTGGATGTTAAATAAAAGCTCTCAAAGTTGTTTGAAAATGAAGAAAGTAATTCATACGGATTATGGATATGTACAAGCAGGAAAAGCCACAACTTCATGAAGTGACACTACAAGTGGATGGAAATGATCGTTCAACGGTTCTAATTCAAAGGATGTTTCGTGAACTACTTCGAAGCACACTTTATCTCAGATAAGAATGTACTTCGAGGGGGCAAAATGTTAGCCTACTTTGTGAACTAGGCTACACAAAGTGCAAATAGTAAGAAAGACACCAATCGATTCAGATCGGAGGAAGATAGCGCAGGAGGTAAGTAACGATCAAGAATGCGAAGATTACATCGGGTCGGATCGGAGGAACACTTCAGTGGCATCAGAAGAAAGCAAGCAATCCCATCGGTTCGGATCGGATGAATACATCAGCAGCATCAAGGGACATCAAGTTGCATCACCGGATCAGATTAGAGGCTCCGATCCGAACCCCTTTTTCCCTTTGAATCTGCAGCCGTTGCTGCGCATATCCCCTGAAGACTCGGACAAGATCTAACCATTTCTCCCATGATCTCCTACTAAATCAATGAGCTGTAGCCATCTTGGAGCCTCCGAACCCGACTCTCAAGGGATGGATGCCACGCAATTCCGAACCGAAGCCACTTCGAAGGGATTTTTCACCTATAAATACACCATCTAGAGGCATTTGAAAGGATCTTTTGGCAAATTCTCAGTCCATACTTCCTCCATAGCTGGATTCTACAAGCATATTCAAATAAAAATCATCTCTTAAAGTCCATTTTTGAGAGATTTGAGTGAGTTTATGCATTGTAATTGTGAAGTTGAGTGAGAATCATCGCTGTATTTGTATTCAAATCATCAATTAAAAGAAAACAAAGTGGACGTAGGCTCGTTAATGCTGAACCACTATAAATTTCATGTTCTTTATTGCTTTTTGATTCTATTTCATTGAATTCATATCTAATTTGGGTGTTAGAGCCAATTTTTGGTCTAACAACCATATTCGATGTACCACCTTATAATTAGATTCACCATCTGGTTTACCTTTATCATGTGCATTATTACCATTTCCCAAATCAGAAGCATCAAGGGCAATAGAAATTTTATCATTCACAACAGTATTGTCAATAGAAATCGAAGCCGCCTTATCACCATCCGCAGCCATATTTACTGCAGAGTTCTTTATTTGCCATGACATCTTCTTTTTGGACCTAACCTTGGTCCAACCCTTCTCACCATAGTCAGTTCGATTCCTACTTCTATTCTGCTTATTCATTATTCCATTATTCATGCCCTTTTCCTCAAACTGACTTTCATGTTGCATATTACCATTCACTTCCTCCCCACGGCCTTTAACACAGTTACTTGAACAGTGCCGAAAACACTTACAAATAACGCAAATGCTTGGTTGCCAATCATATGAGAGTTTCACAGTTGGACAATCTCTCAATTCAGGCAATTCTATTATATCAGGCAATTTCGCATCAAGGGAAATCTCCACCAATGCATTAGCATACCTAAAACGTTGTAGCCTCTCAGTACTATAATCAAAGCAGATTAACCTACCAACATGGCATGCTAGCTAGTTAATTTCAACCAATGTCCAAAGAATTAAAGGAATTTTGGAGAAATGAATCCATATTGGAACTTTTTTAATCTGCCTTTGCGAACTACTAATTGAAGGATCCCGTTCAGAGATTATGAACATACGACCTCTTATGAAGATTGCATCTGATTGGAGAACCTTAGGTCTATCAAGATTATTTTAAAATTGGAAATAGAAGCTAACATCATCAGATTTCACACTAAATTCCCCCATCAATTTCCATCGCAATTTTAGAAAATTAATTACAACACGATAAGGAAGTGTACCGTCCAGAAAGAACCCTACCAAGTGATTACTCCAGTATTTGAGACCTTCTTGCCTTACCAGATCAGACGATTCCTTTTTAGATCCGCTTTTCTCAGTTTCAAAATGTAACGGTTGGTAACGTCCAGCATTCCTTGGCAAGGATCGAAACAAAGAGGAGAAATTAGACTTAACAGTGAATTGCTTATCCCTCATAGGAACTGCAACCAAAATCGCATCCGATGCAACTGGATTGGGTTCATCACCAGATCCATTAGCTTCCATGGAATTACCCTGAGAAGAGGAAGAAGGAAGAGGATAGGAAGATCGAAGAGGAGGAAAAGTAGAAGAATCGAAGACAAAATCTCCCCGGGGCGCCATTAAAGAACAGTCGCCATTTTCCTGGGATTCAAAATCCGATTTAATTTGATATACGATTTTATAATAAATCAATTCTTTTATTTAATAAATTGTTAAAATTTATAAATGATTTCATAGCGACTTTTGAATTTTGATTTGGACATAACTTACAATTTATAACACGAAATCTTGATTTTCCACTTTCATTGGAAAGATATAATTAAATAGATTTTAACATTTATTGTTTTAACGTATTCTGAATTGTATTGAATTACATATATTCAATTGAAATACAAAACCCAATATTCCAAACTACCGTGATGTTACGAGTTCGTTTTAAATAAATGCCAAGTCGTCAATCTTCAAAATAAATCGTTTTAAAATTTTAAAATCCATTAAATATTTCTTAATTAATTTTTGGGCCGTTACAACTTGTTATTAACTAATATGTATATCTGGATGTTGGATGATGAACGAAGCTATGTTGGCTCATCTGTGTACGAAACTAACCTTTGGTTTCTAGGCATTCCTATTCCTAATTACAAACCATCTATTCGCCCTTGCTTTCAAAAAATAATGTCTAAGTTGGCCTACGCATGTACATGACTGATCACTAGCCCTTAGGCATGCTCTGTACTCAACGACGCACCATTGTACTTGTTTTTGTCTTCCAATAAACTTGTAATAGACAACAAGGTATCCCACTCTTGTATGGGATCTACGGCGACTCCCAGGCAAGCTCTAGGATTTGATTAACAGAACCTTTTTTACCTATATCAATGCACCTCAGTTTTTTATACTTTAATCAAATGTTTTACAAGTATGGTTGATGCTTGTTGAACACTAAGTTTACAAATACATATTTAACCCTAAAAACAACTTTGGATCGTCGTGTATGGGCGATGCGCGGCAAGGGGTAGGCAACTTTGTCATAAACTTGACAGGTTTGCTTATCCAGGTCCGTCAAGTATGGTTGATTCTTGGCAAGGATCGAGCGGCCTCGGGTCCCTTCGATCAGGACCAGCGAGTATGGTTAATGCTCAGCAAGAGCTAGGTCGGGCTAAGATCGCCAAGTATGGTAATGCTTGGTAAGGATTTGACGATCGTGGATGTAGGCGAGTCCAATCATGATCGTCAACTACAGTTGGTGCATAGCAAGGGTTAGGTGACCCCCCTCGATGTAGGCTCGCTCAATCAAGACCATTAAGCATGGTTTATGCTTGGAAAGACCCTCACATGTCTAGGAACTACTGAATACGATTGCTATCTAGCAAGATCCCAATGAGGCTAGGATCGCCGACATAACATCGCTATGGACATGAAAATTAATGTTGCGATGCAATACGATCGTGGATTTTTGATCTTCGGATATTGGACTTCTGTTTGGATTTCTATTGGATTTTGGATTATCCAAAACACGCCTTCCACTGAAGGACATGTTTTGTGTTGATACACAAGATTTTGATTAATGACAACATAGAAATAGAGACCATTGACGAGCTGAATTCACATTTATCAAAGTGGAAATCAATAAAGATCATAGTGAAGATCAATGGAAATCATGACATGGAGCTAAGATTATATATATATGTAGGTATGGAGTCGTGTTAGATTTATGTTAAAATCTATCCTCAAAGTATAACACGAATGCACAAAAAAATTTAGAAATTGAAATTAGCTGGGGCTGAAATCTGTATATTTGAGGAATTGAAAAGTCACAGAAAAAGCCCAAATGGTCCAGGCTTCGACCGGGAAAGAGTGCAGAGTGATATAAACTGTGGACCGAGGTCCCCTGGTCCACAGCCAGAAAACGGTCGACCGCCCAAAAGGACCTGTCGACCGGTCCTGTTGTCTTTTGTGCATAACGGCTATTTTTTCAAATTCCTGTCGACCTGTTAATTTCGACCTGTCGACCTTTTTTCTTGCTGTAATTTTTTTCCTGAAAGGATGCTTCTTTTTGTGAAGAGATTTCTATTCAATTTCAAGAGAAATGGACACAACTCTTTATAGAAACTCTTCATGAAGGAATGCAACTATTCTACACTATAAATAGACTTGAAATCATAGTTTCAAATAACCGATTCTTGCTCTAATTTCTGATCTTACTTTCAAAATACTCTTGCATTCTAAAAGCTCCCAAATTCAAGTTACTTATTGAATCCTTGATAATATTTCTCATATTTTGATTCAACAAGCAACTAACTTCCTTCAAATCTTCGCATTCAATTCATATACTTGAGGATAAGATTATAGGAAGGGTGTACTCAATCATTGACTAATCAGTGTTGAAGAAAGAACACATTCAAGGTCAAACTCTTGTAATCGTCTTGTGGGTAAGCTTGTAGCCCGTGAAATCAAGTGGGTAAGCTTGTGGCCCGTGAAATCAAGTGGGTAAACTTGTAGCCCGTAAATCAAGTAGTTGTGAACCTGTTCCTCCGGGTGAAGCGAGGGTGTTGTTTAGTGAAAAGCCGAAGAGGAGCTTCGGGACTGGACGTAGGACGGGAGGTCCGAACCAGTATAAAAATCTGGTGTCATTTCTTTACTTTATCTACAGCATTTATATTTGCTAGTGATATATTTCTTGTTTGTGAATTTTTACCTTTGTAACTATTGAATAGCTTAAGTTATCACATACATTCCGCATAGCCATATTATAGATCCTGCACAAGTCGCGTACACACCCGACTTTTCAATTGGTATCAGAGCCTGGTGTTCTAGAGATCGTAACAACATCCTAGAACAAATGGCAATAAAGAAATCTAGTCAACGAATTAGAAAATGGAAGAGCAACAAAGCCGAATCAAGAGAACAAGGAAGCAAATGTCTCATGGCTAAAGTCAGATCACAATCGGTATGTGTAGATTCATTATTTAAAGATCTTTTGTTAGACCATGAAAAATTATTGAAACTCAATACAGTTGTTTTAGCTATGTCAAAAAAGTACAAGGAAGAAAATTCCAAATTAAAAGAAGAAAAAAATCGTTTGGTAAAACAAGCCAAATGTTTTGAAGATACCTTAGAAGAGCTTGTTTCTCAAAAAGATTTCCTTCAAAAAGAAAATGAGCAACTAGAAGATAAAAACAATGTTCTTTTAAAGGAAATCGATCTTTTGCAAAATAAAAATATATCATTAGAAGATTCTTTAAATAATTCTAGTTCTTTAATTTCGTCTCTTGAAAAAGAGAATGGAGCTTTAACTGAAAAGAATTTAGAACTATCTAAAGAATGTGAGTTTTTAAAGGTGAATAATAATATTTTACAAAATGAAATTTCTGACTCAAAAGAAAATTTTGAAAAGTTACAGTCTTCTTTAGATAATTCAGAATCTCAAATTTTAGGTCTCAAAACTGAGAATGGTACTTTAAAAAGGAAAAATTCTGAATTAAATAAGGAAATTGATGATTTAAAGAATAACAAAATTTCTTTTGAAAATGTCAATAGCGACTTTGGAAATAAATTTGATAAAAGTGCAAATAAGTTCGCAAAATTTAATATAGGTCAAAATGATTTAAATATGATTTTATCTAGATCTCGACCTTTACATGACAAAAGTGGTTTAGGATATAATAAAACTAATCTTAGAAATAGTACTAGATATGCTTTCATGTACAATAAAAATATTACTGCTAGTACTAATGCTCATCCTAGATCCAATTATTATAGAAATTCGAATACTTCTATGACTAGAGATCTGTATAATAGAACTAGAAGTACGAAAAGGAATATCAATAGAGATTACTTAAGTATTTGAGTTCCTGTAAGTTGGAAAAATAGAGAAAAATATATCGATGATTATTTTGATTCGGTAGTTAATAACCAAAATTTTATCTTTAAAGGTTCCGTTAAACCCTCTTGGGTATGGTTACCTTCCATCTAACCCATGGACCCAAACAAAGCAAGTGGGTACCAAAGTATATATATTCTACTTTTTTGCAGGTACACCACAATAAAAGGAAGGCGATTTTGATTTCTCCAAATGTCTCTGAAAACAAAATTCAGTTTATCAAATTGCACGTGATCCAATATCTCCCGAAGGTACTTTAATTTATGTCTTATGTTCGATTACTGTTCTATCATGATGTTTATTCTTTTTAATCGATGACAAAGGGGGAGAAATATGCATATATATATATATATATTCATGTATCATATAAATATTCATTTTATATGCACTAACATTTTGTTACAGGAAACAGTAAGTTTTTATTATACTAACAAAATGTGCAGAAAGCTTTTAGACAGGGGGAGATAAAAATATATAAGCATATATTCGGGGGGAGCTACTCAGTATCTCAAAAATATATGCAAGATATTGTCATCAATCAAAAAGGGGGAGAATGTTGATACACAAGATTTTGATTAATGACAACATAGAAATAGAGATCATTGACGAGCTGAATTCACATTTATCAAAGTGGAAATCAATAAAGATCATAGTGAAGATCAATGGAAATCATGACATGGAGCTAAGATTATATATATGTAGGTATGGAGTCGTGTTAGATTTATGTTAAAATCTATCCTCAAAGTATAACACGAATGCACAAAACAATTTAGAAATTGAAATTAGCTGGGGCTGAAATCTGTATATTTGAGGAATTGAAAAGTCACAGAAAAAGCCCAAATGGTCCAGGCTTCGACCGGGAAAGAGTGCAGAGTGATATAGACTATGGACCGAGGACGGTCCACTGGTCCACAGCCAGAAAACGGTCGACCGCCCAAAAGGACCTGTCGACCGGTCCTGTTGTCTTTTGTGCCTAACGGCTATTTTTTCAAATTCCTGTCGACCTGTTAATTTCGACCTGTCGACCTTTTTTCTTGCTGTATTTTTTTCTTCTGAAAGGATGCTTCTTTTTGTGATGAGATTTCTATTCAATTTCAAGAGAAATGGACACAACTCTTTATAGAAACTCTTCATGAAGGAATGCAACTATTCTACACTATAAATAGACTTGAAATCATAGTTTCAAATAACCGATTCTTGCTCTAATTTCTGATCTTACTTTCAAAATACTCTTGCATTCTAAAAGCTCCCAAATTCAAGTTACTTATTGAATCCTTGATAATATTTCTCATATTTTGATTCAACAAGCAACTAACTTCCTTCAAATCTTCGCATTCAATTCATATACTTGAGGATAAGATTATAGGAAGGGTGTACTCAATCATTGACTAATCAGTGTTGAAGAAAGAATAAATTCAAGGTCAAACTCTTGTAATCGTCTTATAGGTAAGCTTGTAGCCCGTGAAATCAAGTGGGTAAGCTTTTGGCCCGTGAAATCAAGTGGGTAAACTTGTAGCCCGTAAATCAAGTAGTTGTGAACCTGTTCCTCCGGGTGAAGCGAGGGTGTTGTTTAGTGAAAAGCCGAAGAGGAGCTTCGGGACTGGACGTAGGACGGGAGGTCCGAACCAGTATAAAAATCTGGTGTCATTTCTTTACTTTATCTACAGCATTTATATTTGCTAGTGATATATTTCTTGTTTGTGAATTTTTACCTGTGTAACTATTGAATAGCTTAAGTTATCACATACATTCCGCATAGCCATATTATAGATCCTGCACAAGTCGCGTACACACCCGACTTTTCATTTTGGAGCGCAAGTTTTGACCCCTTTTTTTGTAAGGTAGTCACATATTGGATTTTTGGCCATCAGAATGCTCGCTTTGGGCATGGGATTAGGAGAGATCAAACATACTTAGTTGAAGTAACGAAACCTTCGAAGACATGGAAATATAATGCTTGGAATCTAGCTCGATTGAGCTCGTTCGACCTTTCACTTCATCATCCTATTTCGGATTGACTGCTCTAGTCCGATTCGACTATGTCGAACTGACCCATATCGAATATGTCGATGCAGATAGGGGTAATTGGAGAACAATCACCACCTACTTCTATTACTCCAGAGATGCCGTTATGTATCTTGGTCAAGCTAGATGTGGATATATTTTATGACCTGAAGACGTGTTCCACTACCCCAACACTTTTGGATCTGACTCTACATGTTTTGGTCGACCTATATCTATTGTCACCTATAAATACATAATTTGAGGACTTCACAAGGGATCAAATCTGCATTCCTCTGGCCGGTATAAGCAAGGCAATTATTGCCATTAAAATATCTTCCCTTTCTCCACTTTCTTGCATAGAAAATCAACTGTGTTATATTCATACATATAATAAAGGATTGATTGCATTAAGTTGTTGCAAGCACATTGTCAAACCATTATAATTTCTCATGTCTCTTTACTTTTATGCACTTTTTATGTTATGTGATCTGTGATTGCGAAGTTCTTCGAGAAATTTATTCACTTAGGTGTTTTACTTGAAAGGACCAATTTTTTTGGCAATGCAAGCCGATTTTATTATGGCCATACCACTTTTATTAGAAGGAGAAAAAAGAAAAGAGAGTTCTGCACAGATATAGAAAACTCTGGTTCTGGTTTAAAGTGTCGAAACACTAAGCAGTACAAAATAGAAGAGTAGCAAAGCACTACATCTACTAATTTACAGAACTGGAGTAGGGTAATGTGCACCAGCTACTAAGTATAGTGAACTAAAGATTCACCACATCAGGTGGAAGAGAACCTACAACAAAGGTTGTAGGTGTCAAGTTCTCAGCAAAATGATAAAAAAGCCTTGCTAGTCCAACAACGTAGTCTGTTGAGTCAATGTCATATATGAACTTCTGATCCTAGGAGGGGTCCAACATGAGTATTGCATTTCTCGCACCAATTTTTGAGTTAACATAACCCTTGTTGTTCATTATTAAAGAATAGTTTGATTGAATGCTTTTACTTTGACATGCTATTTGAGTTTTTGACACGACCGACTTAGATGTAATCCTTGTTCGAAGTGCTAAAGTATTAACTTAAACCTTAGTTATTCATCAATGGATCATTGGAGTACTGCTACAACAAACACGATTAAATCGTTTCACTTTTCACTTACCTTTTGAACTAGGGGCTAAAACCATAAGCCCGATGGATACGACGCGACCAATTTATGCTCAGGCATATTGAGGAGCCTATCCCTTGGCACAACCTTAAGCCCGATGGATAAGACACGACCAATTGATGCTCTAGCAAATCTCAGAGTCTATTTGTTGGCACGACCTTAAACTTACCAGAAAGAAGTACGGATAGTGTTGAATGTGAACTTTCCATTTACTCTTCGAATCACACTATTGGTAAACTCCCAATATGCATAGCCTATTTCTTGTGATTCGACCGACTTGCATGCACTAGTGCAAAACAGTTGATCAATGCCTCAGAGCTTGGCATTAATCTATCGTTTCAAGTCTATGCTTAAACTCTAACCTTATAGAGTGATCCAATCCTCCACAAGTTAACTCGAATGTCGAACCAAAAATCAGACCGTGTATAAATAACTTGCGACACTTACGACCTAAGTGTCCAGTTCCACCACTCAGTCTCTGGACTTGAAGGAAACTCACTAGCCTGATCGAGTGCAATATCGACCACACACTTGACCAACTTTGATCCTTAAAGTTTGGATTTGAGTATAAATTAGCGAACAAATTACACCCTCAACTCTAACATGAAAAAAACTGACAAGAGATTATAAAGGATGAACCAACGACATCCATATCTCGGATCCTCACGACTTAAGATCAATGATCGAGAGAAGACCCCAAGAGTGGAGCTACAAATTCGAATTTCACATGACCTGAGTCCATCAAGAGTGAAATCTCGAGAAACTCTAGTCTAAGTGTAATGATGAATTAGATTACATGAGTACAACTACTAAAAAATGTAAAAAAAAAACTATAACATTTGAAATAAACTCATGTGAAATGAAATTAAAGTCAACTTCTATTCGCAAATCAAAATTCTACATGACATGATTTACAAAAAAACATAGTCATGTTACTTAAAACGAGGGTCATGCTTGGATTACAATTGGCCGGCAAAAGCAAAGAATATTATCAAATCCAGTGCATCATTTGGAGGAGCCATCGTTCTTCATCTCATGTGACTTCTTAGATGGTGACTTTGGTGGCTTATCCTCTCTTTCCTTCCTCTTCCGCTTCGACCCACTTCTCCCTATTACTTTCAATCCTTTTGACAAAGTTGTCTTGGGACAAGGCCTCATCTCGAAACCCTTTATCAGGTCCCCTTTTGGTGTCTTCTCCTCCTCATTTGAGATTTCTGTCATTTTAGATTCAGGGAGAATTACCTTCCGTAGAAAAGGAGAAATCTGAACCTTTGCTGCTGAAGTTTGAACCTTCTCAGCCTCCACCACGGCCTTTTTCTCACTATGCCATAGATGGACTACTGCAACACCATAGAAGTGATGAAGTAAGTGCCAAAAAATGTTGCTATAGGCTTAACAAGATCGAAGGCAACACTTTTTCGATGTTTCATTTTGCTACGTTGCCCTAAAGTCAAAGGCAACATCTCTATGACCCTAGGGCAACATTGGTACTATTGTTTCCATATGTACTAAATTTACTATAAAGTGGGCCCCATAATCTAGGTCCCAACATATAGGGGCCTACTAAAATCTGTAGCCCACCTTTACGGAATCTAGTTGTGGGGCCCATATTCATTAATCTATGGAAACACTTTTACCATCCAATGACAACACTTTGCTAGTTTATTACAACATTTAACATCACATACTGCAACATTATATCATAGCTATGACAACACCTTTTGCAATTCTAATTGGATATGAATTGCAACATTATACTGCACCATTATACTACAACATTACACTTAAACAAAGAACTTTTCATTTAAGATTAACCAGCAACACAAGTAGTACTTAGTCAACTACAAAATAACAACATACTTAAAAACCTAGCCAGTAAATTCATGTTTACAACCAGTACTTAGAAACATAGCCAGTACATACTAAATGATACTTAATAGAAAAAAGAAACAAGTTCTTGAACAACTGCATCACTACCTCCTTCATCTATTGCTTTCCCAATCTTCTCCTGCAAAGTAAAGAGGTTTCAAAATGTGACATTTATTAAAATTAACAATTCTGAAACAAGTTTCTTAAACAAGAATTGTGGCTTATAACACATTGAAACCCATAGTAAAAGATAACCATCATTAATGAATGAAATATGAGTAATTCTTTAGTACAACTAATGTTTTCACAATGACTACACTATTTCAGCAAAACCAAAGCCATGCATGTCTCGACTACAAACTGAGGCAATGTCTCGTTTACATTTCAACACAAAATGAGAGGCATGCATGCATGCCCCACTTACAAACAAAGGCAATGCCTAAAGACATTTTAGCATAAACTAAGGCTTGCATACCTCAGTTGCATTTTAGCATAATCCGAAAGGCATGCATTCCTCAGTTGCAAATTGATGCAATGACTCAATTTGTTCAAAGCACGAATGATATCAAGGAATGCAATAGTATGCAGAGTATAACTGAGGAATTGCTACGGTGTGATACAATTTGAGGCAATACCTCCTTTTGCTTTAGTAAAAATTTAGACATGCCATGACTCATTCAAGTAGAAACGCAACCATTGCTTCAATTACGAACCAAGGCATTGCTTCAGTTACAAATTGACGCGTGCTTCAGTGTGATACAAGTGTAAACCAAGTAAACGCCTTAATGACTAAATGTGGTAAAGCCTTAGCTACTTGCTTAAAAGATTACTCCGACTATGATGCAATAACCACGTCAAAAAATGACCAAAATACAAATGAATCAAGTATCATTACAGGGAAACATACTCCTTAAAGCAGCTGAATTAATCCACTGAAACCCATAGTAAAAGATCTTGAAACAATGTTTAATTTAATTTTAAATTCTGGATGTCCTATAACAGAACATGAGTTTTAACAAAAAGTCTCCATCTAATTTTTTGGACTGATACATATTAAATGAAAAAAGTTATACAGTAAAAGTACATCAAACCAATTGTTCCAGAACATATATCACTAATATTAAAAAAATTATGCTACAGAAAACTTCTCCGTCCGATTCTTCATTGATATTATTTAAATTCATTCATAGGTTAATATTTCGAGCCTAAATTCAGCAAGTATGTTGTGAAAAAATGAAGAGGATACAACTTAAAGCAGAATAATAGTTTATGTATATAAATTAAATTTAATGCCTGTATGCCCCATAATACCATCAAAATCATTCATAAGATAAGATTTTCCACCTAAATTAAGCACGTACATGCTAAAAATATATATTAATGACTGATGTTGGAATCTGAAGTGAAGTTCAGTGTATAAAATAAGGATTAAACTGTGTAAATCTCAACATATCACTTAACACAAAATTTCAGTTTATTCATAAATTAATAAGGATACTGCATTCGAGTTTGCAACATATATGTAGTTATTTTTATTTTTATTTTGGAACATATATCGCTTTGCTAAATAAGGAGAGGAATTTGTAAGGGCAATGGACAAATATTAATTAAGCAAAAAAACATACATGTGTGTCTATATACGATCTCCGATTTGCAGAATTTGTAAGGGCATTGGACTACAAAAACATGAAATAAAGATGTTTATCTGACTGATTTGAATGAATAAAAAGGGAAAAAACATGTGATAAAACTTAAAATTGTACCTGAAAAACTGTCCATGCATGCTATTTCATGATATTTTACTACACTACATTGCCATAGTAATACACAAAACTATTCCAAACATGATCCAGGACATAGCTATAGCTATTGCAAAGAATTTTTCTCCTTTCTCGTGTTTCCCACATTCAATACGCATTAGGGACAACTCTTCCTTCATATCTGCCACTAATTCATCGGTTTTTTTCCTCTTTTGCTTTTGCTTCAGCAGCTTGTCTTCAATTGCCCTCCTTTCCATGAGAAATTGTGATGTAGTCTTTTCTTTTTTTTCATCAATTTAATAGTAATATCATCCAATTCAGCATTTCTATTGATTTCGTACATTTTGTCATGCCACATGAAATACCCACAATCGCTATTCTGCACATATCTTAAATTCTCGACTAAAACATCACTAAAAGATATGATAATGGACAAAGCAACCAAAAAAACATAAATTATACTTACAGGCCACATGGAGCAACCAAAAAACTTCTTCCTCGCATTCGACCCTACCTTCACATTCCATATCATCATTAGGATTTTGTGGTGGTAGTTCTTACTTGCTACCGTTGTTGATGAATTTAAAGTAAAAATTGATTGAGTGGTCACTGAACTCGAATTGAAGAAAGAATTGAACACAACTACAACTACAAAAATCCTAGCTAATGGTCTTGCAACTAATTCCTTAAATAGTTTCACATGAGAAGAACTAATATCATATTTCAGGAACATTAAACTGGGTGATAATAATCATACTTTTAAGGATAATTATAGGTATAAAAGTAGCCATATACATTGCATGAGCATACACAATGGGAACAATGTCAGGTTCTAGTGCACAACATCAGGTGCATGAACAATGCTAGGTTCAAGTGCACTTGTGTGTAAAATCAACATGCAAAGGGTTCATAGAACATACACACACACACACACATATATATACACGCATATATGTGGATATGAATATAGGCATGTATATTTGTGTTTATAAATCATTTTTAACAATTATACATGTTCAAGAAGATGGATAGATCAACTACAAAAGCAATTGAACAAGAGACAGGGCAATGGACAAATATTAATCAAGGAAATTTACTACAGCGAATTAAAGTGAACATGAAGATTCAAATTATCAAAGATTATGAATGCAGATAATGTAATAAAGTTTTTCAGAAATCCAAAAATCAAATATATATTTAAAAATAACTATAATTTTAAAAACCCACGAATTAACAACATATATCCGAATATATTCAAAATATATGGAGATTCGAAGTCGTGACAGCAAAAGATTTAAAGTTTAACAGAAAATCAGTCGTATTTTAAGGGATAAAATCCCTATATATTCACCACATTCTTCATCGGTCTATTAACATCAAAGTTCTAGTTAAAATCCGAAGGAAATTAAAACGAAAAAATCATACTTGATAACGAGATCGAACTGTGAATCAAATTAAAGAACTTGAACACGATTAAATCGAAGGAACTCCGCAAACTGGAAATCTAAGTGCTTTAGAGAAGGAGAGGAAGCATGGAATTTCAGGAATCAAAGGAAATCGCAAAACCCTAAGTGAGCCGCCACCATTATTTTCTCTAGAGAAGTAAAGATGGGTTAGCGATTTGGGGGGAGAACGAAATGAAAAGGAAGTGCATAAATAGAAATGTTAGCGGGAAATAGTGGAAGCGTAGTAGATAGTGGATGAACGGTTGAGATTTTGTTTCAACTAATAGTGAGGATCACCATGTAAGGAATGGAAAGGTCTGCTTTAGCTAGCGCAACACATTTTTAGGGCTAAGGTACCACCAAAAATAAAACGTTGTAGTAGGACAAAAATTTTATATGTGTCGCAACATTTTGGCTGGTAACACCTTGCAAATCTATTGCAAAAGGCCTTCTATGGCGTAGTATCTTGGCCTCTTCATGGGCCTTTCTCTTGGCCTCCTCTTAGGCTCACTTTTTTGACTCCTTATCAAATTTTCTTTTAGCTTCAGACTCCTGCTTGCCAGAGAGGTGAGCATGCTATTGTCGCTCTAGATTGTGCATGGTCGTCCTGCTTATCTCATCGCCCATGCCAGCGACACTCACCTCCTCTTCCTTATTTTCTTATTCATCCTCGATCAACTGTTCCCTTTTATAGAACAAATGACCCTAATAAATCTCTCCAGGCTCTAGGCCCCTATAAATTTCGACATTGCTAAATTCATCACTTATCATCCTCTTGTACTCGTCAGTGTCAAATGTAGGCCTTGCAGTTGCTAAAGTCTCGAAGGTGATGGGAAGTTCCATCCTAAAAGTACATATTCGTCGAAGAGGAAGACGTGTTAGTCTTTTTTGTTTATTCATATTATCCTTTCAAAAACTAGAGAAAAAGTGGATATACCTCTCAGAATATTCTCAGAAGTTTCCATGGTGATAGTGCCCTCGGCTATTGATGGAAGGAAGCCTCTAGTGTCTTATCCTGGATGCTCGGGGTCATACCCTAGATAAGTATAAGTCAATTGGGATGGACCGCTATTGGTAGCTGGCAGGATAGCTGGAAATTGGGAAGCACCTGCTTTTGCCTTGTGAGCACTCTCGGTAGCTACCACTTTCTTTTTGGCCTCAATATCTCTCTCCCCTACTTCTGCCATGACATCCTCCTTTAACATCGCCTTTACTTTTGCAAGTGGTCGATGCTCATCCTTAGTTAGATACTGAGCCATCAAGGGTTATTCATCCGCCTCATCAACATCGAGAGCAACAACCTTCTCATCCAGGAACATTTCCCAAACTAGAGCAAAGATCCATGCATAATCATCAACCCATGAGATTAAGCGGCAAGGAATAACTTATACGAAAAATTCCAAGGATTGACTATTCTAGTTGCTTCTCGGCATCTTCCTCAGCCTCCCTTGCCTTTTTTCTAAGCATCTCCAGTTAGGATTTAAAGTTTCTTTTCACTTCATCGGCTTGCTCCAACACATCTCTGTTTGACGCCTCTACTACTTCTTTCTCTTTTCTGGCCTTCTCAAGTTCAGGCTAATTAGATTTCAGTATATTTTTGAGCTTCTCACACTTCATCCTTAGCCTCTTTGTATCTTCATTGTCCTTCCTGAGCTGTTAATTCTCCAGAATTAGCTATTTATTGTCCTTCTCATTGGCTGTAATCCAAGTGAACTAGGAAGCTAATACCTCCTCGTACTCTTCCCAAGCCCGATTGGTTGTTGCATGAACTTCCTTAATCTTTTGGTCAGCGGTACTTAGTTCTCTCTTCAGCTCCTTAATAACCTCATCCATGGACTTAATCCTATCTCGATCTGTAACAGCTTCAAGCATTAGGCCATCTATCTCAACATTCATCTTGTTTATCAACACAGAAATATTTTTGCTATAGTTCATGGAAATCACGTACTGGTTATTGATGTCCCAGCTCCAATCGAATGTCTCTTTGTCAATATCTACAGGGATGGAATGCATTTTCAAAAGAAAAAAGATCACTTCAAAATAAAACTCAGGAAAGTTCTTCCTTTCTTGAGGAATCATCTCATATGTTTCAGAATCTCAGTCAATTGCCTTGCCTTTCTTCCTCTCTCCTCGCTTCCCAGCACTTGAGAATTCACTGAGTTTATCTCTGCCTATGTGTCTTATCATAGGTATATGGAGCAAATTCTATGGTGAAAGTGGAGGAAGTAGGGGAGCCATCGATTTCCTTGTGCTTATCGACTTAGTCTTTTACTCAGGCACCATCGGCCTTGTACTCACTAGTTGAGACATTGATTGATGGGGATAGACTCAATGGCAGGGACTACTGCCATACTCGTTCAATCGCTTGCGGGGAGTCTCCCGCCTTTGTGTTCCTCTAGTAAAAGTCCCCACAACCTACGCTTTTTGTCTTTGAGAACTATCTTGTCCTCGATCTCTATCCCGTCCATGGCTTTGATCTCTATCTCAGTCTTTATTGCTATCTCGAGCTATTGTACCTGAATGAGGTAAACCCAAATTAGAGACAATCATTCCACATATGTATAAGTCAAGTGTTGTGACATGGAATCCTTATGAGTATGTGTATGTCCTAGTGTTCCCCCAATGGGCCTGTTTTGGCTTACTTGAAGGGGTTATCTCCCTAACATTAGACAATAACCTTTCAACATTCATGTCTCTCAAGACGAGCGAATATATCTACATAGGAATTTTGTCTAAGCCTTTGAACTTCCCTTCCACCTCCATTGATGTGGTGGTTTTCGAGTTTGTCACTTGAGATATCATTTTAGAGACCTATCCTGGCTTAGTCTTCTCTGACAGAGACGGAACGTGAGAGGGGGGCAAATACTCTTCTCCAATATACCCCTCCTTACCACTCCCGTTGTGGCCTTCCTCTTCCTTATGAGCTCTGATCTCCCCCATTTAGCTGGGGATACGTCGAGAAGCATGACAAGGGGCATATCTAGAAGTGGACTAGAGGGAACATCTCCTTCCACAACTCCCGCTTCATCGTTATCTCAACGACTGGTGGAGCGACCCTCGAGAAGCAAACCTGCCAAGTGGAGAAGATAGTTTGAAATTAGATTCTAGGCATTACGCCTGTCATCTTCTACTTCTCTCAAATCCAAGACATCTCTCCAATATTTTGAGCCTCTTGGCGATGATCACCTTATGGATTATGGAACCTTCTTTGAGAATGTAGGAATTTGTACATTTATTCTTCTGTGCCAATTGTGATTTCTTCACACATCATATCCCCTTGTTACCATGAAGTGAAAACTTAGCTTATCCTAAATGATTGTTGCATTCAAAATTTTATCTCTTAAAGGTTTTCTTATAGCGTTAAATCTGTTAAATCTCATCAATAACCAATATAACTTGTACGAACCAATTAGAATGCGCAGTGGAGGCTAGTTAGTCATTTCAACAAAGTATGGCGATTAGTAGCTGCTCTAGGAGGACTATTTAAAACATACTTTCTATAATTGGTAAAACGTTATAAGTAGAGTGTTAGATTATAAATACCGGATGATGGAATCACTAAATGATTCGTTGATAAGAGTGGTTACGAATAAGGTAAGTTGTGGTTATTGATTACGTTGATGTGCCTATATATGGTTTAAGAACTCTGGCCGAGACAAGGGGCAATCTGGATCGATGAGGGCTTAGTAACAACATACGAGGCATAGTTAACATGAGAAATAATCGATATATATATATATATATATAACTTTTTGTAAAGAGAATTGATTTTGTATTTCTTCTAGAAATCGATTTATGAATTCAATTTTAATGAAAGGGTTTAATAGAATCAGAATTTTAAGGAATAATTCTGTAAAGATTTTAAATTTAGACATGGATATGGAATTGAATTAAAGCGCTAATTCTAAATTTTCAAGGAAAAGAAATTATTATCCTTCCTATATATGTTTTGATGTTAAGCAAGATTAAAAGGGTTTTTAACTATGCAAAATATAGCGATTTCATTTTTTGTAATTAACTAATAATGAGCAAAATTTTGAAAGTAGGATTTTGTAAGAAACTGAGTAGGATTTAAAATCCTACAATAATGGCGAGGAGTTTTGAGTAGCACTGTATCCTTTTGTAATAAGAAGAAAATGGTTATTCGAAACTTATTATGGTTTTGTTATCTTAAGTAATTAAGAATTTTAAGTAAAACCTAGATAGTTGTAAACGTAGTAATTGGGACTTCGGAGAATAAATTAAAATTTGTTATATTTTGTAAACCGTTTGGTTGTTGTGTCGATTTCTTGAAGCAAAGTTCATGTTTTATGTATATTATCCTATTGGGGAGGCATGAAGCCATGTCAAATGTTGAGGGAATTCAGCCTTATTGATATTTATTGTTTTGTAAGAAGATCAGTTGATTACCTTGCCAAATCGATTATCCTTTCTTATTCGACCCAATTGAATTACACCTCATCTGGTCATTTATGTATCGTAAACATTATGCAATTTCCACATATTCTATCTTGGGTTGGTTGAAATCGAGATTGCCTGATTAACCTTTCATGTTGTATCTTTCATTCAATACCCTTTGAACTCTTGCTTCAAAGGCTAAGAGCCTTTAGAAAATCTTCAATAGTCAGAAAATTCCGATGAATGTACTTAGTTACCGTTGGGATTATTGACTGTGTGTGTCTAGGTGTCCTACTTATCGAGCTTGGATAGGGAAAATTTTGTACCCAAGCTCATCTCATTTGTTGTTTGTTCCTTGTATTGATGAAATAAATTAGGTGGTATATGACTTATCCCTAAGAAAATTGCTAGGACGCAATTTTTGTAAGGGTAAGAGTCTGTAAGAGCTTTGGTTTTAGGCGATCACCTGCTATAGTGATTAATAAACTATAACGTGAATTATAATTTGTTAATCAGGAAATAAATGTCATTTATATTATAAGTTGAGCTTGGTTGACTAAAATGGGGAATTATTTAATTAAAAATTGGAAATTTGTTAGGAAATCTGACTATTTGATTATTTACGGAGTTTTTTGGAAATTTATGTAATTTTTTTTGAATCATACGAGTTTATAAGAATATAAATAAGTGTATATAATGCATACATACATACATATATATATATATCATGTCATGTATGAATATATATAAGGTTAATATGTTATTTAGAATAAAAGAGTTTAGAAATAATTGTAAAGTTAATTTAATGGAGTATGTTGGGATTTTATAATTAAATAATTCCTAAATGTTGAAATATGGTAGAATCCAAAATTTCAAGTCATACGGAGTTAATATGTGAGCATGCAGTATATAACCGTAAGGTGAAATTACAATTTAAGCTAGAAATAAGGCGATTTTTCAAATGGTCTCCAAATACGACGAGACTAAGTTCGTTGGAAGCGTAATTGCATAACATAGCGAGATATTAAGTTTCATAATTTTTGAAGTTATTATGTAGTCGTAGGAGTAGAACGAAGTTTGTGTAGTGTAATTAATTCATCGCTTAAACTAATGCTTTTACACTATTCACTCAACCAATGAAAATTAGACAACTCACCCCTCCTCTTGTCAAATGTCACTCTCTTCCATCAAGTTGTCATTCATGAAGACTTTGAGCCTAAGTTTAATTTGTTTAGTTTTAATTCTAATTTCATTTTCCTAAATCCCCTTCTTAAAGCTTAAACTACCCTTTAATGGCTTCCCTCCTCTTTCCAAGCCCACACCTCCATCTAGGATCTCACCACCACTACCTCCACCTGTTACGCAGCCATCCCTCCACCTCCTCCTACCATGGCAACATGGGTCCCTCTCCCCTCTTGCCAAAAACACCTTAAACCAATTCTATTTTGAAAAGGATGCCTCCATTATACCCTACACCAAGTCTAAGCTCCTTCTACCTCCTCCTAGTGGGCCCACATAGCCAAGCCTCACCATGTCATGTCATCCCTCCCCTTCGTTGTCCATCCTACGCCATAACCATCCATACTCCCTTCAAGTCTTAAACCCATTAAAATCCTAGCTTTCTTCCTTAAAACCTAAGTGCAAACATATATGGGTGTGTTCGAATGTTCGTTGGAAAGTTTGAGTTGAAAAGGAGTGACCTTTGGCTCGTAGAAAGTCTTTAGAGCACGTGCACAGACAACATTGAGGTTTCTTGGTGTTTAGTATAGCTTGGGTGAGAGCTTCTCACTCAAATTTTTTTATTTGTGTAGTTTAATCGTAGTTACACAATGGATTAGTCGATCGTTAAGTGATCAAGTTAATATAGACTTGTGATATGATTAGAAAAGTGAATGGAGTTAATTAGTAAGTTAAAAGCATTGTTAATATGTTAGTGTTTGATTATATGAGAACTCCTTATTTTATTTGGTTATTCATCACAAACTATTATACGATATATGGTAGCTCACATCATAAGTTATTTAAAAACCATATGGATGAATGAATGATTTATTGTGTTGTGATTTGAATGTGATTTGGAGTTAATTAACATGTTTAAAACAATGTTAAGATATTTGTGCTATTTGATATTAGATTAAACATCTATTTACAAGTCGAATGGCTTATTTACGTTCACTAATTTAAGTGATATTGAACTAGTTAAATTATAACTTGAAATGAACAAGTATGATGATTTCATGAATTTGTGGTTAATTTGAATTGGATGAAAACCCCATATGGGTCTTGGGATGATATTTGATTGTACACTAATCCCATGTGTTTAGTTGTATGTTAATCAGTTGATTGACAGAACGATATAAGCGTTAATTGTTTGTTTAAGGCTTATACGATAGTACTTGCACTCTGAATATGGATTGGGTGTTTGATAGTTGCTTACAACTATTGTTGGATGCATATGATGAATGTAATCCATATAAATTTATTTATAGATGTTGGTTGAGATTTTATTCCAATTTGGAATAAGACAGAATATTTTAATAATATAATATTCGATGAAAATGAAAGTTTCATTTTGACGTCCGATTTTTGATGGATGCAAAGATATAAAAATATCTATGAATTTTCATAACTAAACCAAATGATTTTAATTGATTTTTATATGGTTTTGTCATGCCGAAGTTTTCAATTTGAAATGAATATTAACTATTCAAGGTGAAGTTCAATTAGGCTATTTAGCAAATGTTTTAAAAGAAGTTTTCCTTCGAAAGTTTCTTGTTTATTTTTATTACGATTGACAGGAGATATTGAATTTAAAATAACAAGTTTTGGAAAATAATATTATTTTAATGATTAAAATAATATTAAAGATCGACTTAAGGTGGAAATATGTGATTTTGACAAGAAATGACTGAAACAAGATTTCCAATTGTGACACCCCATGTCCGTTAATGTCACTCACTAAGGGAATTCATTAAGTTTCGTGAAGTGTTATAGGTAAACAGACACAGAATAATTACAAGACATATATAAATATGATAGCAGCGGAAATTTAAATTTTTGTTTCAACATAAATCATAATAGCATGGTCCACAATACCATAAGTCACAAAAACCATTAAAATAAAATAACTTCTGTCTTGCACCATCAAAGTACATATGTATATAAAAAGCATAATTCCCCAATTGAAAGAGTTAAGCCATAGTAAAGACAAAAACTTGAGCCATTCTTCAGAAGTAGCTCATACCAAGATGATATCTGAGTCCAGACTAAGCCTGAGTGTTTCCTCCCTAAGAACCTGGGGGAGGGGGGAGGGGGACGGAAGAAAGAAGGAGAAACAAAAGGGTCAGACATATACTATGGATAGTCTAGTTACTTTTAGCTAGTAAATAAATAAAAGTGACATGATAGGCATATAAAGTGGATAAGAGAGATCACTACATAAATGGAAAGTGTGACAAGGTAGACAGGGTAAGGTGTATACACTTCTCTAGTGATTACTCTGCACTATTACTAGTATAACTAAAATAAGATGATCCCTTCCACTATGTGGTAGACTTATGTATACGTCCAAGTGTACCCTAACCACTACCCTAATCTATCGGCTCCCTGCTCCGTAGATATCCTATGCTGGCCCCACAGTAGGAGGTATCACTTCCTAAAGTGGCAACCCTTCATTTCACAAGATGTGCACAACCATATCTACTGGTGTCACGGTCGTCTTATCCCACTCTGCCCTGCTCATGCACGCACATGGCCCGGTCGGTTTGCGCCGCTCACACCATCCGTCTCATTTGGATCTCTTATAATCAATCAGTAAGCGTGCCCCTTCTCCGCCTAGCACGGAGTACTTTATTTAATACCTACTCTAGGTTACTAACTGAAATGAGTCCCACACAATATGATACAAGCTCTCCCCTTTGTCTTGTATCTCCACTAGGTTTTTCACTGAGTACGTATACACCTAGGTGTCTTTAATTACATAGCCTTATATCAGTTATGCTTACCCTAAAAGGTGTCTTTAATTGCATAAATTTATTATATTTTCCACTGGTTATGTATACCACTAGGTGTCTTTAACTACATAACCTTATTGGGTTTAGTTTGTGGGCCTATATGTAAATATTACCCCCCCCCCCACTCTAATTTACTTAACCCACCTACTACCCATCCTATTTTACTTAACCCTTACTTAAGTTCATAATCATAAAATCCTTATGGATTAAATTAAGTTAAGCAGTCCAATTCATTACCATGTCCAATTAGGGTTATAATGGGCTAGACCTCCCACATTAGGCCTACAACGTGTAGATGCTGGATATGCCGGTCAGGTCCATGCAGTCTTATTCCACGGTTGGGTCTAACCTCATGTCTTAGCCCGATTCATATTTGCACACTTAGACCTCTCACATTAGGTTCAACATTAGTGGCTGCCGGATATGCCGGTCTGGTCCGGGCAGACTTTCACCACTAATGCAACTTAACCTCGTGTTATAAGTGCAATTACAATTCCTAATTGTAATTACTATTTTTATCCAAATCTACCTATGTCATTATAGGTGATTATTTCTCTTTTTATCCCCATTTGAATTATATGTCCAATAATGTTCAAATTCAGATTATGCCAATATTAACCTTTCTCCTCCGTTTCCTAACTAACATACTCATAAACTGGCAGCATGCCTAGGCTAGACAATAGCCTAGTCATAAACGATAATAGGGAAAATAATGGGAATATAACTAAAATGATCATCTTGGTATAAACATAAACTAGCATGATAATAAGGTGAAAGGACATGTAATTAACATCATAACAAGGTGGACATAAAACTGATGAACTGTTGGAAGTCAATTGATTCCAACATAACTATGATGTCACAATAAGCATAGTAAGATCTAAATTAGCAATTTAGATGTCCAATTAGATTAGATCTAACATGATAACACAAGGTGATAAATTAAATCATATAATTCAGATCTAGAGGTTAAAATAGATCTAACACCATTAGAATGACATAATAGCATGTTTAGATCTAAATATGGGTTCACATATCCAATTTACAACTTATCTATGTTGATCGCAATATGACAGGTGAAAGGTGATTTACATAAAGAGTTAGATCTAACCAATGTTGCAACTGTCCAAATTAACAAATTTATATTCACCACAATATAGTTATAGTCAAGATACACATAGGTAACATAATAGATTAATCACAGTTGCATTAGATCTAAAGTGTAGACCTATTATGAGATAGTATAAGAGTTAACAATAGCATAGATGCACAATTTACAACATATCCAATCCACTATCTTTCACAATTTACTTTTATTTATCTAAACCTAAAAGCAACTAGAGACTCACATCGTCAGTTTTAGAGAATTGAGAAAGAACGGATCTTGAATTTCTGAATTTGATTTGCGAAGTACGTTATTGTAGAAAATAGTTCCGTCTCAGTTCGTATTCCAGCAACATATGGCCTCCATGATTTCCAATGAAGAAAATAGGGGAATAGGACACATATATATAGCTGGCAGACCCCTTAAAACCGAGTGCCATGTCAGCCCTAGGGGTGTCGACGCCCCTGTGGGTGGGCCGACACCACTTAAGGGCGGTCGACCCCTAGGTCGACACCCCTCTAGGGGGGTCGATCCCTAGAGCGGGATTTTTGCCGCCTTATCGAATTTTTCAATTTCAACCTGTTCTGGATAAAATTCTAACTCATCTTTGACTCATGCGTATATATATAATCTTTCTGCGCATATACAAACTTAAAACCCTCATAACTTCTTCATACGGTGTCCATTTTACGTAAACCAAATATCTATCCTGACCAAAATTTTGAGATGCACGCAATGGTGTAGTCTATTTCCTCTAATCCCGAATACTTAATTAATTATTATTTAATTTATCCTCTTTAATGTTGTAAAAAATTCGGGGTGTTACATTCTCCCCTACTCAAAGGATTTCATCCCAAAATCTCTAAGTTGAGAAGAATGCATATCCTACCATCCATCATCCATCTACTCATCCACCAATCAGTGGCACCCATTGTCCTCAAAGATTTCTAGTGCTTATATGAATATATGCAAAGGTGTGTGTATATGTCCCAACACTAATGCGAAAATAAGGCGGTCTACTGATTCAGTTGACCTCCTTAATGCAATGTATGTTAGTGCCATGAATCCAATATGTATGCAAATAATCCTATTATATCATGTGAGTTCTATATGTGTGCACATTCATTCGTCCAAATGAAACATCCATATGCTAACTCATCCATTTCCATCCATATAAGAAAAGAAAATGCACACACATCCATATGCAGTATGAGAGTGATTGAGTCGATCTAGTGCCTAATGTGTGTGTATATGCATCCACAGGCAACCACTAGCAAACACTTGCATCCATCAAACATAACGTGTTTCAAACACATGTTTACATCCATAGGATTCCTATCTAAAGGACGAAAAATACTATGGACAAGATATACTCAACTGACAGAAACAAGCACTGATAAAACTTTGAAAAAGGAGTTAAGAACATACCCTCGAAAAGAAAAGGGTACGAAGCAAGAATCTTGTCTTTGGTCTCCCAAGTCACATCCTTTAGGCTATCTCTCCATTGAACCTTTAGCAACTTGATCTCCTTATTGCGCAGCTTCTTAACTTCTGATTTAAGAATACGGGTAGGGACTCGTCTGCCAGTCGCCTCCCGTTCCACTTCTACTTCTTCCAACGGCTTCTGCGGTGTCATGCACGCACTTCCGCAGATGAGAGACGTGGAAAACTTCATGAACACCAGATAGATTTTCTGGGAGCTTCACTCTATAAGCCATTTGGACAATTCTCTCGGTTACGGGAAATGGTCCCACAGACCTAGGTGCCAACTTCTCTACTGCTCCAAAGCCAACCACATTCCTCAGAGGTGATACTTGGATAAAAACTAGGTCTCCCACTTTGAATTTGATGTCAGTTCTTCTCTTGTATGCATAGGACTTCTACCTATCTTGAGCTGTCTTCATCCGCCATCGAATAAGGTCAACCTTTTTGGACATTTCCCTAAACATATCTAGTCCTAGTGATAATCTTTCTGTAGATTCCCACTAACAATTTGGTGATCTACGAGGTCGTCCGTACAATGCTTCGAATGGTGACATGCCAATGCTCGCTTGATAACTGTTATTATAGACAAACTCTACTAAAGGAAGATGCTCTTCCCAAGCCCCCCTAAGGTCTAGGATACACAGTCTTAAAAGATCTTCAAGAATTCTATTCACCCTCTCCGTCTTCCCATCAATTTGAGGATGATAAGTTGTGCTCAAACACAACTGTGTACCTAATGCTTCTTGCAAACTCTTCCAAAATTCGCTAGTAAAGATGGGGCCACGATCGCTTACTATGTTGGAAGGTATTCCATGAAGACGAACTATCTCACTAACATAAATTATTGCCAACCACGATGCCGTCCTCTTATTCTAAATTGGAATAAATTGAGCCTCTTAGTGAGTCTATCTACCACTACCCAGATACTGGTATTTTCTTTCTTTGACCTAGGCAAACCATCTATGAAATCCATAGAGACGCTCACCCATTTCCATTGTGGAACCTCCAACGGATGAAGTAATCCACCGGGCTTCTTTTGCTCAGCTTTGACCTACTGGCAAACTAAACACCGAGAAACAAATTCAGCTACATCTTTCTTCATCCCAGCCCAAAAGAAAATCCTCTTCATGTCTCTATACATCTTGTCACCACCTGGATGAATACTAATCTAAGAATGGTGGGCTTCTTCTAGGACTGCCTTCATCAAGCTTCCAGCTTGAGGAACACAAAGCCTTCCATCTCATCGCAACCACAACTTTTCATCTATGACATATCTACTGAGGTGACAAGAAGTATCCCCTCTTTTGAGCTTTTCCATGATGTCTAAAATCTGTGGGTCACCTTGTTGCGAAGCTCCTATTTGGTCCATAAGATTTGGTCGTATCTCCAAGGATGCAAACAAATCAGGCCAAACCTTGATGGAGGGTCTAAAATCTAAAGCTGATATGAACTTCAAGTTATTTCTTTCCACAAATAGAGGACTCAGGGCCATCCTCTGCCTACTTAGTGCGTCTGCCACCACATTACCCTTGCCAGAGGTATAAGAAATTTCAAAATCATAAGAAGCTAAGAACACCATCCACCGTTGTTGCCTTAAGTTGAGATCCTTCTGTGAGAATAGATACTTGAGAGATTTATGATCGGTGTATAACTCGAACCTTTCTCCAAGTAAATAACGACGCCATGTCTTTAACGCGAATACTATGGCTGCTAGCTCTAGATCATGGGTTGGGTAGTCCTTCTCATGAACTCTTAACTGTCTACCCCCATAACATACTACTTTCCTTTCTTGTAGAACTCTCAACTGTCTAACCCCATAGCATACTACTTTCCCTTCTTGCATCAGAACCGTGCCAAGCCCTATACCGCACGCATCAGTGTAAGCAGTAAACACTTTAATTCCATCAGGCAAGGTCAAGACTGGTGGTGTTGTCAAAGCCCTCTTCAGTCGTTGGAAAGCAACGTTACAGTCTATATCCCATGAAAATGCCAAATTCTTCTTTGTCAGCCTGGTGAGAGGTGATAATATCCTCTCGAAATCCTTAATGAACTTCCTATAATAGCCTGCTAACCCAAGAAAGCATCTCACCTCAGTTGCATTTTTAGGAATCTACCAATCTTGCAGTACAACCACCTTCGTGGGATCTACAACTATCCCTTCTTTGGAGGCTACATTCCCTATGAATCTCACGTCCTTTCTCCAAAAATGGCATCTGGAGAACTTTGCCTTTAGCTGATGGCCACAGAGAGTTTTCAAAATTTCTCCAAATGTTGGGCATGCTCTTCTTCACTCTTGGAGAAGATCAAAATATCATCAACAAAGACTACGAAAAATTTGTTTAGGAACTCCCAAAACACCCTACTCATCAAATCAACATAATAGGCGGGTTCATTTGTCAACCCAAAAGGCATAACTAACCATTCAAAGAAACTGTCTAGAGTTCTGAAAGCAGTTTTATCTATGATGTCCTCAGCCACCCTCAAATGACGGAACCCTGTAGCTAAGTCCAGCTGATAAAATACTGAGGCACCAACAATCTGATCAAATAAATCATCAATCCTCGGAAGCGGGTGCCTATTCTTCTTGGTGAGCTTATTCAATTCTTTATAGTTAACACACAAACAAGGCGAACCATCCGCCTTAGTTGCGAATACTACTGGAGCACCCCATTCAGATATGCTTCTTCTGATAAACCCTTTCTCAAGTAGCTCCCCTACTTACTTACTCAGCTCCCTCCTTCCCCTTGGAGCCATGTGGCGCACTGGTAATGCAAAAACTTTGCATTGTCCACCAGATATATGCGGAAGTCAATCTCGTGCCTTGGAGGTAAACCCCGTACCTCATCCAAAACATCGGAATAATCTCGAACAACTGGAACAGATTGCAAATCATCTATGGATGCATCTAGAGACTCCAGAAATCTAAAACACACCCTTGGGGGTCACAAGAAATTTCGAGGGTCTTCCCATGACAAGTCAGGAGTCTAACAACCCTCCTCTCACAATCTAGAATGGCCCCATACGTGGTAAGCCAATCCATTCCTAGAATCAACCCATAGCCCATAAACCCAAGCACATAAGCGTCACACTCAAACTCGATGCCTAACAAATACATTTTCAAACCCCGACAAATCATCGATAAATGAGCCGAACCACCAATGGGGTTTGAAACAACTACGAGATCTACTACCATACTAATAATTAAGTGCAGAGATTCAACCACAGAACTAGATATAAACGAGTGTGAAGTGCCAGAATCAAAAAGTGTTCTAACTGGATGGTATGAAAAAGAAACTAAACTTTCTACGAAAATTTTTCTACCTCTATCGGGAGCACTGATCGCGAGAGCATGCACCAGCCCTCCAGAAGTTCCTACTCTTTGACCTTGTCCTTATGGTCCCGGTTTCTTCGGGAACTCTTTAGCAAAGTGTCCGGCCTCTCCACAGTGGTATCAAGAGTTCTTCCTTCGCTTACAGTCTTTAACCAAACGACCTTCCTTCCCACAATGGTGACATTTTCACTTATCCCTACCTTTGTCATCTTTCCCTCCTTTCTTCTGCTGTTGTTGCTGCCACTTCTTGGGCCATACCTTCATATTCTACGATGTCCCCTCAGCCTTTGCTTCCTTGTTTTCTCCCTTGTCCTCCTCATGCATTAGGTCCATATCAACAAGCTTTTCAAAAGTGGCCCCCATTGGAATATGGGACATGGCTAACCTATGCAGAGGCTCATTCAGCCCTTTAGCAAACCGCAAAGCCCTTTTGTGCGGTGTATCCACCAACTCTAATCCGAACCTTGCCAACTGGTTGAACTTATTCACATACTCCTTCACTATCAAGTTTCCTTGTTTGAGTGCTAAGAACCTCTTCATCTGCATGCTTCTCTCAGCTTGGGAAAGAAATTTCATTTCGAACCACTATCTAAAATCTTCGCAAGTTTCCACCGGACGTCTAGCTTGGGTAACTTCCCACCAAAATATGGCTTCATCCTTTAATAGCCAAGCAGCTAACTGTATCTTTCTTCGATCCTCCACTTCAAAGATTACGAACAAGTCCTCAGTCTCCTTAAGCCAGTTCCTAGCTTCTATGAATATCTTGTTCCCATGGAATGGATCCCCTCCCACAGCACGGAAGTCCTTGCAGATCTTGGCGAAGATATGTGCACTTGGAGGGGGAGGAGAAGGAATGACTAGTGCAGCTAGTGGAGGAACGTCTCTTTGGCCTTCGGCAAGTATTGTGGCCTCCAAATACCTACGGAACCATCCAGGTATTGTGAGGCCCTCTGGGATATTAGTAATGTTTTGTTCACCAGATGCTGGAAAAGGAAAAAGGAAGAAATTTAGATAAAGGACCGAAGGATATTACACATGGCTTCTTGGGGAATATTTTCCAAACAGACTTTTCTTTTTGAAAATACTTTCTTTTAAAACCTTTTTGAAAAATAAAATTTCAAAAAATTTCATCTAATCTTGTAACCTTCAGCTCTGATACCAAGTGTGACACCCCACGTCCGTTAATGTCACTCACTAGGGGAATGCATTAAGTTTCGTGAAGCGTTATAGGTAAATAGACATAGAATAATTACAAAACAGATATAAATAAGATAGCAGCGGAAATTTAATTTTTTATTTCAACATAAATCATAATATCATGGTGCACAATACCATAAGTCACAAAAACCATTACAATAAAATAACTTCTGTCTTGCACCATCAGAGTACATAAGTATATAAAAAGCATAATTCCCCAATTGAAAGAGTAAAGCCATAATAGAGACAAAAAATTGAGCCGTACTTTAGAAGTAGCTCCTAGAAAGATGATATCTGAGTCTTGACTAAGCCTGAGTATCCTCCCTGAGAACCTGCGCGGGGGGGGGGGGGGGAGGGGACGGAAGAAAGAAAGAGAAACAAAAGGGTCAGACATAAAGTCTGGCAAGTCTAGTCACTTTTAGCCAGTAAATAAATAAAAGTGACATGGTAGGCATATAAAGTGGATAAGAGAGATCACTACATAAATGGCAGGTGTGAAAAGGTAGACAGGGTAAGGTGTATACACTTCTCAAATGATTACTCTGCACTATTACTAGTATAACTAAAATGAGATGATCCTTCCACTATAAGTTGGTAGACTTTGGGCATACGTCCAAGTGTACCCTAACCACTACCCTAATCGATCGGCTCCCTACTCCGTAGATATCTTGTGTTGGCCCCACATAAGGAGGTACCACTTCCTAAAGTGGCAACCCTTCATTTCCCAAGATGTGCATAACCATATCTACTGGTGTCACGGTCGTCTTATCCCCCACTGCCTGGCTCTTGCACGCACATGGCCGGTCGGTTTGCATTGCCCACACCATCCGTCTCTTTTGGATCCCTTATAATTAATCATTAAAGTGTGTCCCTTCTCCGCTTAGCACGGAGTACTTTATTTGATACCTACTCCGGGTTACTGACTGAAATAGGTCCCACACAATATGATACAAGTTCTCCCCTTTGTCTTGCATCCTCATTAAGTTTTTCACTGAATATGTATACCCCTAGGTGTCTTTAAATACATAGCCCTATGTCAGTTATGCTTACCCTAAAGGGTGTCTTTAGTTGCATAACTTTATTATATTTTCCACTGGTTATTATACCACTAGGTGTCTTTAATTACATAACCTTATTGGGTTAAGTTCGTGGGCCTATATGTAAATATTACCCACCCCCTCTAATTCACTTAACCCACCTACTGCCCATCCAATTTTACTTAACCCTAACTTAAGTTCATAATCATACAATCCTTATGAATTGAATTAGGAAAAACAGTCCAATTCATTACCATGTCCAATAATGGTTATAATGGCCTAGACGTCCCACATTACGCCTACAACGTGTGGATGCTGGATATGCTAGTCGGGTCCGGGCAGTCTTATTCCACAGTTAGGTCTAACCTCGTGTTTTAGCCCGATTCATATTTTCACACTTAGACCTCTCACATTAGGTTCAACATTAGTGGCTGCTGGATATGCCGGTCGGGTCCAGGAAGACTTCCACCACTAATGCAACCTAACCTCATGTCATAAGTGCAATTACAATTCCTAATTGTAATTACTATTTTTAGCAAAATCTACCTATGTCATTATAGGTGGTTATTTCTCTTTTTATCCCCATTTGAATTATATGTTCAATAATGTTCATATTAAAATTATGCCAATATTAACCCTTCTACCCCATTCCCTAACTAGCGTACTCATAAACCGGCGGCATGCCTAGGCTAGACAATTGCCTAGTCATAAACGATAATAGGGAAAATAATGGGAATATAACTAAAGTGATCATCTTGGCATAAACATAAACTAGCATGATAATAAGGTGAATGGACATGTAATTAACGTCATAATAAGGTGGACATAAAACTGATGAACTGGTGGAAGTCAATTGATTCTAACATAACTATGATGTCAAATAAGCATAGTAAGATCTAAATTAGCAATTTAGATGTCCAATTGGATTAGATCTGACATGATAACACAAGGTGATAAATTGTATCATATAATTTAGATCTAGAGGTTAAAGTGATCTAAATATGTGTTTACATATCTAATTTACAACTTATCTAAGTTGATCGCAATATGACAGGTGAAAGGTGATTTACATAAAGAATTGGATCTAACCAATGTTGCAACTATCCAAATTAACAGATTTACATTCACCACAATATAGTTACAAGTCAAGATCCATATAGGTAACATAATAGAATAATCATAGTTGCATTAGATCTAAAAGTGTAGATCTATTATGACATAGTATAAGATTTAAAAATAGCATAGATCCACTGTTTACAACATATCCAATCCACGGTCTTTCACAATTTACTTTTACTTATCTAAACCTAAAAGCAACTAGAGACTCGCAGCGTTAGGTTTAGAGAATTGAGAAAGAACAGATCTTGAATTTCTGGATTTGATTTGCAAAGTACGTTGTTGTAGAAAACGGTTCCGTCTCAGTTCGTATCCCGACAGCATATGGCATCCAAGATTTCCAATGAAGAAAATAGGAGAATAGGACACATATATATAGCTTCCAGACCCCCTGAATCCGAGTGCCACGTCAGCCTTAGGGGTATCGACGCCCCTGTGGATGGGTCGACCCGTAGGTCGACACCCCTTAAGGGGGGTTGACCCTTAGGTCGACACCCCTTTAGGAGGGTCGACCCCTAGAGCGGGATTTTTGCCGCCTTATCGAATTTTTCAAATTTGAACTGTTCTGGATAAAATTCTGACTCATCTCTGACTCATGCGTATATATATATATATAATTTTTCTACGTGTAAACAAACTTAAAACCCTCATAACTTCTTTATACGGTGTCTGTTTTACACAAACCAAATGTCTATCCTGACCAGAATTTCGAGATGGATGCAATGGTGTAGTCTGTTTCCTCTAATTCTAAATATTAAATTAATTATTATTTAATTATCCTCTTTAATGTTGTTAAAAATTCGGGGTGTTACACCAATGATAGACTATAAATATTTTAAATAACTTATAAAGTATTTTGGAAGGAATTTCTATTTATTTTTAATTATAAATCGATCTAGGTTCGAACATGATATGTCGTACAACGATAGTTTGTGAACGTCTGCCCGTAACTTCGAATTGGCGTACCGGGAGATCCGACCACCGGATTCTAATGAAACTGGAAATTTTGGATCCATAATGAAATAGGATTTTGAATAAAATAAGGATTTTCATGATCCAATGGCTTGATTTTTAAATAAGTCAAAATTTGTTTGGCGAAAGTCGTTACAAATGCAGTTCGGTGGCTAAAATTGGAAACCAAATGTAAGGCTTTAATAAAATTATTAAAAATATGGATAAATTATGTTAAATCATAATAAATGATTTGTAAATATTTTGGATGAAATTTTGCAAGAATTGAAAAGATAAAAGATATTTTTATCTAAATGAACTAATTAACAACTAGAATAAAGAACTAAAAGGAATATGCGATGATTCCTAAAAGTACAGTCTAGTATCACCCTTGACATCTAATTGGAAGTTATTCCAATAGGCAATGGGTAGGAAGAACCGAAAGGAGCATCGAGTATTCGACTAAGATCAGATGAGGTTTTCTAAAAGATAAGTAATCCAATGGTTTTAATTAATGTATTCAATTGTGAAGTATTTTTATATAACCAAAAGCTTTCCAACATATGAATAGAAAGGATTTGAATGGAAATTATCTTCGGGTATTCAATATTGGATTCCATAATTATGTAGAGATCGCTGAGGAATTTGGAAGATATAAATATCATTATTCCAATATGATATCTATTGTTTTCAAAATTTGATGTTGAATATAAGTCGATATGATTTCTATTCAAATACTTGTTTTTAATATCGAATTGGATTTTGGGTTTGACAACATGATTCTTAAACCCGGTTGAAAATGGAATTTAAAGGAAAAAATCTTTTAATTAAAATTTAATTAAGTTTTCCAATTTAATAAATTAAATTGGAATTGAATGAAAGATTGGTTTTAGGTTTATCGTGAACAATGTTTTAAAGGACTTTTGTTCTTTAACCTAGTTAAAGACATAATTAATTTTACAAGGTTGAATAATCATTAAATAATGATTTCTAAATTAAAAACGAGTTAAAGTTTTAGTGAATCTTTAATTAGATTGAAATCTAAAAAGGTAATTAAATTTATCGTAATACGATGTATAACACCCCGTAATTTTAACAACACTAATGAGGACAAATTAAAGAATGATTAATTTAATATTTAGAATTAAGAGAAACGAACTGGCCATTTCGTCTGTCTCGAAATTCTGGTCAAGATAGACATTTGGTTTGCGTAAAATGAACGTCGTATGAAGAAGTTATGAATGTTTGAAGTTTGTATACGTGCAAGAGAATTATATATATAATTAATTAATTCAGAAAATCAGAAATATGTTCAAAATCAAAAATTCAGAGAGCGGTAAAATTCTCGCCCGAGGAGTGTCGACCCCTTAAGGGGGGTGTTGACCCCTGGGTGGACCCCTCAAGGGGGTGTCGACCCATGGGTCGTCCCCATAAGGGGGGTCGACCCCCCAGGGCAGACGTGGCAGTTAGGGTTTGGGGGCTAGCGGCTATAAATATGGCTCCATTTCTCTTGTTTTCTACACTGAAAATTAATTGAGGTCTGCATGCTGTCGGTGCCCAGACTAAATCAAACCTTTTTCCTTCTTCTGCAATCAAGTTAATCAAGTTATTCAAGTATAGATCTATGATTCAACCTCTGCTATTCTTCTTCTACTTTTCTAGACCCAAACTCTGTGAGTTTAAGTTACTTTTAGATTTGAATAATTAAAAAGTAAAACATGATATGATTGTAATTTGGATCTATGCCTTTGAGTGCTTGAATCATATCAGATCTGTAATAACTTGTGAACCTATGATATTCTAGCATAACTATGACTTAAACCTTAACCTTTATTATGTCAGATCTACCATTGATTTTGGATATAATTCGCTATTTAAATCACCTTGTACCTATCATGTTTGTGGTTAAATTGGATCTGTTATTAGTTGGACATCATTGTTTAGATCTTATCATGCCTATTATGACACCATTATTGTGTTAGAATTAGTTCTATCATTTCATGTTTACCAGATCTATTCTTATATGCCCATCCTATCATTATGCCACTATATGTTTATGTTATTTTTGTTTGTATAATCATTTCAGTCATCTTCCCTTCACCATTTCCCTTTTATTTTATATATAGCCGGGCTACTTTTGAGCCTAGGCATGCTACTAAAATAAGCGAACGCGTTAAACGAGGAATAAGGGGAAAACGTTGAAATTGGGCATAACTTGTAAATGGGGAATTTAGCATAACTTGGATAATGTTTATGAATAAGAATTTTGGGCATATAATTCGTTATGAACATAATTGGGGGAAAAGGGCACAAAAACCTATAACGACATAGGTAAATTTAGCTAATAATGAAATGCCTAGGATTATAGTAATTAGAAACTATAACTGCACTTAGACATGATGTTAGATCACGCTTGTTATAGAAGTCCGCTCGGAATTGCCCGGTATATCCAACGACCATAAGTGGTGAATCTAATGTGAGGGGTCTAGGTGCATAAATACAAGACGTGCTAAGACACGAGGTTAAGCCTGACTTGTAGAAGAAGTCTGCCCGGAACCAACCGACATATCCAACATCCACAAGTGGTAGGCTTAATATAAAGGGTCCAGCACATTATAACCATAATTGGACATGGTAATAAATTGGAATACTTAACCTACTTGAATCAACAGGTATTGTATGAACATTAACTTGAATAGAGGTTAAGTAAACTTGGTTGAAACAATGGGTGGGTTAAGTAAATCTGGGTAGGGTGGGTAATATTTATATATAGGCCCACAAACTTAACCAGTTGTGGTTATGTAATTAAAGACACCATTAGGTAAGCATAACCTACAGAAATGATGAGGGTTATGTAATTAAAGACAACAATAGGTATACATAACCTATGGAAATCCTAGTGGGGATACAAGACATGGGGGAGAGCTTGTATCATTTTGTATGTGGGACCCGTTTCAGTTAGTAACCCATATAACGGTATTAAATGAGTACTCCACCCTAGTTCAGAGTGGGGGCATGCTTATTAGGATGATTGTAAGAGATCCAAACATGGAGGGTTGTGTGGGAGGCGCAAACCTACCGGGGACATGTGCGTGCATGGGCCGGGCAGAGGGGGATAAGACGACCGTGACACCAGAAGATATGGCTGTGCACATCAAGAAGGGTTGACACTTTAGGAAGTGATACCCCCTACTGTGGGGCTGGTACAGGGTATCTACGGAGTAGGAAGCCAATGGATTAGGGTAGTGGTTAGGGTACATCTAAACTCCAGTAAAGTTTAGGAGCTTGTTAGGATTGGGATGCCTGTGGGTTGTATGGGGTTAAAACCTCTCACCAGAAGTATGCCTAAGTCTACCATCTTATAGTTATTGGTATCGTCTTATTCTGGTTATACGTGTATTAGTGCGAAGAATCAGAACGATCTTTAGATAAGCGTATACACTCTATCATGTTTACATTGTCACACATGCCTTTTGGGATATTATCTTTAGTATCCACTTTATAAGCCTGCATTGATACTTTTACTTATTTACTTGCTAAAAGTGACTGGACTCGCCAAACTTTATGTCTGACCCTTTTTGTTTCCTCTTCTTTCTTCCATTTCCCCTCCAGATTCTCAAGGTGGGAATATTTAAGCTTAACCAGGATTCTGCTGTCATTTGCTGGAGCTGCTTAGATGTATTCCTCAAGCTCCTATCTTTGCTACTATGGCTATGATTTTATTTGGGGATTTTGCTTATTTAATTTTGTACTCTGATGTTTAAAAACAAGGCCTGAAGTTTTTGTTATGTACCGGTTTTTATGTAATTCAGACATATGATGTTTTGAACCACGATGCTTTATGATTAATAGAAGTTTTTAATTTTGCCGCTATTTTATATCTGTCTTGTAATGTTTCTGTTTACCTATAACGCTTCACGAAACTTAATGCATTCTCTTAATGCATGACATTAATGGACGTGAGGCGTCACATGTTGGGTGTTAAATATGAAGTACTACAAGTTTTACTCCATGGAAAGAATAGGTTGGGAAGGGGATATTGATATGAAATATAATCATTTTCTAAGATTGGATTATTCGGTAAGTTTATAAACCTTGAAGCATTGAATGATATTGTAAAATCTTTTGAAATGATTTCCAAAGAAAGGATTTAAACGATAAGTTTAAAGGAAATAAATCTTTTATAAGATTTATGGGGTTAATTCCCATGTAATGAATATTTGAATAAAAGATTATTCTGGATTGGAATGAGATCATTGGTTTGTTTATATATCAAATGATTGTAAAGATGCGCGAGTTATTCGGAAAAACTAGGTTTAACTCATTCTGAATAACTGTTACGACGATTAAAAGTCGAAGATACGAAGATGATAGTTGAAGACCGGAGATCTTCACATCGTTTAGATTATTACCGATGTCTCAATTGGGTTATACACCTAATACGAGGTAATAAGTGTTGATCGTCCATACGCACTTAGAGATCAACCAGATATACGAGGGCCTCTCTCCTGTATTGAACATATGGGACGAGGAATAAGATGCCTCTAGTTTCATTCAGACCTGGAAAGGTCTTGCAATTGGATTGTATGTATGACATTGTATTTTGTGCTGCATTGATTGATCTCTACTAAATATATATCTGTTTGGTGGCAGAGAATTTATTTTCTTAGCTTACCACCCCTCTCTAAGACGTACAAGCTTATAGGTTATATATTGGTAGACATCAGTTGTGTGACATGAACTGACAATGTAGCATACTGAGATGCAGTGATCAAAGCTTTTGTTGAAAAACAGAGCTTTGCGGATGATGATCGAAGCATGGATAAAATAGCATAGCTTCATATTGTAGCGTTTATCCACGAGCTTCACACCCTGATGTGAACCAAAAATAGGATGAAAGGCCGCAGAGTAAGGACATGTGTTCCCTTCTAGCTAGAAGAGCTGCCATGATATGAGCCTAGGCAGATATACTCATGTGGATGTTAGAATTGAGGTACCTCGGATGTGGCCATACGAGGCTATGAATGGTTGACATACTGACCAGATAGTAGGTCCGATAGGACTGGGGAACGTTATTCTCAGGAGTAACCCGAACTCATCGGAAAAAGATGGGATGGCTCTACCGCTCTAGGTTCACGTGTACGTGAGTACTGGGACATATGCTAGGGTGTCCTGAATCGGATAAGGAAGATTCTTTGCTTAGGTTCATGATGGAATCCGATCTCCAGTATGAGACTTTACGGTTTTAGTTGTAAGCCTATATGGCAACATAATAAGATGGGGTATTATGCTATCTAAGATTGATACCTTTATGTTCAAAATTGTTTTCTACACTATGCACTTATAATAGTAAATAAAGAAATTTCACGTATCAAGCATGTTTGGCTATTATAAGGTAAAACTCTATCCTTCGGCTTGCGCTTGCATTGTGTGATAGAACCCGAGTCTTATAATAGCTTCATCTTCCAAAAAAACATTGCGTTGTCTTTGTTTTAAAACTAGTATTCATGAGGAGGAAACTCGTTCCGTGTTATACGGCATGGTCCCATGATATATCTCACTTTAAAATAAGTTTTAATAATTGTTTTGGCTCTCATACCAGTGCCATGAATGACTTGGAGTTTATTGTTTTCCACCTAAACTCCGGGTGCCCATAGTTTCCACACGGGCAACTAGTAGTTTTAGTTTTACAGATATTTAATCAATAAGATCTTGGATTACGGTGGAGCTATGCTCTAGATTATTTGGAATCTTCCGTTGTTTATATTTATGTATATATTTTGTTTCCGCTGCATTGTAATTTGTTAACCTCTGATATTTTCTGTTGAGTATTTATTCATACTCTGATATCTTGTAATATGACGTAAATTATTGTAATAGCAATGAAATGCTCTTTTGTTTTGTGTTCTGATGCATCATGTTCTCACAACAATCTGAGCTTTCCAGTCTTTTTTGGATCGGACCTGTGTGTTTTATGGTCAGTTATAATCGGGGAAATTTGGGTCGTTACACTAATGGTGTAGTTTATGTTGTAAGTTACTTAAACATGGTGTAAACTGTAACGGCTGGAAATTTCCGACTCCTCGAGAGTCGGAAATTCCGAGACGTTAGTGAAAGAATTTAGAAGGTGAGAAAGAAAAGATAGAACTAATAGAATAGAAGAAGAAGAAGAACATCAGAATCATCAGAGTAACACGAATCTCACAGCGGAATGAATAACATATAATATATAACATAACTTTGAAGTAAACAGTTATATATATACAATAGCACTTATCAGAGTACAACACTTACAACACAGCGGAAATACTATAGCTATAAAATCTTGCAGCCTCCTGCTCCAAGCTCTCCAAGCATATCTGTAAATCCCGACTACTTGACTGCCCGTACAAATTTAGGCACCCAAGAGTTTAGGGAAAACAACAAAGTAAACTCCGGGTCAGTCATGGGACTGGTATGAGTAAAATAGTTTAAAACAGGTATAGGATATCTCATAAGACCACGCCGTGAATACGGAACGGGTTTTTCCCTTATGAGTAACTGAACAACTTTGACAAGCAATATCATTGTGATATTATAATAATGTCTAAGTACAAATAGGTATCAATCTAGCAGAAACGCTTGCATCTCACGTTCTACATACATAGTATAAAATCATAAACCGCAGGGCGCTTATTGAAGATTGGATTCCAACAGACAAGGTATGGGAGCACCTTCTGAATAGTGTACTCTAGAGGTGATACACTCAGGGTTCAACAAGAACGTCTTGCAACCCGGCCACACATGACCGCTCACTCATTTAGCTTGAGTGTCGCGAATATATTGCCACCACGGTTATAGGCCATCAAACCGTCATCCGAAGATACAGAATCAAAAAGAAGTATAAATATGGATATTCCCTAGATCGGTGACAATACACCCTGCTTGGGAATGACCCAACTAGCCATGCTGCCTAGCCCAACTTTTGTTACTTCCTGGTGTGAGGCTAGAAGCTACGTCTATCTTCAGAACATCTGATCACCATTCACTTTGAATGCCACATCGTCATACCCGCCAAATCACAAATTGACTTATTCAAAAATAACACGGGTATACAGCTAAGAGAAACGAATTCCTCCGCCACCAAACGTGAATACGTTTGAACAGATCTACTTACGCGATCCATTGGATATACTCTGTCAGACCTTCTTCCATATACGTTGTCCTGGGACTGGACAAACCGAAGGCACTATTCAGTATATCCATCTTAGTCACTGTTATCTAAGACTTATACAACAGCCCTTGCACTTTACTCCATCTTCAATTTATCTTTGGCAGATATTGCTCGCAACGCTTATGCCAATACAGAGTGGTTCTTTGGATAATAATCCAACCGGTCTCTCCATATTAACAACGTTAAAATGGTAAAAACTTTGATAGTCTGTGATTCAACTATCAAATGAAAACATGTCGGTGTACAAACAACGATCTTATTTCCAAATGGAAATTCGATCGATCAATCATCATATGTTCATATTTCCTTATTTCATATATTTAGAAAATATATGTTATTAATCATTGGAAAACATTTCCATAGTTTATTTTCACATTACTATTATTTCGCAACTATCAGTCCCTAACTGTAACTAGTATGAGAACAATTCTCTAAGTATCAATCCGGAAGGTCGAAACCAACACCAGATCGTCACTTAGAAAACCGTTCAACTTACCCTCTCCAGTTAGTTTCTGAATTTGCTTAACTCTATTTCTTAAATTCTTATCATGAAAACATTTCATTTTTTTTTATGTTTAGAAAACATATCTGACTATATTTGGAAAACGTTTCCAAAACTCATTTACGGATTTCCAATGAACGTTGTATAAAACATCGTTACGCTTAATCCATTTATCGCTTATTCCTTAACTTTATTTCTAATCAACCTTTTAGATCGAACCACAACTATTCCTTTGTCAATTCTGAAGTCAATCAAGTTGGGGTATAATTACCTCTCAAACCTTAATTTAACAACGTCCTTTACTGTGAAATAGATGAAGCTCATCACTCACTTTTTACAATCATCTATTTACGCAAATTCTTGGATTCAGGTTACGAATCCACTTCTTATATGACAGTGTTTGATTATAATTATAACGTTATAATTCCTACCCCTATATATTTTATTTCCTAACTCGAATAATTTAACAGACACCTAATTTCTAAATCAATAACTAAATCTTGATTTAAACCCTGGAAAGTAAATAGTACTTTCCTGAATTCGCTATAATCGAATTCGACGTATAACTCTCTTTCGAGAAATCTTTATTTGATTAACTCTTCTTTGAATAACCTATATTCGATTATCTCTCTTCGAATAACTCATATTCGAAATCTCTCTCTTTCGAATAAACAATATTCGATCTCTTTCTTTCGAATATGCTATATTCGAAAATCTCCTTTCGATTTACTAATCGATAACTCCTTTCGATCAAACTAAAATCGATAACTCCTTTAACTCCATTCGAATAACTAATATTCGACTAACTCCTTTGGATCGACTCATTTGATTAACTCCTTCGAATAACTAATCCGAATAACTTACCTTCGAATAACCAATATTCGATTTAATCTAACTCGATTAACTTAATTCTAATCGATTTACTCCATTTTGATTCAACTTAATTCAAATCGATTAACTTAACTCAAATTGATTTACTCCTTTCGAATAACTAAATTCGATTTAACTCTTCTCGAATAACTAAATTCGATTAACTCAAATTGAATAACTAATATTCAATTAACTTTTACATGTTTAACTCTATTCGAATAAGTAATTCGAATCACTCTAATGTGTTTAACTCTATTCAAATATCTAATTCGAATAACTCATTTCGAATAACTAAATTCGATTTACTCTTTTAACTTTACTCGAATAACTATATTCGATTAACACCTTCTTTCGAATAACTATATTCGATTAACACCTTCTTTCGAATAACTATATTCGATTAACTCTTCGACTAACTCCTTTGGATTAACTAACTTCGAATAACTCCTTTGGATTAACTAACTTCGAATAACTCCTTTGGATTAACTGACTTCGAATAACTCCTTTGGATTAACTAACTTCGAATAACTCATATTCGATAACTACTCTTTGAATAAATAATATTCGATAACTCTTCTCAAATAAATAACCTTTGATTTCTCCACTCGAATAAACTATATTCGATACTCTTCTCAAATAAATAACATTTGATTTCTCCACTCGAATAAACTATATTCGATTCCTCTTCTCTCGAATACACTATACTCGATAATTCCACTTCGGATAACTCTAACTGATCAACTGTAACTGGTCAATTCTAACTGGTCAACTATAACTGGTCAACTCTAACTGGTCAACTTCTAACTGGTCAACTCTAATGGTTTAACCTAACTGGTTGACTCAAATGGTTTAACCTAACTGGTTCACTTCGATTAACCACTTAGTTTAACTTAACTAATTCACTTCGATTAACCACTTAGTTTAACTTAACTAATTTACTTTGGTTAACTTAACCAATTACTTTGATTAACCTGACTAACTTGCTTTGGTTAACCTAACAAATTACTTTGTTTAACTTGACTAACTTGCTTTGGTCAACCTAACCAATTACTTTGTTTAATCCTTTATACTCGATTAACAAATATTTCTCCTTGATACTTGATTAACCAATATTTTCCTTTATACTCAAAATCCCCTTTTCTTTATAATATAAAATCCATCGATTTTATATAAATAAATTATTTTCAAATTATAGTTTGAAAATCTCTTTTCTATATCCTGGTATTTCTTATGGTTTTTAACACATCATCTAACAACGATGAATATCGTCCAACCACACATAATCACAATAAATTATATATATCACATTTATATATCACAATACATAAATTACAGTAAAAATAACTGTTGAGGAATCCAGTTGGATTCCTCCAACCTGTTTCCCTGCACCACAGATGTTAGACAACACTGGTATAATATTCTGATAAGCAGAATCAGCATATAAATATTTATCGGTTTATATTTATATATATATATATATATATATATATATATATTCCACTAACTGACTAGCAGTTCAATCAAACAGTCAACACACAGTCAAACAACAGATAATTAACAGTTCTAAGAACACGTTGTAAAAATAGAACTGTATAGAGTTGGTGAGTTTTACTCACTTTGGACGATCATCGTCGATGACGATAACCATCGCTTGATTCAGACAATTTATTTTGCTATAAATTGTGATGGACTCCAATTGGCTCGCGGTCAGTTCCAGCGCGTAGTGTCCGTCCATACGATCCCAACGCGATAGACGGTTCGAGATTCTGATAACGTATGGTCAAGATATTATCATTACAAGTTAGTGTACAAATTATTTAGATTAAACTTAAATAATAAAACCATTCGGGCCTTAACTTTAAAACCCGTCGGCCCACTTAGCCCAAGCCCGAACTATCCTTCTTCCTCAATGACTGCCGTGACCTGCTGTGTATACTCCTTCACCATTTCAGAACTTCAACTGCTCCAAACCCCATCGATTTCATCACCGACTTCCCCATTACAATCACCAAAACTCACGTCCTTCCATCCTCTTCCTCCTGCACCCAAACTCGATCAACTCGCCGTCCTTTGGCATGATCCGATTCCAGCCAAAACACCTCGCCTCCACTAACAACTCCGACCAAAATCACCACCGAAACTCGCCATATTATCATAGCAGGTGCGCCTTAACCCCTTGGATCCAAAAACGACATCGAATTCCACCATCAATGCTTCAATTCACCACAATACCTAACCCTAGTCGTTCCTTGACTAACGCCGGAATTTTCTAGTGACGCAAACAAGATCCGAACCATATGAAAATGATACAGGATTCAAGAGTTCTCTCTTCTGACTTCAAAGATATTTGTTTCAAGATTTATAGAGATTAATTACATTGGATTTTGATTTTTCAAAGTTTTACTGATTTGGTTTTATGCGGTACTTTTATAGGCTTGTTTGTAGTTGGTAGTATCTGTGGCTGAAAATGAGGATGTCGTGGTCTTCAATTTGACCAAGGAAAATATTAAGATATTTTTATCTTAGATTTTATATTTTATTTTATTGATTACATATTTATCTCACATCCTTAAAAATCCCTGCGACTGCATATGATACCCAAAAATCACCAAACTGGACACGTAGCTAGAGTTCGACATTACGGTCCCAACAAAACTGGTTTCGTCGAATTCCGACTCCGTATGCTCACACAGCGTATTTTTAACTGTCTAAATACCGATTGTTTTTCACTCTAAAAATCCCTACGGTCACACAGTGACTCTAAAAATCACGAAACTTGGAATCTAACAACTATTTGATATTCCGGTCCCAACAAAATTAGTTTTGTCGAATTCCGACTTCGTTTGCTCACACAGTGTATTTTTAAAGCTCTGGATGACCCATTTAAATATATAAATATATTTAAATATTATTAAATTAAATATTAATAAGTTAATATTATCGTATATATCCATATACGATGTCGTCCGGCTCCAGAATATCACCTCAGATTTTATGACTTGATTTTCAGACTCCAGATTATCCCGATATTCAGTTCGTATCGAAAAATCGATTTATAACGTATATAAAGCGTCGCAAATTATAAAGGAATTCCACAGCGACTTTTCTGAAATTTGATTTGGACATATCTCAAAATCTACACGACGAAATCCCGATTTTTCTCTTCCACTTGAAAGATATACTCCACCAGCTCCACACGTTTCTTGTTTCACAGAAATCCGATATAAAACGAACCCTGTACACTCAGTTGAAGTTCAAATCGCCAAACAACGAACTGCCGTGTCGTTACGCGCTCGAGTTTAATTATATTATAATTATACGTTTTAACGTCGATTATTAAATCGATTCGTTATTCAAATTTAATTCTAAACTGAATTAAATATTTTAACTGATCCAATTCACACAGTATTGTGAATTCGGTGATTTCCGATTATTTCGACATTATAATATATTATTATATTATACACTTTAATTAAATATTCAATATTAATTAATTCAAGTCATCGATATCGCCAAATCGATATTAAATACTTAATTAAATTAATTATTCGACAGCTAACAAAACGCGCCATTACAGACTTCCCCACTTAAAATAAATTTCGCCCTCGAAATTGCTAAGTTAGAGGATGACCCTATATATTGGAACTCCTCAGATTGGTTTACCCCATATTTCTGATTTCAACCGAACCAATTAATATCGACTGAAATATTTATTCTTCCAACTAACTAAAATTTTCAAAAATTCTGAAAATTTTCTAACACTTTAAATTTTTGGAAAATTTCGCCATAACCTCCTTTGTACAGCCCTATCGGTAAAACCACAACTCGCCTCTCTAGGCCTTCTCCAACCCAAAAGGAAATCAAACAGCCAAACGGCTTGCCAATTCGGCTCATAAAAACTCATATCCATATAAAATATAAACTGGTACCTTTTAGTCGGGCATATCATTATCACCTCCTCATCTGTTACCAATTCAACATATGCCAATACCATTCCAATCAAATTCCAATCAATTTGTTCTCAGCCAAATCATTGCTTATACTTATGTCGAATTCCATTCAAACTCTTAATATCGAATTTTCAACTCTTAACTTATCAATTCGATTTTATTTCAGATTATTCCCTAATCAAATTAAATTTTATTTAACTTATCAAGTTAAATTTTAAATTAATATATTTACTTCCACTACTTTAATCCATTTAACTTCATTAGTTAAATTTTTAATTCCAGAATTCAAAATTCCTGGGTTTATTTCAAATCAATTACAAATCCTAACACCAATTCAAAACTTTTGAATTTCTAAACAACTTGTTTTCTCAAAACAATTTGAAAACAAAATCCTTGGTAGTAATCCGCCACTTAGAAACTCGAAAATCACACCGACGATGTATCGATCCATCCTCGGAATTATTTTCCAGTCATCCAGGTGAGTTAGATACTATATTTATTTCAAATTGAAAAACATTTTCAAAATCTCCCAGGAACTTAAAATTTCCTTATTTTAATTCCAATTTTGATTTAAATTCAGATTTACTCATCTGATTTCACTTATATGAATTCTGGTTGGTTATGTATAACCCTTTCACTATATAATCTTACTCGATCATAATTACGACCAATATATCTAATATATTAAAATTTTGATATATATAAATATATCTCTATATCAAAATATACTTTGGGTAAAGTTAAATTCACTTACCCTCTTTCAAAACATATCATGACGGTTCATCGTATTCGAGTGTTTAGTAACCCTTATCGATACAGTGGATCAACTGATCGACCAGAATTCATAAGCCACTCAACCAATGAGTCTCCACAATATAAAACCATTTTATATTGAATAACAATTACGCGCTCATATATATACACTCAAACTCAATGTAGGATATTACTAATCCCATCTCTATCGAGTTATGCCACAGAGCCAAGGTAATCACTTAACTTAAGCTCTGATACCAACTGTAACGGCTGGAAATTTCCGACTCCTCGAGAGTCGGAAATTCCGAGACGTTAGTGAAAGAATTTAGAAGGTGAGAAAGAAAAGATAGAACTAATAGAATAGAAGAAGAAGAAGAACATCAGAATCATCAGAGTAACACGAATCTCACAGCGGAATGAATAACATATAATATATAACATAACTTTGAAGTAAACAGTTATATATATACAATAGCACTTATCAGAGTACAACACTTACAGCACAGCGGAAATACTATAGCTATAAAATCTTGCAGCCTCCTGCTCCAAGCTCTCCAAGCATATCTGTAAATCCCGACTACTTGACTGCCCGTACAAATTTAGGCACCCAAGAGTTTAGGGAAAACAACAAAGTAAACTCCGGGTCAGTCATGGGACTGGTATGAGTAAAATAGTTTAAAACAGGTATAGGATATCTCATAAGACCACGCCGTGAATACGGAACGGGTTTTTCCCTTATGAGTAACTGAACAACTTTGACAAGCAATATCATTGTGATATTATAATAATGCCTAAGTACAAATAGGTATCAATCTAGCAGAAACGCTTGCATCTCATGTTCTACATACATAGTATAAAATCATAAACCGCAGGGCGCTTATTGAAGATTGGATTCCAACAGACAAGGTATGGGAGCACCTTCTGAATAGTGTACTCTAGAGGTGATACACTCAGGGTTCAACAAGAACGTCTTGCAACCCGGCCACACATGACCGCTCACTCATTTAGCTTGAGTGTCGCGAATATATTGCCACCACGGTTATAGGCCATCAAACCGTCATCCGAAGATACAGAATCAAAAAGAAGTATAAATATGGATATTCCCTAGATCGGTGACAATACACCCTGCTTGGGAATGACCCAACTAGCCATGCTGCCTAGCCCAACTTTTGTTACTTCCTGGTGTGAGGCTAGAAGCTACGTCTATCTTCAGAACATCTGATCACCATTCACTTTGAATGCCACATCGTCATACCCGCCAAATCACAAATTGACTTATTCAAAAATAACACGGGTATACAGCTAAGAGAAACGAATTCCTCCGCCACCAAACGTGAATACGTTTGAACAGATCTACTTACGCGATCCATTGGATATACTCTGTCAGACCTTCTTCCATATACGTTGTCCTGGGACTGGACAAACCGAAGGCACTATTCAGTATATCCATCTTAGTCACTGTTATCTAAGACTTATACAACAGCCCTTGCACTTTACTCCATCTTCAATTTATCTTTGGCAGATATTGCTCGCAACGCTTATGCCAATACAGAGTGGTTCTTTGGATAATAATCCAACCGGTCTCTCCATATTAACAACGTTAAAATGGTAAAAACTTTGATAGTCTGTGATTCAACTATCAAATGAAAACATGTCGGTGTACAAACAACGATCTTATTTCCAAATGGAAATTCGATCGATCAATCATCATATGTTCATATTTCCTTATTTCATATATTTAGAAAATATATGTTATTAATCGTTGGAAAACATTTCCATAGTTTATTTTCACATCACTATTATTTCGCAACTATCAGTCCCTAACTGTAACTAGTATGAGAACAATTCTCTAAGTATCAATCCGGAAGGTCGAAACCAACACCAGATCGTCACTTAGAAAACCGTTCAACTTACCCTCTCCAGTTAGTTTCTGAATTTGCTTAACTCTATTTCTTAAATTCTTATCATGAAAACATTTCATTTTTTTTATGTTTAGAAAACATATCTGACTATATTTGGAAAACGTTTCCAAAACTCATTTACGGATTTCCAATGAACGTTGTATAAAACATCGTTACGCTTAATCCATTTATCGCTTATTCCTTAACTTTATTTCTAATCAACCTTTTAGATCGAACCACAACTATTCCTTTGTCAATTCTGAAGTCAATCAAGTTGGGGTATAATTACCTCTCAAACCTTAATTTAACAACGTCCTTTACTGTGAAATAGATGAAGCTCATCACTCACTTTTTACAATCATCTATTTACGCAAATTCTTGGATTCAGGTTACGAATCCACTTCTTATATGACAGTGTTTGATTATAATTATAACGTTATAATTCCTACCCCTATATATTTTATTTCCTAACTCGAATAATTTAACAGACACCTAATTTCTAAATCAATAACTAAATCTTGATTTAAACCCTGGAAAGTAAATAGTACTTTCCTGAATTCGCTATAATCGAATTCGACGTATAACTCTCTTTCGAGAAATCTTTATTTGATTAACTCTTCTTTGAATAACCTATATTCGATTATCTCTCTTCGAATAACTCATATTCGAAATCTCTCTCTTTCGAATAAACAATATTCGATCTCTTTCTTTCGAATATGCTATATTCGAAAATCTCCTTTCGATTTACTAATCGATAACTCCTTTCGATCAAACTAAAATCGATAACTCCTTTAACTCCATTCGAATAACTAATATTCGACTAACTCCTTTGGATCGACTCATTTGATTAACTCCTTCGAATAACTAATCCGAATAACTTACCTTCGAATAACCAATATTCGATTTAATCTAACTCGATTAACTTAATTCTAATCGATTTACTCCATTTTGATTCAACTTAATTCAAATCGATTAACTTAACTCAAATTGATTTACTCCTTTCGAATAACTAAATTCGATTTAACTCTTCTCGAATAACTAAATTCGATTAACTCAAATTGAATAACTAATATTCAATTAACTTTTACATGTTTAACTCTATTCGAATAAGTAATTCGAATCACTCTAATGTGTTTAACTCTATTCAAATATCTAATTCGAATAACTCATTTCGAATAACTAAATTCGATTTACTCTTTTAACTTTACTCGAATAACTATATTCGATTAACACCTTCTTTCGAATAACTATATTCGATTAACACCTTCTTTCGAATAACTATATTCGATTAACTCTTCGACTAACTCCTTTGGATTAACTAACTTCGAATAACTCCTTTGGATTAACTAACTTCGAATAACTCCTTTGGATTAACTGACTTCGAATAACTCCTTTGGATTAACTAACTTCGAATAACTCATATTCGATAACTACTCTTTGAATAAATAATATTCGATAACTCTTCTCAAATAAATAACCTTTGATTTCTCCACTCGAATAAACTATATTCGATACTCTTCTCAAATAAATAACATTTGATTTCTCCACTCGAATAAACTATATTCGATTCCTCTTCTCTCGAATACACTATACTCGATAATTCCACTTCGGATAACTCTAACTGATCAACTGTAACTGGTCAATTCTAACTGGTCAACTATAACTGGTCAACTCTAACTGGTCAACTTCTAACTGGTCAACTCTAATGGTTTAACCTAACTGGTTGACTCAAATGGTTTAACCTAACTGGTTCACTTCGATTAACCACTTAGTTTAACTTAACTAATTCACTTCGATTAACCACTTAGTTTAACTTAACTAATTTACTTTGGTTAACTTAACCAATTACTTTGATTAACCTGACTAACTTGCTTTGGTTAACCTAACAAATTACTTTGTTTAACTTGACTAACTTGCTTTGGTCAACCTAACCAATTACTTTGTTTAATCCTTTATACTCGATTAACAAATATTTCTCCTTGATACTTGATTAACCAATATTTTCCTTTATACTCAAAATCCCCTTTTCTTTATAATATAAAATCCATCGATTTTATATAAATAAATTATTTTCAAATTATAGTTTGAAAATCTCTTTTCTATATCCTGGTATTTCTTATGGTTTTTAACACATCATCTAACAACGATGAATATCGTCCAACCACACATAATCACAATAAATTATATATATCACATTTATATATCATAATACATAAATTACAGTAAAAATAACTGTTGAGGAATCCAGTTGGATTCCTCCAACCTGTTTCCCTGCACCACAGATGTTAGACAACACTGGTATAATATTCTGATAAGCAGAATCAGCATATAAATATTTATCGGTTTATATTTATATATATATATATATATATATATATATATATTCCACTAACTGACTAGCAGTTCAATCAAACAGTCAACACACAGTCAAACAACAGATAATTAACAGTTCTAAGAACACGTTGTAAAAATAGAACTGTATAGAGTTGGTGAGTTTTACTCACTTTGGACGATCATCGTCGATGACGATAACCATCGCTTGATTCAGACAATTTATTTTGCTATAAATTGTGATGGACTCCAATTGGCTCGCGGTCAGTTCCAGCGCGTAGTGTCCGTCCATACGATCCCAACGCGATAGACGGTTCGAGATTCTGATAACGTATGGTCAAGATATTATCATTACAAGTTAGTGTACAAATTATTTAGATTAAACTTAAATAATAAAACCATTCGGGCCTTAACTTTAAAACCCGTCGGCCCACTTAGCCCAAGCCCGAACTATCCTTCTTCCTCAATGACTGCCGTGACCTGCTGTGTATACTCCTTCACCATTTCAGAACTTCAACTGCTCCAAACCCCATCGATTTCATCACCGACTTCCCCATTACAATCACCAAAACTCACGTCCTTCCATCCTCTTCCTCCTGCACCCAAACTCGATCAACTCGCCGTCCTTTGGCATGATCCGATTCCAGCCAAAACACCTCGCCTCCACTAACAACTCCGACCAAAATCACCACCGAAACTCGCCATATTATCATAGCAGGTGCGCCTTAACCCCTTGGATCCAAAAACGACATCGAATTCCACCATCAATGCTTCAATTCACCACAATACCTAACCCTAGTCGTTCCTTGACTAACGCCGGAATTTTCTAGTGACGCAAACAAGATCCGAACCATATGAAAATGATACAGGATTCAAGAGTTCTCTCTTCTGACTTCAAAGATATTTGTTTCAAGATTTATAGAGATTAATTACATTGGATTTTGATTTTTCAAAGTTTTACTGATTTGGTTTTATGCGGTACTTTTATAGGCTTGTTTGTAGTTGGTAGTATCTGTGGCTGAAAATGAGGATGTCGTGGTCTTCAATTTGACCAAGGAAAATATTAAGATATTTTTATCTTAGATTTTATATTTTATTTTATTGATTACATATTTATCTCACATCCTTAAAAATCCCTGCGACTGCATATGATACCCAAAAATCACCAAACTGGACACGTAGCTAGAGTTCGACATTACGGTCCCAACAAAACTGGTTTCGTCGAATTCCGACTCCGTATGCTCACACAGCGTATTTTTAACTGTCTAAATACCGATTGTTTTTCACTCTAAAAATCCCTACGGTCACACAGTGACTCTAAAAATCACGAAACTTGGAATCTAACAACTATTTGATATTCCGGTCCCAACAAAATTAGTTTCGTCGAATTCCGACTTCGTTTGCTCACACAGTGTATTTTTAAAGCTCTGGATGACCCATTTAAATATATAAATATATTTAAATATTATTAAATTAAATATTAATAAGTTAATATTATCGTATATATCCATATACGATGTCGTCCGGCTCCAGAATATCACCTCAGATTTTATGACTTGATTTCCAGACTCCAGATTATCCCGATATTCAGTTCGTATCGAAAAATCGATTTATAACGTATATAAAGCGTCGCAAATTATAAAGGAATTCCACAGCGACTTTTCTGAAATTTGATTTGGACATATCTCAAAATCTACACGACGAAATCCCGATTTTTCTCTTCCACTTGAAAGATATACTCCACCAGCTCCACACGTTTCTTGTTTCACAGAAATCCGATATAAAACGAACCCTGTACACTCAGTTGAAGTTCAAATCGCCAAACAACGAACTGCCGTGTCGTTACGCGCTCGAGTTTAATTATATTATAATTATACGTTTTAACGTCGATTATTAAATCGATTCGTTATTCAAATTTAATTCTAAACTGAATTAAATATTTTAACTGATCCAATTCACACAGTATTGTGAATTCGGTGATTTCCGATTATTTCGACATTATAATATATTATTATATTATACACTTTAATTAAATATTCAATATTAATTAATTCAAGTCATCGATATCGCCAAATCGATATTAAATACTTAATTAAATTAATTATTCGACAGCTAACAAAACGCGCCATTACATAAACCAAGAAAAAGTGGGATAGTTTGATTTTGTAAAGCCTAATCACCTCCAGGTGTCCCTTAATTAGGCTGATTGGGCGTCTAGTGATCAACAAAAGATAGAAGAATCTAGATAGTTTTCTCTAGTATGTACTTTACTTCCCACCAAATCCTCCTCCTTCATTTTTCCAGGCTTGTAGACTAAAACTAAAAGTAAATCCAAACCCCAGCAAAAATCACAATCCTTAAACATTTCAAAGCAGAGAAATTAATTTGTAAGGTTTGTCTCCAACAGATAATGTAACGATACGGATTTCGCTCGGACCTAATCGATCATTAAATCGACCAAGACCACTCGAAGCTTGGATACGCTAACTATAGGCATAAAACACATCAGAACAAATAACATAAGACTTTTATAAACATCATAATAATATAACATAAGAGTACAAAATATATCGAAGTACATCGAAAAATAATACTACAGCGAAAGATTAATTTACAATAAATTTAATACATTGCAGCGGAACCAATAAACTGACACAATAGAAGACTATCAATGCTCCGGGCGTAGCTTTAAGTTTCAATCGAGAATCCTTCTCAATAAATAAGTATTTGCAAAAAAAAAACCACTCGACTGCCCGTGTGGAAATAAGGGCACCCGAGTTTGCAAGTGAAAAAAAACGACGAGTCAGTCATGGGTCTGCTATCAGAAATCTTACCGAACTTATTTAATAATAAGGCTAATCACATGACAACGCTGCTAACACGGAACATGTTTACTCCATTTGTTTGCCAGTGCATAAATAAAGAAAATTAATTAAACAACGCAATGCTTTTTAGAAAAATGAAGCCATTATAAGACTCAAGTCCCATCACACAATGCACTGCAAACCGAGGGACATATTTTTACCTTATAATGGCCAAAAATGCCAAATACGAATAAAATGAAAATCATTTGATATTATTACTAGTGTCTAGTCAGTTTTAAACACTTTTCACTATACATGTATCAATCCTAGATGACTTAGTACCCCATCCTCTATGTCGCCATATGTAGTTACAATCAAATTCGTAATGTCATATTGGAAATTGGGTTTCCATCATGAGTCAAGGCTAGGGATGGTTCCTTTGGATTCGAGACACTATAGCAAACGCTTCAGGATCACACCTACAGGCAACCCTTGGATCTTCAGGGTCAGTCCACACATAATTTAGTAGTGTAATTATTCCTGAAGAATACGTCTCCTGATCCTATGGAACTATCACTTGGCCAGTAGCGACAAATCATAACCGAGGCGCCTCGCAATCCATCATCCACATAAGTAAAAAAGTTTGAGCTCCATACCATGACACCACTTCTAGCTAAAAAGAAATGCATGCACTCTCTGCAGTCACGATCCCGTTTCCGACTCATACCGGGGTGTGAGGCTCGCGAAGTAACACTATACACAAAGTTATGCTAATTAAAGTTGTGCTTTGATCGTTAACCACAAGGCTCTGATTTTCAACAAAAGCTTTGATCATTTGCATCTTAACATGCCACATTGACAATCCATGCCATGTAATTGATGTCTATCAATATATAACCATTAAGCTCGTACGTCTTAGAGAAGGTGTTAAGTAAGAGAATAAATTCTCCGCCACCAAACAAATGTATATTTAATAGAAATCAATCAATATAGAATGAAATCCAATGTCAAACACACATCCATTTATTAGACCGTTCTTTTTATTACACAAACACACATGTTAAAAATAATATTTTTAATGAATAAACATATTTCATTACATGTAAAATTTGTATGCTTCAAATACACATGTTAAAAATAATATTTTTAATATACACAAACATTCCTTTCAACACATGACTATTCAATTCACTTCACTAACATGTTAAAAACGATATTTTTATCAAAACAAAAATATAATTCAACATATGACTATTTTTATCACTTCATTAACATGTTAAAGATGACATTTTTATCGAACAAAATGTAATTCAACATATGATTCATTCTTTTTATCACTTTATTAACATGTAAAAGATGACCTTTTTACCTAACAAAAATGTAATTCAACATATGTTTCCTTTTATTACTTCATTAACATGTAAAAGATGACATTTTTACCTAAAAAAATGTAATTCAACATATGATTCTTATTATTAATTCATTAACATGAAAAAGATGACATTTTTACCTAACAAAAATGTAATTCAACATATGATTCTTTTTTGTTACTTCATTAACATGTAATCGATGACATTTTTATCTAACAAAAATGTATTTCAACATATGTCTATTTTATTCATTTCACATACCTGATAAAAATGATATTTTTATCTAACAAAAATGTATTTCAACATATGTCTATTTTATTCATTTCACATACATGATAAAAATGGTATTTTTATCTAACGAAAATGTATTTCAATATTTGTCTATTTTATTCATTTCACATACAAGATAAAAATTATATTTTTGTCTAACAGAAATGTATTTCAACATATGTCTATTTTATTCATTTCACATACATTATAAAAATGATATTTTTATCTAACAAAAATACAATTCAACATATGATTATTTTATTCTTCACTAACACATTAAAAATGACATTTTTATCTAACAAAAATATATTTCAACATATGTCTATTTTATTCATTTCACATACATGATAAAAATGATATTTTTATCTAAAAAAAACATTTCAACATATGTCTTTTTTATTCATTTCACATACATGATAAAAATGAATTTTTTATCTAACAAAAATACAATTCAACATATGATTATTTTATTCTTCACTAATATGTTAAAGATGACAATTTTATATATCGCATATATAATCTAAAAAACTAACTAATGAATATTCCATTTCATGAAAATTTTATATATCGCATATTTAATCTATTTTCCATTTTCGTGTGAGTTTAGAAATCTCACAAAATTGGGTATGAGAAATATATTAAGACAACATGATGAACATTAGCATTAAAATGGTGACAAAGACGTAATGATAATAGTAAATTGATAGCAAAGAGGCAACAACAAAAGATAACCAATAAACATGGCATAAACACCAAACAAAGCATCAACCATTATATTTCAATTTGCATTGATGTTGAAAAACTTATATAAAGTAAATCATGAGATAACTGACCTTGCGTGGATATAATGAATACAAGAAAGAAGAGACCAATCTTAAGCAATGAATTTGAAACTGAGAATCCTTTATTTTTGGGAAGGAGGAAATTTTTTTAAGAAGAAGAGGATACCATGAAGTTTAGGGAAGAGGAGGCTGATAAAGTTGAAAGGAATTCAGGTTTACTTACTTTATTTTTTATGTGGAGAGGTGGAAGAAGATCTAAAATTTGTTGAAGATAATCGTAGAGAAGAAAAAAGAACGAGGAAAGAGATTGAAAAGGATACATGATTTATTCCTCACTTGTGTCTCTTCATATGTTGTATGTTACCAAGGAAATAAATTGGCTGAGTTGGTGTAACGACCCAGAATTTTGGGGCCAATTTAAAAATTTTATTTTAGAAATTTTAATATATTTTAATGTTTAAAATAAACTATTTTAAAGAATAACGACTAAAAATTTATTTTAAAAGGAATAAATTCAATTTAATTATAAAAGGAGTTTAAAACAGCGCTGCAGTTTGAAAATTTAAATTTGAACTTTAACTGACTGTACGGGATTCATTTTAAATCAGAATTGAATGAAATCAGAAATATTTAAATCTGTTTAATCATATCTTTCCAACGAATCTGAAAAATTGAAATTTCGTTTTAAAAATCAAAATTTATGGCCAATTCAATTTTTAGAAAAGTCGCTGTAGGATTTATATATATATTATATAGGGCCCGAAAGGCTACTTTTCACATATGAAGGAATTTCGACTCGAAACCACTTCCATTGAGTTCGGAATGACGTTCCTGCATTGAAAAACAGTAAACACTTATATATTTTGAGTTTCGGAATTTATTTGTTTAAAAATGTATTTTTAATATTAAATATATTGGCCTTAAAAATAGTCATTTTTCAAACGACCTCGGTTTTCGACGAAACCACTTTTGTTGGAACCGGAATGTCAAATTATTGCTAGGTTTCAATTTTCAAATTTTTTCGAACCAATCTGTGAGCGTGGCAAAGGAAAACGTGTTTTGACTGTTTCAGTCAAAATTTAATCGACTAGAAAATGGCCATTTTTCCAACAGTCTCAGAATTCAATGAAATTAGTCTCGTTTGAACCGTATCGTCGAAACGTAGCTAGAAATAATTTTTCTATAATTTTTAGAGTCAGTATGTGGCCCGGGTAATTTAAAATGTACGTTTGAATTTAATAATAAAATGATTTATAATTTAATTTAAAGAAAAACATATCATAACAGCCGAACTGGGTTACGAAACATATTCCATTGTGTCTGGGACGGGGGTTATTAGCTAGGGGCGATGCTCGTTGGGTTTGATTTGGAGTTTGTAGCAACATACAGATAAATTTGGAAAATAAATAAATTAAATACGCTATAAAATACGGTATAAATACGGGCCATATACCCAAAACCCTAGCCTATGTTTACAGCTGCCGTATCCTTACAAACCTATGGCCGATATTATCCAATCTTTGTTCCACTCAATCTCTCATCTCACACAACGAATTCAGAAAATACAATAACGAAATTAAGGAGCTACTTGAGCTCTACAAGTTCAACGGTCGTGATCGGATAATTTATAGTGTGGTGGCCAGAATTGGGCTTAGAAGTCGCCGACTTAGGTGGCGGTTCCTGGCCACCAAGCGGGTGCGAGCTCGCCGGGACTGACGGCGTGAGGAGGTGGCGGTCTCGGCGTTCGAGTGGAGGTTGGCGATTGGAGCACGGTGGGCCGGAGCGAAGTGCGCGATGGTGGTTTGTTTTTGAATGATGGGTTCGATTCTGTACAGGCAACCGTGAAGAAGAAGAAGGGTAGACGTCCTAAGTTAGAGATTAACAAATCATTAAGGTTAGTTATTTTAATTAATTCTTTATTAAATGGTATTAGCTATAAACTTAAATAACTTTTACAAATCAAATCAGAATTCAACAAGGAAGGATGCGTTGGATTCGTATTTCCGAGTTCTAGACGATGGAACAGACCAGAGAGGATAAGGAGACCATTGGAAATTCGGGAAAATTCAGATCTGATTTATTCAGAATTAAAATCGATGTGAGGAATCTATCTATTTTCTTTTTAAATAATTAGAAAATAAGTCTGATCTTATTATCACTAATCTATAGTAAATTTCTGTTTGTTATGATTCATGATTTGTTCTGTGATGGATATATTTAGTAGATCTGTTAATTGGGTGATATCGTGTTGTAATATAGATTGTTGGAAAAAGAAAAATATAAATTTTGTTGAATACAATTGTTGAGATGATAGTTTTGCATGTTTGTTATTTTTGGGTCAAGATTAGATAATTAGAATAAAATTATCGTTTAGGTTAGAATTTACATATAAGGTTAAATAGTTCACATTTTGTTAGCAATGTAATATTAGAGTAAAAAGTTCACATTTTGTTAGCAATGTAATATTAGAGTAAAAAGTTCACATTTTGTTAGCAATGTAATATTAGAGTAAAAAGTTCACATTTTGTTATCAATGTAATATTAGATTAAAAGTTCATTTTTATTAGAAACGTTCATATAGAATTAAAAAGAACCTCTTTATTTACATTTCAAATGTAAATAAAAACATGAATTGAAAAAGTACATTTTTATTTACCTATTAGACGTAAATAAAAATATAAATTGGAAGTAGTAACATTTTTAGTGTTATTCTCTTTTGAGAATAAAAAGAACATTTTTGACGCCATATTCTTTTTAGAATAAAAAGAAATATATTTTGTGTCATTTTCTTGTAGTATAAAAAGAATATATGTGTTGTCATTCTCTCATTAGAAATTAAAGGGACATTTAGTTAGAAATGATTTGTTTAATTAAAATGTTATTATATTGAAAATGTTAGTATATTGAAAATCTCGTTATATTGAGAATGCCATTATATTTAGAAATGTCATGTTAAATATGTCACTTAGTTAGAAAACATATTTTGTAAATAAATAGGTCATGTTAGAGAAAGTAGTCTTTTATGAATAATAATGTCATATTAGAGAAATTTGGCATTTATGCTTAATAATGTTTAACATAACAATATTCTTTTTGTTAATTTAAAATGAGTAGAAATGAATTGTGCATAAAATTATTCTTTTATGTCATCAAGAATTGTTAGAAATAAAATGTATATTAGAATAAAATCTCATTTCTATTATAAAATGTCACATTTAAATAAAGACAACATATTTGTTTGAAATGTGTTATGCATATAGAAATGACAATTTTGATTTGAAATTTGTTATATAAATAAAACCACACTTTTATTAGAAATGTGCTTTGCAAATTAAAATTAACATTTTTGTTAATTAGATTTATGTTAAACAAAATTAACATTTTTATCAAGATGTGATTATTGAGATAAGATAACAATTCGGGGTTAACATGTTAGTGGATTTGAGAATGTATATTTTGTACATTAAAAAGAGAATGAATAGAGAATGTATGTTTTATACATTAAAAAGAGGAAGTTAAAAATGTATATTTTTATACATTAACAAGTTATGAAATGAAAATGTATAATCTTATCCATTAACGAGTTCTGAATTGAAAATGTATATTCTTATACATTAAAAAGAGAAGGAGTTAGTAATGGACATTTTGTTTAAAAATGTTAAATAGGATTAAAAAGAACATTTTTGTACATTAGAAAGACTAGAAGGGCATTTTGTTTTAGAAATGATCATAGAAATAAAAATCACATTTTTATGAAACATGGTTATTGAAAAGAAAAATATACATTTTTATCAAATGTAAAGGAATAAGGAAAATATACATTTTTATCAAATGTAAAAGAATAAGCAAATAAACATTTTCATCAAATGTAAAAGAGTGAGAAAAATATGCATTTTTATCAACGGTAAGAGTGATAAAATTATGCATTTTGGTCAAGGGTAAAAGAAGGAAAAAAAACATTCATTTTTGTCAAATGTTAATGAATGAAATAAAAAAAAGGGAAAAGAAAAAAAACATTTATTTTGTGAAATGTAGTAGAATGAGAATAGAAACATTCATTTTATCATTTAAGAAGAATGAGATTAGAATATAATCATTTGTCATTTAAAGATAAAAGACCAAGATATTCATTTTTGTCATTTAAAAATGAATGGAACCAAAACATACATTTTTGGCCATTTAAAAAGGACTACACAAAGGACTAGAAATAGAAGTTAATATTTTTATTGTCGATTAGCTACCATAAAAGATCATATATTAAAAATATGATGTTGCGATGGTTTGAAATATATGTTTGCTGTATGGAAGTGTTAAATGTATCTGAGATAAATGTTGGTATATTTAATTTTAATATTTCACTACCATTTACAAGTTACCCGACTTGTTTATGTGATTGGGACGATAAATTTTACACATCGCCCAAGTGCATAAATAATTTATTATTTGTTTGATGGATGAAACCCCACACGGGTATTGGGATGATATTGTGTACACACTAATCCCAATATTTAGTTATCTGTCAATCGATGGATTGACAGTCTGTGAGGAGCGTCAGTTATTTACCTTAATGCTCACACGGTTATAGATTCCACTTTGGTTGTCATTTGGATGTTTGATAATTATTTATCATGATTGTTGATTTCATACAATATATGGTTGTTGATTGAGTCACATTCCAATAAAGAATATTCTAGAAGAGAATATCTTAGAAAATATATTTTGGAAATAATATTTAGAAAAAGAATATATTTTGAGAAATATATTTTTATTGAAATGCACTAGTTATCAACTAGAATTAATCATTAAATTTAGATTTAATAAAGTTTTTTTCAAATTTTGTCAATATTTAATTGAAATTTAATTAAATAAAGTGGATTTGGGTTTGTCGTGAATAGTGTCTTAAATAACACTGTTCTTAAAACTCATATGAAAAGAATAATCTTTTAATTTAGCTTATTAAAGTTTTTAATTATATTTAGTAAATGAGAATAAAATAAAAGGTGAGTTGGGTTTATTGTGAACTGTGTTTCTAAGCGACATTTGTTCTTTAACCCAACTGACGGTGAAAATATGATTTTGGAATTTATAAATCTTTTATTAAGATTTAAATGGAAATTTTCCAAAAGTAAAGTTTTCCAATTTAATACATTAAATTGGAATTGAATAGGATTTGAATTAATTATAACCGAGATATGCTTCTGTAAAAGAAGGCCGATACTACATATGGAATTTAAGAGGCTCTGCCGTTATTCCATTTATATTATTGGTCGGATACAGAAATTTATAACGATTATTTATTGATTTGATTTCTGTGAAGATTCCATATTTAATGGAAGTCGATTTTGGGTTTACCGTGAACAATGTTTTAAATGACATTAGTTCTTTAACCCAGTTAAAGATAAGGTTAATTTCTTAAATTTAAATAATCATTGAATAATAATTTGTGATATTTAAAACCAAATTGGGTTCTTAATTAATCTTTAAAAGAAAGATTTAAGAATAATTTTAAAGAGTTTATTTTATGATAAAATAATGTGAATATTTTTTTAAAAGAATATTCTGAATTGGAATGAGACGTTGGATGTGTTTTTATAGTACTCGATTTTTAATTATAAAAAAATACGCTAGTTATTCGGAAAGATCGGGTTTAACCCATTCCGAATAATTACTACGACGATGAAGAGTCGAAGATGAAGATGGTGGTTGAAGACCGACGATCTTCACATCGAATGGATGTGTTGCTACAGAGACCCGGATAGGAGTAGCTACCTTGAAGGGGCTTCAGTGGTGGCCGTACGGACTATTGTTGATTGTTCGGATTTGGTTTTTGCTCAGACCCAGAGCATAAGCTAATAAATGGATGCGTGTCTGACATTGGATTTTGCGCCATGTGAATTAAATCGATTTCTGTTAATGTATGTCTGTTTGGTGGTGGAGGATTTATTCTCTACTTAACACCCTGGTATATATTAATAGTGATTGATCACGTGGCGTGAATCGTCAATGTGGCACGCCAAGATGCAATGGATCAAGGCTTTTGTTGAAAAGCAGGGCCTTGTGGGATGATCAAAGCATAGCCTATTACGGCATAGCTTTGTGTATATCGTGACTTCGCGAGCCTCACACCCCGGTATGAGTCAAAAACAGGATATGGACCGTAGGGAGTGCACACGTTTCTTTCTAGCTATTGGTGGTGTCAGTGCTTTAACACGGCCTGGCATTTTACTTATGTGGATGATGGATTTTGAGGTGCCTCGGATTTTTATAGGCCGATAGTGGTCATATTATAGGTTCATAGGAACTGGGAAACGTGTGTTCAGGCATAACCAATCCACTGCCGATAGGCGAGGACAGGCCCTACCGCATCTAAGGGTTCACTATGGGGGATCCTGAGGCATTTGCTAGGGTTTCTCGAATCGGAAAGGAGCTTGCCCCTAGCCTCGACTCATGATGGAAATCCAATTTCCAATACGACCTTGCGGTTTTGATTGTAGAACTAGGACGGCGACATAGTAGGATGGGGTATTATGCCGTCTATGATAATTACATTATGATTGAAATTGTTTTTGAAATATATATATACCCATATATATACACACTAATATTAAATCTGTTTTATCGTATCAAGCATCTTTTGACCATTATAAGGTAAAACCCTATCCTCCGGTTTGCGTTGCATTGTGTGATGGGACTTGGGTCTTATAATGGTTTCATTTTTCTAAAAAGCATTGTGTTGTTTAACGATTTACTTAAATTTATGCACTGGCAATCCAATGGAGTATACCCGTTCCGCGTTAGCGGCGTGGTCCTATGATTAGCCTTATTATTAGACAAGTTAAGTTAAGATTTCTCATACCAGTCCCGTGACTGACCTGTAGTTTGTTTCACGGGCAAACTCGGGTGCCCATATTTTCCACACGGGCAGTCAAGTAGCTTTTTGCAGATTTTTACAGGATCCTGGCTTACAGCTGAAGCGGTATTCGGAAAGCTCTGTATCCGTGTATTTCTTCCAGTTGTATATTTTTATTATTTTTCCGCTGCTATTTAGATGAAATTTAAACTCTGATATTATTGTATTTCCAATGTATATCATAAGTTCATACTCTGTTATATTCTTGTGCTCTGATGTAATTGTTGTTATCAGCAATAAAATGATCTTCAGTTTGTGTTCTAAAGTGTGTTGTTCTCAACGCAATCCAGCCTTTCCTTTACGGGGAAGTTTGGGTCATTTCAGTTGCTATCAGAGCGAGGTTTACAGAGCTCGAGAACATGACACATTAGAACCGAACGAAAAAATGCATCAGAGATTGGATTAGTAATATCTAATAAGAATAACTCGTTAGAGATGGGATCAGTAGTATCCTAGAACGAGTGTGGAGAGAATTATTTTCTTTGAAATAAAAATGAGAACAAATTTAGTTTTGAAAATTTTATCTTAAAATACGTATTTGATTATATTATTATTTTAATGTGGACAATCGAGTATATAAAGATTTCGAATATACGAGTAATTAACGGATATTCGAAGTTTTAATATATTGGATAGATATAGAGTCACACTCTAGTCGCCCGGAGGTAATTCTGGTGATAGGTCGACCATCACCAGTATTTATGTTCGAGTCTCGAAGGTGGGATTTCTATATACTTGCATCGACTGGTATGAGGACCAACACTTAGTTAGTACACATTGCTGTGATTTGCACTAAAATTTGATTTTTGGCTATATATAAAAGTTATATATATTTGAAAAGTTAATCACCTAATTGATTGCTGGTTGTGATGTCTGATAATTAGTTTCACTAATTAGAATATTAGAGTGATAATTAATTAAACAAATAAAATTAAAGTTGAGCTAGTTAATTAAACAATTTTTTAGCTTCGTTCCTTTTCGAGGATGAAAAGATTCTAAGTGGGGGCGATTGTAACGACCCGGAATTTTGGGGCCAATTTAAAATTTTTATTTTTGAAATTTTTATAGATTTTAATGTTTAAAATAAAATATTTTAAAGAATAACGACTAAAAATTTATTTTAAAAGGAATAAATTCAATTTAATTATAAAAGGAGTTTAAAACAGCGCTGCAGTTTGAAAATTTAAATTTGAACTTTAACTGACTGTACGGGATTCATTTTAAATCAGAATTGAATGAAATCAGAAATATTTAAATCTGTTTAATCATATCTTTCCAACGAATCTAAAAAATTGAAATTTCGTTGTAAAAATCAAAAGTTATGGCCAATTCAATTTTTAGAAAAGTCGCTGTAGGATTTATATATATATTATATAGGGCCCGAAAGGCTACTTTTCACATATGAAGGAATTTCGACTCGAAACCACTTCCATTGAGTTCGGAATGACGTTCCTGCATTGAAAAACAGTAAACACTTATATATTTTGAGTTTCGGAATTTATTTGTTTAAAAATGTATTTTTAATATTAAATATATTGGCCTTAAAACAGTCATTTTTCGAACGATCTCGGTTTTCGACGAAACCACTTTTGTTGGAACCGGAATGTCAAATTATTGCTAGGTTTCAATTTTCAAAATTTTTCGAACCAATATGTGAGCGTGGCAAAGGAAAACGTGTTTTGACTGTTTCAGTCAAAATTTAATTGACTAGAAAATGGCCATTTTTCCAACAGTCTCAGAATTCAATGAAATTAGTCTCATTTGAACCGTATCGTCGAAACATAGCTAGAAATAATTTTTCTATAATTTTTAGAGTCAGTATGTGGCCCCGATAATTTAAAATGTACGTTTGAATTTAATAATAAAATGATTTATAATTTAATTTAAATAAAAACATATCATAACAGCCGAACTGGGTTACGAAACATATTCCATTGTGTCCGGGACGGGGGTTATTAGCTAGGGGCGATGCTTGTTGGGTTTGATTTGGAGTTTGTAGCAACATACGGATAATTTTGGAAAATAAATAAATAAAATACGGTATAAATACGGGCCATATACCCAAAATCCTAGCCTATGTTTACGGCTGTCGTATCCTTACAAACCTATGGCCGATATTATCCAATCTTTGTTCCACTCAATCTCTCATCTCACACAACGAATTCAGAAAATACAATAACGAAATTAAGGAGCTCCTTGAGCTCTACAAGTTCAACGGTCGTGATCGGATAATTTATAGTGTGGTGGCCAGAATTGGGCTTAGAAGTCGTCGACTTAGGTGGCGGTTCCTGGCCACCAGGCGGGTGCGAGCTCGCCGGGACTGACGGCGTGAGGAGGTGGCAGTCTCGGCGTTCGAGTGGAGGTTGGCAATTGGAACACGGTGGGCCGGAGCGAAGTGCGCGATGGTGGTTTGTTTTTGAATGATGGGTTCGATTCTGTACAGGCAACCGTGAAGAAGAAGAAGGGCAGACGTCCTAAGTTAGAGATTAACAAATCATTAAGGTTAATTATTTTAATTAATACTTTATTAAAAGGTATTAGCTATAAACTTAAATAACTTTTACAAATCAAATCAGAATTCAACAAGGCAGGATGCGTTGGATTCGTATTTCCGAGTTCTAGACGATGGAACAGACCAGAGAGGATAAGGAGACCGTTGGAAATTCGGGAAAATTCAGATCTGATTTATTCAGAATTAAAATCGATGTGAGGAATCTATCTATTTTCTTTTTAAATAATTAGAAAATAAGTCTGATCTTATTATCACTAATCTATAGTAAATTTCTGTTTGTTTTGATTCATGATTTGTTCTGTGATGGATATATTTAGTAGATCTGTTAATTGGGTGATATCGTGTTGTAATATAGATTGTTGGAAAAAGAAAAATATAAATTTGGTTGAATACAATTGTTGAGATGATAGTTTTGCATGTTTGTTATTTTTGGGTCAAGATTAGATAATTAGAATAAAATTATCGTTTAGGTTAGAATTTACATATAAGGTTAAAAATTTTACATTTTGTTAGCAAGGCAATATTAGAGTAAAAAGTTCACATTTTGTTAGCAATGTAATATTAGAGTAAAAAGTTCACATTTTGTTAGCAATGTAATATTAGAGTAAAAAGTTCACATTTTGTTAGCAATGTAATATTAGATTAAAAGTTCATTTTTATTAGAAACATTCATATAGAATTAAAAAGAACCTCTTTATTTACATTTCAAATGTAAATAAAAACATGAATTGAAAAAGTACATTTTTATTTACCTATTAGACGTAAATAAAAATATAAATTGGAAGTAGTAACATTTTTAGTGTTATTCTCTTTTGAGAATAAAAAGAACATTTTTGACGCCATATTCTTTTTAGAATAAAAAGAAATATATTTTGTGTCATTTTCTTGTAGTATAAAAAGAATATATGTGTTGTCATTCTCTCATTAGAAATTAAAGGGACATTTAGTTAGAAATGATTTGTTTAATTAAAATGTCATTATGTTGAAAATATTAGTATATTGAAAATGTCATTATATTGAGAATGCCATTATATTTAGAAATGTCATATTAAATATATATGTCACTTAGTTAGAAAACATATTTTGTAAATAAATAGTTCATGTTAGAGAAAGTAGTCTTTTATGAATAATAATGTCATATTAGAGAAATTTGGCATTTATGCTTAATAATGTTTAACATAACAATATTCTTTTTGTTAATATAAAATGATTAGAAATGAATCGTGCATAAAATTATTCTTTTATGTCATCAAGAATTGTTAGAAATAAAATGTACATTAGAATAAAATCTCATTTCTATTATAAAATGTCACATTTAAATAAAGACAACATATTTGTTTGAAATGTGTTATGCATATAGAAATGACAATTTTGATTTGAAATTTGTTATATAAATAAAACCACACTTTTATTAGAAATGTGCTTTGCAAATTAAAATTAACATTTTTGTTAATTAGATTTATGTTAAACAAAATTAACATTTTTATCAAGATGTGATTATTGAGATAAGATAACAATTCGGGGTTAACATGTTAGTGGATTTGAGAATGTATATTTTGTACATTAAAAAGAGAATGAACTGAGAATGTATATTTTATACATTAAAAAGAGGAAGTTAAAAATGTACATTTTTATACATTAACAAGTTATGAAATGAAAATGTATAATCTTATCCATTAACAAGTTATGAATTGAAAATGTATATTCTTTTTGTAACAACCCGGAAAATCTGGGCCAGTTTAAAATTTTTATTTTGGCAATTTTAGCGAATTTTGATTATTTAAAATGAATTATTTTAAATAATATCGACGAGAAACTTATTTTGAATAGAATTCGAACGTATATATTATACGCGTCGCCGTTAGAATATAAATATTTATATATAATTATAAATAGAATTAAAAATGGCGCGGTAGTTCGATAATTCGATTTCAAACTTCAATTGAATGTACCGGGTGCAAAACAATCCGGATTTTAGTGAAACCAAAAATAATGGAATCTAATAGTGAATATCTTTCCAACGAATCCGAAAAATCAAAAGTTAGTAGCGGGAATCAAAAGTTATGTCCAGTTGAAAATTCTGAATAGTCGCTATGGAATTCAGGCCCTTAAAAATGGACATTTTGCAAATGACCTCGGATTTCGACGAAACCACTTTTGTTGGATCCGCAGTGTCAAGTTATCGCTAGGTTTCAAATTTCATAATTTTTCGAGTCAATATGTGAGCGTGGCAAAGGAAAACGTGTTTTAACCATTTCAGTTGATTTTAATCGACTGGAAATTGGCCATTTTTCTAACGGTCTCAGAATTCGACGAAACTAGTTTTGTTAGGACCGTATCGTCAATACGAAGCTAGAAAATATTTTTATGGAATTTTTCTAGTTAGTATGTGACCCCGGTAATTTGAAACGTACGTTTAAAATTCAATAAAGTGATTTAAATGTAAATTCAAAGGAAACTGATCGAAACGGTCAAATCAGCTTGCGATACATATCCCATTGTGTTCGGAATGGGGGGGAAACGCTATGGGCGACAGGCGGTGGACCTCGTTTTGAGGTCGTATGTGAAAGTCAACCTTTAAATAATTAAATAAATAAAATAATACAAAAAAAAAAAAAAAAAAAATATTCCTTACTCTCCTTTATTTCTTCTGGCCCCCCCCGTTTCAATTTCAGTTCTTAAATAAAATAAAAAAAAAAAAAAAGGGGGAAAGCCATCGCGCGATGGCGACAGCCTACCGCCGCCCGAACCCTCCACCGACCCACCTCCCTCCAGCCTCACCTTGGCCACCGCGACGACAGAAGACCCCTCCCCTCGACTGGCGCCTGGCGCGAAGGCCCCACCCCTGCCCTCCTCGACGAAGACGAGACGCCCCCCCCCCCCCAAATCGTTCGACGCCTCCGCGACCCTGGCCAGCGAGCCTGTGCCGCCGCCTCGAAGCCAGGAGCCTCCGACGATCAGCAGAACCCCCCCCCCATCTGTAAGTTTTTGTTTTTGTTTTTGGCTTTGCTATTTTATTTTCAAGTTTTAGAAAACTGATTTTAATTAATTTTAAAAACTGTTTTTTTTTTTTAGATTTAAAAACAGAAATGTTAAACTGATTTTAGATTTAAAAATGTTAAACTGATTTTAGATTTAAAAATGTTAAAACTGATTTTGATTTAAAAATGAAAAAAAACTGAATTTGTTTTATTTTTAAAACTGAGTTTTATCTACTTTAAAAGCTGAAGCTAGATTTTTATTTTATATAGTATATAGTTTAGATTTTTAATAGAAAAGAATTTTTATTTTTATATGTATAGGGCATTGAAGTAAAAATAGAAATTCATATGTCAAAAAGATTAGATTTTGAAAATGAAATAGATTAGATTTTTATCGATATGAATGTGAAGTAAAAATATGATTTTTATATTTTTTTAAAGTATTAAAAATATAATCTTTATAGGATAGAGAATATAAAGATATCATCTTTGTATATGTAGCGAAATAAAAATCTGATTTTTATTTTATATACATTGAAATAAAGTGGTGATTTTTATAAAAGCGAAAACTTTATTTTTATAAAGGTGAAATCTATATTTTAAAAATTTGATTTTTACATTGTTAAAAAGAAAAGAAACTGAAATGGTCATTGATTCAAAAATACAAGCAATCTTGATTTGAAAATAAAAAGACATCACTTTTGAAAATATAATGGAGAATATAAAAATTCGATTTTTATATATTGAACTTTGAACTAAAAATTCGATTTTTATATATTGAACTTTGAACTAAAAATTCGATTTTTATATATTGAACTTTGAACTAAAAATTCGATTTTTATATATTGAACTTTGAACTAAAAATTCGATTTTTATATATTGAACTTTGAACTAAAAATTCGATTTTTATATATTGAACTTTGAACTAAAAATTCGATTTTTATATATTGAACTTTGAACTAAAAATTCGATTTTTATATATTGAACTTTGAACTAAAAATTCGATTTTTATATATTGAACTTTGAACTAAAAATTCGATTTTTATATATTGAACTTTGAACTAAAAATTCGATTTTTATATATGGAACTTTGAAATAAAAATTCGATTTTTTTTTTTTATATATATAGTGGCCTTGGGCAACGAAGGTGACAAAAAGGCGAAACGACGAAGACTTCTGCAAATGAAGTGCCGTGGAGCTAGGATAGCTATAAGTGAGAATTTCTCACCTTTCAATTTATATTTCTAGTTATATATATATATACTAGGATGCAGACGGTGCTTATTAGAAGCACCCGACACCCGTCCACATACCATGGACTTGTTTGTTTGGATTGTTTGGTGATTGATCGAGATATTGGTTTGAATGTGGTTTGTGGTGTGAAAAATCGAATCGATAAATTGGTTAGGATTAGACGTGCGCCGTTATAAGGCGAAGGAGTAAGACTAGGTTAGACTCTTACTCCAAATTTTGTGGTTTGCAAAATGAAATTGATTTGATTGATGAGTGAATGGCGTGGGCCTTCACTAGACCGGGGATTAGGCTAGGCCTTGTCCCGTTTCTAGTATCGTGCCGTTATGCCGCCGAAATTTTCTAAAATATGTTAGAAAATAAAAATATCATTTTATTGTGTAAATGAATAATAGAAATTCATATGATAGAATAAAATGTTTTATCGTTAAAAATACAATTTTTAACGTGAATATGAATATAGTGAAAGTGAATAAAATAAATATTCATTTACAAACCAGATGGTTTGTTTATGTACACTTATTTGAATGACATTGATTGGGTCGATAAATTTTACACATCGCCTAACTGCACAAATAAAATATGTGTTTGATTGTTTGAAACCCCACACGGGTGTTAGGATGAAATTTGAAGTTCACTCATCCTGATTGATTAAATATGTCGATCGATTGATTGACATGCTGTTGTAAGCGTTGAATATCTATATTTGATGCTTATACAGTGTAGTGCACTTTGGTTGATGGTTGATTATTTTCAATGCTATTATATACATGTGTTGTATGAAAATCCATATAATTAATTTTATATGGTAATTGATTGGGCCTCATTCCAGTTTTGAAAAAGAAATATTTGAAATAGAATATTTGAAAATAAAGGAATATATGAAGCCGTGTTGATTAGATTGACGCCATTTTGACGAGAACGATATTTATATCGATTTTATCGATTTCGAAATGAATTGAATTGAAAACGAATTCAAAATGAATTGAATTGAAAACGATTTCGAAATGAATTGAATTGAAAACGATTTCGAAATGAATTGAATTGAAAACGATTTCGAAATGAATTGAATTGAAAACGAATTCGAAATGAATTGAATTGAAAACGATTTCGAAATGAATTGAATTGAAAACGAATTCGAAATGAATTGAATTGAAAACGATTTCGAAATGAATTGAATTGAAAACGAATTCAAAATGAATTGAATTGAAAACGAATTCGAAATGAATTGAATTGAAAACGATTTCGAAATGAATTGAATTGAAAACGATTTCGAAATGAATTGAATTGAAAACGAATTCGAAATGAATTGAATTGAAAGCGATTTCGAACTGAATTGAATTGAAAACGATTTCGAAATGAATTGAATTGAATATGAATTCAAACTGAATTGAAATTTGAATTGAATAGAAATGAATTTTAAAACGAATTTATAAGGAAGAATTCAATTTTTCTTTGAATTGAAATGGAAGTTGAAATAGGTTTTGAAACGATTTTAAAACTATTTATATAATTCGTTTTGAATAGAAATCGACGAAATATATATTATATATATTATATATATAATATAATGGCCTGAATAGAACGCGCCGCGCCGCGGCAGTTCGCGAATTTCGACCATTTATTTCAAACGGACATTACGGGAGATCCGACCGTCGGATTCTCCTAAAACCAGAACCGTTGGGTTCGTATCGAAAAGAGCTTTCTAACGAATGTTAGAAATTTGAAATCTAACGGTTGGATTTGGAATTATGTCCAAATCAAATTTGAAAAAGGTCGCTGTAAGTGCAGTTCGATGGCCGTTGATGGAAATCGACTGTACGGGCCTTGATAAAATTATTAAAAATAGTAATAATTTATGTAAAATCATAAGAAATGATTTGTGAAGATTTGGGATGAAAAACTCCATATTTGAAAAGATAAAAATAGATTTTTATCGAAATGAACTAGTTTTGAACTAGAATTATAATTCTATTTATTTTTAAATAAATAAATTGAATTCGAAAAGGGTTTTGAAAATAACCAAAATTTCCAATGATTGCATTGGAGTGGATTTAAATCGAAATTGTCTTCGGAATATTTCGATATTGGAATTCGTGATATTACAGGTGTTGTTATGGAAATTTGAAAGATATATATTTGTATCGTTATTTCCAATACGACATTTGTTAGTCGTAGAATTCGATATTGAATATAAGCCGATGTATTTTCTATTCAGAGCCTTGTATTGAATATCGAATGTGATTTGGGTTTGTCGTGAATGGTGTCTTCACTAACACTGTTCTTGAACCCAGTTGAGAAAAGATTAAATCTTTTTATTTAGATTTAATGAAGTGTACCAATTAAATGATATTTAATTGGAATTGAATTGATATTGATTTTTGGGTTTATCGTGAACAGTGTTTTAAATAACACTCGTTCTTTAACCCGATAATTAATGGAATGATTTTTGGGTTTATCGTGAACAGTGTTTTAAATAACACTCGTTCTTTAACCCGATAATTAATGGAATGTGACTTTGGGTTTATCGCGAACCGTGTTTTTAGATGACACTGATTCTTTAACCCAGTCACAGATTAAAACTAAGTGGAGTTTTAATGAATCTTTAATTAGATTGAAAAGATCGAGAATGGAGTATCACCAGTTTTGCTCCAGGCGATAGTTAAATCTTTAATTAGATTTGAATGTGAAATTTAGAAACTAACTGTCGGTTAGCCAAGCAGAATGGTTTTCTGGATATTGATCTGATGTTGGTTTCGGCCTTCGGGGTTAATATTTGGGGAATTATTCTCTTGATTAATTTACGGTTAGTGACTAATGAATTGGAATGAGGCGTATGTTGTGTTTGTGTAACACTTTTATAATATATACGTGAGTTATTCGGAAAGACCGGGTTTATCCCATTCTGAATAACTGATACGACGATAAGTCGAAGATGAAGACGATGGTCGAAGACCGGAAGTCTTCACGTCGTTTGGGTGATAACTGATGATCTTGATTGGGCTGTACACCCAAGAAGATGGAAACAGTTGGTGATCGTCCAGACGTACTTGGAGATCGATGGATATGCGGGGTACTAGGTGCCTCCGGTTTCGTTCAGACCCAGAACGGACTTGTAAATGGACTGTGTGTCTGACATCGGATTTCATTCTGTGTGACTGATATCGGTTGCATAGGATGGTTTGCCTGTGTGGCATGCTAAGATGCAAATGATCAAGGCTTCTGTTGAAAAGCAAAGTCTTGTGGTGATGATCAAAGCACGGCCTTTGTGGCGTAGCTTTGTGTAACGTTTACCTCGCGTGTTTCACACCAGGTATGAACCAAAAACGGGAGACGGACCTCAGGGAGGACTTGCGTTTCTTTCTAGCTAGAAGTGGCGTCAGTGGTTTTACACGCCCTGACGAGTTTGACTTATGTGGTTGTTGCTGTTGCGAGGCGCCTCGGTTATATCGGTTTCGGCCGAATGCATTCTGGTCGGCTGACGGACCAGACTTACACCCCATAGGGTGGGGAGACGTATTGTTCAGGCATAATAATCCACTCCGTGTGGACCGGCCCTGACGATCCAAGGGGCAGTTGCGGCTGTTCCTGAGGGGCGGGCTAGAGCGTCTCGAATCGGTTGAGGACTATCTTTTGCCTCGGTTCATAGATGGAAATCCAATTTCCAAATACGTGACATTTGCGGTTTTATTTGTAAACCTATATATGGCGACATAGTGGCATGGGACGCTCATGCCGCCTATGATTGATACTTATGATTTGAAGTTGTTTTATACACTTATAATAGTATCAAATGATTTGTTTTAAAACGTATCAAGCATCCTTTGGCTGTTATAAGGGAAAACCCTATCCTCGACTGCGTTGCATTGTGTGATGGGACCTGGGTCTTATAACAGCTTCATTTTTCTTTATTTAGCATTGCGCTGTTTGTTTCATGCACTGGTATTCTTGGGAGGAAACCCGTTCCGTATTATACGGCGTGGTCCCTTGATTTACCTAATGATTTAAAATAAAGATTAATAACTGTTTTAGTTCTCACACCAGTCACATGACTGACCTGGAGTTTATTGTTTTAACCTAAACTCTGGGTGCCCTTATTTTGACATGGGCAGCTAGTAGTTTTGGGTTTTGCAGATTTATATTCACAGGATCCTGGTTTACAGCTGGAACGATATCCGGAAAGCTTTGTATCCGTATATCTCATTCTAGTTGTGTATTGTATTATTTTCCGCTGCTATGTATTTAAATGTAATTTAAATCTCTGATATTTCTGTGTAATATTCATTTATACTCTATATATTCTTGTAATCTGATGCATTGTTGTAATATACAATGAAATGTTCTTCTGTATGCGTTCTGCTGTGGTTTGTTCTCGAACTATCCGTCGCTTTCCTTTACGGGGAAGTTGCGGGTCTTCACAGTTGGTATCAGAGCTTTGGTTTACAAAGCTAGAGAACAAGACACATTAGAAACATACGAAAGGATTCATCAGATATTGGATTAGTAATATCCAATTAGAATGACTCGTTAGAGATAGGATCAGTAGTATCCTAGAACGAGTGTGAAGAGTATATTTTTCAAATAAAAACAATTTTTGTTTTGAAAATTTAAAGCAATTATTCGTATTTGATTATCTATTTATATTGAGTTGGACAGTCCAGTATATATAGATTTTGCGTATACGTCTGATCCGCGTGTATTCGAAGTTTTAATATACTGGATAGATATAGAGTCACACTCTAGTCGCCCGGAGACGATTCTGATGATAGTCTAGACATCATCAGAATTGGTATTCGAGTTTCGAAGGTGTGATTTTCTATATATTTCCATTAGACTGGTGTGAGAACCAAAACTTATATATAGCTAGAATACATTGTTGTGATTTGGCATCAAAACATGATTTTCTTTATATATATCAAAATTATGAATTTGAAAAGCTAATTCACTAATTGATTGATGGTTGTATTGTTTGATTATTGTTTGAATAATTAAAATTTGGACCACTTAGTTCATTTGAAACAAATATTGAATTGTATTGAAAATTGGTTGCATTTGCTTGCATATACATATATATCATTGAACAGGTCATAGCAAGGAGGCTAGAGCAGAGAATAAAATTTGTTTGCCCGACAAATAGGTACATGTTTACTACATAATTTCCTGTTTTGTTTGGGTGATGATGATTTTATGAGCCTATTGGCTAGCCGCTTGGCTTTTTCTTTTTCTTTTTGAGATCTGAAGGACCGGGGAAGCTATTTGAAATTTCCCGATGCTCCCATTGCAGGGGAGGTTATGGCGAAATTTTTCGAAAATTTAGGGTGTTAGCCAAATTTTTGAAACTTTGAAAATTCTCAGAAACTGAAAAGTTGGAGAACGGAAGCCAAATCGAATGTAGAGTTGAATTATCAAACCACTTTCGACTTTGTTCCTTTTCGGGGACGAAAAGTTTTAAGTGGGGGAGATTGTAACAACCCGGAAAATCTGGGCCAGTTTAAAATTTTTATTTTGGCAATTTTAGCGAATTTTGATTATTTAAAATGAATTATTTTAAATAATATCGACGAGAAACTTATTTTGAATAGAATTCGAACGTATATATTATACGCGTCGCCGTTAGAATATAAATATTTATATATAATTATAAATAGAATTAAAAATGGCGCGGTAGTTCGATAATTCGATTTCAAACTTCAATTGAATGTACCGGGTGCAAAACAATCCGGATTTTAGTGAAACCAAAAATAATGGAATCTAATAGTGAATATCTTTCCAACGAATCCGAAAAATCAAAAGTTAGTAGCGGGAATCAAAAGTTATGTCCAGTTGAAAATTCTGAATAGTCGCTATGGAATTCAGGCCCTTAAAAATGGACATTTTGCAAATGACCTCGGATTTCGACGAAACCACTTTTGTTGGATCCGCAGTGTCAAGTTATCGCTAGGTTTCAAATTTCATAATTTTTCGAGTCAATATGTGAGCGTGGCAAAGGAAAACGTGTTTTAACCATTTCAGTTGATTTTAATCGACTGGAAATTGGCCATTTTTCTAACGGTCTCAGAATTCGACGAAACTAGTTTTGTTAGGACCGTATCGTCAATACGAAGCTAGAAAATATTTTTATGGAATTTTTCTAGTTAGTATGTGACCCCGGTAATTTGAAACGTACGTTTAAAATTCAATAAAGTGATTTAAATGTAAATTCAAAGGAAACTGATCGAAACGGTCAAATCAGCTTGCGATACATATCCCATTGTGTTCGGAATGGGGGGGAAACGCTATGGGCGACAGGCGGTGGACCTCGTTTTGAGGTCGTATGTGAAAGTCAACCTTTAAATAATTAAATAAATAAAATAATACAAAAAAAAAAAAAAAAAAAATATTCCTTACTCTCCTTTATTTCTTCTGGCCCCCCCCGTTTCAATTTCAGTTCTTAAATAAAATAAAAAAAAAAAAAAAGGGGGAAAGCCATCGCGCGATGGCGACAGCCTACCGCCGCCCGAACCCTCCACCGACCCACCTCCCTCCAGCCTCACCTTGGCCACCGCGACGACAGAAGACCCCTCCCCTCGACTGGCGCCTGGCGCGAAGGCCCCACCCCTGCCCTCCTCGACGAAGACGAGACGCCCCCCCCCCCCCAAATCGTTCGACGCCTCCGCGACCCTGGCCAGCGAGCCTGTGCCGCCGCCTCGAAGCCAGGAGCCTCCGACGATCAGCAGAACCCCCCCCCCCATCTGTAAGTTTTTGTTTTTGTTTTTGGCTTTGCTATTTTATTTTCAAGTTTTAGAAAACTGATTTTAATTAATTTTAAAAACTGTTTTTTTTTTTTAGATTTAAAAACAGAAATGTTAAACTGATTTTAGATTTAAAAATGTTAAACTGATTTTAGATTTAAAAATGTTAAAACTGATTTTGATTTAAAAATGAAAAAAAACTGAATTTGTTTTATTTTTAAAACTGAGTTTTATCTACTTTAAAAGCTGAAGCTAGATTTTTATTTTATATAGTATATAGTTTAGATTTTTAATAGAAAAGAATTTTTATTTTTATATGTATAGGGCATTGAAGTAAAAATAGAAATTCATATGTCAAAAAGATTAGATTTTGAAAATGAAATAGATTAGATTTTTATCGATATGAATGTGAAGTAAAAATATGATTTTTATATTTTTTTAAAGTATTAAAAATATAATCTTTATAGGATAGAGAATATAAAGATATCATCTTTGTATATGTAGCGAAATAAAAATCTGATTTTTATTTTATATACATTGAAATAAAGTGGTGATTTTTATAAAAGCGAAAACTTTATTTTTATAAAGGTGAAATCTATATTTTAAAAATTTGATTTTTACATTGTTAAAAAGAAAAGAAACTGAAATGGTCATTGATTCAAAAATACAAGCAATCTTGATTTGAAAATAAAAAGACATCACTTTTGAAAATATAATGGAGAATATAAAAATTCGATTTTTATATATTGAACTTTGAACTAAAAATTCGATTTTTATATATTGAACTTTGAACTAAAAATTCGATTTTTATATATTGAACTTTGAACTAAAAATTCGATTTTTATATATTGAACTTTGAACTAAAAATTCGATTTTTATATATTGAACTTTGAACTAAAAATTCGATTTTTATATATTGAACTTTGAACTAAAAATTCGATTTTTATATATTGAACTTTGAACTAAAAATTCGATTTTTATATATTGAACTTTGAACTAAAAATTCGATTTTTATATATTGAACTTTGAACTAAAAATTCGATTTTTATATATTGAACTTTGAACTAAAAATTCGATTTTTATATATGGAACTTTGAAATAAAAATTCGATTTTTTTTTTTTATATATATAGTGGCCTTGGGCAACGAAGGTGACAAAAAGGCGAAACGACGAAGACTTCTGCAAATGAAGTGCCGTGGAGCTAGGATAGCTATAAGTGAGAATTTCTCACCTTTCAATTTATATTTCTAGTTATATATATATATACTAGGATGCAGACGGTGCTTATTAGAAGCACCCGACACCCGTCCACATACCATGGACTTGTTTGTTTGGATTGTTTGGTGATTGATCGAGATATTGGTTTGAATGTGGTTTGTGGTGTGAAAAATCGAATCGATAAATTGGTTAGGATTAGACGTGCGCCGTTATAAGGCGAAGGAGTAAGACTAGGTTAGACTCTTACTCCAAATTTTGTGGTTTGCAAAATGAAATTGATTTGATTGATGAGTGAATGGCGTGGGCCTTCACTAGACCGGGGATTAGGCTAGGCCTTGTCCCGTTTCTAGTATCGTGCCGTTATGCCGCCGAAATTTTCTAAAATATGTTAGAAAATAAAAATATCATTTTATTGTGTAAATGAATAATAGAAATTCATATGATAGAATAAAATGTTTTATCGTTAAAAATACAATTTTTAACGTGAATATGAATATAGTGAAAGTGAATAAAATAAATATTCATTTACAAACCAGATGGTTTGTTTATGTACACTTATTTGAATGACATTGATTGGGTCGATAAATTTTACACATCGCCTAACTGCACAAATAAAATATGTGTTTGATTGTTTGAAACCCCACACGGGTGTTAGGATGAAATTTGAAGTTCACTCATCCTGATTGATTAAATATGTCGATCGATTGATTGACATGCTGTTGTAAGCGTTGAATATCTATATTTGATGCTTATACAGTGTAGTGCACTTTGGTTGATGGTTGATTATTTTCAATGCTATTATATACATGTGTTGTATGAAAATCCATATAATTAATTTTATATGGTAATTGATTGGGCCTCATTCCAGTTTTGAAAAAGAAATATTTGAAATAGAATATTTGAAAATAAAGGAATATATGAAGCCGTGTTGATTAGATTGACGCCATTTTGACGAGAACGATATTTATATCGATTTTATCGATTTCGAAATGAATTGAATTGAAAACGAATTCAAAATGAATTGAATTGAAAACGATTTCGAAATGAATTGAATTGAAAACGATTTCGAAATGAATTGAATTGAAAACGATTTCGAAATGAATTGAATTGAAAACGAATTCGAAATGAATTGAATTGAAAACGATTTCGAAATGAATTGAATTGAAAACGAATTCGAAATGAATTGAATTGAAAACGATTTCGAAATGAATTGAATTGAAAACGAATTCAAAATGAATTGAATTGAAAACGAATTCGAAATGAATTGAATTGAAAACGATTTCGAAATGAATTGAATTGAAAACGATTTCGAAATGAATTGAATTGAAAACGAATTCGAAATGAATTGAATTGAAAGCGATTTCGAACTGAATTGAATTGAAAACGATTTCGAAATGAATTGAATTGAATATGAATTCAAACTGAATTGAAATTTGAATTGAATAGAAATGAATTTTAAAACGAATTTATAAGGAAGAATTCAATTTTTCTTTGAATTGAAATGGAAGTTGAAATAGGTTTTGAAACGATTTTAAAACTATTTATATAATTCGTTTTGAATAGAAATCGACGAAATATATATTATATATATTATATATATAATATAATGGCCTGAATAGAACGCGCCGCGCCGCGGCAGTTCGCGAATTTCGACCATTTATTTCAAACGGACATTACGGGAGATCCGACCGTCGGATTCTCCTAAAACCAGAACCGTTGGGTTCGTATCGAAAAGAGCTTTCTAACGAATGTTAGAAATTTGAAATCTAACGGTTGGATTTGGAATTATGTCCAAATCAAATTTGAAAAAGGTCGCTGTAAGTGCAGTTCGATGGCCGTTGATGGAAATCGACTGTACGGGCCTTGATAAAATTATTAAAAATAGTAATAATTTATGTAAAATCATAAGAAATGATTTGTGAAGATTTGGGATGAAAAACTCCATATTTGAAAAGATAAAAATAGATTTTTATCGAAATGAACTAGTTTTGAACTAGAATTATAATTCTATTTATTTTTAAATAAATAAATTGAATTCGAAAAGGGTTTTGAAAATAACCAAAATTTCCAATGATTGCATTGGAGTGGATTTAAATCGAAATTGTCTTCGGAATATTTCGATATTGGAATTCGTGATATTACAGGTGTTGTTATGGAAATTTGAAAGATATATATTTGTATCGTTATTTCCAATACGACATTTGTTAGTCGTAGAATTCGATATTGAATATAAGCCGATGTATTTTCTATTCAGAGCCTTGTATTGAATATCGAATGTGATTTGGGTTTGTCGTGAATGGTGTCTTCACTAACACTGTTCTTGAACCCAGTTGAGAAAAGATTAAATCTTTTTATTTAGATTTAATGAAGTGTACCAATTAAATGATATTTAATTGGAATTGAATTGATATTGATTTTTGGGTTTATCGTGAACAGTGTTTTAAATAACACTCGTTCTTTAACCCGATAATTAATGGAATGATTTTTGGGTTTATCGTGAACAGTGTTTTAAATAACACTCGTTCTTTAACCCGATAATTAATGGAATGTGACTTTGGGTTTATCGCGAACCGTGTTTTTAGATGACACTGATTCTTTAACCCAGTCACAGATTAAAACTAAGTGGAGTTTTAATGAATCTTTAATTAGATTGAAAAGATCGAGAATGGAGTATCACCAGTTTTGCTCCAGGCGATAGTTAAATCTTTAATTAGATTTGAATGTGAAATTTAGAAACTAACTGTCGGTTAGCCAAGCAGAATGGTTTTCTGGATATTGATCTGATGTTGGTTTCGGCCTTCGGGGTTAATATTTGGGGAATTATTCTCTTGATTAATTTACGGTTAGTGACTAATGAATTGGAATGAGGCGTATGTTGTGTTTGTGTAACACTTTTATAATATATACGTGAGTTATTCGGAAAGACCGGGTTTATCCCATTCTGAATAACTGATACGACGATAAGTCGAAGATGAAGACGATGGTCGAAGACCGGAAGTCTTCACGTCGTTTGGGTGATAACTGATGATCTTGATTGGGCTGTACACCCAAGAAGATGGAAACAGTTGGTGATCGTCCAGACGTACTTGGAGATCGATGGATATGCGGGGTACTAGGTGCCTCCGGTTTCGTTCAGACCCAGAACGGACTTGTAAATGGACTGTGTGTCTGACATCGGATTTCATTCTGTGTGACTGATATCGGTTGCATAGGATGGTTTGCCTGTGTGGCATGCTAAGATGCAAATGATCAAGGCTTCTGTTGAAAAGCAAAGTCTTGTGGTGATGATCAAAGCACGGCCTTTGTGGCGTAGCTTTGTGTAACGTTTACCTCGCGTGTTTCACACCAGGTATGAACCAAAAACGGGAGACGGACCTCAGGGAGGACTTGCGTTTCTTTCTAGCTAGAAGTGGCGTCAGTGGTTTTACACGCCCTGACGAGTTTGACTTATGTGGTTGTTGCTGTTGCGAGGCGCCTCGGTTATATCGGTTTCGGCCGAATGCATTCTGGTCGGCTGACGGACCAGACTTACACCCCATAGGGTGGGGAGACGTATTGTTCAGGCATAATAATCCACTCCGTGTGGACCGGCCCTGACGATCCAAGGGGCAGTTGCGGCTGTTCCTGAGGGGCGGGCTAGAGCGTCTCGAATCGGTTGAGGACTATCTTTTGCCTCGGTTCATAGATGGAAATCCAATTTCCAAATACGTGACATTTGCGGTTTTATTTGTAAACCTATATATGGCGACATAGTGGCATGGGACGCTCATGCCGCCTATGATTGATACTTATGATTTGAAGTTGTTTTATACACTTATAATAGTATCAAATGATTTGTTTTAAAACGTATCAAGCATCCTTTGGCTGTTATAAGGGAAAACCCTATCCTCGACTGCGTTGCATTGTGTGATGGGACCTGGGTCTTATAACAGCTTCATTTTTCTTTATTTAGCATTGCGCTGTTTGTTTCATGCACTGGTATTCTTGGGAGGAAACCCGTTCCGTATTATACGGCGTGGTCCCTTGATTTACCTAATGATTTAAAATAAAGATTAATAACTGTTTTAGTTCTCACACCAGTCACATGACTGACCTGGAGTTTATTGTTTTAACCTAAACTCTGGGTGCCCTTATTTTGACATGGGCAGCTAGTAGTTTTGGGTTTTGCAGATTTATATTCACAGGATCCTGGTTTACAGCTGGAACGATATCCGGAAAGCTTTGTATCCGTATATCTCATTCTAGTTGTGTATTGTATTATTTTCCGCTGCTATGTATTTAAATGTAATTTAAATCTCTGATATTTCTGTGTAATATTCATTTATACTCTATATATTCTTGTAATCTGATGCATTGTTGTAATATACAATGAAATGTTCTTCTGTATGCGTTCTGCTGTGGTTTGTTCTCGAACTATCCGTCGCTTTCCTTTACGGGGAAGTTGCGGGTCTTCACACTTTTACATTAAAAACAGAAGGAGTTAGTAACGGACATCTTGTTTAAAAATGTTAAATAGGATTAAAAAGAACATTTTTGTGCATTAGAAAGACTAGAAGGACATTTTGTTTTAGAAATGATCATAGAAATAAAAATCACATTTTAATGAAACATGATTATTGAAAAGAAAAATATACATTTTTATCAAATGTAAAGAAATAAGGAAAATATACATTTTTATCAAATGTAAAAGAATAAGCAAATATACATTTTCATCAAATGAAAAATGTGAGAAAATATGCATTTCTATCAACGGTAAGAGTGATAAAATTATGCATTTTGGTCAAGGGTAAAAGAAGGAAAAAAACATTCATTTTTGTCAAATGTTAATGAATGAAATAAAAAAAGGGAAAAGAAAAAAAAACATTTATTTTGTGAAATGTAGTAGAATGAGAATAGAAACATTCATTTTATCATTTAAGAAGAATGAGATTAGAATATAATCATTTGTCATTTAAAGATAAAAGACCAAGATATTCATTTTTGTCATTTAAAAATGAATGGAACCAAAATATACATTTTTGGCCATTTAAAAAGGACTACACAAAGGACTAGAAATAGAAGTTATATTTTTATTGTCGATTAGCTACCATAAAAGATCATATATTAAAAATATGATGTTGCGATGGTTTGAAATATATGTTTGCTGTATGGAAATGTTAAATGTATCTGAGATAAATGTTGGTATATTTAATTTTAATATTTCACTACCATTTACAAGTTACCCGACTTGTTTATGTGATTGTGACGATAAATTTTACACATCGCCCAAGTGCACAAATAATTTATTATTTGTTTGATGGATGAAACCCCACACGGGTATTGGGATGATATTGGGTACACACTAATCCCAATATTTAGTTATCTGTCAATCGATGGATTGACAGTCTGTGAGGAGCGTCAGTTATTTACTTTAATGCTCACACGGTTATAGATTCCACTTTGGTCGTCATTTGGATGTTTGATAATTATTTATCGTGATTGTTGATTTCATACAATATATGGTTGTGGATTGAGTCACATTCCAATAAAGAATATTCTAGAAGAGAATATCTTAGAAAATATATTTTGGAAAGAATATTTTAGAAAAAGAATATATTTTGAGAAATATATTTTTATTGAAATGCACTAGTTATCAACTAGAATTAATCATTAAATTTAGATTTAATAAAGTTTTTTTCAAATTTTGTCAATATTTAATTGAAATTTAATTAAATAAAGTGGATTTGAGTTTGTCGTGAATAGTGTCTTAAATAACACTGTTCTTAAAACCCATATGAAAAGAATAATCTTTTAATTTAGCTTATTAAAGTTTTTAATTATATTTAGTAAATGAGAATAAAATAAAAGGTGAGTTGGGTTTATTGTGAACTGTGTTTCTAAGCGACATTTGTTCTTTAACCCAACTGACGGTGAAAATATGATTTTGGAATTTATAAATATTTTGTTAAGATTTAAATGGAAATTTTCTAAAAGTGAAGGTTTCCAATTTAATACATTAAATTGGAATTGAATAGGATTTTAATAAATTATAACCGAGATATGCTTCTGTAAAAGAAGGCCGATACTACATATGGAATTTAAGAGGCTCTGTCGTTATTCCATTTATATTATTGGTCGGATACAGAAATTTATAACGATTATTTATTGATTTGATTTCTGTGAAGATTCCATATTTAATGGAAGTCGATTTTGGGTTTACCATGAACAATGTTTTAAATGACATTAGTTCTTTAACCCAGTTAAAGATAAGGTTAATTTCTTAAATTTAAATAATCATTGAATAATAATTTGTGATATTTAAAACCAAATTGGGTTCTTAATTAATCTTTAAAAGAAAGATTTAAGAATAATTTTAAAGAGTTTATTTTTGATAAAATAATGTGAATATTTTTTTTAAAAGAATATTCTGAATTGGAATGAGACGTTGGATGTGTTTTTATAGTACTCGATTTTTAATTATAAAAAAATACGCTAGTTATTCGGAAAGACCGGGTTTAACCCATTACAAATAATTACTACGACGATGAAGAGTCGAAGATGAAGACGGTGGTTGAAGACCGACGATCTTCACATCGAATGGATGTGTTGCTACAGAGACCCGGGTAGAAGTAGCTACCTTGAAGGGGCTTCAGTGGTGGCCGTCCGGACTATTGTTGATTGTTCGGATTTGGTTTTCGCTCAGACACAGAGCATAAGCTAATAAATGGATGCGTGTCTGACATTGGATTTCGTGCCGTGTGAATTAAATCGATTTCTGTTAATGTATGTCTGTTTGGTGGTGGAGGATTTATTCTCTACTTAACACCCTGGTATATATTTATAGTGACTGATCGCATGGCGTGAATTGTCAATGTGGCGCGCCAAGATGCAATGGATCAAGGCTTTTGTTGAAAAGCAGGGCCTTGTGGGATGATCAAAGCATAGCCTATTACGGCATAGCTTTGTGTATATCGTGACTTCGCGAGCCTCACACCTCGGTATGAGTCAAAAACGGGATATGGACCGTAGGGAGTGCACACGTTTCTTTCTAGCTATTTGTGGTGTCAGTGCTTTAACACGGCCTGGCATTTTACTTATGTGGATGATGGATTTTGAGGCGTAGGCCGATAGTGGTCATATTATAGGTTCATAGGAACTGGGAAACGTGTGTTCAGGCATAAACAATCCACTGCCGATAGGCGGGGACCGGCCCTACCGCATCCAAGGGTTCACTGCAGGGGATCCTGAGGCATTTGCTAGAGTGTCTCGAATCGGAGAGGAGCTTGCCCCTAGCCTCGACTCATGATGGAAATCCAATTTCCAATACAACCTTGCGGTTTTGATTGTAGAACTAGTATGGCGACATAGTAGGATGGGGTACTATGCCGTCTATGATCATTACATTATGATTGAAATTGTTTTTGAAATATATATATACCCATATATATACACACTAATATTAAATCCGTTTTATCGTATCAAGCATCTTTTGACCATTATAAGGTAAAACCCTATCCTCCGGTTTGCGTTGCATTATGTGATGGGACTTGGGTCTTATAATGGTTTCATTTTTCTAAAAAGCATTGCGTTGTTTAACGATTTACTTAAATTTATGCACTGACAATCCAATGGAGTAAACATGTTCCGCGTTAGCGGCGTGGTCCTGTGATTAGCCTTATTATTAGATAAGTTGAGTTAAGATTTCTCATACCAGTCCCATGACTGACCTGTAGTTTGTTTCACGGGCAAACTCGGGTGCCCATATTTTCCACACGGGCCGTCGAGTAGCTTTTTGCAGATTTTTACAGGATCCTGACTTACAGCTGAAGCGGTATTCGGAAAGCTCTGTATCCATGTATTTCTTCCAGTTGTATACTTTTATTATTTTTCCGTTGCTATTTAAATGAAATTTAAACTCTGATATTATTATATTTCCAATGTATATCATAAGTTCATACTCTGTTATATTCTTGTACTCTGATGTAATTGTTGTTATCGGCAATAAAATGATCTTCGGTTTGTGTTCTAAAGTGTGTTGTTCTCAAGGCAATCCAACCTTTCCTTTTTGGGGAAGTTTGGGTCGTTTCAATTGGCGTATTTATTTCTGATTTAAATTTCAAAACTAAGTCAGAGTGAGAAAAAGAATAAACGGAACGAAATGAATGCATAATTATTGAAAACAATGGAGTAGAGAGAAAGGAGGCAGTGAATTTGAGGAAAGTAGAAAAGAAAGATGAAGGAAAAAATAAATTTGCGTGAAATGTGAATAGAGAAATGTTGTGCATTACTTATTTTTTCCATAAAATATATATTTAATAGGAAAACGTGACGTTAATTAAGAGTTTTAAGAGATCGAAATGGAACGGGGTAGAACAGGTGAAGAAAGAAATATCATGAGATATTTAGGAAAGGGTAATTAAAAAGGAATGCGTCAATTTTTACAGAGTGGAATAGTGCAGCATTGAGGAAGTAATCAGGAGGACACTGAAATGAATGCAGCTATTCACATTTCAAAATAAATTAATTAACGAACGTTACACTTTGAATAGACAAGGAAAGTATTAAAGAGGATGGCTAAAGATATACACATGTTTGTTGTCATAATTTATTTCATTTAGAATCTACATATTTTTTTTAAATCAACCTATCAGCATATATTAATAAATCTCACTAATAACATCATAATTTTATTTAAAAACCTTTTTAAATTTAATAATTTAATTTAGAAATGGAATTTTCAAATTTTGACGCATTTTCTAACAAAATTTCCTTAAAATAAAATTTTAAATTGGTTCTGGTTTTCCAGGTTGTTAATCTCCCCCACTTAAAAATCTTTTCATCCTCGAAAAGGAATGGAGCTGAAAGTTGTTTAACTAACGAACTCAACTTTCATTCTTTTATTGGTTTTAATAATTTTATTAGTTGAACTAATAATCACACAACACGATCATCAATCAATTAGTTGATTAGCTTTTCAAATATATACAACTTTTATATATTCAAAAATCATATTTTCTAAGATCGGATTATATATATAATCACAAATACGTTAATTATAAACTTATCACTCTCAACTCATTCTAGGGAATTTCTAACCCCATCTCTAACAAGTATCTCATTTTAGGATGCTACTGATCCTATCTCTAATGAGTTTTCTTTCATAGGACATTACTAATACTACTTTGATGAGTCCTTTGTTCAGTTCTAACGAGTTGTACCCCAAAGATTTAAGTTAACCAAAGCTCTGATACCAACTGTAACGATATAGATTTTGCTCGGACCTAATCGATCGCTAAATTGACCAAGACCGTTCGAAGCCTGGAAACGCTAACCCTGGGCATACAACACATCAGAACAAATAACAGAAGACTTTTATAAACATCGTAATAATGTTACATCAGAGTACAGAATATATCAGAGTACATCAAAAAATAATACTACAGCAGAAAATAAATTTACAATAAATTTAATACAATGCAGCAGAACCAATAAACAAACACAGCGGAAGACTATCAATGCTCTGGATGCAGCTTTAAGTTTCAATCTAGAATCCTGCTCAATAAATAAATATCTTCAAAACAAACCACTTGACTGTCCATGTGGAAATATGGGCACTCGAGTTTGCAACTCAAAACAAACTACGAGTCAGTCATGGGACTGGTATGAGAAATCTTACCTAACTTATTTAATAATAAGGCTAATCACAAGACCACGCCACTAACGAGGAACATGTTTGCTCCATTGGATTGCCAGTGCATAAATAAAGAAAATCATTTAAACAACGCAATGCTTTTTAGAAAAATGAAGCCATTATAAGACTCAAGTCCCATTACACAATGCAACGCAAACCGGAGGATAGTGTTTTACCTTATAATGGCCAAAAATGATTGATACAAATAAAATGAAAATCATTTGATATTATTATTAGTGTCTAGTCAGTTTAAAACACTTTTCAATATAAATGTATCAATACTGGACGGCATAGTACCCCATCCTACTATGTCGCCATATATAGTTACAATCAAATCTGTAATGTCGTATTGGAAATTGGGTTTCCATCATGAGTCAAGGCTAGGGATGGCTCCTTCCGATTTGAGACACTCTAGCAAATGCCTCAGGATCACGCCTATGGGTGTAACAACCCGAAAATTTGGGCCAGTTTAAAATTTTTATTTTGGCAATTTTAGCGAATTTTGTTTATTTAAAATGAATTATTTTAAATAATATCGACGAGAAATTTATTTTGAAGAGAATTCAAACGTATATATTTATACGCGTCGTCGTTAGAATATAAATATTTATATATAATTATAAATAGAATTGAAAATGGCGCGGTAGTTCGATAATTCGATTTCAAACTTCAATTGAATGTACCGGGTGCAAAACAATCCGGATTTTAATGAAACCAAAAACATTAGGATCTAATTGATAATATCTTTCCAATGAATCCGAAAAATCAAAATTTCATAGCGGGAATCAAAAGATATGTCCAGTTGAAAATTCTGAATAGCCGCTATGGAATTCAGGCCCTTAAAAATAGGAATTTTGCAAACGACCTCGGATTTCGACGAAACAACTTTTGTTGGGTCCGCAGTGTCAAATTATTGCTAGATTCCAAATTTCATAATTTTTTGAATCAATATGTGAGCGTGGCAAAGGAAAACGCGTTTGACCAGTTTCAGTTGATTTTAATCGACTGGAAATTGGCCATTTTTCCAACGGTCTAAGAATTCGACGAAACTAGTTTTGTTAGGACCGTATCGTCAATACGAAGCTAGAAAATATTTTTCGAGAATTTTTAGAGTTAGTATGTGACCCCGGTAATTTGAAATGTACGTTTAAAATTCAATATAGTGATTTAAATGGAAATTCAACGGAAACTGTTCAAAACAATCGAATCAGCCTACGATACATATCCCATTGTGTTCAGAATGGGGGTAAAACGCTATAGACGACAGGCGGTGGGCCTCGTTTCGAGGTCGTATGTGAAAGTCAACTTTTTTGCAATTAAAATAATTAAATAATATATTTTCCATTTAAACCCCTCCCTCCTTTCTCCTTTTCCTCCCCGATTCTTCTCAGAAAGAAAGAAAAAAAACCTAATCTAACGAGCCGCCGCCTTCCACTGGTCGCCGCCACCCTCGGAGGACCCCCGCCGCCATCGATCTCCGACCGCAGCTCCGCCTCGAGCCCTCCCCTCTTCCCTTTACCTCATCGACCCCCCTCCCTGCATCGAAGGACGCGAGCCCCAAACCCCGACGTCGCCCTCCTCCACACCACCACCGCCATCGTCCCCAGACCCCCTCCGCGCCTCCCTCTCTCCCCTATCGATTTTAACACCTCGCGAGACCAGTCCACCGTGGCCCACCCCAGTGCCACCCACGTCCAGCCCCGACGAACTCCGGCAACCGAGAAAACCCAGTAACCTTAAAAATCTGATCTTACATGTTTTTTTTTATGTTTTCTTAATCTGATTTTATATGTTTTAAAACTGAAATTTTAGATTTAGAAAAGAAAATGAAATTCTGTGATTTTTATTTACAAAAATATATGATTCTTACTTATATAGAGTATTAAAAATATGGGTTTTATATTTTTAGAATAATAAAAACATGATTTTTATATTTTTAAAGAATTAAAAATATGATTTTTATATTTTTAAAGTAATAAAAATATAATCTTTACTATATAGAAGATGTAAAAATATGATTTTTGTTTATGTAGAGGATTAAAAATATAATTTTTACATGATAGGAATATTAGAAATATCATCTTTATATGTGTAGAAATATAAAAATGTGATTTTTAAAATGTTATAAAATTGAAAAGGCGAAATCTATATTTTCATAAAGGCGAAATCTATATTTTCATAAAGGCGAAATCTATATTTTTATAAAGGCGAAATCTATATTTTTATAAAGGCGAAATCTATATTTTTATAAAGGCGAAATCTTTAAAAGTGAAAAGGCGAAATCTTTATATAGAGAATAGAGAGGTAAAAATATAATTTTTATCTATATAGTAGCAATGTAAAAATAGAATTTTTATCCATACAACGAAGTAAAAATTCGATTTTTATATATTGAACAACGAAATAAAAATTCGATTTTTATATATTGAACAACGAAATAAAAATTCGATTTTTATATATCGAACAACGAAGTAAAAATATGATTTTTAAAATTGAAAGTAAACAAATAAAAATGTGATTTTTATTTTAAAGACATCTAAATATAAAAATGTGTGATTTTTATATATGTAGTGGCTACGGGCAACGAAGATGACGAAGATGCGATAACGACGAAGACTTCTCTAAATGAAGAGTCGTGATATTGGATAGCTATCGGTGAGAATTACTCACCTTTCAATTTCATTTTCTAGTTATATATATATACTAGGATGCAGACGGTGCTTAGTAGCACCCGACACAATCGTCCACAGACCATGGACTTGTTTGTTTGGTTGCATAAATTAGTTAGATGATTTGATTTGAATTTGGTTGTTTGGTGAATTTGATTGATATGTGAATGGAGTGGGCCTTCACTAGACCGGGGATAAGGCTAGGCCTTGTCCTGTTTCTATCGTGCCGTTATGCCATCGAAATTTTCTAAAATATGTTAGAAAAATAAGGATATCATTTTATTTAAAGAATGAACTGAATAGAAATTCATATGTTAAAATAAAATGTTTTATCGTTAAAAATATAATTTTTAACGTGAATATGAATATAGTGAATGTGAATAAATAAATATTCATTTACAAACCGGACGGTTTGTTTATGTACACTGATTTGACTGACATTAATTGGGTCGATAAATTTTACACATCGCCCAATTGCACAAATAAAATCTGTGTTTGATTGTTTGAAACCCCACACGGGTGTTGGGATGAAATTTGAAGTTCACTCATCCTGATTGATTAAATATGTCGATCGATTGATTGACAGGCTGTTATAAGCATTAGATATCTATATTTGATGCTTATACAGTGTAGTGCACTTTGGTTGATGGTTGATTATTTTTCAATGCTATTATATACGTGTGTTGTATGAAAATCCATATAATTAATTTTATATGGTGATTGATTGGGCCTCACTCCAATAAAGAATAATATAAAATAAAGGTTCATGTGTTGACTGTACTCATCCGTTGAGATTAGTCATGTGTTGAACGAAATATTTTAATAATAAAATTTACATCTTTATCAATGGAAAATAAAGGTTCATGTGTTGACTGTACTCATCCGTTGAGATTAGTCATGTGTTGAACGAAATATTTTAATAATAAAATTTACATCTTTATCAATGGAAAATAAAGGTTCATGTGTTGACTGTACTCATCCGTTGAGATTAGTCATGTGTTGAACGAAATATTTTAATAATAAAATTTACATCTTTATCAATGTAAAATAAAGGTTCATGTGTTGACTATATTCATCCGTTGAGATTAGTCATGTGTTGAACGAAATATTTGAAAATGAAATATTTGAAAAAGAAATATTTGAAATAGAATATTTGAAATTAGAAATATATGAAGCCGTGTTGGTTAGATTGACGCCATTTTGACGTGAACGATATTCATATCGATTTTATTCATTTTAAAAGGGGTATTGAAAGGTGATTTCGAAATCGAATATTTTGAAATGAAATTTGAATTTGAATAGAATAGAAAATCAACCGAATTTGAATAGAAAAGAAAACGATTTCGAAGTGAATTGAATATATAACGATTTCGAAATGAATTGAATATATAACGATTTCGAAATGAATTGAATATATAACGATTTCGAAATGAATTGAATATATAACGATTTCGAAATGAATTGAATATATAATGAATTTGAATTGAATGGAAAACCAATTTGATTTCAATTGAATAGCAAACGAAACGAATTCGAATTGAATTGAATAGATAACGAATTTGAATTGAATTGAATATAAAACCAATTCGAATGAAATTGAAAACGAATTCGAATTGAATTGGAAACAAATTGAATTGAATTGGAATTTGAATTGGATAGAAATGAATTTTAAAAACGAATTTATAAAGAAGAATTCAATTTTGCTTTAGATTGAAATGAAAGTTGAAATGGTTCTTGAAATGAATTTAAAACTATTTATATAATTCGTTTTAAATAGAAATCGACGAAATATATATTATATATATAATATAATGGCCTGAATAGAACGCGCCGCGCCGCGGCAGTTCGTGAATTTCGACCATTTATTTCAAACGGACATTACGGGAGATCCGACCGTCGGATTCTCCTAAAACCGGAACCGTTGGGTTCGTATCGAAAAGAGCTTTCTGACCAATATTAGAGATTCAAAATCTAACGGTTGGATTTGGAGATACGTCCAAATCAAATTCGAAAAAGGTCGCTGTGAGTGCAATTCGATGGCCATTGTTGGAAATCGATTGTACGGGCCTTAATAAAATTATTAAAAATAGTAATAAATTGTGTAAAATCATAAGAAATGATTTGGGAAAAATTGGGGTGAAAACTCCATATTTGAAAAGATAAAAATTGATTTTTATCAAAATGAACTAGTTTGAACTCAATTTAAAACCCGGGTTTTTATTTTTAAATAAATAAATTAGATTTTAAAAGGGGTTTTAAATAATCGGAATTCCTAATATATTTGATTTGAATTGAACTAGAATTGATTTGTGGGTTTATCGTGAACTGTGTTTTAAACAACCCTAGTTCTTTAACCCGATGATAAATAGAATGTGATTTGGGTTTGTCGTGAACTGTGTTTTAAATAACACCTAGTTCTTTAACCCAGTAAAAGGAGTTTTAATGAATCCGTAATTAGATTGAAATGTGAATCTATAATCTGATTTTCAAATTTAGAAATGAGCGAGAATGGAGTATCGCCAGTTTTGCTCCAAAGCGATAGTTAAATCTTTAATTAGATTTGAACGTGAAATGGTAATTAATTTTACCGATAACACCACGGTGTTAGATATGGAGTATCACCAGTTTTGCTTCATGGGATGAATAGGTTGGGATTGGGAAAAAAATAAATAATTACTTCGGTGTGGTTCGCTAATCTCGACTAGTTTAGAAAACCATAATTTGGTTTGAAACGACATCCAAAGGAAGATTAAAGGATAAATTTTAAAGAATTTATCTTGGATAAAATTAATGGGAATCTTTCCCTAAGAATGTGGTTTTGTGAATAAAAGAATATTCTGAATTGGAATGAGGCGTATGTTGTGTTCGAGTAACATTTGTTTTTAATATACGCGGGTTGTTCGGAAAGTCCGGGTTTATACCCATTCTGAATAACCGATTCGACGATATGTCGAAGATGAAGACGGTGGTCGAAGACCGGAAGTCTTCACATCGTTTGGATAATTACTGACGATCCTAATTGGGCTGTACACCCAAGAGGATGGAAATAGTTGGTGGTCGTCCAGACGTACTTGGAGATGGATGGATATGCGAGGAAAGTGCCTCCGGTTTCGTTCAGACCCAGAACGAACTTGTAAATGGATTGTGTGTCTGACATTGGATTTTATTCTGTGTTGATTGATTTCTATTAAATATACATCTGTTTGGCGATGGAGAATTTATTCTTTTGCTTAACGCCCTTCTCTGAGACGTACGAGCTCAGAGGTTGTATATCGATGGACATCAGTCGCATGGCATGAATTGCCTATGTGGCACGCTAAGATGCAATGATCAAGGCTTCTGTTGAAAAGCAAAGTCTTTTGGTTGATGATCAAAGCACGCCTACGTGGTAGCTTTGTGTATAACGTGAATTCGCGAGCCTCACACCTCGGTATGAGTTAAAAACGGGATACGGACCGCTGGGAGAGCACGACGTTTCTTTCTAGCTATGGTGGTGTCAGTGACTTACCAGCCCTGACATTTATATACTTTTCACCTTTGTGGTTGTTGGAATGAGGCGCCTCGATTATAGGTCTGTAAGGACTGGGAAACGTGTGCTCAGGAATAACTAATCCTCTAACGTAAGTGAGGATCGGCCCAGCCGCATCCAGGGTTGCCCAGAGTGCGTAGCCCTGAGGCATTTGCTAGAGTGTCTCGAGCGCGGAGAGGAGCTTGCCCCTTGCCTCGACTCATGACGGAAATCCAATTTCCAATACGTGTATTTCGGCTTTATTTGTAGAGCCTAGTATGGCGACATAGTGGGATGGGGCATTCATGCCGTCTATGATTTATATTTATGATTGAAATGTTTTGACACTATACACTTATTATAGTATCAAATGATTTGTTTTAAACGTACCAAGCATGTTTGGCTGTTATAAGGTAAAGCCCTATCCTCCGGCTTGCATTGCATTGTGTGATGGGACCTGGGTCTTTTAACAGCTTCATTTTTCGAAAAAGCATTGCGCTGTTTATTCTATGCACTGGTATTCTTGGGAGGAAACCCGTTCCGTGTTATACGGCGTGGTCCCTTGAATTACTCTCTTTTAAAGTAAAGCTTTAAATAACTGTTTTAGTTCTCACACCAGTCGCATGACTGACCTGGAGTTTATTGTTTTAACCTAAACTCTGGGTGCCCCTATTTTCCGCACGGGCAGCTAGTAGTTTTGGTTTTGCAGATTTATATTCACAGGATCCTGATTTACAGCTGGGATGATGTTCGGAAAGCTCTGTATCCGTATATCACCTTCAGTTGGGCTTTGTATTATTTTCCGCTGCTATGTAATTTATTGTAATCTCTGATATTTATCGAATGTAATTTATTCATTTATACTCTGTATATTCTTGTATCTGATGGAATTGTTGCATATACAATGAAATGTTCTTCCGTCTGCGTTCTGATTTGTCTTGTCCTCACAGTAATTTGTCCTTTCTCATCTCTTCGGAGACCGGGGAAGTTACGGGTCACTACAATGGGAAACCCTTGGATCTTCCACACATACTTTAGTGGATTAATTATTCCTGAATAATACGTTTCCAGGTCCTATCGGTCCTATCACTTGGCCAGTAGTGACCAATCATAACCGAGGCGCCTCGCAATCCATTATGGACATAAAGTAAAAATGTCTGGACTCTATACCATGACACCACTTCTAGCCAGAAAGAAATGCATGCACTCCCTGCAGTCACGATCCCGTTTCTGACTCATACCGGGGTGTGAGGCTCGCGAAGTAACGCTATACACAAAACTATGCTAATTAAAGTTGTGCTTTGATCGTTAACCACAAGGCTCTGCTTTTGAACAAAAGCCTAGATCATTTGCATCTTAGCATGCCACATTGACAATCCACGCCATGTAATTGATGTCTATCAATATATAACTCTAAGCTCATACATCTCAGAGAAGGGTGTTAAGCAAGATAATAAATTCTCCGCCACCAAACAGATATATATTTAATAGAAATCAATCGACACAGAATGAAATCCAATGTCATACACACATCATTTACAAGTCCGTTCTGGGTCTGAACGAAACCGGGGACACCTTATTTCTCGTTCCATATGTCCAATACAGAAGAGAGGCCCTCGCATGTCCGGACAATCAACAAGTACGTTCGGACAACTACCACTATAACCCCTTCTTGGTAGCTAACCAATCGAGGGCATCAGTAGTCATCCATTCGATGTGAAGATCACTGGTGTTCAATCACCGTCTTCAATATCTTCGAGTTTTAGCCATCGTGTAATTATTTGAAATGGGATTTAACTCGGCCTTTTCAAATAATTCTCGAAAATATATAATTCAAATCAGTTCTTTTCTTAGTCAAACTTAATTCAATTTTATAAATTAATGTCAAATGAATCTAACCATCCATATTACTTTATAAACCAAGGGAAATTGGTTTATTTTCACTCCATATCATTTATAATATTTTATAACGATTTATCACTATTTTTATTTATATAAAAATAACCCATTTTATTCGAACGACGTTTCAGGTCATTACGCGGCCCTAGCACTATTTTTATTCAGATTTGACTTACACATTTCTCAAAATCTGACTGTTGGATCTTAACAAATTTAATATCGTTGGAAAAATCTTCCCAAGCAAACCCAAGGGTTCTAGTTTTGGGAAAATCCGACGGTTGGATCTCTCGGTATAATCGTTTAAAATTACGATTCCAAAACGCGAACTACCGCACGCGATTTGCTTTAATACACACATATATATATACACACACACAACTTATTTTTATTTCATTTGTAAACTTCACATTCATGTTAAAAAGAATATTTTCAATGAAAAGAAAATTTCATTACATGAAAATATTGTACGCTTCACATACGCATGTTAAAAATAATATTTTTAATGAATAAACATATTTCATTAAATGTAGAATTTGTATGCTTCAAATACACATGCTAAAATAATATTTTTAATACACACAAACATTCTTTTCAACACATGACTATTTGAATCATTTCATTAACATGTTAAAAACAATATTTTTATCAAAACAAAAATATAATTCAAAATATGACTATTTTTATCACTTCATTAACATGTTAAAGATGCCATTTTTATCTAACAAAATGTAATTCTACATATGATTCTTTTATTACTTCATTAACACGTACAAGATGACATTTTTACCTAACAAAAATGTAATTCAACATATGATTCTTTTTATTACTTCATTAATATGTAAAAGATGACATTTTTACCTAACAAAAATGTAATTCAACATATGATTCTTTTTATTACTTCATTAACATGTAAAAGATGACATTTTTATCTAACAAAAATGTATTTCAACATATGTCTATTTTATTCATTTCACATACATGATAAAATTGATATTTTTATCTAACAAAAATGTATTTCAACATATGTCTATTTTATTCATTTCAGATACATGATAAAAATGATATTTTTATCTAACAAAAATGTATTTCAACATATGTCTATTTTATTCATTTCACATACATGATAAAAATGATATTTTTATCTAACAAAAATACAATTCAACATATGATTATTTTATACTTCACTAACATGTTAAAAATGACATCTTTATCTAACAAAAATGTATTTCAAGATATGTCTATTTTATTCATTTTACATACACGATAAAAATGATATTTTTATCTAACAAAAATATATTTCAACATATGTCTATTTTATTCATCTCACATACATGATAAAAATGATATTTTTATCTAATAAAAATACAATTCAACATATGATTATTTTATTCTTTACTAACATGTTAAAGATGACAATTTTATATATCGCATATATAAATTATTTTCCATTTTCATGTGAGTTTAGAAATCTCACATAATAGGGTATGAGAAATACATCAAGATAACATGATGAACATTAGCATTAACATGGTGACAAAGACACAATGATAACAGTAAATTGATAGCAAAGAGGCAACAACAAAAGACAACCAATAAACATGGCATAAAAACCAAACAAAACATCAACCATTATATTTCAATTTGCATTGATGTTGAAAAACTTACATAAAGTAAATTGTGAGATAACTCACCTTGTGTGGATATGATGAATACAATAAACAAGCGACCAATCTTAAGCAACGAATTTGGAATTAAAAATCCTTTATTTTTGGGAAGGAGGATGGACGAAATTTTAAGAAGAAAAGGATGCCATGAAGTTTAGCGAAGAGGAGGCGAAAAAGTTGAAAGGAATTTAGGTTTACTTACTTTTTTATTATGTGGAAAGGAGAAAGAAGATCTAAAATTTATAGAAGATAATCGTAGAGAAGAAAAAAAGGAAAGAGGAAGGAAATTGAAAAGGATATGTGATTTATTCCTCACTTGTGTCTCTTCATATGTTGTATGTTACAAATGAAATAAATTGGCTAAGATGGCGTATATATTTCTCATTGAAATTTCAAAAGTAAGTCACAATGAGAAAGAGAATAAATGGAAAGAAATGAATGCATAATTAATGAAAACAATGGAGTAGAGAGAAAGGAGGCAGTGAATTTGAGGAAAGTAGAAAAGAAAGATGAAAGAAAAATAAATTTGAATGAAATGTGAATAGATAAATTGTAACACCCCGTAATTTTAAAACGGGACATAAGAGATAAGTAAAGAATAATTAATCTTTAAAAGAAGAATTAAGGGAAACGGGTTACGCCATTGCGTTCGTCATGGAATTCTACTTGAGTTATATCTGGGTTTGTGTAAAACGGATATAGTATGAAGAAGTTATGGAGGCTAGAAGATTTCAGTTTAAACCAGAATTAAAATAAAATATTCAAAACAGCGAAGGTGGGAGGAGGAAACGCGGAACCGACCACGTTTGGGGTGTCAACCCGAGTCCCGCTGGGCCGACACCTATGTCGACTCAAGCTCTTTGGGGTCGACACCGGGTCGACATATGTGTCGACATCGGGGTCGACATAGGTGTCGACCCCCCTATAGGGGTCGACTCCATCAGCCAACTCTGGGCAGTGACGATTTTTGGTGTCTTAGGGCATATGTGGCTTGTTCTGATTGGCCTGGTGAGGTGTCTTTGTGACTTGGATGGTTTAGATTGATCATAGATTAATCTAAAGGCTAGAATTAATCCTAGACATCTATATATACATCTCTAAACCTAAAGACTAATTCATAACAATTCCTTATGACGACTCTATGCTGCTGAACACTCAATTCTCTTAGCCGCCTCAAAAACCTAAATCATATTAGAAGTTTTTCATCAACAATCAACTTTGAAGCTTAATCAACATCAAATTAGAGTTTCTGCAACAACAATGATTCAATTCTCTTCTCTAATCCTAGCAATGTAAGTTCACGTTATTTTCAGATTTAAATACCTAATTGTAATCTTAGCATTTAATAAAATGAATCTAAGTCCATGCTTGATGATAAGACAATCTTTTCAAATTTATCCCTATCTTTCTATCGAATCCATGATTTTACGTGCCTAAGAAGTTATTATATCGATACAATCATGCCTATCTTTGTTGTACTTCTTGCATATAATCCTTTTTGGTTCATGAGGTTATTCTTATGCCTACGATAATGATTGTATCAGTTTATACAAGAATCTATCTTTGTTGGGTCTAAATTTCCTGTATTAGGTCTGTTGTTACATGCCTATTTTTATGCTCCTTCTTTCTCTTCCCCTATTTCCTTTTTTTTTTATGAACCTGAGTTACCTTCTAACCTAGGCTGAAATAGCAAAATACGAACGATTGGAATACGGGGAATATTTGGGTATAACCTATTTTGGTTAAATATTGGGCAGAATGTATTTGTTGAAATAATTGGGCATAACATATTCGGTGAAATTGTTGGGCATAACTTGTAATTGCTATTAGGGCATTATTATCATTATAATTGCAAGTTTGGGTTAATTGGCATATAAACCGAGTTTTTGGCGTAAAACTGCAAAATGAAATATTAAAACTAGATTGGGCATAACTCTTGGTTAGGACGCCAAGCATAATGTACATTGTGATTTTGGAGCATGACTATTATTTTAAATTAGGGAAGATTGGGTGTAGCCTATTTTGATTAATAACTTGTATTTGACTTTGTTGGGTATAACTTGAGAATTGAAACATGACTAGTTTTGTGAAATTGGGATAATTAGCATGTAAAATCTAGACTTGGACATGTACGGTAAATATGTAATTTGGCTAAAAGATGAACATGCCTAACCCGAGGTTTCATTGAGTTGCACTGTAAAACTGCCCAGAACCGGCCAGCACATCCAGTAACCGCAACAACACAGATCTAATGTGAGAGGTTAGCGCATTTAGCCCAAAACCCGAGGTTAGAATGAGTTTCCGGTAGAAGTCTGCCCAGAACCGCCCAATACATCCAGCAACCGCAAACAACAATTCTAATGTGAGATGTTGGGGCATTAATAAATCAATTAATGCTAATAAACAGACATGCTAAGAATGGTAAGGTTAAGTAACATATGAATATGCGACACTTAACCAATACAACATGTTAATTAGACAAGTGGGTGGGGTTAAGTAAATTTAGAACACTTAAACGTTATAACATGTTAATTAGACAAGAAGGTGGGGTTAAGTAAATTTAGAACACTTAATCGTTATACATGTTAATTAGACAAGAAGGCGGGGTTAAGTAAATTTAGAACACTTAACCGTTATAACATGTTAATTAAACAAGTGGGTGGGGTTAAGTAAATTTAGAACACTTAACCGTTATAACATGTTAGTTAGACAAGTGAGCAAGGTTAAGTTAACCAATATAACATGATGAATGAACAGGGTTAAATTAATAGGAAACACTTAACCAATACAACATGATGAATGAGAAGGGTTAAGTTAATAAGAAACGCTTAACCAATATAGCATGATGAACGAACGGGTTTAAGTTAATAAAAAACACTTAACCAATACAACATGATGAGTGAACGAGGTTAAGTTAATAGGAAACACTTAACTAATACAACATGATGTGTGGATGGGTTAAGTTAACATGAATGGACAACACTTAACCAATATTACATGAACAAAGTGGATAGGGTTAAGGAAAGCTTAACCAATAATACATATTGACTTGATAAGTGGGAGGGTTAAGTAAACCTTGGGTAGTGGGTAATATTTGTATATATAGGCCCACAAACTTAACTGTTAAATAAACATGTTTGAATCAGTGGGAGGGTTAAGTACATCTCGTGTAGGTGGGTAATATTTGTATATATAGGCCCACAAACTTAACCATTAAATAAACATGTTTGAATCAATGGGAGGGTTAAGTACATCTCGTGTAGCTGGCTAATATTTGTATATATAGGCCCACAAACTTAACCAGTAAGAAACCCTAGTAACGGGGACCCATTTCAGCAGTAACCCACATAGATGTATAATGGTACCCTGAACTAGGCAGGGTGGGGCATGATTACTGGGCTGATTATAAGTGGTCAAAGTAGCGGCAGGTGGCGCAACAGTGCAGGTTCCGACAGGATCACGGGCGTGCGCGTATTCCGGAGTCGAAGAATTAGCCACTGGGCATCAGTAGATATAAAGCTGTGCATCTTGATCATGTCGGGTTGCCACCTTAGGGCTTGATAGACCCTACGGTGGGGCCAGCATAGGTATCTACAAGCAGAGGGCCGAGCGACACAAACTAGAACTATATCGATACGAGTAGGAGCCGATCGGTTAAGATAGTAAGGATACATATAACATATTTGTGGTAATTAGACTGATTGAGGTAAAATCCTCATACTAGATGTACACCTGAAGGCTGCCACAATTTCGGGGTTGGGATCACCTTATTATGTAACACAGGATACTAGTTGGGACACAAGTAGGGAATACGAATCATATTATCATTTTATACATATTACTAGTTAGACACTAGTTAGGTGGTGCAGAGATATAGAAATCAGAATAACAGGGTAGTAGCCAAGCAGAGAAAAAGTAGAAGCGCATTCAGTTTATCTTACCTTATCATATCTTATGTTAATCTTGTGTAATCATATCTTATGTTAATCTTATGTTATCTTGTTATCCTTGTTATCACGGTATTGCCTTATATTCAGTTTATTCATATCATGTTACATTTACCTGTTTACATACTGAAAGTCACTGGACTTACCAGGCTTTATGTCTGATCCGTTTTCTTTCGTCTTCTTTTCTTTCGTTCCCCCCAGGTAGTCAGGGAGGGAATAGCTCAACTTAGTTTGGGCCGTTTCTCTTTCCAAGTTTGGAGATTCTGTGATGCATGGCTTGGAACCTCTTATCTTTGGCTATGGCTGTGGTTGCACTTTAATTTGGGGATTTAAGCTACTTTGCTATGTTTTATGCTTTTTATATACTTGGAAGTTTTTAAATCAAGACATAAGTTTTATGTACTTCTTTTAAGTATGATTGAGTCAATTGTTATAAAAGCTTGACTAAACTACGTTGCTTATAAAATGACTTTATTTTCTGATGCATTATTTGTTTGTCTTGTAATTTATCTGCATCTTTTACCTATAATACTTCATTGAAGTTAATGCATTACCTTTGTGAGTGACATTAATGAACGTGGGGTGCTACATTTGGTATCAGAGCCGAAGGTTACCGGATCAGATAAAAGATTTGAAAAATTATTTTTAAAATCGATTTAAAAGAAGAATTTTTAAAAATAAAAGTTTTGTTTTAAAGGCATATTCCCCGAAGCCATATGCACTATCTTTTGATCCTCTGTTTGAATCCTTCTTTCCCGAGTCTCCGGGGCTCCTGGCTTTCTGGGAGGTAACCTCATCGCAGCATGGTTCCGTAGGCTTGATGAGACTACGACACCTGTCAAAGGGCGAAGAAGTGACCAACTTCCATATAGCCGCAGTAGTTTCACCTACGGCTAATTTTCTTTCAATCTTTGTAGGGTTTTCCGTGCGATGGAGGCAGCTTTCAAGAGACTTATCAACAAGCCACACAAGGATGGCAAAGATGAGAATGAGGGAGTTTGGCTAAAGAGCACTACCCAAAGATGAGAAACTCATGTATGTGGACTTGATTCACAAAGGAGGAAAGAATAGAAAATTCTAAGACAAGAGGAAGTGTCATTATTATGGTATAACAGGTCATATAATTAAGGACAAGGGATAGAACAAAGGACAAGGTTTTCAGGAGGGCAAGTGCATGCTCTCACCGCTAGCGTACCTGAGAGAGAGAGGTAGTAAAGTTTCTGTTGAAAACATCTAGTTTTTCTTTTTGATCATCCTATTAGTACTTTTTTTGATTTTAGCACTACACATTCATTTATATCTGCTTCCATAGTTGAGTCTCTGCACCTTAGTGCTTGTATAGTAGAAGATCCCATTATTGTCTCAAATCTAATTGGCGGTTCGGCTCAATTATCTTTGGTTTATGAGGATTTGAGAATAGATATATTAAGTTTAAGTGTAATGCTTATGTTTTTTTGGGGTTTCATGGGCTATGGGTTGATTTTAGGCATGGATTAGTTAGCTAGTAATTGCGAAAAGAGAGTAGTCAGACTTATGACTCGCCTTGGTAATACTCTCGAAAATCTCTTGTAATCCCATGAATTCTGTTATGCTTAGCTACCTAGAATCTCTTGATGCGTCTGTTGAAATTTTTTTGATCCATTAGAGTAGTCCATGAGTACGCAGAATGTTTTTGATTAGGTTAGGGGTTTGTCCCCTAAAATGCGAGATAAACTTCTGCATATATCTAGTTGACAATGCAAAGGCAGTTGCATTACCTATACGACACATGGCTCCAAGGGAAAGGAAGGGCTCAATAAACAAGTAAAAGATTACTTGGGAAAGGGATCATAAGGCGAAGTATTTCTGAATAGTGGTGCTTCAATTGTTTTTGCTTCAAAGGCGAATGGTTCACTTCGTTTGTGCATAGATGATATTTTGGTTTTCTCTAAGAGTGAGGAAGAACATACTTTGCATCTAAGGGAAGTCTCGGTTACCCTTCGAGCACATCAACTCAAAGCTAAGTTCTCCTAATGTCATTTTTGGAGGAAAGAGGTGAGGTTCTTAAGACACATGGTCTCTAAGGAAGGGATAGCAGTGGATCCTGAAAATGTGGTAGCAATCCAAGATTGGAAGATTCCTAACAACCAACGGAAGTAAGAAGTTTTCTAGGACTAGCGGGCTATAATAGGAAGTTCATTATGAACTTTGCGAAGGTATTAACCCCACTTACAAGATTGACGAAGAAGAATCTAACTTTGCTTGGGATATTGGTTGTGATGTCGCTTTCCAACAATCGAAGAGGGCTCTTACAACGGCCCTAATTTTGACTTTTACCTTACGGTAGTAAAAGGTTTATGGTATACACGGATACATGCGGCACGGGGATAGGCACCATTTTAATGTAAGAAAGAAGGGTAAGGTCGTAGCGGATGCCTTAAAAAGAAAAAGGTTGACTTCAAGTCCTCTTTATGTGAAAAGGAAAGGTTTAGAATACACATCAAACTTTGATTTCAAAACCTTCATTAAGTTAGTAGTCAGCATCGCTAGGAGTAAAACCTACGCTTTTGAATTAAATAGGGACTTCACAAAGAAAAGACTCTCAGATAACTGATGCAATAAATAAATTAAGTAGAGAAGAGTCCTCTAATCACCTTAATAAATACACTTGGTAACATGGTTAGCATCTGTTTATTTTCAAGAGATAGTTCTTCTACATGGAATACCCTCTAGTGAATTTTGGAAACATAAATTAAGAAGCTACGCAATCGTGAAGTTAAGACAGTCAGAGCACTATGGAGTGAAGCTCAAGAAGATGAGACTTAGAAGACTGAAGACTAGATACGTGCATCATACCCTTTTTGAGGGTATATCCTTGATCTCTCTTTTTCTGTAAAGTTTATTTGCATGCTAGTCTTTATCTTTTAAGTATATCCTCTCGATCCTATCCTCTATCCTTAGGTAGAAGCCAATGGATGTAAACATGTGTTTGAGAAATGTTATGTTTAGTGGATGGAAGTGGATGTAAGTGTTTGATAGTGGTTGCTAATGAATGCATATACACATTAGGCACTAGATCGGCTCCGTCACTTCCATATTGCATATGCATGAGTGAATTTTTATATACATGGATTGAAACTTGATGTGTTATCATATGGATGTTGCATTTGTATGAATGATTGTGCACTCATGTAGAAGTTATAAAGTACGATAAAGAATAATTGCATACATGATGGACTCATGGCACTGACATAATTAGCATTAAGGAGGTCAACTAAATCAGTAGACCGCCTGATTTTGCATTTGGGTAAGGACATATACACACACTATGCATATGTTCATGAAAAGCATTAGAGACCTTTTAAGGACAATGGATTCCTGTTATTGAATGGCTGAGTAGATGGATGTTGGATGGCTGGATAAACATTCTACTTGACTTGGAGATTTCGGGGACGAAATCCTTTAAGGAGGGGAGAATGTAACACCACGTAATTTTAAAATGGGACATAAGAGATAATTAAAGAATAATTAATCTTTATAAGAAGAATTAAGGGAAAGGGTTGCGCCATTGCGTTCGTCTCGGAATTCAACTTGAGATAGAGTCCGTGTTTGCGTAAAATGGATACAGTATGAAGAAGTTATGGAGGTTAGAAGATTTCAGTTTAAACCAGAATTAAAATAAAAGATTCAAAACAGCGAAGGCTGGAGGAGGAAACGCAGAACCGACCACGTTTGGGGTGTCGACCCAGCCCCCATTGGGTCGACACCTATGTCGACTCAGGGTCTTTGTGGTCGACACCGGGGTCGGCATACCTATCAACTCCCCCTGTAGGGGTCGACCCCATCAGCCAGATCTGGACAGTGACGTTTTTTGGTGTCTTAAGGCATATGTGGCTTGTTCTGATTGGCCCGGTGAGGTGTCTTTGTGACTTGGATGGTTTAGATTGATCCTAGATTAATCTAAAGGCTAAAATTAATCCTAGACATCCATATATACATCTCTAAACCTAAACCCTAATTCATAACAATTCCTTCTGACGACTCTATGCTGCTGAACTCTCAATTCTCTTAGCCGCCACCTCATAAACCTAAATCATATTAGAAATTCTTCATCAACAATCAAATTTGAAGCTTAATCAACATCAAATTAGAGTTTCTGCAACAACAACGATTCAATTCTCTTTTCTAATCCTAGCAATGTAAGTTCACATTATTTTCAGATTTAAATACCTAATTGTAATCTTGGCATGTAATAAAATGAATCTAAGTCCATGCTTGATGACAAGACAATCTTTTCAGATTTATCCCTATCTTTCTATCGAATCCATGATTTTACATGCCTAAGAAGTTATTATATCGATACAATCATGCCTATCTTTGTTGTACATCAGGAATGTAATCCTTTTTGGTTGATGAGGTTATTCTTGTGCCTGCGATAATGATTGTATCAGTTTATTCAAGAATCTATCTTTGTTGGATCTAAATTTCCTGTATTAGGTCTTCCTATTTTTATGCTCCTTCTCTCTTCCCCTATTTCCTTTTTCTTTTATGAACCTGGGTTACCTTCGAACCTAGGCTTAAATCGCGAAATACGAACGATTGGAATACAAGGATTATTTGGGTATAACCTATTTTGGTTAAATATTGGGCATAATGTATTTGGTGAAATAATTGGGCATAACAGATTTAGTGAAATTGTTGGGTATAACTTGTAATTGCTATTAGGGCATTATTATCATTATAACTGCAAATTTGGGTTAATTGGCATGTAAACCAAGTTTTGGGCGTAAACTGCAAACTGAAATATTAAAACTAGATTGGGCATAACTATTGGTTGGGACGCCAAGCATTGGAGCATGACTATTATTGTAAATTTGGTAAGATTGGGTGTAGCCTATTTTGATTAATAACCTGTAATTGAGTTTGTTGGGTATAACTTGAGAATTGAAACATGACTAGTTTTGTGAAATTGGGATAATTAGCATGTAAAATCTAGACTTGGACATGTACGGTAAATATGTAATTTGGCTAAAAGATGAACATGCCTAACCTGAGGTTAGATTGAGTCACGGTGTAAAACTGCCCGGAACCGTCCGACACATCTAGTAATCGCAACAACAAAGGTCTAATGCGAAAGGTTAGCGCATTTAGCCCAAAACCCAAGGTTAGAATGAGTTTGCGGTAGAAGTCTGCCCGGAACCGCCTGTCACATCCAACAACTGCAAACAACAGTTCTAATGTGAGAGGTTGGGGCATTAATGAATTAATTAGTGCCAATAAACAGACATGCTAAGAATGGTAAGGTTAAGTAACATATGAATATGTGACACTTAAACAATACAACATGTTAATTAGACAAGTGGGTGGGGTTAAGTAAATTTAGAACACTTAACCGTTATAACATATTAATTAGACAACAAGGTGGGGTTAAGTAAGTTTAGAACACTTAACCGTTATACATGTTAATTAGGCAAGAAAGTGGGGTTAAGTAAATTTAGAACACTTAACCATTATAACATGCTAATTAGACAAGTGGGTGGGGTTAAGTAAATTTAGAACACTTAACCGTTATAACATGTTAATTAGATAAGTGAGCAGGGTTAAGTTAACCAATATAACATGATGACTGAACAGGGTTAAGTTAATAGGAAACACTTAACCAGTATAACATGATGAATGAGAAGGGTTAAGTTAATAAGAAAGGCTTAACCAATATAGCATGATGAACGAGTGGGGTTATGTTAATAAGAAACACTTAACCAATATAACATGATGAGTGAACATGGTTAAGTTTATAGGAAACACTTAACCAATACAACATGATGTGTGGGTGGGTTAAGTTAACATGAATGGACAACACTTAACCAATATTACATGTACAAAGTGGATAGAGTTAAGGCAAGCTTAACCAATAATACATATTGACTTGATAAGTGGGAGGGTTAAGTAAACCTTTGGTAGTGGGTAATATTTGTATATATATGACCACAAACTTAACCGTTATATAAACATGTTTGAATCAGTGGGAGGGTTAAGTACTTCTCGTGTAGGTGGGAAATATTTGTATATATAGGCCCACAAAATTAACCGTTAAATAAGCATGATTGAATCAGTGGGAGGGTTAAGTACATCTCGTGTAGGTGGGTGATATTTGTATATATAGGTCCACAAACTTAACCAGTAGGAAACCCTAGTAACGGGGACCCATTTCAGCAGTAACCCACATAGATGTATCATGGTACCCTAAACTAGACAGGTTGGGACACGATTACTGGGCTGATTATAAGCGGTCAAAGTAGAGGCAGGTAGTGCAACAGTGCAGGTTCCGACGGGATCACAGGAATGCACGTATTCCGGAGTGGAAGAATTATCCATTGGGCATCAGTAGATATAAAGTTGTGCATCCTGATCGTGTCGGGTTGCCACCTTAGGGCTTGATACACCCTATAATGGGACCGACACAGGTATCTACAAGCAGAGGGCCGAGCGACACAAACTAGAACTTGATCGATACGAGTAGGAGCCGATCAGTTAACGTACTAAGGATACATCTAACATCTTCATGGCAATTAGGCTGATTGAGGTAAGATCCTTATACTAGATGTACACCTGAAGGCTACCACAATTTCGGGGTTGGGATCACCTTATTATATAACACAGGATATTAGTTGGGACACTAGTAGGGAATACTAATCATATTATCATTTTATACATATTGCTAGTTGGGACACTAGTTAGGTGGTGCAGAGATATAGAAATCAGAATAACAGGGTAGTAGCGGAGCAGAGAAAAAGTAGAAGCGCATTCAGTTTATCTTTCCTTGTCATATCTTATGCTAATCTTATGTTATCTTGTTATCCTTGTTATCACGGTATTGTCTTATATTCAGTTTATTCATGTCATGTTACATTTACCTATTTACATACTGAAAGTCACTTGACTTACCAGGCATTATGTCTGACCCATTTTCTTTCGTCTTCTTTTCTTCCGTTCCCTCAGGTAGTCAGACAGCGAATAGCTCCGCTTAGTTTGGACCGTTTCCCTTTCTAAGCTTGGAGATTCTGGTTGTATGGCTTGGAACTTCATATCATTGGCAATAGCTGTGGTTGCACTTTAATTTGGGGATTTAAGATACTTTGCTATGTTTTATGCTTCTTATATACTTGGAAGGTTTTAAATCAAGACAAAATTTTTATGTAATACTTTTAAGTATGATTGAGTCAATTGTTATAAAAGCTTGACTAAACTACATTGCTTATAAAATGACTTTATTCTCCGCTGCATTATTTATCTGTCTTGTAATTTATCTGCATCTTTTACCTATAATGCTTCACTGAAGTTAATGCATTCCCTTTATGAGTGACATTAATAAACGTGGGGTGTTACAGAAATGTTTTGCAATACTTTTTTTTTCCAAAAAATAATATTTAGTAGGAAAACGTGACATTAATTGAGAAGTTGCAAGAGATAGAAATGGAATGGGGTAGAACAGGTGAAGAAAGAAATATCATGAGATATTTAGGAAAGGGTAATTAAAAAGGAATGCACCAATTTTGATGGAGTGGAAAAGTGCAGTATTAAGGAAGTATTCAGGAGGACACTGAAAATGAATGCAGCTATTCACATTTCAAAATATATTAATTAACGAACGTTACACTTTAAATAGACAAGAAAAGTATAAAAGCGGGTGGCTCAAGATATACACTTGTATGTTGTCATAATCTATTTCATTTATTATCTACATATTATTTTAAATCCACCTATCAGCATATATTAATAAATCTTATTAATAACATCATAATTTTATTTAAAAACCATTTTAAATTCAATAATTTAATATAAAAATGGAATTTTTAAATTCTGACGCATTTTCTAACAAATTTTCCTTAAAATAAATTTTTATTTTGGTTCTGGTTTTCCTGGCTGTTATAGGTAATCACTCTTGAACCTGGTTTTATTTCCCTAATAATTTATTTAGTGAATTTCATTCACTTGCAAATTGATATTTTACTACTGCATGTTGTTGTAATCTTTCCTACAGGCTTTGAGAAGGCCTCTTGTATCCCCAAGTTCAGTCTCTCCTTCAACATTCTTATTGTACCTCCTTAGTTCGGATTCTAGGAGATTTCGCCAAAAAATGGCTCAAACACCAAGGTACGTGAACCGTACTTCACCAATATGGTTAGTAAATAAATAGGGCTATAATCATCAAAGGATTAAAGGTAAAAAATGCAGAGAGAGTAAAATGAAAACAAGTTTTAGAGTTGTTCGGCCCTAAGCTACGTCTACATCCACTATGAAGGTAGCTTTCATTATCATGGCAATGATTACAAGGCATAAAATCTCTCTTTGTACATACATCTTCTCTTTCTTATAATATATTCTCTCTCTTACATATAGATCTCACTTAGATTCGTGGAATTCAATGGAGAAGTGATAAGCTCAGCGGTGGAGAAGGGTAATATCCTTGTTTGAGAGGAGGATGAAGGAGAATCTTCAATCTCTTTTCCACTTAAGTGATCTCAATGGATGCCATGGAGAATGGATAAAAGATCTTCAAACGGAGATGATGATGATGGTTGAAATGCTAAGTAATGTTGGAAGGAAGAATTCAACAGCATTTCGTGGTGGTAAGGAGTCCGTCCCCTTTATGGTGGAAGCCATGGCCTATTTATCGGTGAGCCCCATGAAGAATTGAGCTGAAACTCATATATGCAGGCTGTCGGTCACTCTCCTCTTTTGTTACGAAAACGCCACCGCCTAGTTATGGCCAACTGGTGATAGCTGCATCCAACTCTTTCGGGCGAGCGAGCTCCATGCACGCGAGCGGGCTGATCGGGTGAATGGACGGTCAGCGACCAATCTGGGCTACAGGGCGGATTTAAGGGCGATTATCCATGAATTGACATCTGAACAACCAGTAGTTAGCATCTGGTTGAAGCAGTAGTGACTGATCAAGGAACGAATGAACGATTGCGAGGAGGAGTGTATGATCGACATTGACTCTTCTCTTTGCCTTTCACGACTGATCAAGAAGAACCGACGACCTCTGGCACTTTTAGATTTCTTGTCCAAAAGGCATGTACGACCAATCAAGGTAATATGAACGAGCGACTCCTTATAACATGTACAAGCTTTACTTCTCCCGGGTTGTGGTGGTCTTAAGCCTTGGATCGTCTGTACGACCCCTTTGAATGGTGAACTTATACCTGACCGTGTTATGATGAAGGAACGACCCAACTGGCCTGACGAGCGGAACTAGCTATGTTTATGTGCGAGCGGCCTCCCAAAGTGTATAAGTCGCATTGCGCCCGAGTTCCCTGGTGCTTGAGCGAGCGACTTTGTTTGATATGGATGACCGACCCTTGCCCCCATGCTCGACCTATGGCTTGTGCTTGACCTTGTTGTGTGCGAATGTCCTTGGTATGTTTGGTTGGAGTATGAGTGCGCGAGCCTTGTGAGTGTTCATCTTATGGTTTTAAAGCAGACTTAATCATCCAATGCATGTTTGGTTCTTAAGGGATAAACATTTGCCCCTCGAAGATTGTAATTTTTAATTTGTAAAGATTACGTGCTTCGAAATACTGAAATGTATCTCCATTTGATGGATTAAGTCTAGTTTCCTATAAGATGATCACGCTTGCTAATGGTTCATGCTCATACAAGATTAAACGAATTCAGGTCACTCGTACTCAGGCATAGTTGTTTGTTCATGATTTGATCGATCGGATCTAACTGATTGAGTCAACATGTCAATGTGTTCGTGCGAATTACTTAGGCTCGAGCGGATAGGTTGTATCTGATGAGCTATCTTTTTAGAGCAATTGAGCGGGTCATTCAGATCTGAATGAGCTGACACATTACTTTAGTCTGAACGGGCCTTTCTCTATTCTTTATATATTGTCTGTTCATTTTCCCGCTTTTCCTCTATTTCTTCTTTTCAAAAAACTTACATTAATGGTGGCTCTGCTTTAGTGGATTTCCATACTACTCCCGATTCTTCTTAGACTTCGACCATTTTATCTTCTTTAATCCTTGATTCGTCATTGTGCTTGACCTTTTCAGCTAAGCCCACCAATTTCACAATAATTGAAGCCATTCTCCTTTAAATCCAAGGCTGCGTGCTCGTTCATAGGTGAATTTCTTTCGTTGATTTTTTGCTTTTGGCTTTACGAAAGTTTAACATTTGGTTTTGAGAATTTGGGTCAAAGTTTTGGCAGTTTTTCGTGATTGTAATGACTGGAACTTTTCAGGTTCGAATTAGAATGCTCTAGGGTTATGCGTCTAATCATTTGATGGTTCTAAATCACACAAAAGCCCTTCGATTTTCTGATTTCAATAACATGTCTGCGAGTTGTTTGTTGAAATGTTTTAAACAACCGTGTTTCATGGAGCCTTGATATTGTTACTATTGTTTCATGTTCTATTTGATATTGGTGGCACCCGTTCTCATTTCTTATTTAATTTGGAAACATCCAGTACTGCAATCCCTTGATATCTTTGCTCGCGCACTCTGGTCGCTCATGTTTGATATGGTAAGGTTCGTTCTTGCTTGACTCTTACCTGACCCGATTGAGCATGAGCGACCGACCTCTTTGAGTTGAATGTGCACAACCACACACCCATGGTCAGGATTTGAGCAACCATTTTTCTCGAGTAAAGTGTGCACGATCCATTTAGATCGATCATGTGCAATCATGAGTTAATCGAGTATGCCCAACCATGCCAGAATCCTTTATATATGACTAGGTAAGGGTCATCTGCGATTGATCGAGTCTGGGTTTAGCAGAATTTTCCTTGTAGTACTTGATCTGTAATGACAAATACTAACACACACTTTCGAGCTTACAATTTTACCATCGGTCGCTCTTACCAATAGTAGATTAGTTTGAAGACTAGGTATACCAGATAGCTTTTAGGTTGAATGGCGTATTTATTCAGGGTTGCTTTTATTTTGTTATTTGCAACCTAGTTGAGCATTCTTTGCATAAATATCACCATTTAAGCACTAGGTACTACCAAGATTTGGAATTAGTTTAATCGGTACGTGCTGATCATGAATTCCAAGCCTCGTATGCTATTTTATTTGCAAATTTGGAAGTGCGTACCTACGATTTTATTTTTAAACATACTTATTTATGTAGAAATGCAAACTAGCAACAAATTCAACCAAAATACCAAGGAGGGTACCATTTCTGGAGAAACCAAGAGTTCTGGCCAGGTAACTGGAACTACCTCGGCTGATGGCCTTGGAGTGAATATTAGCCAGATTTATCCCCAGCCCCGGGTCCTTGAGAGAGTGCCTTCTGAAAGCCATAAATTGACGCTCCATTTTGACTTATACTAGCAAATTTGTGCTCGATTTGGATTTTCAGAAGATGAAACTAAATTTTCGGGGAAAGATGATTTGCCCAATCATCCACCCCCTGGGTATGTAACAATCAATCACCGTATGTTGTCAAGTGGAGCAGTTGATCCTATTAATTTTTATTTAGAGTCCATTTTGCGGTGTTTGGCTATTGCCCCATATCAGTTGCATCCCAATGGATATCATATTTTATTGGGACTTTACATACTTTTCATGAGAGTCAAGCAACGAGCACCTACATTTTCGGATATCTGTTCCCTATATGCTTTCAAAAGAAGGAAGACGGATGGTCTCTCTTTTATTTTTATGGATACCGGGCATTGCAGAATTATTACTGGCTTAACGGATAGTGTTAAGGGGTTTCCAAATCAATACTTTTATGTTCGATACCCCGATAACTTCTATAGCCGATGGATGGAAGGAGGTAACTGTCCTTGCTTTGAAATTTTCTATTTCCTTTTTTGATAATTGATTCTCTTTCCTTTTTAAAGTAATTCCTTCTCATAAAGGCCTTGTTCCTGACCAAGCTCTTCTTGATTCTTTAGTTGCCATTAACAAGACCAAGAGAAGTAGACAATTATTAGTTTTAGAAAGAACCCTTCGTCGGTATCAACTACTCCATCCTTCACGATCCATTGAGAAAATTCCGTATTATAAGAAAAGTGCTATTGGCAAATCCCCTACTAAGAAGAAATGCTTAGATCTCAGCAATCGTAGCCAAACTTTGTCGGGATCTCCCTTGTCTTCGATTACCGAAAGAAATGCCTTTCACTATGTGGGTAGAGAAGTAGATGGAAGCAGAGATGATACAGGAGATAAACTAAATTCTGAGAAAATTGTTGAAAATCCCATTGTCCCACTCATCCAGGTAGAGAGTTCTACAGGAAATTTCGGAGGCTTTGGTGACTTAGACACTGCTAGATATTTAATCAGGGTGATATTGTGACTTCTGATCCTGTAATCTTGATAAAAAAGTCTGATACGGAGAGAACTTAGGAACCTGCCCAATGGCCTCGGAAGGCATTTGATTTAGGAACTCCTCTTGAAATTGGTTCGTTATCAGATTGTGCATTAGAAAATATGGCTACCGTAAGCACTTTATGCTTTTCCTGTAAATCTCATATTGCATGCTTCTTTATGCTAAGTACTAAAACTTTGCTTTGTTCCCTTTTCCAGGTATCGGGATGGAGCACTCACTATCAGATAGTTTCTCTCAACAGATTGGTTCTAGTGATCCACAAAGCCTTCTACAATCTCGCCTTTCTCGTCACTTGAAGCACTCGCAGTCAACATCGAATTCTCTACCTCTACATATTCCCGAGTCTTCACCGACTGATCCTCTTGGGAAGGGAAAACTCGGTTGTGTAGAAATATCAGAAAAAGGTGAGGGCCAGAAGAAAGGAGAGAAGAAGAGGAGGAGTAGAGATGAACGAGGAAAGAGTGAGAAGAGATGAACGAGGAAAGAGTGAGATTTAGAAACATCACGAACCAATTGATTTTCTAGATCTTAATGCTCCCATTCCTCTCGAACAATACATTGTTCCAATCTATGCTCAGATCCAAATGATTCTTGGTAGACCTCCTTATAAAGTTCCAACTGGAAATTTGATGCTTAAGGATCGCTTTGGAGGTTAGGACTTAAGAGGAATGTAATTTGATTTAGACCTACATACGAATGATAGACAGGATGCTGTCGAGGGGTTAGGTACTATAAAGAGTTGTATGATTAGTCAGTTTGATACCGCCAAGAGTCAACTTGAAACATGGTTAAAAATAACCATATGCAATATCAATAAGCAATTAGAGCATTGGGCCAAATTTAGCTATGAGTTTCAAAGGTTGAATGCTAGCCATCTTGATCATATTGATACCTCGGAGAATGATAAAGCTGGAGTGGTCCACTTGATCAGGTTCCAAGAGTCTGAAATTGCTTCTTTAAAGGCTGGAAATACTAGGGTGGACAACTTGGCCGAAAACCAGAGACTCAAAAGAGAGCATAAGGATGCAAGAGAACAATTTCGAGAAGCTCAATCTGCTCAAGAACTTACTGAATGTCAATTGGCTTTGGAAAGACAGGCTTCGGCTTCTTATCAACAAGAAAAGGCAGTTCTTAAAATAATATTAATTCTCAGAACAAGGCTCTAAAAACTCTGGAAGAGGCCAAAATCAAGCTGAGTAAGGCTCTTTATCATTATAGAGTTGAGACTGATAATACTCTGTTTCAGTATTTTGTCTACAGTGTTATGAATCATGGAAGCTTAAGCTATTTGGACAATGATTTTCCCTGGACTTTGGCTCTTGTTTAGGACGGAGTGCTTTCATACTCTAGCGGTGTGGAGGACGAATTTCTCCAGGAATGTCTCCTAGAGGAAGAAGACCGTAAGGCATTGGTCAAAGGCAGTAAAATATTGGTGGATGAGCGATCCTAATATTGTAGGGAGAAATCCTGGATCTTACTACTATTCGTAGCCCATCTAGCCTTATCAATGTTGAAGCTTTAAGCCCTCAAACTCCCCCCGCGGACCGCCCTGACAAGGATGCTACTGAAGCTCACGTGATTTAGGAGGATGCAACCAAACCATGTGCAGGAAATAGCAAGGAGAATGACGACGCTTCTTTGAATGTGAATGATTATGAAATCGATCTTATAAACCCAGCAACCCCAGGTAAAATTGATATTCATCCATCCGTGCCGAATTTGGATTATCTTATTTCTTCGTCTGGGATTGTCGAATTTAGTGCTCACTATTCATTTGTGCCAGATCTGCCTTAGTCGCCTCTTTTTCCTACTAATGCTGCCACTATTGAGGTTGCTACCATTGATTCTATTTAGTGTCAACTAGTATTAGTCCGCGTACCACTCCTCTACCGGGTGACCCATCATTACTTAATGTATCTGATCTGGAAGTGGTTGATTATGATTTTAGTAATGATATGGACGAAATTTTGAATACTAGGGTTGTATCCACTTTGGTACGCAAAAATAGGCCCGTTGTGAACAAGCCGAGAATCATTAACCTGTCCTCCCCTTAGAGTCCTTATGTAAACAAAGAAACAAAGGATGGAAGTCAAGTAGTTGATTCATCTCCTCCTTTCTCCATTAAGAAGTAGTATTTGTGACTCCAGTCTATTTTATTTTTCGTTATATATTCAAATCGGTTGTGTATGCTAATGCCGGTCCTCGCCCAGTACTCTATGTTTGTTTTTTACGCATGTTCATTCCTAATACCCTTTACTTGACTTTCATGACTTTGTGTTGCTGCAATGAAACTGTGTTGTACTTAAGCTTTTACTTCTGCTTTGTCATACTTTCTTATTTCGCATTCCGCACCTGTTTTCCTTTCATGCTTATAAAACAAATCATGAGTCATCTATTTTGCAATTATAATAATCCCGTGGTACATTTTTTGTGAATAATGATTATTTTTTTTGTGTAGCCACGGGTCATTATAAATTGGATTCACTTGACTAATTGTATTGTACTGAATCCTCTTGATTTTAGATTGGGTAATACTTGAGAACTTCTTAATAACCACTTCCTGTATTTGTCACTTCATCGAAATTCTTGAGTTTGCCCCAGTCATTTCAAGGGAATTTAGTTTCTCATTAGTCAAACAATCTCTACAGACATTCAGAATTTACTGTAAAGTTGCGATGAACTTGTGGTATGTATAAGTGAGATTAAACTTCTCTAATGCGGTGGTGATGCCCCTATACCAAAGGTCATTACAACTTTATTGGGCTAGAAACGATCAACCTTTCTAAATTCTCCTGGTCAGCTAGAATTTAGTTTTAATTGATCGGTTCATGCCATTTTTCTAGTTCTTCTTTTTGAAGGGTTTTACATTTATCATGTACTCAATCGTGTTCTCACTGACTTGGCAATCCAAGCCCTTCGGGGATTTGACTTGAATACATGCCTTCTGCACAGGTATTTAACTGTATTGCCCGCTAACCTGACAGTCCAAGACCTTTGGGGATCAAGTTTAAATACATAAGCTTTTTAATGCATTCAACCCTATTTCTCACTAACTTGGTGGCCCAAGCCCTTTGAAGATTGGGTTTGAATGCATAGGTTTCTAAATGTATCCAACCTCATTTCTCACTAACCCGGTGATCCAAGCCCTTTGGAGATTGGGTTTAAATGAATACTCCTGAGAAGGTCTTACGTTTGGTGCCCCCAATAAGCGAGGACTTTGGGTTTAATTGCCCCCATAGTGGGAGGTCTTGGGATTAATTGCCCCCACATTAGGACGACATAGGATTAATGCTGGTTCTTTCAGCTTGTTGCCGGTCCTTCCGACACTAGGACTGGTACTTCCAGCCTCTAGGTTTGTCGGCCTTTCCGACTGTTGGTCCTTCCGGCTAGTTGCTGGTCCTTCTGACACTAGGACTGGTACTTCCAGCCTAGGTTTCGTCGGTCCTTCTGACTTGATGCTTCATCCCATGAGGTGGACTTAGTTCCTTTTATCGAGTTTTATCTCGATTTTAAGAACTTATGTCCTGCACCTGACAAGGCACCACTTTAGTGGGACTTTCAATCTTTTAATTATGGGACAAAATTCGGTTGGCTGTAATCCCTTTGCTAGCTGCTTGATTCGACAGACTATTTCAGGTTAGGAGCTAGAACCTTGATTCGATAGTTGACCTATAATATGAAATCATTTTTTATCAAATTCTGATTTGACATGGAATTTTGCAAGTTTTGAAATTCTCTTAAACAGACATGCTCTAAGTCATAGAGTTGATGTTCGATACATCACATGCAAATTATTACAAACCGTTTATAAGAGGTTCTAGATATAACAGTAAGCAAAGCATGAAGTGATGCATGAAAATAAAGCAGTAGTGATGATATCTGCTTATTTTGAGTCACAATTAGTTTGAGCAAACGATTCATCACTTGTTGCCCCTTTCTCGTAGGGAGCTGAAGCAGTATTCGTGGATTTGTATATACTATTGCATACGATTCTTTCTAATCAGTTCTTCAATTAGTGATTTTAAATGCCTGCATTCATTGGTATCGGGGCCTGGCTAGTTATGGAACTAATAGAACCTCCCTGATCTTATAACAGCATCTTTGACCACTATTTGTTTTGGTATTGGAATATTTCTCGGTATCCCTAGTTGCCATGTAGATATTTCCTATGGTATCGTTAAAAGGAGTAAGCTCAGAATTCTTTAAAAAGCGGATCTTCTTCTTAGCTCAGTTATCCTTTCCCTCGTTGCTTCTCTTCTGACCACCAAGACCGCTTTGCATATTACCTTTCCTTTTGAGTTGTACATTGCTTCTTAGGACATCCAAGGCATAAGTCGGATTCTTTTCAACACTCATGTATTCTTCAGCTTTATCAACTTGTTTTCTTCTTCTTAATTCATCGTCCTAACTTGGTCTTTTTGTATATGGCCCCTTTCAAAGCCATTAGGAAAGCGGGTTTCATAATTTTCAACCTCGGCCACTGCCATATTGAAGCGAGTGAGAAAAGCTTTAATGGATTCTCTTGGCCTTTGCTCTAGCTCATCTAGCTCTATAACATCATGAACCTTGGTTGCTTGGAATTTGAATTGCTCCTAGAATAGTCTGGCTAAGGTAATGAAATCGTTGACAGACTTTGGTGGTAGCTTTGTGAACCAGAGATAGGCCACCCCTTCTAGATAAGTTGAGAAGTACAGACATTTGATTTTGTCTGTGGCACGTGGTCCATCCATATACTGATCATATTTGCACAAGGACACGTTGGGATCACTCGTCCTATTATAAGCTCGCACCACTTGAGGTTTGAACTTTTGTGGATATGGAGCCATCTTGATCTTTTCAGTGAGTGGAGTTTTAGTAGGAGAACGTCTTCCTTTTTCAAGCTTTCCTCCATGATACCGCGTACCATTCCTAATATATGTTCCTCCTCTTTGTATTAGCCCACGGGGAGGACGTCTGCTTCCTTACCAGACGTTCGCCTAAGCGGGTTGTCACGATTTGGAGCTAGGGGTCCTGCACTTCCCACTTGGAGTAGTGCCCCTTTGGTGGAATCGAGCACCTGTTGAGAAATTGTCTTATCGGAATAGTCGCATGCAAGTGCTTTTTCTTTGTTATGGGTGAGATTATCAAGATTTGCAACTTCCTAAATAGAATTTCCTTGACTTGCACTTGAAGCGAAGGAACTTGCATCGTGCGTGTGAGTAGTTCAAGCAGGTGGAAGGCGGGTAGCACTTAGTGTGACTTTTGCAGTAGCGGCTTGAATAGCGAATATTGACTCAGGTTTCTTTATCATAGCATTGTTTGCGATATCTATTTGACTTGTTAGCTCCTCCACAACTTCATCTGATTCCCTCCTTGTTATAGCCACCTCAACTTTAGAAGACTCACCTGGCTCAAAATGGTTGGTGGGTGATGTAACATTGTTGGTAAGGTCGTTAATTTTACAAGTAATTTCCTTTGGTTTACCTATGATTTCAATCAAGGTTTATAAATCTCATAGGAACTTAACAACTCGCCTGGTTCTTAGATCTAGTGGATCTATAGCAGAAGCTGGGTTAGGATCACAAGGCAAGGCTTTTAACATTGTGAAAAGGGAGAAGATGCGAACACGGCCCCTCGGTGGTCGCCAAATGTTTCCGCCAAAAAATGGCTCAAAAACCAAGGGTACATGAACCGTGATTCACCAATATGGTTAGGAAATAAACAGGGTCGTAATCGTCAAAGGATTAAAGGTAAAAAAATGCGGAGGAAGTAAAATGAAAACAAGTTTTAGAGTGATTCGGCCCTAAGCTAGGCCTGCATCCACTATGATGGTAGCTTTCATTATCGTGGCAATGATTACAAGGCATAAAATCTCTCTTTGTACATACATCTTCTCTTTCTTACAACATATTCTCTCTCTCGCATACAGATCTCACTTAGATTCATGGAACTCAATGGAGAAGTGATAAGATCAGTGGAGGAGAAGGATAATATCCTTGTTTGAGAGGAGGATGAAGGAGAATCTTCAATCTCTTTGCCACTTGAGTGATCTCAATGGATACCATGGCAAATGGATGAAAGATCTTCAAACGAAGATAATGATGATGGTTGAAATGCTAAGGAATGGTGGAAGGAAAAATTCAACAGCATTTCGTGGTGGTAAGGAGTTCATTTCCGTTATGGTGGAAGCCATGACCTATTTATGGGTGAGCCCCTATGAAGAAATGAGATGAAACTCATATATGTAGGTTGTGGGTCGCTCTCCCCTTTAATTACGAAAATGCCACGGCCTAGTTATAGCCAACTGGTGACAGCTGCACCCAGCTATTTCGTGTGAGAGAGCTTCATGCACGCGAGCAGGCTGATCAGGTGAATGGATGGTCAGCGACTGATCTAGGCTACAGGGAGGATTTAAAGGCGATCATTCATGAATTGACATCTGAATGACCGGTAGTTAGCATCTAGTTGAAGTAGTAGTGACTGATCAAGGAACTAGTGAACAATTGCGGGAGGAATGTATGATCAACATTAACTCTTCTCATTGCCTTTCACAACCAACCTCTTTAATATAGGAATGAGTGACTGGGAAGAAGAAGAACGGGCGGCCTCTGGTACATTTAGTTTTCTTTCCCAAAAGACATGTACGACCGATCAAGGTATTATGAACGAGCAACTCCTTATAACATGTACATGCCTTACTGCGCTCGAGCTGCGCTGGTCTTAAGCCTTGGATCGTATGTACGACCCCTTTGAATGGTCAACTTATACCTGACCGTTTTATGATGAAGGAACGACCCAACTTGTCTAACGAGCGGAGCGAGCTATGTTTATGTGCGAGCGACCTCCCAAAGTTTATAAGTCGCGTTGTGCCCGAGTTCCCTGGTGTTCGAGCGAGCGACTTCATTTGATATGGATGACTGACCCCTGCCCCCATGCTCGACCTATGGCTTGTGCTTGACCTTGTTGTGTGCGAACGTCCTTGGTATGTTTGGTTGGAGCATGAGTGCGCGAGCCTTGTGAGTGTTCACCTTATGGTTTTAACATAGACTTAATCGTCCAATGCATGTATGATTCTTAAGTGATAAACATTAAGGGATAAACATTAGGTGAGTGGAACCTCACAATTCTCTAGTTATAGTGAAATTCTTATTGTTTGTAACAAACCGTTCAAGTTTGCTGAAAGTCTGTATCTCATATTTATACAATTTCATTTATGTTGTACAAAACAGCCAATATGCTACTTTAGGCTGCTCTGTCTTTGTCATGCCTTGACAAAATTGTGTAATTAAAGTTGCTATTCAATGTTGAGTTTGTGGTCTTTGTGCCTGCAAATTTTCAGGCTATTTTGATCATATAACCAGTTCAAAACGTTTGTCTAATTTGGACATGAACGTACTTTTTGAACTACTGAAATCCCATAGGATCAGTCGAACCACGCCTTTGATGTGTCGACCACTGGGCCGATACGCTATAAGAATTGGTTGACATACAGGTCGACCCACCTAGTGCAAATTGTGCGGTAATGTTTTCTTGCTTCCTATGTTAATTCCTAAAACTTTTTGCACAATTAAACTTGATTTCTTGATGAATTTCCAGAAACTAATCGCCATGGTTTGTTGCCATCTTACTAGTCAAATCGAATGCATGCCATGGTTAATCTGGATTCTGTATTCATATAAAATTTATTGGTTTATTCGCAATGCTTTTTGATAAATTTTGATTGTATTGAATACACGTGCGTGGTTTCAAACTTGTTTTCCTAGTAAGATATATATTGTTTTCTTTATAGCTTTAAGGCTAAAAAATTGATTTCATTGACTTGATTTTCAATATGAATGGTCTCAAAACAATAGTACAATTATGTCTAAAAAATACAAAAGGTTTTAAGAAAAAAATCAATTGGGTTTCGAAATTCGTTTTACGAATATATTTTAGAAAAAGCAAGTACTTTCTATATAAAAATCTAGAGGGCATGATGGAGATTAAACGGTATCATAAACCCCGTGGTGTAGGACACGATGGTATATAGAATCAATTAATCCCAGACTTGTCAAATTGAAGTAGATAATTCGATGTTTTTGATGATTTTCCATGTGGAATTACAAGCGAAAATTAAACCAGTAGTGAGAACATATGGTATGGGACGCATATTCACTAGTGCTTGGGTTACTATTCGTAACACATCATGTTGTTTGTGCCAGTACCAAGGGTTGGTGGGTTATATACATATGTAGATATACATACAAAATTTCCCTGTACGTATTTAGATATACGTACAAAATTTTCCCTTATGTATGTAGATATACATACAAAGTTGCCTAGTGTTTATTGTTTGCTGAAGGCTGGTAGGCCAGAATAAAGAATGTTGGGTCACTTATTCAATTATCAAATGTGTGGGTGCGATAGAGAGATATGGAATTTCTTAATTTATGATGTTGTCGGGCTGAAAGCCACAACTGGAGGTTGACGAGTCTCTCAATATATGGTGCATGGAAAAGCTCGAAGCAAAGCTATTTGCACGTGCAAAGTATAATGTTTCAAATCCAAATTGATTTTTGATGAATCATTACTTTGATGAAATGTTGGTTTGATGATATTGACCGTAGGGTCATACATTGATGATTCAATTTATAGTAGGTCATTACTTAAATATTATGATCATTGGATCTAATGCACTATATTAGAATTTTGATCCCCTGACCAGATTTAGGGGTTGGGTGATATTGGATCCTATTCATACCTATTGATGATTTTAGATGTTTGGTGTTTGTGATTACAACTAAACCATTTAAACTCCTATGAGTTATATATATATATATATACATATATATCGTCCTTCGATGAAATTGACATATTAATTTTGCTTTTTATTGATGATGAGACTATGTACTTAGCTTATAGCTTAGTACATACCTTTGGAGGAATCTTCTCATTACTATTAGATTTCAACATACATATTTGATTCACCTTGCAGTTACCTTTCCAGCTCTTCTTGAACGTGAGTTATTGTTCATGTCTTGTGACATCATTACATATCAATACTCACTGTTCGCTTGATTGACTCGTGTGTGTTAATGCTCGGGTCTGACGGATATTTTGCAGGTAACTATTGAAGCCATCTCCTTACTTCTTAGCTTGACTTATCGATGGGCTCCTTAACTTTTGTTAGCTTAAAGAGAATTTAGAATGTACTTTATATTCATGCTTGACTCTTTTGTTCTACATATTCTTTAATGGAAATGTATCTATGCATTATTTTGTACTATACACTATGTATGTATTTGTGATTGTGGTATTGTTCTGTGAACTATGAAATATTATGTAGTATATGTCTTATTCCGAACTGATCCTGCAGCCATCGTAGTTTTGTATATTATATGGGTATTAAGTATGTCGAACCTTATGGAGAAAAAGGCAACTTTGTCGGTGTACTTAACACTTATCAGTACCAAACTAGGAATGGTAGCTCCATACCTGCCCTATCTTACGCTCTAATAGATAGTATTACTCAGTAATGCTCTTTATTACGGTAAGTCTCGAAGTTGGGTGTCACATCAATGATGTTCATTTTCGAGAGTTAGAGCGGGGGAGACCACTAAAGTGGCTTTGCTACTTATTTGCTTTAATGAAATGAATTTGATATGAAACTCTAAATGTGATTTGATATATAAAGATGTATATATTTCAAATGATTGAAATAAAAATTTGTAAATTGATTCTCGATTTTAGTTGAATAATATTATTTTATGCATTAGGATAATTTGACTTTTCATATCGAAGAGATGTTTGATATTTAATCACAACTCATTAAATGGAATTTGGATTTATTTTTCCAACTATTTTGGATAACCTAACTCTTTCAAATGAGATTTAAAATTTTAAGCTAAATGCAGCTTAAACAAATCTAAAGATGTTAAATATTTGAAGTGTGAAATGAAATGTATAAAATTTTATATTATACAAGAATAAATTTTGTTTTGAATGTTTAAATGAAAACTTATTTTAAGAAATATTTTGAAAAAAATAGTGATTTGGAAGAATATTTATATGACTTTATAAGTAAAATTCCTAAACTATTGATTTGAAACTTTGAATGAGTTGAATTTAAACAATATCTAATTTAAGTAAATGAATTTCAAAGTCATATATAAATCTGAAATTAAAGTGGCATTGAAATTGATATTTTCGATAACCTTTGACTCTATAAATATTTTGATAATATGTTTGAAAAATTACATATATAAATGATTTATCTTAGAATGAAGTTAACTGGAAAAATGTTGACTTGAAATAATCTTATATATAATGAAATTTATATAAGAATGATATGTTGAAACATGATTTGAGAAATCTATTGTAAATGAAATTTTCTATAAGTACGATGTATGCAGAGTGAAATGAATACTATATATAGTATCATATGATTTCAAATTTAAGATAGGGAAGTATGTTCCATTGAAAATCATCAACCTACTCAGTAAAGGCTGCGTTAGAGATCCCCCAGATGTGAGTGTCCATTGGAAATCAGGGTCCTACTCGGTAGGAACACGTACTGGAATCCTACTCGGTGGGGTCATTTTGATTGATTATACTTATTTGATATGTTTCATAGCGTAATTTGAAGGGTGATATGCCTAGGGTTACAAGCTATTCCACTGGGACAGTGGCGTAACTGCTGTGTAACTACGATCTATAACCATAGCATAACTCGAGTGGCGCAATGCCTATGGTTACAAGCGATTCTGCTGCGATAGTGGCGTAACCGATGAGTAACTGCAATTTATGCAACATCCAGGGCATAATTCGAAGGGTGTGATGCATATAGTTAAAAATGATTCTATTGAGATAGCGACGTAACCACTGCGTAACTGCAATCCATGGGGGAATGTGCTTTCCATGTCTATTTTCAAAAGTTTTTAAGTATTTTCACTGGGAGTTGGAAACAGTCTATCGAGTAGTCATGCGCAAGATCAACGTATGCTTAAATTGCGTAAGAACAAAAATAAGCTTGTTAAGATTTCGAGTTATAACTGAATTTTAAATTTAGATAATAAATTAATAGCATGAAAATTTAATATTATATCACTTTAATAATAAACTAAGAATGGTGTTTTAAATGTTTGCATTTCATAATTTTGAAATATATCAAATTACTAGTTTTCGTTCTCGAAAAGGAAAGGAACTAAAAGGAATAAATACGTAGTTGGACGTAAATCATTCCATCCACATAATAGCCCTGGTTCAGTTTTGAATAACAATTTCGATTCTAAACAGAATTGCTCACTTGATTCTCGATGTAGAATACCGATAAGAATTTTCGATATGAATCTGAATTTCTCTATCATAATTTATTTCAATGCAAGTAGAATAGAAGTTGCTAATCCAAAAGTCAAATTAGATATTGGCACTAGAGTGATCAGATTACCAATTCCAATTGGAAGCAAAATTTTGTGTTTGAACAAGCAATCGAAGCTGATATGTTTATGAATGGCATATCGTTCAGTTTCTTATTTCCTTCCTTGTCGAGGTTCAAAAATTCTGAGTGCGGGAGATCGTAACATCCCTTAAATTTCGACCATTTAAGCTATTAAATTAAATTATTGAATTTAAAATGGTTTTGAAATAAATTTTATGAAAGTACTAATGAACGATTTCAAGTTTATTTCTAGTAAACAACAATTTAAAATAAGTTAAATGTTGATTTATAACAATGGAAATTATTACCAAATTGTCTGTGTTTTTGGAATAGTTAACTTTAAACAATTGTAAATAAGTTTAACCGGTGAATCCTTGATTTGTCAAAACTTTAATATAGGAGTAAATGCGATAATTAATAATAACGAATGGTTCAATAAGATTTTTAATATGAAATTATCATGAAGTTGAGTGTTAACGTAATATAATGTAATTTTGATTTGAAAAAAAGAATGAAACGATAAATTTAATCTTGATGCATTTATTTGGAAACTAAAACATGAAATCGATTTGTAATGAAATATTAATCCTTAATATTTTTTATTTTCATGTAGAAGTGATCTAAACAATTATATATCGAAAACGTCAATGTTCGCTCGCTCAGTTTGATTTGAATTTTAATGATCGATATGCGACAACATCAACTGATATATCATAAACAACAATAAAAATTAAAATCCGAATAAAGTTTTGAAATTTAGCATTTTAGATATGTCTAACTAGATATAGCGAAAGAATGAATTTTGTAGAAAAATATGCAAATTTGTTCCGTTTGCATTAATTTAATTAAACATTTAGTAAATCGCTACGAATGAAATGTTGTTAAAATTTGACCGAATTTAAACTAAAAATACTAGACTGTATTCTAAAGAGAACGTAATCTTTCATTTCAAAATTTTGGACAATCATTGCTACGTCGTATCGATTTAATGTCGAATTTTTTGTGTGCAAACCATTAACATGAATCTGCATAATTATACTCCTGTTATTTTAGTTAAGTGCTTTGAATTCTAACATGTTTATTTCGGCCTTGAAAGTCGGTAGGTCAATAGTTTTCATTGGCTAATTTTGGTTTATTGGTCGATGTTTTATTTGTAACTCAAAAAGCACATCCAATTTCTCACATAACTATTCCTTTTCTTCAAAAGTTCTCAAACAATTACTAATAAAATAACAACAAAAGAAAATTTACAACGATTCCAACACAAGTATTCATTTATCTCAATGTCTTTTCCTTTCCTATGCATCAAAACGTGTTATAGTAAAAAAAATTACAAAATGTAACTTTGAAAAGGTAACATTTAATACCTATTCTTTGGTTTGGCCTTGAATATGAAACACCAGGTGGCATGTTCATATTCACATATAAAAGAACACATGTCCTTGTCTGTTCATACGCCTTCTCTCTCCTTTCTTCTCCTATCTTTAGGTCCAAACCTGTAGCTCAAATAAAAAATCAAATCCTTTGCTCAACCACTCTCTGGCCGAGTCCAATTCTTCTGCCCTGAAACTCACTGTCCCCGTGGGTCCAATGGCCTTGATTTCTCTGATTTGCACCTTTTGCAATTAAGTCCTTCAACAATTGAGGGATTTAACTGCAAAAGGTGAAAAATCAGAGGGTTGTGATTGAGTGGGCACAAGAGGGGACGGGGGTTTTCGGACATAACAATTCACGCCTCTCTGGCCAACCCACTTTCCCTAGCTCTGACCTCCGCAACCTCCTCCACATTCCATACTAAAACTAAAAATTTCTAGACCCCAACCTACAAACACCACCCTACTCCCCCCTGTTGAGTTCTGCCTCATCTCCTCCTAGCTGCACCCGAAATCACAACCCTGCTACCCTCCACACGCCCCGCATCCGAGCTCCTCCCCATCGTCAGGCCAGCACAAACACCACCTCCACCAGACATTACACTAACCCACACCATCCACAACCTCCTCGCTAGCTTTCCCTACTGGCTTGCCCTCCTCCTCGTCGGACGTAGCCCATCTTCCCACCTAGACCTCCCATCTGTAATCCCTCCTCACCTCCTTATATATAAGCAAACCCAAACGTCTCCAAACCATGCCTCACTGAAAACCCACCCCTTTTCTTTGAAAATAATGTGTATATAACTTGATTTCGGTTGTCTCAATCTCCTTGTCGGTTCTATGTTGTGATGTGTCATCTCTTTTATGTTGTCCCAAGTCACGATAAAGTCTATCTAGTATCATTTCCGAGTTAGTTCATATTCATATGATTGTTTCAGTTGTTTATCGCTATCTTAATCCATGAAAGGATAAAATCTCTCATAAGTATTATTTATATGCTTGAAACTAACAACACATGAAATGATGGTAATATTAGATTTATTTTGCGTTTGTTTGGTCGATGAATGCTTGAATTGTAATTTTAAAATTACTTGATTAGTTAGTAGTTAATTTTTGTGAATTTTAATTATTAAATTGTCAATAGTAATCTCGTAAATTGTTGGTTGATAATTATTTGAATTATTAATGAATAAATTCTTGAATTATTATTTTAAATGACATGAAATTACAGTTCATAGTTTATATGAAATAACCATTGATAATTGCATGTAATAATAGTGTATGATTTATGTGTAGTAATGGTTGTGATCATTGTATGTTTGTTATTTTGATTTTCTTATTATGACATCTGCAAGTTCTCAGCATCATAAACTATATATGAAATTTTTATGGAATTTTGAAATATTATGTCATAAATTAATGAAATATTTGATTTGACTTTAGGGTGATATCTGAGTTTAAGATCTGATTAATTTGTTTGATTGACAAAAATGAGACTTAATGAAATTATTAAATCTAAAGATTTAATATTACAATTTTGAACTTTCATGGTAGAGACTTGAATGGATATTAAGCCGGATTCGGAAATGTTCGATATTGGATCGAATTGAACTAGTGTGGATTAGATTATGGAAATGCTTGAACTAATATTATTTTATATTAATTATTTAATATTGTAATTAATTTAATTCAGACTGTTTATATTATATTTATCTATTTTATTTATAATTATTTTAATTTAAAATATTTTATATTTAACTTTTTATTTACAATTATTTTAACTAAAATATTTTATATTATATTAAATTTGCTATTTTATTTATAATTATTTTATTTTTAACTATTTTATTTAAATTATTATATATAAAATTTTACTACTTTATCCATATAATTAGTTGATTTAAAGTCTATCTCCAATCCGAGCAATTGAGTCTGAATCATTCTATTATAAATATTTTTAAATGAGGTAAATGTAATATGAGAATTTAAATTGAACCAAAGTCTTGAAAAATGTATCTTCTTGAAATATGGAAATCGTATATTGATGTTCAACCAAAATATGAGGTTGGATTGGACTAAAATCTGAATTTGAATATTGGACCGATTTTAAAAAAAGGTGACGTAGTCGATAGTTGAAATAAACCAATAAATAAGATGAAATATGTAACGTCCCGTATTTTTGGGGGTCAATATTTAACATATTTTATTATTTTAAATATTGATTTGGGATTTATAAATGAATTTAAAAAATAGAATTCGTTATTAAATGAACTTTGAACGTTAAGTTTATATTTAATTATAATTCGAGGTCGTAATGTCGCGGTAGTTCGTAATTTATGATTTGAAATTCAATTAATTATACAAAATCCATTTTAACTGGGAATTCTGTGAAACCAGAAACGTTTGAATCTATTTAATTACAATTTTCTAATGAAAGAGAAAAATGGAGATTTTATATTATATACAGTGAGTTATGTCCAATTCAAATTTTTGAATAGTCGCTATGGTATTCGTTAATAAATGATAACATTTATTTAATAAAATAATAAGGATTTCTATATAATTTGAATATCGTTTAACTCAGAATTTTAAATGTTGAGTTAAAATCCATACTGGTTTATTTTGAAGTTGTATAAGATTTCATTTGTGTGTATATATATATGATAATAATTTATTATTATTTAAATAGAATTGATTGGGATTTAATCATATTTTGTTGATATTACATAGGCCTTTAGAAATAGACGTTTTTAAACGACCTCCGTTTTTGATGAAACAAATTTTATTAGAATACATATAGCTAGTTGTTGCTAGCTTTCCAATTTGTAGCCAATTAGAGTTGTTTTATTTGTGTGTGCAATTTAAAGGTGAATCAATAAAAAATTGGAATTAAAATAGCATCATTGTGCAAACGGAGTCGATTTTCAATGAAATTAATTTCATTGGGACCAGAACGTTAAGACGTAGTGTTGTGTCCATTTTCATTGTGATTGGAGCTCGCGTATGTGGTACGAATTTAACGGTTAACGGTTATGAATGATAGAATTAAATACCATATAAAAATAAAAATAAATAAATATAGAAATTTAATGCCTAAGTAAATAGGGTTCCCTAACTAAAAGCATGACTACCCTAAGTTAAAAGTGTACAAGCTATTCTATGTTTAAATTTCTTCATGCCTACTTTTAAATATACATTATAGATAACTCTATCTCCTAAATAGCCTACTCTATCTGTGCACTCCCAACTCAGCGCATGCAAACATCACCACCTACCCATATATGTGAAAAGAAAATACACAGCTACACTACCCAATTTTCCTTCATCTCCAAGCACCTCACGCACATGCCTAAAGTGAAGTACACGCACAACTATATTGTTTTCCCTTCACCCCTAAGTTCTGAGATTCCGCACAGACTTTCACCATCACCACCACACAGATCTTCACCTACCGCTGATATCCTACCATCCTAAGACTTGGTTTCCAAGGCTTCCCCCTATAAATAACGGAAGAAAACCTTCATTATTTCTTCTTCTAGATTATTTCTGAAAGCTTCAGTGGCATTATAAAATGAAAACAAAATTTATAAACCACTAAAAATTCCAAATTATATTTTGTTGAACTCGCATTCACGTCTTCTTCGCATTTATATTATTTTCGTTCAACTTGAACCAATCTTTGTCGAACTGAAATAAAACAGCGTAGCCATGGAACATCTTTGCTAAAGTTAGAGGGGGAGGTAAGTTTCTAGTCGACGACATTGAGTACGGGGTTAGAAGATATGAGTGTTTGCAATATTTGGTGAAATTCTGGGCATATAGTGTCGATGATTTTCATGTTGTACGTGGTATTGAGCTCGAAGTCGGATCCTTTTTAGAAGAGGCACACGTATAGTAGAGAGGTGGGGGAAGTAGTATCAACGGAGGGAAGGTGAATGGTGCCACTAAATTTTGTTTTAATGGAGGTTTAAGAAAGCGGGTATGGTGGGTTGAAAGTTTTAGGCTTCAACAACTTTAACAGGGAAGAAGACTATGCTGGTTAGTGTGTAGTTGTGGGCTGAAATGGATAAAGCCCATTAAAAAAAATACGAAGAAGCATCAGATCCATTTAGTTTTTATGTGGAGGTGAAGGAAATATATAATTTCGAAACACAGCATGTGACGGCAAGGAATTACGCTCGGTCCGAATCAGTCGCTAAACCGATCCAGGCCGTTCGAAACGCCCTATCGTTTGAGAACAGGACAAAACAGAACGCATACAGAAGAACATTTCATTGTATATTACAACAATGCATCAGATTACAAGAATATACAGAGTATGAATGAATATATATATTACACAGAAATATCAGAGATTTAAATTACATTTAAATACATAGCAGCGGAAAATAATACAATACACAACTAGAATGAGATATACGGATACAAAGCTTTCCGGATATCGTTCCAGCTGTAAACCAGGATCCTGTGAATATAAATCTGCAAAACCACAACTACTAGCTGCCCGTGTCAAAATAGGGGCACCCAGAGTTTAGGTTAAAACAATAAACTCCAGGTCAGTCATGTGACTGGTGTGAGAACTAAAACAGTTATTAATCTTTATTTTAAATCATTAGGTAAATCAAGGGACCACGCCGTATAACACGGAACGGGTTTCCTCCCAAGAATACCAGTGCTTAAAACAAACAGCGCAATGCTAAATAAAGAAAAATGAAGCTGTTATAAGACCCAGGTCCCATCACACAATGCAACGCAGTCGAGGATAGGGTTTTCCCTTATAACAGCCAAAGTATGCTTGATACGTTTAAAACAAATCATTTGATACTAATAAGTGCATAGTGTATAAAACAACTTCAAATCATAAGTATCAATCATAGGCGGCATGGGTACCATATATCATGTCGCCATACTAGTTCTACAATTAAAACCGCAAATGTCACGTATTTGGAAATTGGATTTCCATCTATGAACCGAGGCAAAAGATAGTCCTCAACCGATTCGAGACGCTCTAGCCCGCCCCTCAGGATCAGAGCTCGAGTGACCCTTGGATCGTCAGGGCCGGTCCACCGATGTGGATTAAAATGCCTGAACACTACGTTTCCCCACCCTATGGGGTGTAAGTCTGGTCCGTCAGCCGACCAGAATGCATCGGCCGAAACCGATATAACCGAGGCGCCTCGCAACAGCAACAACCACATAAGTCAAACTCGTCAGGGCGTGTAAAACCACTGACGCCACTTCTAACTAGAAAGAAACGCAAGTCCTCCCTGATGTCCTCTCCCGTTTTTGGTTCATACCGGGTGTGAAACACGCGAGGTAAACGTTACACAAAGCTACGCCACAAAGGCCGTGCTTTGATCATCACCACAAGACTTTGCTTTTCAACAGAAGCCTTGAACATTTGCATCTTAGCATGCCACACAGGCAAACCATCCTATGCAACCGATATCAGTCACACAGAATGAAATCCGATGTCAGACACACAGTCCATTTACAAGTCCGTCCTGGGTCTGAACGAAACCGGAGGCACCTAGTACCCCGCATACCCATCGATCTCCAAGTACGTCTGGACGATCACTAACTGTTTCCATCTTCTTGGGTGTACAGCCCAATCAAGATCATCAGTTATCACCCAAACGACGTGAAGACCTCCGGTCTTCGACCATCGTCTTCATCTTCGACTTATCGTCGTATCAGTTATTCAGAATGGGATAAACCCGGTCTTTCCGAATAACTCGCGTATATTTTAAATAAGTGTTACACAAACACAACATACGCCTCATTCCAATTCATTAGTCACTAACCGTAAATTAATCAAGAGAATAATTCCCCAAATATTAACCCCGAAGGCCGAAACCAACATCAGATCAATATCCAGAAAACCATTCTGCTTGGCTAACCGACAGTAAGTTTCTAAATTTCACGTTCAAATCTAATTAAAGATTTAACTATCGCCTGGAGCAAAACTGGTGATACTCCATTCTCGATCTTTTCAATCTAATTAAAGATTCATTAAAACTCTACTTAGTTTTAATCATTATCTGGGTTAAAGAATCAGTGTCATTTAAAACACGATTCACGATAAACCCAAAATCACATTCCATTAATTATCGGGTTAAAGAACAAGTGTTATTTAAAACACTGTTCACGATAAACCCAAAAATCAATACCAATTCAATTCCAATTAAATATCATTTAATTGGTACACTTCATTAAATCTAAATAAAAAGATTTAATCTTTTCTCAACTGGGTTCAAGAACAGTGTTAGTGAAGACACCATTCACGACAAACCCAAATCACATTCGATATTCAATACAAGGCTCTGAATAGAAAATATATCGGCTTATATTCAATATCGAATTCTACGACTAACAAATGTCGTATTGGAAATAACGATACAAACATATATCTTTCAAATTTCCATAACAACACCTGTAATATCACGAATTCCAACATCGAAATATTCCGAAGACAATTTCGATTCAAATCCACTCCAATGCAATCATTGGAAATTTTGGTTATTTTCAAAACCATTTCAAATTCAATTTATTTATTTAAAAATAAATAGAATTATAATTCTAGTTCAAAACTAGTTCATTTCGATAAAAATCTATTTTTATCTTTTCAAATATGGAGTTTTTCATCCCAAATCTTCACAAATCATTTCTTATGATTTTACACAAATTATTACTATTTTTAATAATTTTATCAAGGCCCGTACAGTCGATTTCCATTAACGGCCATCGAACTGCACTTACAGCGACCTTTTTCGAATTTGATTTGGACGTATCTCCAAATCCAACCGTTAGATTTCAAATTTCTAACATTCATTAGAAAGCTCTTTTCGATACGAACCCAACGGTTCCGGTTTTAGGAGAATCCGACGGTCGGATCTCCCGCAATGTCCGTTTGAAATAAATGGTCGAAATTCACGAACTGCCGCGGCGCGGCGCGTTCTATTCAGGCCATTATATTATATATATAATATATATAATATATACTTCGTCGATTCCTATTTAAAACGAATTATATAAATAGTTTTGAATTCGTTTCAAAAACATTTTCAACTTCCATTTCAATTCAAATCAAAATTGAATTTTTCTTTATAAATTCGTTTTAAAATCCATTTCTATTCAATTCAAATTTCAATTCAATTTGAATTCATTTCACTTCGCTTTCAATTCAATTTGAATTCGTTTTCAATTCAATTCATTTCGAAATCGTTTTCAATTCAATTCATTTCGAAATCGTTTTCAATTCAATTCATTTCGAAATCGTTTTCAATTCAATTCATTTCGAAATCGTTTTCAATTCAATTCATTTCGAAATCGTTTTCAATTCAATTCATTTCGAAATCGTTTTCAATTCAATTCATTTCGAAATCGTTTTCAATTCAATTCATTTCAAAATATTCGATTTCGAAATCACTTTTCAATATTCATTTTAAAATGAATAAAATCGATATAAATATCGTTCACGTCAAAATGGCGTCAATCTAATCAACACGGCTTCATATATTGATATTTTCAAATATTCCATTTCGAATATTTCTATTTCAAATATTTCTATTTTAAAACTGGAATGAGGCCCAAACAATTACCATATAAAGTTAATTATATGGATTTTCATACGACACATGTATAATAGCATTGAAAAATAATCAACCATCAACCAAAGTGCACTACACTGTATAAGCATCAAATATAGATATCTAACGCTTATAACAGCCTGTCAATCAATCGATCGACATATTTAATCAATCAGGATGAGTGAACTTCAAATTTCATCCCAACACCCGTGTGGGGTTTCAAACAATCAAACACAGATTTTTATTCGTGCAGTTGGGTGATGTGTAAAATTTATCGACCCAATCATTGTCCTTCAAATAGGTGTACATAAACAAACCGTCTGGTTTGTAAATGAATATTTATTTATTCACATCCACGTTAAAAATTATATTTTTAACGATAAAACATTTTATTCCAACATATGAATTTCGATTAAGTTCATTCTTTAAATAAAATGATATTTTTATTTTTCTAACACATTTTAGAAAATTTCGGCGGCATAACGACACGATACTAGAAAACGGGACAAGGCCTAGCCTTATCCCCGGTCTAGTGAAGGCCCACGCCATTCACACATCAATCAAATCAATTTCGTTATGCAAACCACAAAATGTGGAGTAAGAGTCTAACCTAGCCTTACTCCTTCGCCTTATAACGGCGCACGTCTAATCCTAACCAATTTATCGATTCGATTTTTCACACCACAAACCACATTCAAACCAATCTCGCAAACAATAACCAAACAGCCAAACAAACAAGTCCATGGTCTGTGGACGATTGTGTCGGGTGCTACTAAGCACCGTCTGCATCCTAGTATATATATATAACTAGAAAATAAATTGAAGAGTGAGAAATTCTCACATATAGCTATCCTAGCTCCACGGCACTTCATTGATAGAAATCTTCATTCCTATCGCATCTTCGTTGCTGCTTTCACTACATACGTAAAAATCACATTTTTACTTCGCTATTCAATATATAAAAATCGAATTTTTACTTCGATGTTCAATATATAAAAATTCTATTTTTCTATCGAAGTTTAATATATAAAAATTCTATTTTTCTATCGAAGTTCAATATATAAAAACTATATCTTTCTTTCGAAGTTCAATATGTAAAAATATGATTTTTATCTCGACTTCAAATCCGATCTTTTTAAAGTTTAAACCTTTTGCTTAAACTTAAAATTAAAATCAGTTTTAACCTTTTTTAAAAATCAACTGTTTTTATTCTTTTAAAAAATTCAGTTTTAAAGTTCTAACAAATCAGTTTTTAAAATTATAAAAATCAATTCAGTTTTTATCTTTATAAAAATCAATTCAGTTTTAATCCTTTTAAAAACAAAATCAGTTTTAATCTTTATAAAAACAAAATCAGTTTTAATTTTTTTAAAAACAAAATCAGTTTTAATTTTTTTAAAAACAAAATCAGTTTTAATTTTTTTAAAAACAAAATCAGTTTTAATTTTTTTTTTTTTAAAAATCAGTTTTTGATCATTTTTTTTAAAAATCTCTTCTTTAACATTTTTAAAAGTCTGTTTTTAATCATTAAACAAAAATTCTGGTTTTAACATTAAACAAAAATCTGGTTTTAACATTAAACAAAAATCTGCTTTTAACATTAAACAAAAATCTGCTTTTAACATTAAACAAAAATCTGCAGATAAATTAAAAATAAAAAAAATAAATAATAATAAAAAAAGGGATGGAAGCTTACAGCGAAGGGGGTGAAGAAGAGGGATCGGAGGGGGGGGTTCTCATCGATCGGCGGAGCTCGAAGTGGGGCGGCGGCTTTCGGGTTTCAACGCCTCGAACGGGGGCTAATCGGGTGTCGGGGTTTCTTCTGGAGGCTCTGGCCTTCGATCGATGGAGGGGGGAGGAAGAAGGGGATGTGCGGCTAGCGTGGGCGGCGGCTTCGGGGTCTTCGTCGGCGTCGAGGGGGGCGTCGGCGATGTCTAGGTTAGGTTTTTTTTTTTATATATTTCTGTATAAATGAATTCGGGGGGGGGGGGGGGCAGAGGTATAGGAGGGAAAAGTTTATTTTTTTTTTATTATTATTTAATTATTATATTTGGCAAAAGGGTTGACTTTTACATATGACCTCGAAACGAGGCCCACCGCCTGTCGCCCATAGCGTTCTACCCCCATTCCGAGCACAATGGGATATGTGTCGTAAGCTGATTCGATTGTTACAATCAGTTTCCTTTTGAATTTACATTTAAATCACTATATTGAATTTTAAACGTACATTTCAAATTACCGGGGCCACATACTAACTAGAAAAATTCCAGAAAAATATTTTCTAGCTTCGTATTGACGATACGGTCTTAATAAAACTAGTTTCGTCGAATTCTGAGACCGTATGAAAAATGGCCAATTTCCAGTCGATTAAAATCCACTGAAAATGGTCAAACGCGTTTTCTTTTGCCACGCTCACATATTGATTCGAAAAATTATGAAATTTGAAACCTAGCAATAACTTGACATCACGGACCCAACAAAACTGGTTTCGTCGAAATCCGAGGTCATTTGCAAAATGTCCATTTTTAAGGGCCTGAATTCCATAGCGACTATTCAGAATTTTCAACTGGACATATCTTATCATTTATAAAGTGAAATCTCAGTTTGTTAACTTCGTTACAAAGATATAGTTATACAGATTCAAATATTTCTTGTTTCGTTCAATTCTGACTTATACTGAATTCTGTATATTCATTTGAAATTAGAAATCGAATTTTCGAACTACCGCGCCATTTTCAATTCCTTTTATAATTATATATAAATATTATATATTCTAACGACGACGTATATAATATATACGTTCTAATTATATTCGAATTAAATTTTCTCGTCGATATTATTTAAAATAATCTATTTTAAATATCAAAATTCGCTAAAATTGCCAAAATAAAAATTTCAAACTGGCTCGCATTTTACGGGTTGTTACAATCTCTCCCACTTAAAACTTTTCGTCCCCGAAAAGGAACAAAGTCGAAAGTGGTTTGATTATTCAACACTATATTCGATCTGGCTTCCATTCTCCAACTCTTTAGTTTCTGAGAATTTTCAAAATCTCTAAAATTTGGCTAACACCCTAAATTTTTGAAAAATTTCGCCATAACCTCCCCTGCACCGGGAGCATCGGGGAATTTCAAATAGCTTCCCCGGTCCTTCAGATCTCAAAAAGAAAAAGAAAAAGCCAAGCGGCTAGCCAATAGGCTCACAAAATCATCATCATCCAAACAAAACAGGAAATTATGTAGTAAACATGTACCTATTTGTCGGGCAAACAAATTTTATTCTCTGCTCTAGCCTCCTTGCTATGACCTGTTCAATAATATACACATATATGCAAGCAGATGCGACCAATTTTCAATACAATTCAATATTCGGTTCAATTAGGCTAAATGGCTAAAAATTAGCAAACAAATAAACAAACAACACAAACATCAATCAATTAGTGAATTTAACGTTTCAAATTCATAATTTTGATACATATACAAAAATCAGATTTTTGATGCCAAATCACAACAATAAGCCCTATCAAATTGGTTCTCACACCAGTCTAATGGAAATATATAGAAATCTCCCTTTCGTCACTCGAACATAAATTCTGATGACGATGCATCAATCATCAGAGTTCTCTCCGGGCGACTAGAAGGTGATTCTATATCTATCCAGTATATTAAAATTTCGAATACACGCGGATCAGACGTATACGCAAAATCTATATATACTGGACTGTCCACATCAATATAAATAAATAATCAAATACGAATAATTGATTTATATTCCAAAACAAGATTTATTTTCATTTTAAAAATATACTCTTCACACTCGTTCTAGGATACTACTGATCCTATCTCTAACGAGTCATTCTAATTGGATATTACTAATCCAATATCTGATGAATTCTTTCGTATGGTTCTAATGTGCCTTGTTCTCTAAGCTTTGTAAACCAAAGCTCTGATACCAACTGTGACGGCAGGCGAAATCCGGTAGGCTTTGCAACCATCCCTTCATCCCCTAAGCAGCAGGTAAAACCTACCGCGGCTCACACCGGTCCCCCAATTCCTTGTTTTACGGCGACCCTCTCGAGTCTCGCGCCTATTGGCGAACCAACGCCCTCCCCGGCGCCATGTAGGGGTAAGAGTCTCCCGTTCGCCACCAAACCGCGAAGCGAGAACCCGCTATCATGTGTACCCGGCCTACTCAGGGCCAGCAACAAGAACTGGTGATACTCCATTCTCGATCTTTTCAATCTAATTAAAGATTCATTAAAACTCTACTTAGTTTTAATCATTATCTGGGTTAAAGAATCAGTGTCATTTAAAACACGATTCACGATAAACCCAAAATCACATTCCATTAATTATCGGGTTAAAGAACAAGTGTTATTTAAAACACTGTTCACGATAAACCCAAAAATCAATACCAATTCAATTCCAATTAAATATCATTTAATTGGTACACTTCATTAAATCTAAATAAAAAGATTTAATCTTTTCTCAACTGGGTTCAAGAACAGTGTTAGTGAAGACACCATTCACGACAAACCCAAATCACATTCGATATTCAATACAAGGCTCTGAATAGAAAATATATCGGCTTATATTCAATATCGAATTCTACGACTAACAAATGTCGTATTGGAAATAACGATACAAACATATATCTTTCAAATTTCCATAACAACACCTGTAATATCACGAATTCCAACATCGAAATATTCCGAAGACAATTTCGATTCAAATCCACTCCAATGCAATCATTGGAAATTTTGGTTATTTTCAAAACCATTTCAAATTCAATTTATTTATTTAAAAATAAATAGAATTATAATTCTAGTTCAAAACTAGTTCATTTCGATAAAAATCTATTTTTATCTTTTCAAATATGGAGTTTTTCATCCCAAATCTTCACAAATCATTTCTTATGATTTTACACAAATTATTACTATTTTTAATAATTTTATCAAGGCCCGTACAGTCGATTTCCATTAACGGCCATCGAACTGCACTTACAGCGACCTTTTTCGAATTTGATTTGGACGTATCTCCAAATCCAACCGTTAGATTTCAAATTTCTAACATTCATTAGAAAGCTCTTTTCGATACGAACCCAACGGTTCCGGTTTTAGGAGAATCCGACGGTCGGATCTCCCGCAATGTCCGTTTGAAATAAATGGTCGAAATTCACGAACTGCCGCGGCGCGGCGCGTTCTATTCAGGCCATTATATTATATATATAATATATATAATATATACTTCGTCGATTCCTATTTAAAACGAATTATATAAATAGTTTTGAATTCGTTTCAAAAACATTTTCAACTTCCATTTCAATTCAAATCAAAATTGAATTTTTCTTTATAAATTCGTTTTAAAATCCATTTCTATTCAATTCAAATTTCAATTCAATTTGAATTCATTTCACTTCGCTTTCAATTCAATTTGAATTCGTTTTCAATTCAATTCATTTCGAAATCGTTTTCAATTCAATTCATTTCGAAATCGTTTTCAATTCAATTCATTTCGAAATCGTTTTCAATTCAATTCATTTCGAAATCGTTTTCAATTCAATTCATTTCGAAATCGTTTTCAATTCAATTCATTTCGAAATCGTTTTCAATTCAATTCATTTCGAAATCGTTTTCAATTCAATTCATTTCGAAATCGTTTTCAATTCAATTCATTTCGAAATCGTTTTCAATTCAATTCATTTCAAAATATTCGATTTCGAAATCACTTTTCAATATTCATTTTAAAATGAATAAAATCGATATAAATTTCGTTCACGTCAAAATGGCGTCAATCTAATCAACACGGCTTCATATATTGATATTTTCAAATATTCCATTTCGAATATTTCTATTTCAAATATTTCTATTTTAAAACTGGAATGAGGCCCAAACAATTACCATATAAAGTTAATTATATGGATTTTCATACGACACATGTATAATAGCATTGAAAAATAATCAACCATCAACCAAAGTGCACTACACTGTATAAGCATCAAATATAGATATCTAACGCTTATAACAGCCTGTCAATCAATCGATCGACATATTTAATCAATCAGGATGAGTGAACTTCAAATTTCATCCCAACACCCGTGTGGGGTTTCAAACAATCAAACACAGATTTTTATTCGTGCAGTTGGGTGATGTGTAAAATTTATCGACCCAATCATTGTCCTTCAAATAGGTGTACATAAACAAACCGTCTGGTTTGTAAATGAATATTTATTTATTCACATCCACGTTAAAAATTATATTTTTAACGATAAAACATTTTATTCCAACATATGAATTTCGATTAAGTTCATTCTTTAAATAAAATGATATTTTTATTTTTCTAACACATTTTAGAAAATTTCGGCGGCATAACGACACGATACTAGAAAACGGGACAAGGCCTAGCCTTATCCCCGGTCTAGTGAAGGCCCACGCCATTCACACATCAATCAAATCAATTTCGTTATGCAAACCACAAAATGTGGAGTAAGAGTCTAACCTAGCCTTACTCCTTCGCCTTATAACGGCGCACGTCTAATCCTAACCAATTTATCGATTCGATTTTTCACACCACAAACCACATTCAAACCAATCTCGCAAACAATAACCAAACAGCCAAACAAACAAGTCCATGGTCTGTGGACGATTGTGTCGGGTGCTACTAAGCACCGTCTGCATCCTAGTATATATATATAACTAGAAAATAAATTGAAGAGTGAGAAATTCTCACATATAGCTATCCTAGCTCCACGGCACTTCATTGATAGAAATCTTCATTCCTATCGCATCTTCGTTGCTGCTTTCACTACATACGTAAAAATCACATTTTTACTTCGCTATTCAATATATAAAAATCGAATTTTTACTTCGATGTTCAATATATAAAAATTCTATTTTTCTATCGAAGTTTAATATATAAAAATTCTATTTTTCTATCGAAGTTCAATATATAAAAACTATATCTTTCTTTCGAAGTTCAATATGTAAAAATATGATTTTTATCTCGACTTCAAATCCGATCTTTTTAAAGTTTAAACCTTTTGCTTAAACTTAAAATTAAAATCAGTTTTAACCTTTTTTAAAAATCAACTGTTTTTATTCTTTTAAAAAAATTCAGTTTTAAAGTTCTAACAAATCAGTTTTTAAAATTATAAAAATCAATTCAGTTTTTATCTTTATAAAAATCAATTCAGTTTTAATCCTTTTAAAAACAAAATCAGTTTTAATCTTTATAAAAACAAAATCAGTTTTAATTTTTTTAAAAACAAAATCAGTTTTAATTTTTTTAAAAACAAAATCAGTTTTAATTTTTTTAAAAACAAAATCAGTTTTAATTTTTTTTTTTTTTAAAAATCAGTTTTTGATCATTTTTTTTAAAAATCTCTTCTTTAACATTTTTAAAAGTCTGTTTTTAATCATTAAACAAAAATTCTGGTTTTAACATTAAACAAAAATCTGGTTTTAACATTAAACAAAAATCTGCTTTTAACATTAAACAAAAATCTGCTTTTAACATTAAACAAAAATCTGCAGATAAATTAAAAATAAAAAAAATAAATAATAAAAAAAAAAGGGATGGAAGCTTACAGCGAAGGGGGTGAAGAAGAGGGATCGGAGGGGGGGGGGGGTTCTCATCGATCGGCGGAGCTCGAAGTGGGGCGGCGGCTTTCGGGTTTCAACGCCTCGAACGGGGGCTAATCGGGTGTCGGGGTTTCTTCTGGAGGCTCTGGCCTTCGATCGATGGAGGGGGGAGGAAGAAGGGGATGTGCGGCTAGCGTGGGCGGCGGCTTCGGGGTCTTCGTCGGCGTCGAGGGGGGCGTCGGCGATGTCTAGGTTAGGTTTTTTTTTTTATATTTCTGTATAAATGAATTCGGGGGGGGGGGGCCAGAGGTATAGGAGGGAAAAGTTTATTTTTTTTTTATTATTATTATTTAATTATTATATTTGGCAAAAGGGTTGACTTTTACATATGACCTCGAAACGAGGCCCACCGCCTGTCGCCCATAGCGTTCTACCCCCATTCCGAGCACAATGGGATATGTGTCGTAAGCTGATTCGATTGTTACAATCAGTTTCCTTTTGAATTTACATTTAAATCACTATATTGAATTTTAAACGTACATTTCAAATTACCGGGGCCACATACTAACTAGAAAAATTCCAGAAAAATATTTTCTAGCTTCGTATTGACGATACGGTCTTAATAAAACTAGTTTCGTCGAATTCTGAGACCGTATGAAAAATGGCCAATTTCCAGTCGATTAAAATCCACTGAAAATGGTCAAACGCGTTTTCTTTTGCCACGCTCACATATTGATTCGAAAAATTATGAAATTTGAAACCTAGCAATAACTTGACATCACGGACCCAACAAAACTGGTTTCGTCGAAATCCGAGGTCATTTGCAAAATGTCCATTTTTAAGGGCCTGAATTCCATAGCGACTATTCAGAATTTTCAACTGGACATATCTTATCATTTATAAAGTGAAATCTCAGTTTGTTAACTTCGTTACAAAGATATAGTTATACAGATTCAAATATTTCTTGTTTCGTTCAATTCTGACTTATACTGAATTCTGTATATTCATTTGAAATTAGAAATCGAATTTTCGAACTACCGCGCCATTTTCAATTCCTTTTATAATTATATATAAATATTATATATTCTAACGACGACGTATATAATATATACGTTCTAATTATATTCGAATTAAATTTTCTCGTCGATATTATTTAAAATAATCTATTTTAAATATCAAAATTCGCTAAAATTGCCAAAATAAAAATTTCAAACTGGCTCGCATTTTACGGGTTGTTACACAGCAGGTTTTGAAAAAATAGTTTGGGAAGGAGAAATACTGTTGAGAGGAAATAAAGGAGGCATGTAGTTTAATTAATGGGTTAGTTCGAAATGTTAAGTCACATATCAACATATATACATATATATATATATATATATTAACTTAAATGTTTACGAAAACTTTAAAATATTATATCTCATTCATACTTTAGAATTGAATGTTGTTGGATACGTTGGAATCTTATCGACAAGAACAACTCAATAAAACTAGTTTGGAGCAATTTGGAGATCATTTGGATTTATGGCTAAATAAAATGGCTGATTAAATTATTCGTTATTTAACGATTAATAACCAATGTGAGTAGAATTCACTCAATATTATCCCACTTATATTTTACATAAGTCTGGTTAAATATTTGTGTGCTATGGTAGTATGTTATTGGATGATTACTGCATATACTTATTTGTATTGATTGAACTGATTAAATTAAACATTCGTTTAGTATTATTTAAATCATTTGTTTTCTTTAACGATTGTAACTAATTGAGGTAATTCACCTTGTTGGTCACATTTATAACAATATAAACGTATGAAATTTTGGATGTTTAAATTACTGTTATTTGGTTGATTGCTAGAAATTATATCCGAATATTGAATTGAATGGTTTTATTTGAGCTAACCTATTTGGATTCATGGAAAGGTAGGTTGGAGATCCAACTTGATTCCTCAAATATATTAAATGTTATTGATTTTCATATTATCATTATATGAACTGTTCTGATCGGGTGATTGATTTGGTTGTTGATCATTGACTGAAAATTCAATGTTTATTTTGTTTTAACCAATGGGCAGTATTGGTTGAGTAATTGGCAGCATATGGCCTATAAATCAATCATTTTATAAATATTTATTGTCAGGTGAATCGACAGAAATGAAGTTATAAAATTTATTTTATAACTAAAAATAGAATTTTGAAATCTATTATTTTGGATAAAAGTTATTAAAAGGACATAAATATTTATTATTTAAGTTTATAAGTAATAATTAAATGATTTCTTTCTAGCAAATGCTTGTGTTAGTAGGATGTATACTCAAATGAACAGAAATTAACGTAACGGTTAAGAAATGGATTAATTATTCTAAGAAGAAATTACATGTAGTTATTTAAATTAATTATATTATTAATTAGTTTAAAGGAAGAATTAATTGGAAATGGTTAACAAGATAACCTGTTTCTAGTTGACGAAGTCGACTATTTTAATGAGATAACTGTGTCTTTAGTTTGAATAAGTTTATTCAAAGGGGAAGTGTTAATTATTGTTTCGAGAAATGAAACCAAAAGAGATTTAGTGGAAATTTTTTACGTGAAATGGTTGAAATCAAAGTTAGTTTATATATATGATTTAATTTTAATGTATTTAAATAAAATAGCTTTGCGAACACTCTTAAAATAAAATAAGAAAAAAATACTATGTTTAAAAAACATTGAAAGGATAAGAAGTTTGAATTCGTTTAATTAAAGAGGCCAAGTGATGCCGAGTACGGAACTAGTGAACTCATTTTTATTTTCATGATTGAATGATTGTTCATTTGATAGTTAAATAACCGATTATCAAATCTGACTTATACGCTTGTTGGTACGGAAATATAGGAATCAAATTTATATTTGAAAACCATTCCAAACTAGCAAATACAAAATCATTGAAGATACAGATTGAAGATGGAGTAGTTGAAGACCGTGGACCTTCAAAAGCGGAAGGACCACCTGTCGAATTTCTCCGGCATGAAACCACAGTTATTTGTTTGTAATTCTGACATGATTGAAATCTACGGATTTGCAAGGACTACTCTCTATTGATCCATAGGGTGATTCCTAGGATGTGGAAGGAGGGTGCCTTTGGTTTGTCTAATCCCAGGACAACTTGTATGTACGGATGTTTGATAGAGTATCTCCAAAGGGATTACGTCATTGATTTCTTCAAACATACAAAGTTTGGTGACAAAGAAGGAAACTTTTTTAGCTTAACGCCTAGTGTATTTTTGCGGAAATTAATTAGCGATTTTCTGGCGTATCTAACGATGTGGCATTCAATGTGAATGGTGGTGTGCTATCTTAAAAGGTAATTATAACCTCATGTTTCACTACCGGAAAATGACAAAAATCGGGCAGGCATGCTAAGTGGGTCGCTCCCAATTAGGGTGTATTACCACCTATCTAGAGAAAATTCATTTCCTTATTTATTCTCTCGATGTTGTCCCTTTCAGGAAACGGTTGCTGATCCCAACCGTTGGTGATTTACATTCGATACACTCAAGTGAAACGAGTGGTCGGCTATGTGTGGTCGTGTTGCAAGATGTTCTTAATTAACCTAGTGTATTCCTCTATAGATATACACTATCGAAAGGCGGTTCCATACCTTGTCATAGTCCGAATCCAATCTCCAATAAGAGCCCGTAGTTTTTGATTTTATACTGTATATGTAGAGCGTGATATGCAAGCGTTCTGCTAGATGGTTATTTATATGATTTATGCACTATTATAATATCAGAATAGATATGATTTCAAAATGCTTTGGGTTAAGGTAAGAACTTTCCAAGTTTATGTGTGGACTGGTCTTATGATTATCCTTTTCTTTCAAAAAGGAATGTTTTGTCGTTAAAATCAATTTGGATGATACCCATATACTTAGTGAGCTTTCTCACTCTGGTTCACCAGACTGATCCTCGTGTCCGCAATGCTTGGGTCAGACCGAGTTTTACAGGTTCAGGTTATCGGATGATGAAAAGTCCAGAGATAAGCTGGAGGAGTTCAGATGTATGATACGTATTAGTATTTATTCCGTCGTGTGTTGTATATGAGGACAGGTTGTTATAACTGTCCAGATGTGTTGATGTACTCTGATGATTGTAAGTATTATTTCAAGCTCTCAATAAAGATTATTTCTATATTATATTTTGTTCCACAGTGATATGAGACTCTGATTTTGTTATGTTGTTATTCTTCTTCTTTTATTCTATTCTATACTTTCTTTCTTTTTCTCAAGCTCTATTTTTTTCCTATTAACAATTTGGTGTTTTCGATATTTGAGTTTTGGCAAGTAGTACGGTATTTATGTATTATTGTCGAAATTCGGGTTTTGAAATTCAGCCGGATCATTACAAAATATGATGTCAGGATCTTATGTATATTCCTGTGTCACTTTTATATGTCACTTAACATTTCATTTGAGTCAATTTACTTGCACAAGGATATTAATCCTGACTCGAGTGTTTTGTTTTACTGTACGCTCCGGTCAGATCGAGTATTTCAATATTTTGAAGAAGTTCATTCTTGAAGATGAAGATGGAGTCGAAGTCCAAATTTATTACTATATTAGTATTACTTATTCTACCTAGTAATGTGTAAAGTTCTATGTAATTATGTAGTGTAATCTAGTGTAAATAGCTTCATGAACTGTTTTATGTACTTATGATATTTGATTATTGTATTTTAATCCTTCCATCATGAGATTTTGTACTTATTCTTCTGAATTTTATTTCTATAGATTGAACCCATTGGCAATCTATCTTTTTGAATGGTTTGAATCATACATATCTGGTTTATTATCGATTTATAACCGTTCAAAAAGGTGGGTTGTTGCAGTAAAAATCAACTATTTACTTTATGAACTACTTTAGTATGCAGTGTTATATATATTAAATAAATTTATAAATCCTACTTTTTGAAATTCAAACTATATATATAAACTTTTTATATACAAACTACTTTTTGTTTTTCGTACTGTTTCTAATATATCTAATTGATTTAATATATAAACAAATTCAACTATTTATAATATTGAAATTGTTTTAAATTTGGATTTTTCTAAGGATTTTATGTTTGAAAAAATAGATATTTTAGTATGTAAGTATATTCTATTTCGAATATGAAATGGTTTTAAAGAAAAATCTGATATTTTGATACGAACTATGAACCATTTTTAAATGTAAAAGAATCAACCGGTGAAATAAGTGTTTGATTGTTAAATAGATCGGGATCAGATATTGTCATATTCTCTGTCAGTGCTAAAAACCACTTTAACAATTGTGCATGTGGTGGTTGAATCCAAAATGAAGTAGGATGGTTTGGCGAACACTATTGGAATGAAGTAAGAGAATGATGATGGATATCTTTGACCTTAGTCTATAACACCCCATAACAAATATACCCTAAATAGACATAACTAATTAATTTAAATATAAATAATAATAAATTAATAAAATAAAAATAAGAATATTGGACAATTAAGAATTTGGCTATGAAAGTGCTATTATTGTATTCGTGGCGAGATTCTGCTCTGTTTTCATATTTTATTTATCAAAAATGGAGTTTGTATGAAGAAGTTATTAATTAGAAAAGTTGTACCTAAAATATATACACACAAGGTTTGAAATTCGAACTAATTAAATATAAATCTCAAATATAAATAAATATTAATTGACATAATAGAATATTTCTTGACGATTTATATTTTTGTGTGCGCATGTGTGTATATATATATAAGGGACAGGAATAAACAAGAAACATAAGCAATTAAATATTTTAAATAAAATTACTAATACAGCACAACGTTACAGGATATTCAAATTCCCTGCTCGACCATATGAAAGGGGTCGACCGCGTAGGTAGAAGCAGGTCGACCGCCTTTCTATATAAGAAGTCGATAGCCCTTTAGGGTATTTGATGGATATGGTTTATTTTCGAGGGATTTATATATAATTTCGCTTCAGATGGACTGTCTAGTTTGAATCAAAAAATTCCAACAGCCCACATAAATACTAATAACTATAAATAGACCCCCTTGCCTCCTCCTGAACCCTATACTTTACTTTATTCTTTGCCTCCTTCTTGTCCCTCCAATATTTCTTGAATCTAGAAAAAGGTTAGGCTTCTTTTCTCTCTAATCTATATTATATCTTTCCTAATCTATATCCACATATAGATTTTGGAATTAATATGTATGTGTATATGAGATTCTAGATCTGATTCTCATATATGTATATATATATATATTAGGAGAAATTGGATCATGTTTGTTCGAAGGCTATAATCCAATTTTTTGAAAGATTCTACAGCAACCACTTTTCTTCCTTTCCTGTCTTCGTGATTGAAAATTATATGACTTTGCTAGTTTGTATATATTGTTAGTGTAAATTTGGATTATTATGCCTGAAGGAATTTGGATTTGGACAAAAAAAATACAAATCCTCAAAATTTCTTATTTTGTTGTTTGCAGAAATTGTCAATTAAATTGTGTATTTTGGGATTTGTTGTTATTCATGTAATGAAAGGTAGATGTTTGGGTGCTGTACAATTTCTGAAATTGTTCTAATTCACTTGTTTGTAAACTACAGATACATGTATTTGTATGTACTAAAGCATAAGACTTGAGTTTTGGTAAATTTAATAGGATTAAGCCTTTATTTTTGAAATATATTATTTGAACATATTTGTTGACATGATTTTTGGTTTAAGTAGTCACATATGAAATCTCTGGTTATCAATACGCTCAAATATTGGGAACATTGTCAGAAGACAGGGAGCGATTTGGTTGAAGTCACATCACAAACAAAGAATAGCCCGAAAGTCCTAACAGATGACCTCTTTTAGGCTCGTAAACATTAATTTCAAAGCTTTGCTAAGTAACTCTTGTAGCCCTCTGAATTAGCTTCAAGTAGAGCTTTCGTTTGGCTAAAACAAACTTACGATTTGGAAGTTACGCCCATTTCCGTGAATGCGTGCAAAACTAGAATAACTTGAAAGCTTGGATTTTGGCATGGGCAAAGCCCCGGATCGGATCAGACTCGCTCCAACCCCATACCTCGAAGATACTCAGACTTGGACTCTACCTCGCTTTGGATCAGATCAGACCATCTGGACCCGACCCACCTTGCACACTGCACAGAAGTGCACGTCACATCTTCAGTTCGGAGGTTCCACTTCGATTCGGTTCGGACCCGAACCGACCTGCCTGGAACTGCTTCTCCACATCTGTTTTGACAAATTCTTTAGGAATAACTACTTCCTACATACGTAGATCAAATACCATGTGGCAGAGTATGAACTAGAGAGGCCTTTTCCATGTTTTCCACTACTTTTCAAGATTCTCTGGGCGTGCAATGTAGTTCCCGAACTGAACCTAGAAATCAGCTATAAATACTCCACCCAAAGGCAAATGAAGGGATTTTTGGGCTCTAACTCCTCACGGCTTCCACATTGTTCCCCTCAAGGCTATTGCACAATGTAGAAGCCAAATTCCACATTATAACACGATGATATTGTGTATAATAGTCTAATTTATTACTCCTTTTCATTGTAAACATGAGCACTTCATGTAAAAATTTGAGAGAATTGTACTGTAACTTCTTAGGATTTGAGAAGAAATAAAGTGGACGTAGCCTTGGTTTGAGCCGAACCACTATAAAAACCTCGTGCGTCTCCATTTATTTATTGTTTTCTGCATTCTGTGATCTGTGTATTGTGATTGTGAGGACTTTGCACTACATTTGACTAATAATACAAAATTTCGGTCTAACATTTTGGCACGCCAGGAAGGAGGCATGCGGTACTACTTCAATTTCTATCTCTAAAGCAATCGAATTGTTTAGCTACTGGACAAAAGGCAAAACGAAAGAAAGATGGAACCTTTTCTCCAGGGTACGATGTTGGAGCTCAAGGCACGAGAGACGAGGCGAGACAAGAGGCTTCCTCTCATGAAAATCCATCAGCATACTTAACCAAAGAAGAGATAGATAGCGTTCTCACTGAACTGAGAGCTCAGATGGCAAGGCAAGTCGATCTCCTACGGAAACAACAGGAGATGATAGATGGATTCTTCGCTCGAATGGATGGAAGGCCGAGAAGCACCGTTAAACTCACTAGAAACAACGCTGCGCGGATAGGAGCAGCAACTGAATCTGCCCCAATAGGAGCAATGAACCGGGTCGGATCAGGCCCATCTGAATCCCTGTCCGAGCCAGAATGTAAATGAAATAAGGGCGTCTGTTCTCCTCCTAATTTTGTTCGAGCACGGCCAACATCAGCTCCAATTTGGATGGACTCTCGAGCACGGGAACACTCACAATATTAGCAAGAAGCCCTGTTGTACGAAACCGGAAGAACCGTTCAGATCGAGCTTCACCAACCAGTCTGGTTTGGCTCCAAGGATCTTCTACTCAAGAACATACCCGATCCGAACCGACCACCTCCCTACGACCCGACCCGGTCTGATTAGCATGCAACTCGTCACGGGCCCCTTCACTCTCTTGCATACAACGCTGGCGGCACTAGCTCTGATCTCGGCAACTTGGAACATCTTTTCGAAGGCGACATACTCGTTAATCTCATTGAACGGCTCTCGATAGGCCGCACTTATCAGAACGACGTGGATGATGTCAATCATTACCTGTTCACGCAAGAAATCAGGAAATCCTGCAATCCACCAGTTTCAAACTTCCTGTTTTGGAACCATACAACGGCAGGACAGATCCTACCATGCACGTAATGCGATACAAATGACAAATGGAAGTTTAACTGGCATCAGAAAATGTCATGGAAAAATGTTTCCCTCTCTTCTTAACTGATATAGCTGTTATGTGGATTCGACAGCTGGAATCTGAATCGATCAACAGCTCGTACATGTTGGTCGCTCTCTTTATTGAGCAATTTCGGGTCCACATCGCTCTACCCAAGAACATAATGTCGCTCATCACAATCAAGAAAAGGACCAGAGAAACTCTGCGCCCATTTTTGGAAAGATTCAACGTTGCAGAAGCGTTAGTTGATCGCCCTGAACCATCAATGGTACTGATGGCAGCGGTATCCAATGTCTTGTATAACTCACAATTCAAAAAATCTTTGTACCGAGATCCACAGCGAAATCTCGGCAAATTCTACCTTGAAGTAGATAGATTTCTGCGGGAAGAAGATGCAACTTCCGAGAAGAAAGTTCTCGATGTTAACATGCTTAAGGACGGAGGACCGTTTGATTATGGAAAAGACCAAAGAAAAGATGCTGTCAAGAATGACCGCAACACTCAGCCCTGGAGAGGGTCCAGATATGAAAAGTACACTGACCTCAATTCAATGCTAACTGACCTTTAAATGGACACAAACGGTGCTGTATCCTACCCAAAGCCTCCATTAAGGAAGCCATCGCCAAGGGAACGTGATTCTGGAAAACATTGCTTATTTCATGACATGGACGGTCATGGCACAAATGACTGCAGGCATCTGCACGATTTGATTGAGGATCGTATTAGATGTGGAGAGCTACGCGAGCATGTGAAACAACCAACAACGCCTGCATCCATACTGCCACCACCTATTCCCAGGAGAAGCAATAAACCTGGATTGATCTCTCCTGAGCTCATCATCAATTGATCTAGATGAGAACAGTCGGTATTTTCTGCATTCTTAGGATTTAAGATATGTTTTTGCTTTCTTTAGGTTTTCTGATTGGCTGAATCGAAGTACACACATTAAGCGTGCTCTGGACTCGATGACAAACCAATCAGGATATGCTTTGGTTTTGTACTTCGAATTGAATAAGGAAGGACTTTCCGAGCATGAATTATGATTTGCAAATTTAAGTATGGCTTATACTTATCTTGAATCCCTAGGTATGGATTATGCCTAGGGACGGACTATCTTGTCAGTTTTTGTCCAGTATAGCTCTATCTCGGTGTGAGTATGGATTGTACTCCACTGGATTTCTATATATGGATTATACTCAGGAACGACTTATCGTCTTGCCGGGATTTGGAAAGGAACTCAATAAAATGCGAGTATGGCTTTTTCTCAGTTTGAACTTCCTGGTATGGCTTATGCCAAGAGGTAAGGTCCCTCACCAGGTTTTGGCACGATGACTCGAACGTCCCACGAGTATGGTTTATGCTCATACGGACGTCCAAGCATGGTTTATGCTTGAAAATATAATCAGTTGTGTCAGGTTTTAACATGCCAGTTTTATTTCTTTTCTTTGCAGGTATGGTTTATACTTGCAGTTGGTAGGCCCGGCGTGGCCTTGCATTTCTTGGATTATCCAGAACACATCTTCCTTCAATCAGCAAGATATGTTCTAGAGGGAAAAATGTTGACATGCTTTTTGGTCAACGCAGTCACACGTGAAATCTCTGGTTAACAATACGCTCAAGTATTGGGAACATCGTCAGAAAACAAGGAGCGATTTGCTTGGTGTCGTATCACAAACAAAGAATAGCCTGAAAATCTAATAGATGACTTCTTTTAGGCTCGAAAACATCAATTATGGAGCTTTTCTCGGTAATTCTTGTAGCCCTCTGAATTAGCTTCAAGTAAGCTTTTGTTTTGCTAAAACGAACATATGGTTTAGAAGTTACGCCCATTTCCGTGAACGCGTGTAAAACTGTAATAACTTGAAAGCTTGGATTTTGGCATGGGCAAAGCCCCGGATCGGATCGGACCCACTCCTACCCCACACCTCGAAGATGCTCAGACTTGGACTCTACCTCGCTTCAGATCGGATCGGACCATCCGGACCTGACCCGCTTTGCACACTGCACAGAAGTGCATGTCACATCTTCGGTTTGAAGGTTCCACTTCGGTTCGGACCCAAACCGACCCGCTTGGTACTTCTTCTCCACATCTGTTTTGACCTATTCTTAAGGAACAACTACTCCTACATACCTGGATCAAATTCCACATGAAGAGCATGAATTAGAGAGGCCTTCTCCATGGTTTCCACTACTTTTTGAGATTTTCTCTGGGCGTGCCATGTGGAACCCGAACCGAACCCAGAAATTAGCTATAAATACTCCACCCAAAGGCAAATGAAGGGATCTTATGGCTCTAACTCCTCACGGCTTCCACTATTGTTCCCCGCAAGGTTTTTTCACAAGATAGAAGCCAAATTCCACATTATAACATGATGATATCGTGCATAATCCTCTAATTTGTTACTCATTTTCATTGTAAACACGAGGACTTCGTGTATAAATCTGGGAGAAATATACTGTAAATTTTTAGGATTTAAGAAGAAATAAAGTGGACGTAGGCTTGGTTTGAGCCGAACCATAATAAAAAACCTCGTGTGTCTCCATTTTTTTTTATGAATTCTATAATCTGTGTATTGTGATTGTGAGGACTTCGCACTGCATTTGGGTGTTAGTACCAAATTTCGGTCTAACATTTTGGCGCGCTAGGAAGGGGGCACATGGTACAACTTCAATTTCTAGCTCTAATGGAATCAGATTGTTTGGCTATTGGACAAATGAAAAAACGAAAGAAAGACGGAGCCTTTTATCGAGCAAACGATGTTGGAGCTCAAGGCACAAGAAACAAGGTGAGCCAAGAGGCTTACTCTCATGAAAATCCACCAGCACACTTAACCAAAGAAGAGATGGATGGCGTTCTCACGGAACTGAGAGCTCAGATGGCAAGGCAAGACGATCTCCTATGGAAACAATAGGAGATGATAGATGGATTTTTATCTCGAATGCATGGAAGGCCGAGCAACAACATTCAACTCAGTGGAAACAACGTTGTGCAGACAGGAACAACATCTGAATCTACCCTAGTAGGAGCAACGAACCGGGTCAGATCAGGCCCGATCTGAATCCCTATACCGAGCCGGAAAGCAGATGAAACAAGGGGCATCTATCCTCCCATAATTCAGGCCAAGCATGACCAACAACAGCTCCAATTCAGATGGAATCTCGAGCATGGGAACAATCGCAATATTAGCAAGAAGCCCCACTATTCGAAACCAGAAGACCCGTTCGGATCGAGCTTCACCAACCGGTCTGGTTCAGCCCCAACGATCCACCACTCGGGAACGTACCCGATCTGAGCAGACTACCTCCCTACGACCCGAACTGGTATGATCAGCATGCAATTCGTCACGAGCCCCTCACTCTCTTGCATACAATGCTGGGGGAACCAGCTCTGATCTCGGCAACTTGCAATAGCTTTTCAAAGGCGACAGGCTCGTCAATCTCACTGAATGCCTCTCGAGAGGCCACACTTATCAGAATGACGTGGATGACGTCAATCACAACCTGTTCACGCAAGAAATTAGGAATTCCCGCAATCCCCCAAATTTCAAACTTCCTGTTTTGGAACCATATAACGGTGAGACAGATCCTACCGTGCACCTGATGCGATACAAACGACATATGGAAGTCCAATCGGCATCGGAAAACGTCATGGAAAAATGCTTCACCCTCTTCTTGACTGATATAGTTGCTATGTGGATTCGGCAGCTGGAATCTGAATCGATCAACAGTTGGAACATGTTGGTCACTCGCTTTATTGAGCAGTTTCGGGTCCACATCGCTCGACCCAAGAACGTTCTATCGCTCACCACAATCTAGCAGAGGCCTGGAGGAAATCTGCACTCATTTTTGGAAAGATTCAATGTTGCAGCGGCTTCAGTTGATCGCCCTGAACCATCGATGGAACTGATGGCAGCGGTATCCGGTGTCTTGGATAACTTAGAATTCAAAAAATCTTTGTATTGAGATCCACCGCGAAATATTGGCGAATTCTACCTTAAAGCAGATAGATTTCTACGGGAAGAAGATTCAACTTCCAAGAAGAAAGTTCATGATGTTAACATGCTTAAGGACGAAGGACCATGTGATTGTGGAAAAGACAAAAGAAAAGTTGTTGTCAAGGATGACCGCAACACCCAGCCCCGGAGAGGGCCTAGATACGAAAATACAATGAACTCAATTCAACGCTAACTGACATTTACATGGACACAAACGGTGCTGTATCCTACCCAAAGCCTCCCTGGAGGGAGCCATCGCAAAGAGAATATGATTGTGGAAAACATAGCATATTTCATGATATGGGCGGTCATGACACAAATGACTGCAGGCATCTACGCGATTTGAGTGAGGAACGGGTTAGACGTGGAGAGCAATCCGAGTATGTGAAACAAGCCAACAGCGCCTGCATCTGTGTTACCACCACCTGTTCTCTGGAGAGGGAATCAACCTGGACCGAGCTCTCGTGGGCTCACCATCAACTGATATGGATGAGATCAGTCTGGATTTTCTACATTCCTTAGGATTTGAGATATGTTTTTGCTTTCTTTAGGTTTTCCAATTGGCTAAATCGGAGTACACATGTTCGGGGTTAGGATTTAGCCCCAAAGCGTGCTCTGGACTTGATGCCAATCCGGATTTGCTTTGGTTTTGTACTTTGAATTTAATAAGGAAGGACTTTCCGAGCATGAATTATGATTGGAAAATTTAAGTATGGATTATACTTACCTTGAATCCCTAGGTATGGATTATGCCTAGGGATGGACTATCTCGTCAGGCTTTGGAAAGTATAGCTCTATCTCGGTATGCGTATGGATTGTACTCCACTAGATTTCTATGTATGGATTATACTCAGGAACGGCTTATCGTATTGTCTGGATTTGGCAAAGGAACTCAATAAAACGCGAGTATGGCTTATGCTTAGTTTGAACTTCCTGGTATGGCTTATGCCAGGAGGTTAGGTCCCTCGTCAAGTTTTGGCAGGATGACTCAAACGTCCCTCGAGTATGGTTTATGCACAATCGAACGTCCAAGCATGGTTTATGCTCAAAAATATAATCAGTTTTGTCAGGTTTTAACATACATGTTTGCTTTCTTTTCTTTGCAGGTATGGTTTGTTCTTGCAGTTGGTAGGCCCGGTGTGGCCTTGGATTTCTTGGATTATCCAGAACACATCTTCCTTCAATTAGCAAGATATGCTCTAGGAGGGTAAAATGTTGACATGCTTTTTGGTCAAAGCTGTCACACGTGAAATCTCTGGTTAACAATACGCTCAAGTATTGGGAGCATCGTCAGAAGACAGGGAGCGATTTGGTTGAAGTCGCATCACATACAAAGAATAGCCCAAAAGTCCTAACAGATGACCTCTTTTGGGATCTAAAACATCACTTACGAAGCTTTCCTCAGTAACACTTTTATCACTTTGAATTAGATTCAAGTAGGGCTTTTGTTTGGCTAAAACGGACTTACGGTTTGGAAGTTATGCCCATTTCTGTGAACGCATGCAAAACTTGAATAACTTGAATTGGATTTTGGCATGGGCAATGCCCCAGATCGGATCAGACCCACTCCCACCTCACACCTCGAAGACGCTCAGACTTGGACTCTACCTTGCTTCAGATCAGATCATCCGGACCCGACCCGCCTTGCACATAGCAAAGAAGTGCACGTCACATCTTCGGTTCTGAGGTTCCACTTTAGTTCGGTTCGGACCCGAACCGACCCGACTGGAACTGCTTCTCCACATCTGTTTTGACGTATTCTTAAGGAACAACTACCTCCTACATACATGGATCAAATACCACATGGCTGAGCACGAACTAGAGAGGCCTTCTCCATATTTTCCACTACTTTTCGAAATTTTCTTTGGGCGTGCCACGTGGCACCCGCACCGAACCCAGAAATCAGCTATAAATACTCCACCCAAAGGCAAATGAAAAGATCTTTTGGCTTTGACTCCTCACGGTTTCCATTATTGTTCCCCGCAAGGCTATTGCACAAGATAGAAGCCAAATTCCACATTATAACATGATGATATCGTTTATAATCCTCTAATTTATTACTACTTTTCATTGTAAACACGAGGACTTCGTGTATAAATCTGAGAGAATTGTACTGAAACTTCTTAGGATTTAAGAAGAAATGAAGTGGACGTAGGCTTGGTTTGAGCCGAACCACAACAAAAACCTTGTGTGTCTCCATTTATTTATTGTTTTCTGCATTCTATGATTTGTGTATTGTGACTGTGAGGACTTCGCACTACATATGAGTGTTAGTACCAAATTTCATTCTAACATTTTGGCACGCCAGGAAGGGGGCACACGGTACTACTTCAATTTCTAGCTCTAAAGGAATCAGATTGTTTGGATATTGGACAAATGGAAAAACAAAAGAAAGACCGAAGCTTTTCTCGAGCGGACGATGTTGGAGCTCAAGGCATGAGAAACGAGGCAAGTAAATAGGCTTCCTCTCATAAAAATCCATCAGCATACTTAACTAGAGAAGAGATGGATGGCGTTCTCACTGAACTGAGAGCTCAGATGGCAAGGCAAGACGATCTCCTACAGAAACAACAGGAGATGATAGATGGATTCTTCACTCGAATGGATGGAAGGTCGAGCAGCAGCATTCACCTCACTTGAAACAACGCTGCGCTGATAGGAGCAGCAACGGAATCTGACCCAGCAGGAGCAACGAACCGGGTCGGATCAGGCCCGATCGGAATCCCTGTACCGAGCTGGAATGCAGATGAAATAGGTGGCACCTATCCTCCTCCTAATTCAGGTCAAGCACGACCAACATCAGCTCCAATTCAGATGAACTCTCGAGCACGGGACCACCCACAATATTAGCAAGAAGCCCCATTGTTCGTAACCGAAAGATCCGTTTGGATCGAGCTTCAACAACCGGCCCGGTTCGGCTCCAACGATCCGCTACCCAAGAACATACCCAATCAGAGCCGACCACCTCCCTACGACCTGAACTGGTCTTATCAGCATGCAACTCGTCACGAGCCCCCTTAGTCTCTTGCATACAACGCTGGGGGCACCAGATCTGATCTTGGAAACTTGCAACAACTTTTCAAAGGTGACAGGCTCACCAATCTCATTGAACATCTCTTGAGAGGCTGCACAAATCAGAACGACATGGATGATGTCAATCATAATCCGTTCATGCAAGAAAAGAGGAATTCCCGCAATCCCTCAGTTTTCAAACTTCCTGTTTTGGAACCAAACAAAGGCAGGACTGATCCTACCGTGCACCTTATGTGATACAAACGACATATGGAAGTTCAACTGGCATCGGAAAACGTCATGGCAAAATGCTTCCCCCTTTTCTTGACTGATATTGCTGCTATATGGATTCGACAGCTGGAATCTGAATCGATCAACAACTGGAACATGTTGGTCGCTCGTTTTATTGAGCAATTAGCTTGAAGTCACATCACAAACAAAGAATAGCTCGAAAGTCCTAACAGATGACCTCTTTTAGGCTCGAAAACATCAATTAAGGATCATTGCTCAGTAACACTTGTGGCCTTCTGAATTATCTTCAAGTAGAGGTTTCGTTTGGCTAAAAAGAATTTACGGTTTGGAAGTTGCGCCAGTTCCGTGAACGCATGCAAAACTAGAATAACTTGAAAGCTTGGATTTTGGCATGGGAAAAGCCCCGGATTGGATCGGACCTGCTCCGACCCCACACCTCGAAGGTCCTCGGACTTGGACTCTACCTCGCTTCGGATCGGACCAACCGGACCCGACTCGCCTTGAGCACTGCATAGAAGTGCACGTCACATCTCCGGTTCGGAGGTTCCACTTCGGTTTTGTTCGGACCCAAACCGACCTACCCGGAACTGCTTCTCCACATCTAATTTGACCAATACTTAAGGAAAAACTACCTCCTACATGCATGGATCAAATGCCACATGGCAGAGCATGAAATATAGAGGCCTTCTCCACGTTTTCCACTACTTCTCGATATTTTCTCCGGGCGTGCCACGTGGCACCCGAACTGTATCCAGAAATCAGCTATAACTACTCCACCCAAAGACAAATGAAGGGATCTGTTGGTTCTAACTCCTCACGGCTTCCACCATTTTTCCCCGCTAGGCTATTGCACAAGAGAGAAGCCAAATTCAACATTATAACACGATGATATCGTGTATAATCCTCTAATTTATTACACCCTTTCATTGTAAATGCGAGGACTTCATGTATAAATCTAAGAGAATTGTACTGTAACTTCTTAGGATTTAAGAAGATATAAAGTGGACGTAGGCTTGGTTTGAGCCGAACCATTATAAATACCTCGTGTATCTGCATTTATTTATTATTTTATACATTGTATGATTTGTGTATTGTGATTGTGAGGACTTCACACTGCATTTGGGTGTTAATACCAAGTTTCGATCTAACATTTTGGCGCGCTAGGAAGGGGGCACACGGTACTACTTCATTTTCTAGCTCTGAAGGAATCATATTATTTGTCTATTGGACAAATGGCAAAACGAAAGAAAGACGGAGCCTTTTCTCGAGCGGACGATGTTAGAGCTCAAGGCACAAGAAAGAGACGAGCCAAGAGGCTTCCTCTCATGAAAATCCAACAGCATACTTAACCAAAGAAGAGATGGGCGTTCTCACTGAACTGAGAGATCAGATGGCAAGGCAAGATGATCTCTTATGGAAACAACAGGAGATGATAGATGGATTTTTCGCTCGAATGGATGGAAGGCTGAGAAACAACATTTAACTCACTGGTAACAACGCTGCGTAGATAGGAGCAACAACAGAATCTTCCCCAGCAGGAGCAACGAACCAGGTCGGATCGGGCCCGATCTGAATCCCGATACTGAGCCAGAATGCAGATGAAACAGTGGCCACCTGTCCTCCTCCTAATTCAGGTCGAGCACAACCAACATCTGCTCCAATTCGATGGACTCTCGAGCTTGGGAACACTCACAATATTAGAAAGAAGCCCCATTGTTTGAAACCGGAGACCCTCGGATCGAGCTTCACCAACCGGTCCAATTCGGCTCCAACGATCCGCCACTCAGGAACATACCTGATCCGAACTGACACCTCCCTACGACCCGAACCGGTCTAATCGGCATGCAACTTGTCACGAGCCCCCTCACTTTCTTGCATACAACGCTGGGGGCAACAGCTCTGATCTCGGCAATTTGCAACAACATTTTGAAGGCGACAGGCTCACTAATCTCATTGAACTCCTCTCGAGAGGCCGCACTTATCAGAACGACGTGGATGACGTCAATCACAACCCGTTCACGCTAGAAATAGCACATAAATTACAAGTTTAAACTTGATAAAATAGATCATAGGGTGATTCATATTAAAATGGACTTAAAATGGTTTTGATCTATGGTTAAACACTTGAATATGATGAAAAACATGATCAAACATTCATATACTTCATTGAATCCATGTGAGAGATGCAAATCACTCACCGATTCTCCTAAACAGGCTAAAATCAATGCAATAAGATTCTAGGTAGTAAGAAATTCGAACCAAACCCCTTGATTTGATGAACTCCTTCTTCAATTCATGTAGATCTAGCCTCCAATGTTGTAGATCTATGATTTTCCTCCTTGGATTTTGATTTTTAATGGTGGAAAGGTATTAGAGGAAGGAGAAACATAGGCCCCCTTATGAGAGAATAGAGAAACTAAAACATTTTCATACCTCCCACCCCCTATTTATACCCTTCCACTAGCTCACTAATGGGCCTTCCCAAATCAGCCCATTATGGCTCTCCAAACCTAAACATCCAACTAAAAAAACCTTAAAACAGCGATTCCTCCCAAACCGCTAAGCAAAATGTTTAATGTAACCAATCTATAAAAAGTCAATCATCATTTCCTTTCCAATGGCACAGGTCTCACCCTCTGATTCGACCTAAGTCAAAAGTTATACCTTGTACAAGACTGACAAGGGCAAAATGTTCACAAACAAAATTGTTAAAAATTATGGACATATCTTACATCCCCATAAGTAACATATTAAAATATGAGAATGATCCAAACCTTATGGAATAAAATAAAAATATTTTACGATCTTTCAATATGTAAAAATGCAGGCTGTTACAGCTTCTATAAAGGAACGCCTTTACTATTTATGGAATTTGAATGGCTTTGTCGCTATTCCGCTTATAGTATTAGTATGATACAGAAATTTATATCAATGACAAATTGTTCAGATTTCCGTGAAGATTCCATATTAATGAAAGTTAATTTTGGGTTTATCGTGAGCAGTGTTTTAAATGATATTTGTTTTAACCCAGTTAAAGACATGATTAATTTCCAAAAGTTAAATAATAATTAAGCAATGATTTTTGATATTAAAACTAAGTTGCAGTTTTAAATGAATCTTTAATTAGATTTGAACATGCAACGGTAATTAAATTTACCAAACACGAGAAGTGTTCGAGATGGAGTATCACCAGTTTTACTCCATGCGATAAATGAATCTATAATTAGATTTGAAAGTGAAATGGTAATTAACATTACTGATAACACTAGGGATGTTAGATATGTAGTACCACCAGTTTCGCTCCATGGAATGAACAGGTTGAGATTGTGATAATAAAATAAATGACTACTTTGGTAAGGCTCGATAATCCTGACTAGTTCGATAAACCTTAATTTGGTTTAAGATATGAATTGATATTACAAAATCAGTTGAAATGGTTTCCAAGAAAAGATTTAAACAAGAGGTTTAAATGAAATAAATCTTTGATAGGATTACTGGAAACTTTTCTAATAATAAAGAACATTTGAATAAAGGACTATTCCGAATTGGAATGAAATGTGTGTTATTTTTATATATCACATTATGTTAAAGATGCGTGAATTATTCAGAAAAACCGGGTTCAACCCATTCTAAATAACTGATACGACGATTACCAGTCGAAGATATGAAGACGGTGGTTCAAGACCAGAGACCTTCACATCGTTGGGATGATTGCTGATGTCTCGATTGGGGTGCGCACCCTAAGACGAGGTTATATATGGTTGTTGTCCGGACGTACTGGGTGATCGAAAGGAAATACGAGGGCCTCTCTCCTATACTGGACATATGGGACGAGGAATAAGGTGCTTCCAGTTTCGTTCAGACCCAGGACGAACTTGCAAATGGATTGTGTGTCTGACATTGTAGTTTGTGCTATATTAATTGGTCTCTACTAAATATATATATTTATTTGGTGGCAGAGAATTTATTCTCTTAGCTTAACACCCTTCTCTGGGACAAATGAGCTTAAGTTTATATATTGGTAGACATTAATGGTATGGATTGACAATGTGGCATGCTGAGATGCATGGATCAAAGCTTTTGTTGAAAAGCATAACTTTATGGATAATGATCAAAGCATGGCTTTAATATGGTGCATCTTTGCGTATAGCGTTAATTCGTGATCATCACACCTCGGTATAAATCAAAAATTGGATGAGGGACAAAAGGAAAATATACGTGTCTTTCTAGCTAAAGGTAGTGTCATGGTATGGAGCCTAGATGTAACATCCCAGAAATTTGGATAACTAGAATATGGAATTTGTTAAAGGTTTAATTATTAATAATCAATTTTATATTGATTCTAGGATTCAAAAATAAAAAATATGTTGTTTTGAGTTGGATTGAAGTCAAGATTTAATTCAGAATGGTTGGTTGGAAATCAAACATTTATTGTCAAATATTTGAATTAATTCGGTTTTATATTTAAATCGGATTTGAAATTCGATGGAAAAATAATGTGTTAAATTTAAAGTAAATAAATAACTTGGTAGATGTTAATCAAGAGGAAAAGTTTATTTGTCAAAAATATATGAAAATTGGCTTGATATGTGTGTTCATGAATATAAAGAAGTTGTAACTTAACATTTCAAATTTAGAATTTAAAGGAGTTATTTGTGAATGATCGGTGAACCGATGAGTATTTTAAAATTTAAATTAACGTCATATACAAACAGCGTCAGATTCCAACCGAAATAATTTTACTAGATTCAAGACATTAAAACAAAGGAGTACATATAATTTTTGTCGTATTTGAAGACCATGTTCATGGTATGAATTCAGAACGTTACACGGTGGTTTGCGATAAGATTCAATTTAATTTAACACAGATAAAACCTCCCCCAGATTATTTCACGCCAAACTAGCTACCAATGGACATCATTCTTATCTCCGTAATTTTTCTTATATAAAAATCATCTCGTTTCCATTTCCTTCAATAGAGAAATTTTGCCCCTTTAAATTTTAATGGCGAAGGCCAATTCCTCTTTTCCCTTTTTATGTCCACCGAAAATGAATTTCAACCCTAACTTCAAAGCTTCGTTCGCCTCCTTTTAATTGTAACCAACCAAAAACCCTTTTCCCCAAATTGGTGGTCTTCTTCTTCAAATCATCATCGTAAAAAAAAAAAAAATCGAGGCGGCTACCAGCAACTGGAGTGCTCCGCCCCCACCACCGCGTTGGGATTCAAGCTGCCATCCACTTCAGATCCAAGCATCCATTTACCATAGCTTCAACAACTTGCAAGTCACGGCCTTCACCTCTAGCAGCTCGCCAGCGTCTCTTCCAAAACAAAGCCACCGCCTTTCCCTTCAAAGGTGAGTGTTAACTCACTCACGATTGACTATACTTCAAGTTTTTCGACTTCTTTTAAACTGCGATGATAGTTGTTGATGCTGTATTTGATTGCATAACCGTCTGTCGACTGCTTGCATACCATCCTACTTAAAATGTTTAGTTTGAAATAGTTTGGGACATTGAGACTCGTTGGTTTATGAAACAACGTTTTTGGTTACAACGAAGGCTTGACTGTTCGTATATGGGCTTCGTTGTTTTGTATTGGAAGTCAGTATACTTGTTCTTTTATTGACTTAAGACTAAATGGTTTTGCGTATAGTTGTAGAGCTGAACAATTCAAGGCCCAATTTGGTATGGAGAATGTTTACACTTTGTGAAACCTATCATTTATCTTGGCATGAAAATTTCCTTTCTGTAAATGTCATGTCTCCATACTCAGGAGAATCTCCAAGACATTATGCAAGGCCGTATTGTGTGGGAAAATAAACAGACTTTGGAGATTTTAAGGAATAAAAAATTAGGGACACAATTCATGTGTTCTTTATGAAAATTACATTGGTACCCCCTTAAAGCACGTCGTATACTGAAACAACATCTTGCTATTTTATCTTGGTTAAAAGTTTCTTAATGAGAAAAGATCCTAGTTGGAATTTGTGTCCAACCAAGAGGAATGTACATAAAACCTTAAAACACATACGCTAGGTGAATAACAGTACTTACTGGTAATATGGTCCAAATATGTGACCTCTAGTCACTCATTGGTGCTACATACTGATTAGGCAACATGAAGAATTGCATACCTTTTTAAAAAAAAGGAAAAAAAATGCTATTTTATTTTCTGGTTAGCAAAATTTATGTGTTACTCATTCCATGTAAAATGTGTTGGTGAATTCCCTGGCAAATAGGAATTGCATCCTTACCATGATGTTATGCATTCAATTCTCGGTTTTACATATTAACATTGGACATATTGAACACCCTGCTTCTAATAATATATGTTCCAATCTTATTTAATCAATGGCACATGCATTGGTTCAATGTTTGAAAGTTCCAAAGAATGAATTACATGAAATTTTATGGGATTACAGTTAAACATCAATCGCTGTGCTTTGTGCTTTATGTTTTGATTATATATGGATGTAAATATGTCATACAGCCTTGATAATCTGCATTTATTCTTGTCCTTGTACTAATGTACACTGCATGTTAATTTTCATATATATTGTAGGCATTATTTCATTATACTATCAACACATATTGCAATTGTAGATGATGATGGATACCCCGTTATTTTAGATATGTAAACCGTTTTTGAGACAAAAATCCTTTGATTTAGAAAACTGTAAAGCCATTTTGGTTACCAACTATTCTCACAACTATTATAAAATCATTCTATAAATGGAACAGATAGTATGGATACCTGTAATTCATGCATACATGCTATTTAAATTCATTTTATCTTCATGGCAAGTTTGCACTTTGGAAATCTGCTTTTCCATTTTTATTTGAAAATACTCAAGTGTTACATGCTGCTGTAGTAGACCTCACATGACTACACCATGTCTGGAAGTAATTTGCCTCATGTTATCATAGCGTTCCTGAAAGTGTTTTGCGCCATTTTTAGTATAGTTCACCTGAAAGTATTGATTTTCTTTGCGGATTATCATTGCTGAACTATATTGTCATTTCTGAACAGTTGCATGATGAACCCTCTTAGATGGAAAAAACCATTCCTTGTTGCAATCGGTAGTACAGAAAACTGATGCACGTTGAAACCTCTTAAATGAAATAAACCAAATTTTTATATGTTCAACATGCATATAAAGTTTGGTACTTTGGACTTATGTTTTCTGTTCTTCTCTGTTCATGCATGAATTTTCCATTAAACATTATTTTGCACTTGTGCCATTTAATCCAGTACACATAAATAGGGAATGTGTGCGTATGAAATACATGTGTTAACACCATATAAATAGTGATTTCATTTTTCTTCAGTTCTGGAGTAAAAATAAATGAACATTATGTTAAAATGGAAGCTTGTAGACCCCTTGAATCTTTTGTTGCTGGCGTACTGTGACCACCCTGTACATTGCTGCATGGAGCTCTCTTTGGCCGTGCTCAACAGTGCCGAACTAGAATGTATATGTCATCTCACTAGTTGCCTTGATATTTTCCATACATCTTACCGTAATTATTCTCCATGCTGGCTCTGTGCAATAATGCAAATTTGTATACCTTGCATGACGTGTTGCTGCTATATGCATTTTACTCTACCCGTGTGATCTCGGCTTGCTCTTGTCACCTTTGATTTCTGGGAAGCTAAGGTGATACATGTGTGTATATATACACACATGTTTATATGCAAGCTCCTTAAATCATGTGAGCTATAATCTCCGATTTGGTTCGGGCAGCTGGGGCGGTATACATGTGTATATAAAAATATACGTGTACACTCGCAAGCTCTCGAGACTGGTCGTCCCTAAAGATTGAATTGATACGAACAAATACCACAACTGTTCATTTTATATGATATCGATGTTAGGATTAACTGTTATATTTCAGTTTATATTGAAGTTTATTTACTTGAACTATGATTTAATCCTGACTCGAGTGTTTTGTGTTTTGCATGAAACGCTCGGGTCAGATCCGAGCAGAACGGACTTAAAGATTACATCTTAGGATTCGAACATTGGCGAAGCGGGGATTCCAAAGGCGAGCGCACTTTGAGATTCAAACAGTAAATATTTTCTTGTATTCAAATGATATTTTCATTCAGTTGTATAGAGAAAAATCATTGTATTCAAATGTTCTAATTAATATATAAAAGTTTATTTTGCTGTTCTATACTGTGTTGTTTATTACTTTTTGTTTCCTGTATTGATTCTATCACTTTAAACTCGGTAAGTTAAATAACGATCCATCATTTTGGATGTCTTAAATTGGTTTAATTACTAATTTGAAGTGGTCAAAATGGCAGGACGTTACAGTGGTATCAGAGCTTTGGTTTATTCAAAGCTTAGCTTATTGAGTTCAAAAATGGATCTTGAAAATAAAAAGATTTTGGAATATAGTTTTTGAAAGTATAAATGATTTTAAATAATTTTTGAAAGGTAAATTATTTTGGAAATAAATGTTATTTTGAAACCCATATTTTGAAATTAATACAGCGTAAACAAAAAAAAACTTACTTTTGAGATTTAAAGTTCTTTTTCCGGAATCCCGGTCTTCGGAAGTCTTCGAATCCAGGCTTGTGAGAGCTAATCTTTTATAGGGTATCCTTAGATTTGAATCTTGAATGCGTCATTGAATGATATCTAAGGAAGATAGAAAAAAAATGAATGAATCAATTTCTCTAATTATTTTAGCAATTAAAGATAACTGAAAATTTATTGGAATAAGAATTCAGAAGGGAAACTGAATAATAAAGAGGAAATTTGGAATCGTTTCAAAGTTAAATGATGAATTTTATTTTGATATTCGGAATATGAAATTTAAATCAAGAAGGAAATAATTAGAATTTGATGGTGTCAAATTTTATTACTAATTTATTTAGATTGTGCAGCATTTGGCAAGACAAATTATAATTGGTTTCAAACCAATAACGTGAAATCGAACATATGAATTTGATAGTAAGTTATGAACTTGTTAATATATTAACAAGAAGTGGGGTAAAATGAGAGTTATAAATGAAGTGAATTGTAAATAAGATGAAGTGAAATATGAATGGAGATGTTAAAGAGATTTGAACCTATGAAATCAAAACTAGTTGGATACGAAGAATTCAGGCTTCGATAAAAGGAATAATATTCATTGGTTAAAGTGAATAATAGCTGAAAACAAAAATGTTCCAAATGAAACTGGAGATAAAAGAAAATGAAGTTGACTAAGGCGATGATATTTTTCAAAGTTTGATATATATTATCGAATAAGAGATTGTTCGAAAGAAGATTATTTGTGGGAATCAATTATGTACTTCCCGTTTTAAATTAAAATTTAGTATATTATTAATAAATTGTTTGTATATTCAGATAAATGAAAGTTAAATATTTTAAAGGCGTGAATTATTGTTGTAGTCAAAAATTTTCATTAAAGTAAATTCGTAACTTGAATTCAGAAATTACGTGAAGGAATGTTTTGAAGTTGTGAACTTATCTATTTCAAAGTTAATGTTGTTGTTTAGTTAAGGTCTGAGAGGTAATTATACTCCAACTTGATTGGCTTCATTGTTGACTAAGAAATGATTAATATTCTATAGAAGGAATTGGTTAAAATGAGTAAGTTAATGAGTGTCGACGGTTAAGTGAGAATAGCAATATTTTATTTAATATTTGTTTGAATTCAAATAACGAATTCAGAAATGTTTCACCTGAGAATAAAGTATATTTTCTATAGAAAATAAAGGTTTGCGAATATATGGAAATGTTTTCAAATAATAATAAGAGATACTGTAGAATTGTAAAAATATGAATATGATAATTAGAAATGTTTTCCAAAATATCGTGAGAGGCTAACGGGTTTTGATAAATCGAAATGGCGAAAATTGAAGAGTGAAAAGTTGTACGTCAAGAACGAAGGGCGTCAGAACATAAGAAAGGTGGATTCGTAAATTGGATTTGAGAACTGGGTAAGAAATGATGTGGTAAGAAATTAAGAAATGGAATTAAGGAATATTGGAAACTGACTGGAGATTGGCTAAATTGAATGACTTTCTGAGTGTTGATCTGATGTTGGTTTCGGCCTTCGGGGTTGATACTTGGGAAGTTGTCGCTTGCTAATTGAAGGTCGTAGGATGTGAGCATGAAAGAGTAACCATGGAAGATAAGGAATTTTTTATGAAAATTCTGAAATTTTGAGAACATAAAATTTTGAATTGAGTGATGAACTTAATATTTGGAAATCTGGAAGAGAATTTGGGTTATAACCAGTAGCTTCATGAATCTAATTTTGGAAAATATCTGAAGTAATAAAGAGATCGAAATTTTGAAATCTAAACGGAAATTTGAGGGATTCGATTAAATAAAAAAGTTTTCGAAACTTATATGGAAAAATATATAAGAGTTCAGTGAATTGGAAAACTAGTGATTTGGAAGGCAATCAGTTTGAAATGAAATTTTATGTAGTTTATACGAGATATTTGAAATATAATTTAAAAAGAAAATTTTATGTATGATTTATGGGGAATTTGGAAGGAAATACTATATGTACATAGTATTATATGTTTTCAAAGCAAAATAAGGAAAGTACCTTCCTTCTCCTTTGAATTCCGAGCTTAGCTAAGATGTATTTCTAGTGGTAGTAGGTTGTCCGAACATAAAACTCGAGTTGTCTAAAAGAACGCGATTGTGTAGCGAAATTTGTAGGGCTGTAGATGGCCTACGGTGGACGGATCTTTCTTGGAGGAACCAAGTGTAACAATTGTGTCTACTGCGATCTACGGTCGTGATAAGGTCATAATCCGCAGAGCCGCGAAAGCTTAAGGGTATGGATGTTTCCTGAGGGAATCAGGCATAACCATTGCGTACCTGCGGTCCCCATGGCACATCTACAAGTGAAAGATATGTAACCATTAGAGTTTCTAAATGTAGAATGGAGCCTTACGATGTTTGAGATATCTTAGTGATGTAGAGCCACCTGTTTGATGCAGCACTATGTCTTCATGACTGGATTTGTCTTCGTGACTTGATTCGTCTTCGTGACGTGAATTGTCCTTGTGACTTGATTAATCTTTATGTCTTGATTTACTCTCATAATTTGTTTTGTGATCCTAAGATAGGGCTGTCAACGCTAAATGACCTCAGATTTTCTTTTGATTCTAAAATATCTTCCGTTGATCTGTCCATGACGAAATTCGCAGGGAAGTGAGTTCCTACGGATACGAATGTTTTCTGGGGGATCCAGATGAAACCATTGTGTATCTGCGATTCATGAACAATCAACATATCAATATCACATTGGTACTTTCCGTATCTGTTTTAAAAAGGAATTTTTGAATTATTTTCACCTGGAGTTGAAGCAAGGATAATTAGTACTTGGAGATTTTAGTCGTGCGCCTGGCCAGCGTATGTCAAACATCTGTGAGAACGATAATAAACTTGTTAAACTTCGAATTATCAAATATTTTTAATAATTTGAAATTAAAAGATACTCAATAAGTTAAGAAAGAAAATTTTGAAGTAATAACAATCATATTTTCTGCATAAAAATTATAAAAGATTTCGGATTTTGTAAATTTTCAAGTTGACAATTTGTGACTTGAAGGGAAAAAGGAAAAAAAATGATATTTACACTCTTCAATGAGTGTTGGAAAAGATTAAATGGATTAAATGTAAGGAGACTGGGTTGAGGGATTGCTAAGCCTATACCTATTACAGTTGCAACGCTGACAGATGATGTTTGTAATGAATCTATAATAGTTTGAGATGTATAAATCCAACTTATGCAGGAATTGGAATTTAAAATGAGATTGGTTTTGAAAAGAAATTACATGACTTTGAATTTGTTAGAAGATTAGATAAAATGAAAATGGGGAGATATCTAAAAATAAGTTGAGATAGAAATTTATCTGGAGAAACTGAATATAGTTTAAAAAGCAGGGAAATAAATGAAATCCGATTCAGAAGATAAAGAAAATCGTGTTGGATCAAAATTGATTTCCAACTAAGAAAGAAATTCAATTTTCCGAGTTAATGAATATGGTAGATAAACGAAGAAGATAAATGACTTAAATATCGCTATTTAAATTTAGTTATGGGAAAATTTCACACAAAGATGAAATTAGGAGTATACATAGGTAACTCTAACAATCTCTCCTTTTCGAGGATGAAAAGATTTTAAGGGGTGGAGATTGTAACGTCCCAAAAATTTGGACAACTAGAATATGGAATTTATTAAAGGTTTAATTATTAATAATCAATTTTTTATTGATACTGGGATTTAAAAATCAAAAATATGTTGTTTTGAGTTGGATTGAAGTCAAGATTTAATTCAGAATGGTTGGTTGGAAATCAAATATTTATTGTCAAATATTTGAATTGAATTTGGTTAAATATTTAAATCGGATTTCAAATTCGATGGAAAAATAAAGTGTTGAATTTAAAATAAATAAATAATTTGGTGGACGTTAATCAAAAGGAAAATTTTATTTGTCAAAAATATATGAAAATTGGCTTGATGTGTATTCACGAATATAAAGAAATTAAGACTTAACATTTCAAATTTAGAATTAAAAGGAGTTGTTTGTGAACGATCAGTGAATCGACGAGTATTTCAAAATTTAAATTAATGCCATATACAAACAGCGTCGAATTACGACCAAAATAATTTTACTGGATTCAGGATGTTGAAACAAAGAGGTACATATAATTTTTGTTGTATTTGAAGACTATGTTCATGGTATGAATTAAGAACATTACACGGTGGTTTGCGGTAAGATTCAATTTTTAATTTAACACGGATAAAAACTTCCCCGGATTATTTCACACCAAACTAAGTCATGGTATACGCCACTATACTATTGCACCGATGGACATCGTTCTTATCTCCGTAATTTTTCTTCTATAAAAATCATCTCGTTTCCATTTCCTACAGCAGAGAAATTTTGCCCCTTTCAATTTTAATGGCGAAGGCCAATTCCTCTCTTCCCCTTTTATGGCCACCGAAAATGAATTTCAACCCCAACTTCAAAGCTTCGTTCGCCTCCCTTTAATTGTAACCAACCAAAAACCCTTTTCCCCAAATTGGTGGTCTTCTTCTTCAAATCATCAATAATAAAAAAATCGAGGCACCCACTAGCAACTGGAGTGCTCCGCCCCCACTACCGCGTTGGGATTCAAGCTGCCATCCACTTCAGATCCAAGCATCCATTTTCCATCGCTTCAACAACTTTTAAGTCGCGGTCTTCGCCTCTAGCAACTCGCCAGCGTCTCTTCCAAAACAAAGCCATCGCCTTTCCCTTCAAAGTGAGTGTTAACTCACTTACGATTGACTATACTTCAAGTTTTTCGAATTCTTTTAAACTGAAATGATAGTTGTTGATGCTATATTTGATTGCATAACCGTCTGTCGATTGCTTGCATACCAGCCTACTTAAAATGTTTCGTTTGAAACAGTTTGGGACATTGAGACTCGTTGGTTTATGACACCTTGTTTTTGGTTACACCAAAGGGTTGTCTGTTGTTTGCGAACAAATTATACAGTTGTAAACAACTGTAAAATCCGTTCGGCTTTCCTAAACAACAAGGATTGTTGTAGAGGGTGTCGAACTCTGGGACCAAAAATATTTAAACTAGTAAATCCAATCAAGTTATTCCCGAATTTTGATTGATTGCAAATTAACAGAAAATAAACAAAAAGCGAGTTTTTAACAATAAAGTAAGTAGTTAGGGAGTAATGACATAGATTAGATTAATATTCATCAATGGCCAATCGAATAAATACAGATCTAATTCATGTTTCTGTCACAAACATGAATCAACGATAATTAGGTTTCTAGAAATAAATATGTAAATAACAACAAGTATAGCCTATGCAGGAGCTCAGCTCTTAAACAACCATAGGCTATCAGGATAGATTCACTATTTTATTTCTAAAACACTAAAATATTAAACCTAAATCTAATAAGTGTTAGATCGAACTCGAATATACCCTGTGAAGGAGCACAGCTCTTAAACGACATAGGGTATGAAGGTTCAGATCTAACCCTTAGTTCAAATCTAGATCTACATACATGAAGTTCTTATCTTTTGGCTATGTGATTCATATTGAATCATATCTATTAGCGTCATCACCCCCTAATCAAAGAGGATTAGCTATACATAGCTAAAAGAAAAGAAAATAAAAAGAAAATAATAGACATGAACATAAATAAAATGCAAATAAAAACTAAATAGAAGAGAGAAAGAAGAGTTTTATTCCAAGCAAAGGATTATAGAATAAAACTAAGTGTGTTTTACAATGAATGAGATAAAGTTTACTTATAGCTGATATGACAAAGGCTACTTGGCAAATTCCATAATGTGGGACTAAAGAATTAGCCCAACTAACACATAAGCAAGTGTGAACGCAACTGTAGAGTGAGAGGCCTTGCAACTGAGCTAATGTGAACGCAATATTAGTCTTTAGTGAGCCAAATCTACCCAACTGAACTCTATTTGCAACCGTTCTTCAAGCTTTAAACTCTTCAAGCTTTAGTAATTTCAACTTCACTCTTTTTAAGCAGATTCTTCATGCTTTATCCATCAAATGCTCTAAACCAAGCTTTTTATCAACAATCTGAAAACACAGCTACAAATACACAGTTTTAATTATTTTAAATAGAAAACAAGATAAATATGCGGATAAAATATACACATTTACGTGTATATCATCTGTTCGTACATGAAACACCCCACCTCCGTTAGGGTCACTCTCAAAGGGAATGCCCTAATTTTGGTGGAGGTTTATAAGTATAAGTCACAGATACACAAGACAGATATAAGAACACATATTTTTGAACAGCGGAAAACAAAAACTTTTATTTCATCAAAATACGTGTTACACAAACCATGCCATAATTGTCTTACAATACTTCGAAAAACATTACATTTTCATAACTGTCTTGATTTCATAACTTAAAGAAGCATAAAAACATAAGTAAACTGCATAAGTCCCCATAGTTGCTATCCAAAGCCATAGTCCAAAACGAAAGAGATCCAAGCAATACATTCTTTCTCTTCAAGCTGGATGTGAAGACTGGTCAAGCTGCGGTATTCCCTTCCTGTGGACCTGGGGGGGAAACGAAAGAAAAGAAGACGAAAGAAAAGTAGAGTCAGACATAAAGCCTGAGTAAGTCTAGGACTATTCAGTCTATGAATAAAGAAATGAGCATGATAAGTACAAACTGGAAATGGGAAAGCACTATAAGCTAAGTTAAGTTGTCTAGAGTCGAATGTACTATCGTACCCCATATTAATCTCTGCACCCCTATAAACTAGTTCCCAACAGGCACCCCATAATCAGGGTGAAGTGATCCATTTCTAATGATCGGGTCCTACTCGCATAGTTACATGTGTCTTACGGCCCCCGATGTTGTAGTTACCTATGCTGGTCCCACCATGGGGTGTATCAAGTCCCATGGTGGCGGCCCGACACAATTCTAGAATGCACAGGTATACTACTGGTGCCCAGTGCCTAATTTTTCTGCGCCAAAGTGTGTGCACGCCCGCACCCCGTTAGAACCTACACTGCCGCACCACCGCCGTCGATTTGACCTCTTACAGTCAGCCCAGTAATCGTGCCCCACCCTGCCTAGTTCAGGGTATCCTGATACACCTTGTAGGGTTACTGCTGAAAAGGGTCCCCCGCTACTAGGTTTTCTATTTCTAACAAACATGCTAAGTTGGTTAAGTGTTGGTAAACCTAACCCCCAATCAGTCTGTATAGTTTAGCATGTTCAATTTGATTAAGTATTAATTCAATTTACTTAATCCTATCAATCCTGACTCAGCCTTAATTGTCTTATTAAAGCCTCGACCTCTCACATTAGACAGGTATTGTTGTGACTGCCTGTTGCCGGTTGGTTCCGGGCAGTCTTACGTCACAACTCAGTCTAACCTCGGGTCTTTATTGGGCTCAATTTTTAACCACCCACATTGGATAGGTATTGTTGTGACTACTGGACAGCCGGACGGTTCCAGGCAGGTTTACATCACAAATCAATCCAACCTCGGGTTAAACACATCGTATTTTCTAAGTTTACATATTTTGTCTCTTTTCTTTTTATATGTAAATATTTGCAGCCCATTATTCAAATTCATCTTTATTGGGTAAAATTAATTCATACCCCTTAAATGTTCTCAAGGTCATTGGCATGCGTCAGACATGCCAACACATATGTTTTATATTTTTAACCCAACGTCATTACCCCCGTTTTATACATTCGCTATATTATAACATATGTTGAGTTTAACATTTAAGCCCTACTTAGCCACATGAAAAAGGGGAGGCTTAGAACATGGTGTATATATATTCTAAGTAACATCAAAAGTGGTGTGTGAACGCATGAAATTGCAACATAGCGAACTAATTAACATAAATTAGGCACTTGTGAACTTGCATTGTGATAGCATAAACTAATGACATAAAACATACCTAAACATGAATCATGGTTTTAATCTAGTCATGTAAACTTGCATTTAAATTGTGAACCTAACTTAAATTATGTGTCACATATATTATCACATGATTTTGATAACAACATAGGCCTAAAACATATTTTCAATTAGGCATAACACCAAACGTAATCTAGTCATGTTTATAGAGTCAACACAAGTTCACAAAGATGCTTACTCTTGTCACTAATACAAAAGTATGTCTTTTTCTCTCACTAGAATCATAATTCCTATTTCAACATAAATTCATATAAATCACAGTACCCAAATGGATCCAACTACACTAAACATGATCATAAAAATATACATAGAAGGGTATAAAATCATGTTGGCATAAAAGTGAATCACATACTTGCATGAATCTCAACTTTGTTGAAATAAACTACCACAAACATATAGTCGTTAACTTTCAACCTGAATCATATACTTGCAAATATCCAATAGGTCTAACATCATTATGCCACAACAATCCCAAATCTATTCATAATAAGAATCATAGCAACATACAATTATGAATTATCGTCACCACAATTCAAGTACAATTCCATTTCTCATTTTACACAAATCAAAACACAATTATTCATTCACTTCGGAATAGCACTCTACTTACAACGTATGACGAATCTTCAATTCAGGTTTCTGAATTCTGAATTTGGAGATGCTATCCTTTGTTGTAGGCGTTGTTTTGATTTAGTTGTCGTTGCTTTAAGCTTTCGAATTGCCTCCTAATCATCTCTCAATTTTGACGGCTACTCCTATTCTTTCCTCAGCAGCATGACGGTCTCATTCTCATTTTTATTTGTATGAATTAGGTGGAGTCTTAGGTCCTTTTTACAGAGTTTGTGAATTGATTAGAACCGTCGATGGAGCTTGGATTAATATTAGCCGTTCGTTTGAAAGAGAGACCAATCAGGAGCTGACATCTAGCTTTAGTGACAAGGCAAGGCTCAGAAATTCGGCCAAGCACAGACCAGGCCAACCAGGAGGGGCTGGGTTCGACCTGGCTCAAGGGCCAGGTCGACTACCCAGTCGACCCCCAGGTCGACTATGTAATCGACCTGGGTGGCCCAGGTCGACTACCCAGTCGACCTGGGTGGCCCAGGTCGACTACCCAGTTGACCTGGGTGCCTTGGGCGGAAAAATTCCCACCCAGCCCAATCTGGGTCCGATTTTTGAAATTTGAATTGATTTCTGAGCTGTTTCTGTCTGTTTGAATTTTAAACTGAATTCTGAAACTTCCGGAGGCCATATCTCCTTCATACGGAGTCCGTTTTACGCAAACTCGGACTCTATCCCAAGCAGAGTTCCGAGATGAACGTAATGGCGTATCCCGTTTCCCTTAATTCTTTGATTTGAAATTAATTATACTTTAATTTTTGAATTTCACTGTTATAGAATACATGGGGTGTTACATTCTCCCTCACTTAAAAGGATTTTGTCCCCGAAATCTTCAAGTTTAGGAAGAATGTATATCCTAACATCCAAACGTCCATCTACTCATCCATCAAACGCGAGCATCCATTGTCCTTAAAAGACTTCTAACGCTTCATGATCATATGCGAAGTGTGTGTACACGTACTTATCTAATGCAAAATCAGTCGGCCTACTGATTCAGTTGACCTCCTTGATGCAAATTATGTAAGTGTCATGAATCCATTATGTATGCAAATTTTCCTATTCATGATTCTACATGAGTGCACAATCATTCATATAAATGCAACATCCATATGACAACACATTAAACTTCAACCATATACGAATATAAATACATATATGCACATGCAATATGAAGTGACTGAGCCGATCTAAAACCTAGATTGTGTGTGTATATGAAACCACGAGCAACCACTAGCAATCACTTGCAACCACTTGCAGCCATCATCCATAACATGTTTCAATTACATGTTTTCATCCAAAGGGTTTCTACCTAAAGATTAGGTCGAGGAGATATACCTAAAAAGATAGATAAAAGCGCAACTTAAGGAAAAAGAAAGATCAAAGGTGTACCCTCGAAAAGAAAAGGGTAGGCTGCGCGTATTCTAGCTTCAGTTTCCCAAGTTGCGTCTTCCTCGGCGTCGCTACACTGAACTTTGACGAGCTTGACTTCGCGGTTGCGTAGCTTTTTCACTTCCGTTCCTAATATGCGGATTGGAACTTTCCTCACGGTTGCTTCGCATTCCACTTCAGCTTCTTCTAGGATGTTTGGCTCTACCACTTCAGCAGATTCATGTAGACATTTCCGAAGGTGCGAAACATGAAAGACGTTGTGAACTCCAGCTAGTTTTTCAGGTAGGTCTAATCTATAGGCCATTTTCCCAATTTTCTCGATGATAGGAAATGGTCCTACAAATCTCGGTGCCAGCTTTCCAGTGGTTCCAAAACGAACAACGTTCCTTAGAGAGGATACCTTAAGAAAAACTCTGTCCCCAACCTCAAATTCAAGGTCGGTCCTCCTCTTGTCTGCGTAGGATTTTTGTCTGTCTTCATTCTTCTCCGTATCAAGTCTACTTTCTCTGAAGTCTCTCGGATCATATCTGGTCCAAGTATGAGCTTATCAGTAGACTCCCACCAACAAGTGGGCGATCGGCACGGTCTTCCGTATAAAGCTTCGAAGGGCGCCATTCCGATGGTGGCTTGGTAGTTGTTGTTGCAGGCAAATTCCACCAAAGGAAGATGGTCTTCCCACGTCCCTCCGAAGTCAAGGACGCACAGTCTTAAAAGGTCCTCCAAAACTCTGTTCACTCTTTCTGTCTGGCCGTCGGTTTGGGGGTGATAGGCTGTACTCAAGCATAACTGTGTGCCTACCGCTTCTTGCAGACTCCGCCAAAACTCACTTGTGAAGATAGGGTCTCGGTCACTAACAATGCTGGAGGGTATTCCATGGAGTCAAACAATTTCCTTGAGATAAAGAGATGCAAGGGATGAGGCAGTTCTTTTACTCTTGACAGGTAAAAAGTGGGCGCTTTTAGTAAGCCTATCCACTATTACCCAAATGCTAGTGTTGCCTCTTCTAGACCTAGGCAGCCCATCGATGAAGTCCATTGAGATGCTATCCCACTTCAACTGTGGGACCTCTAGAGGATGGAGCAGGCCGCCAGGCTTCTTTTGCTCCGCCTTAACCTGTTGGCAAATCACACACTTAGAAACGAAATCTGCCACGTCTTTCTTCATGCCGCTCCAAAAGAAAGTTCTTTTTATGTCCTTGTACATTTTATCTCCGCCTGGATGTATCGTCATCTTGGAGTGATGTGCTTCTTCGAGAACCGCCTTTACTAAACCCCTTGTCTGTGGGACGCATAGTCTTCCGTCTCGCCTTAGCCAACCCTTATCGTCGATGGAGTATCTATTGAGATGACTTGAAGTCTCACCCCTAATTAGCCTATCAATCGTCTCCACAAGCTGAGGGTCTTCGCGTTGTGCTGTCCCTATTGAGTCAACTAAAGTCGGGCATACTTCGAGAGATGCTAGCAAGCCTGGTACAAAATCGGAGGAGGGCCTAAAGTCAAAGCTAGCTATAAACTCTAGGCTTTTCCTTTCAACAAACAGCGGGCTTAGGGTCAGTTTCTTTTGGCTCAACGCGTCTGCCACTACGTTGCCTTTGCCCGGAGTGTAGGAGATCTCGAAATCGCACGAGGCAAGAAACTCCATCCATCTCTGTTGCCTCAAGTTAAGATCTTTCTGCGAGAAGAGATACTTCCAAGATTTATGTTCAGTGTAAAGTTCGAACTTCTCACCTAGGAGATAGTGTCGCCAAGACTTGAGTGCAAAGACGATGGCAGCTAACTCAAGATCGTGGGTCGGGTAGTTCTTTTCATGAACTTTCAATTGCCTTCCGCCATAAGCTACTACCCTCCCTTCTTGCATCAAGACAGCGCCTAGCCCTGTCCTACATGCATCTGTATAAACTGTGAACATCTTGCTTCCATCTGGCAACGTCAAAACTGGGGCTGTTGTAAGAGCCCTTTTTAGTCGTTGGAAAGCAAACTCGCAATCCAAGTCCCAATTGAACACTAGATTCTTCTTTGTCAGCCTTGTGAGTGGAGCTGATATTTTTGCGAAGTCTCTGATAAATTTCCGATAGAAGCCTGCTAGCTCGAGAAAGCTTCGGACTTCTGTTGCATTCCTTGGTGTCTTTCAATCCTGTACCGCTACTACCTTAGCAGGGTCCACAGCTAACCCTTCTTTGGATACTATGTGCCCAAGGAACCTCACTTCCTCTCTCCAAAAGTGGCATTTGGAGAATTTGGCTTTTAGCTGATGGACTCGCAGAGTTTCCATGATTGCCCTTAAGTGCTGAGCATGTTCTTCTTCACTCTTTGAGAAGATCAAGATATCGTCTACGAAGACCACTACGAACTTGTTGAGGAATTCTCTGAACACCCTACTCATTAGGTCCACGAAGTAAGCGGGTGCATTTGTCAAGCCGAAGGGCATTCAAAGAAGCCATCTGGGGTTCTGAATGATATCTTATCGATGTTATCTTCAGCCACCCTTAGCTGATGAAATCCGGTCACCAAATCGAGTTGGGAGAAAACAGACGCTCCTACAAGCTGATCAAACAGATCATCAATTCTGGGGAGAGAGTGCCTATTCTTTTTTGTTAGCTTGTTGAGATCCCTATAGTCAACACACAGACGGAGTGAACCATACGCCTTTGTAGCGAACACCACTGGAGCGCCCCATTCTGAAATGCTCCTTCTAATGAACCCCTTTTCTAGAAGCTCTTTAACCTGTTTACTGAGCTCTTTCCTTTCCCGTGGAGCCATGTGTCTAACGGGCAACGCAACGGGCTTTGCATTATCTACAAGATATATGCGGAAGTCTATCTCCCGCTTCGGAGGTAAGCCCTTCACCTCTTCGAAGACATCCGAATATTCACGGACCACTCTAACCGATTGTAAATTCTCAACAGAAGCATCTAGCGATTCAAGATAACTAAGCATAACCGCATACGAGGGATTACAAGTAATTTTCCAGAGTGTTACCGAGTTGGGTCAGAAGCCTAACTACCCTTTTCTCACAATCAAGGATGGCACCAATACTGGATAGCCAGTCCATGCCCAAAATCAAACCATATCCCGAGAAGCCCAAAACAAAGGCACTACATCTAAATTCTACGCTTAGAATAGAAATTTTCAATCCCACACAGATCATAGACAAATGAGCTGGGCCCCCAATTGGATTTGAAACAATTAAGGGGTCCTCTACCATACTAGTTTCTAGGTGCAGAGATTCTACTAAAGCAGATGAAATAAAGGAGTGTGATGCGCCAGAATCAAATAAAGTGCGAACTGGGTGATCATAAAGATAAACTACACTTTCTACAGAAGTATTTATACCTCGCTGTTGCAGAGGTGGCGCTTCTAGCACATGAACCTGTGCCCCTGAGGTGGATCCAGCCCTCTGCCCCTGCCCTCGTTTCTTTGGGCAATCCTTAGCCATGTGGCCTGTCTCACCGCAAGAAAAGCACCCACCATTCAACTTGGCCTTCTTTTTCTGGCAATCTTTCACTAAGTGCCCCACTTTGCCACAGAAATTACACTTCCTCTTCCCTTTGTTGTCTTTCCCGCCCTTCTTAAAGTCTGTCTTCTTAGGCTGTAAACCCTCTTTCTTCCCTTGAGAGCCTTCTGCCTTTGTCTCCTTCTTGCCCTTATCCTCTTCGTTCAGCAATGCCATCTGTACCAATCTTTCATACGTAGCTCCCATGGGTATATGGGTCATGGCCAAACTGTGTAATGGCTCATTCAATCCTTTGACAAAGCGGAGAGCCTTCTTGTGCGGAGTGTTGACTAGGTCTAGTCCGAACCTAGCCAGCTGATCGAACTGATTAGCATAATCTTTGACTGTCATATTCCCTTGCTTAAGAAATAAGAATTTTTCCAACTGAAGACTCCTTTCAACGTCTGAGAGAAATTTAGCCTCAAACCTTGCCCTAAAGTCCTCCCATGTTTCAACTGGTCTTTCTGCATTGGTGACTTCCCACCAGTAGGAAGCCTCGCCTTTAAGTAGCCATACTGCCAGTTGTACCTTCTGCCTATCTTCTACCTCAAAGATGACGAATAAGTCCTCGGTTTCCTTCAGCCAATTCCTGGCTGCCACGAAGGACTCGGTTCCATGAAAGTCCTTTCCTCCCATAGCTTTAAAATCTTTACATATCTTAGCAAATGTATTACCACGTGGAGGAGGTGGAGGAAAAGGTGCTGCTGCAGCTGGATGATTTCCTGCAGCTGGGGGAGGAGGAACAGTGGGACCTGGCTGATTGGCCCTTGCCTCTAAGAATCGTCTGAACCAACCAGGTATTGGTACACCCTCTGGCAAGTTAAGTTCTTCGGACATGCTGAAACAAAAAGGATAGATTCAAAACGAAGGATAAAAGATAGTACCTATGGCTTTGGGGGACTATGCCTTTTTAAAATAAAATAATATTTTATCTTTAAAAATGCTTCTTTAAATTTTCTTTTGAAAATGAATTTTCAAAACTTTTTATCTTATCTGGTAAACCTATGCTCTGATACCAAGTGAAACACCCCACCTCCGTTAGGGTCACTCTCAAAGGGAATGCCCTAATTTTGGTGGAGGTTTATAAGTATAAGTCACTGATACACAAGACAGATATAAGAACACATATTTTTGAATAGCGGAAAACAACAGCAACTTTTATTTCATCAAAATACGTGTTACACAAACCATGCCATGATTGTCTTACAATACTTCCAAAAACATTACATTTTCATAACTGTCTTGATTTCATAACTTAAAGAAGCATAAAAACATAAGTAAACTGCATAAGTCCCCATAGTTGCTATCCAAAGCCATAGTCCAAAACGAAAGAGATCCAAGCAATACATTCTTTTTCTTCAAGCTGGATGTGAAGACTGGTCAAGCTGCGGTATTCCCTCCTTGTGGACGAGGGGGGGGGCGAAAGAAAAGTAGAGTCAAACATAAAGCCTGAGTAAGTCTAGGACTATTCAGTCTATGAATAAAGAAATGAGCATGATAAGTACAAACTGGAAATGGGAAAGCACTATAAGCTAAGTTAAGTTATCTAGAGTCGAATGTACTATCGTACCCCATATTAATCTCTGCACCCCTATAAACTAGTTCCCAACAGGCACCCCATAATCAGGGTGAAGTGATCCATTTCTAATGATCGGCTCCTACTCGCATAGTTACATGTGTCTTACGGCCCCCGATGTTGTAGTTACCTATGCTGGTCCCACCATGGGGTGTATCAAGTCCCATGGTGGCGGCCCGACACAATTCTAGAATGCACAGGTATACTACAGGTGCCCAGTGCCTAATTTTTCTGCGCCGAAGTGTGTGCACGCCCGCACCCCATTAGAACCTACACTGCTGCACCACCGCCGTCGATTTGACCGCTTACAGTCAGCCCAGTAATCGTGCCCCACCCTGCCTAGTTCAGGGTATCCTGATACACCTTGTAGGGTTACTGCTGAAAAGGGTCCCCCGCTACTAGGTTTTCTATTTCTAGCCAACATGCTAAGTTGGTTAAGTGTTGGTAAACCTAACCCCCAATCAGTCTGTATAGTTTAGCATGTTCAATTTGATTAAGTATTAATTCAATTTACTTAATCCTATCAATCCTGACTAAGTCTTAATTGTCTTATTAAAGCCTCGACCTCTCACATTAGACAGGTATTGTTGTGACTGCCTGTTGCCGGTTGGTTCCGGGCAGTCTTACGTCACAACTCAGTCTAACCTCGGGTCTTTATTAGGCTCAATGTTTAACCACCCACATTGGATAGGTATTGTTGTGACTACTGGACAGCCGGGCGGTTCCGGGCAGGTTTACATCACAACTCAATCCAATCTCGGGTTAAACACATCGTATTTTCTAAGTTTACATATTTTGTCTCTTTTCTTTTTATATGTAAATATTTGCAGCCCATTATTCAAATTCATCTTTATTGGGTAAAATTAATTAATACCCCTTAAATGTTCTCAAGGTCATTGGCATGCGTCTGACATGCCAACACATATGTTTTATATTTTTAACCCAACGTCATTACCCCCGTTTTATACGTTCGCTATATTATAACATATGTTGGGTTTAACATTTAAGCCCAACTTAGCCACATGAAAAAGGGGAGGCTTAGAACATGGGGTATATATATTCTAAGTAACATCAAAAGGGGTGTGTGAACGCATGAACTTGCAACATAGCGAACTAATTAACATAAATTAGGCACTTGTGAACTTGCATTGTGAAAGCATAAACTAATGACATAAAACATATCTAAACATGAATCATGGTTTTAATCTAGTCATGTAAACTTGCATTTAAATTGTGAACATAACTTAAATTATGAGTCACATATATTATCACATGATTTTGATAACAACATAGGCCTAAAACATATTTTCAATTAGGCATAACACCAAACATAATCTAGTCATGTTTATAGAGTCAACACAAGTTCACAAAGATGCTTAATCTTGTCACTAATACATAAGGATGTCTTTTTTTCTCACTAGAATCATAATTCCTATTTCAACATAAATTCATATAAATCACAATACCCAAATGGATCCAACTACACTAAACATGATCATAAAAATATACATAGAAGGGTCTAAAATCATGTTGGCATAATAGTGAATCACATACTTGCATGAATCTCAACTTTGTTGAAATAAACTACCACAAACATATAGTCTTTAACTTTCATCCTGAATCATATACTTGCAAATATCCAATAGGTCTAACATCATTATGCCACAACAATCCCAAGTCTATTCATAATTAGAATCATAGCAACATACAATTATGAATTATCGTTACCACAATTTAAGTACAATTCCATTTCTCATTTTACACAAATCAAAACACAATTATTCATTCACATCGGAATAGCACTCTACTTACAACGTATGACGACTCTTCAATTCAGGTTTCTGAATTCTGAATTTGGAGATGCTATCCTTTGTTGTAGGCGTTGTTTTGATTTAGTTGTCGTTGCTTTAAGCTTTCGAATTGCCTCCTAATCATCTCTCAATTTTGATGGCTACTCCTAGTCATTCCTCAGCAGCATGACGGTCTCATTCTCATTTTTATTTGTATGAATTAGGTGGAGTCTTAGGTCCTTTTTATAGAATTTGTGAATTGATTAGAACCGTCGATGGAGCTTGGATTAATATTAGCCGTTCGTTTGAAAGAGAGACCAATCAGGAGCTGACACCTAGCCCTAGTGACAAGGCAAGGCTCAGAAATTCGGCGAAGCACAGACCAGGCCAGCCAGGAGGGGCTGGGTTCGACCTGGCTCAGGGGCCAGGTCGACTACCCATTCGACCCCCAGGTCGACTACCCAGTCGACCTGGGTGGCCCAGGTCGACTACCCAGTCGACCTGGGTGCCTTGGGCGGGAAAATTCCCGCCTAGCCCAATCTGGGTCCGATTTTTGAAATTTGAATTGATTTCTGAGCTGTTTCTGTCTGTTTGAATTTTAAACTGAATTCTGAAACTTCCGGAGGCCATATCTCCTTCACACGGAGTTCGTTTTACGCAAACTCGGACTCTATCCCAAGCAAAATTCCGAGACGAATGTAATGGCGTATCCCGTTTCCCTTAATTCTTTGATTTGAAATTAATTATACTTTAATTTGTGAATTTCACTGTTATAGAATACATGGGGTGTTACAGTACATGGGCTTTGTTGTTTTGTATTGGAAGTCAGTATACTTGTTCTTTCGTTGATTTAAGACTAAATGGTTTTGTGTATACGTGTAGAGCTAAACAATTCAAGGCCCAATTTGGTATGGAGAATGTTTACAATTAGTTAAACCTATTATTTATCTTGGCATGAAATTTTCCTTTCTGTAAATGTCATGTCTCCATACTCAGGAGAAGCTCCAAGACATTATGCAAGGCCGCATTGTGTAGGAAAATAAACAGACTTTGGAGATTTTAAGGAATAAAAATTTAGGCACGCAGTTCATGTGTTTTTTATGAAAATTACATTGGTACCCCCTTAAAGCACATCGTATACTGAAACATCATCTTGCTATTTTATCTTGGTTAAAAGTTTTTTATTTAAGGAAAGATCCTAGTTGGAGTTTGTGTCCAATCAAGAGGAATGTACATAAAACCTTAAAACACATACGCTAGGTAAATAACAGTACTTACTGGTAATATGGTCCAAATATGTGACCTCTAGTCACTCTTTTGTGCTACATATTGATTAGGCAATATGGAGAATTACACACCTTTATTACAAAAAGGAAAAAAAACTATTTTATTTTCTGGTTAGCAAAATTTGTGTGTTACTCATTTCATGTAAAATGTGTTAGTGAATTTCCTGAAAAATAGGAATTGCATCCTTTCCATGTTGCGATGCATTCAATTCTCAGTTTTACATATTAACATTGCATATATTGAACACCCTGCTTCTAGTAATATATGTTCCAATCTTATTTAATCAATGGCATATGCATTGGTTCAATGTTTGAAAGTTCCAAAGAATGAATTACATGAAATTTTATGGGATGAGAGTTAAATATCAATTGTTGCGCTTTGTGCTTTATGTTTTGATTATATATGGATGTAAATATGTCATACAACCTTGATAATCTGCATTAATTCTTAACCTTGTACTAATGTACACTGTCATGTTAATTTCCGTGTATATATATATAGATATATATATATATATATTGTAGGCATTGTTTCATTATACTGTCAACACATACTGCAACTGTAGATGATGATGGATACCAGTTATTTCAGATCTGTAAACCGTTTTTGAGACAGAAATCCTTTGATTTAGAAAACTGTAAATCCATTTTGGTTAGTAACTGTGCTCACAACTATTATAAAATCATTCTATAAATGGACCCATATAGTATGGATACCTGTAGTTCATGCATTTATGCTATTTAAATTCATTTTATCTTCAAGTTTTGGCAAGTTTGCACTTCAGAAATCTGCATTTCCATTTTTATTTGAAAATACTCAAGTGTTACATGCTATTGTATTAGACCTCACATGACTGCACCATGTCTGGAAGTTTTGATTTCCTTTGCAGATTGTCATTGCTGAACTATATTGCCATTTCTGAACTATTGCATGATGAACCGTCTTAGATGAAAAAAACCATTCCTTGTTGCATTCGGTAGTACAGAAAACTAATACATGTTGAAACCTCTTAAATGAAATAAACCAAATTTTTATATATTCATAATATATATAAAGTTTGGTACTTTGGACCTATATTTTCTGTTCTTCTCTGTTCATGCATGAATTTTCCATTAAACATTATTTTGCACTTGTGCCATTTAATCCAATACACATAGATAGGGAATGTGTGCATATGAAATACATGTGTTAACGTTGTATAAATAGTTGTCTCATTTTTCTTTAGTTCTACAGCAAAAATAAATGAACATTGTGTTAAAATGGAAGCTTGTAGACCACTTGAATCTTTTGTTGCTGGCGTACTGTGACCACCCTATATATTGCTGCACGGACCTCTCTTTGGCCTTGCTCATCTGTGCCGAACTAGAATGTATATGTCATCTCACTAGTTGCCTTGATATTTTCCATACATCTTACCGTAATTGTTCTCCCCGCTGGCTCTGTGCAATGATGCAAATTTGTATACCTTGCCTGACTTGTTGCTGCTATATGCATTTTACTCTACCCATGTGATCTCGGCTTGCTCTTGTCACCTTTGATTTCTGGGAAGCTGAGGCGATACATGTGTGTGTATACACACACATGTGTATATGTAAGCTCCCACAATCATGTGAGCTATAATCACCGATTTGGTTTGGGATGCTAGTGCGATATACACATGTATATAAAGAAATACGTGTACACTCGCAAGCTCTCGAGATTGATTGTCCCTAAAGATTGAACTGATACGAACAAATACCACAACTGTTTATTTTATGGGATATCGATGTTAGGATTAACTGTTATATTTTAGTTTATATTGAAGTTTGTTTACTTGAACTATGATTTAATCCTGACTCGAGTGTTTTGTGTTTTGCATGGTGTAACACCCCGTATTTCTGTTAATACTAATATTCACAAATTAAAAGAATTAATATTGAGAATTTGCGCGAAATAGCCTTAAAAAGGCATATAACAAATTTGAGATATGTGAATTACCTTAAAAGGCGAAAAATGGAATTAAGACATTAATTGGAAAATTAATGTGTAGAAATGGTCATAAGTTAATTATGGATTAATTAGAATTCATGAATAGGTGCGTGTGTATATATATATATTTATATATATATGGGCAGTTAATGTAAACATGAATAGAAGTTTATTAATTTGCTGAGTGTTTGCTGAGTCACTTCTGACTCATTGCTGAGTCAATAAGATAAACCCCATCTGGTCTGAATGGCTGCGGTTATTTCTAGGTTAAATCTAATGGCCTAAATGAATCCTAACATCTATAAATAAGTGGGTAGACTCTAACCCTAAATCACTTGAAAAATTGGAGAGCTACCGACATGCCATTGCCATGGAGTTCGGCATAGCCGTCACAAACTAAAGAAGAAGAAGGCCTAATCTACAAACTAAATCTACTCGAATCAAATCAAAAGCTCTCTCTCTTTCTATTTCTCTTCTTTAAAATTGTGAGTATGATGATTCTCACAATATTATTATAAAATAATTTGATTAAGTTATGAATGGATCACAAGAAAGTGATATGAATTGTTATGTATTTGTAAATTATGTTGTGGATCTCTTGTTATGCTATTATGTTATCATATATATGTTGTTATGTTGTAGTGATTATGTTGTAAATAATCCTATGCTATGTCATATGTGATTAATCATGCTATGCTATGTTGTAAATCATATCATGCTATGTTGCAAATTATGATATGCTATGTTGTAAATCTTATATATGTTGTAGATCTCATATTATCACATATGTTGAAATACTTATGTTATATGATAATGATGTCATGTTAAGTTGTGTTGAATCATACAAGTTGTAAAATCATGATGTTAGTATTTATGCGAATTGGATCATGTTTAAAGTTTATGTTTTTTTATAATAGATCTTGATTATGGGAATTTGCCTATTGGGTTAGGTGTACCCATATACATGAATCTACAAATTAATTGGATCTTGAATATGGGAATTTGCCTATTAAGTTAGGTGTACCCATATACATGAATCTATGATTAAATGAATTTTGATTTTTGGGAATTTGCCTATTGAGTTAGGTGTACCATATAAAACCATATTGTTAATGATGTTGATTCACACATGTCCTATACAAGTTTATGAAATTTGATCAAAATCATATTATGTGAATTATGAATAAGTTGACACCCTTAGATCCATGACATGTATAACCTTATGCAAGTTGTAATGTATGCAAGTTTTAACCCTTGTTATGATTTATTTAGTCACATATACATGTTGTTGTTGTGAATATTTTCTTTTATGCTATGAGTTAGACTAATCGGGTCTAACATACATTTTGCGAATAAACGTTCAAACGTGGGGTAGGGGTAATATTAGGAAATTAATAAATTGGGGTGCAATTGATATGATTTTGCATGCCTTAAATGGATGTCCATAATTGAGTCAATTATGGACATTGTTAAATTTGGAATTAATTAATAATTCAAGTAGTGAATTATTAAAATTGGGGAAAGTGGATTATTAATAATAATCAATGCTTAGGACACGAGGTTGGACCCGTTTGTGACGTAAACCTGCCCGGACCCGCCCGGCAAATCCAGTAGTCAAAAATGTCGGCCCAATGTGAGAGGTCCTAGGCCCAAACTAAAGCATAACAGTTGTAAAGACACGAGGTTAGACTCTTTTGTGGTGTAAGACTGCCCGGACCCGCCCGGCAAATCCAGCTGCCATAAATGCCAGTCTAATGTGAGAGGTCTTTATGAGGTTATGGCCTTAATGAATTAAGAAATACTTAGCCAGATAATCATGTAAGGTGGGACATGGGGTTAAGTAGGTGCCTTAGGTGGCATGAGGAATCTAGTGGTTGCCTTTAGAGGCATTTGAAATACGATTAGACTTAACCAAATACACATGTAAATGAACATGACTAAGTGGGTTAAGTGGATGGACTAATGGGACAAGCTTAGGTGGAATGCTTGTGGGAAATAATGGGGGCCCATTTCAACCAGTATCCCAAAACGTATCGTTGTGGGCTCGACCCAAGTCGAGGATGGGACACGCACACTGGGCTTGGCTATAAGAGGCCAAAACAGGGAGCGGTGGCAACGCAAGTCCAACGGGTTTCATACGCGTGTGTGGACCCGGGCTGGTAGGTAAGACGTTGTTGCATCGTGTAGGTATAAGCCGTGCATCTCCGTTATATCAGGTTTCCACTTTAGGGGAATGATACACCCCACTGTGGGGCCAGCACGGGTATCTACGAGTAGAGAGCCGATCGAAAAATGGAAAGTGGGGTACACCTAGTGGAGATAGGGGCAGGCGGCACCTATGTAGTCAGCTAGGAGTACGTAAATCCATTAAGAAAGTTTCTAAGTGAAGCTAAGTGGAATCAATCTTTAGGGTGACTGGTGTGGTGCAGTATAGTGTTTATCCTTTAGTATTTAGGAGCACCTATAACGTTTCCTTTAGCGATTGTCTATGTCCTTAATCTGCTCTTTCATAGACATTTCCTTGTTTTCCAGCTTATGCCTTAGTCCAGTTATTTTGATAATAGTATTATAGAATTATCATACTCGCCAGACTTTATGTCTGACCCCCACCCCCCTCTTTTTCATCCTTTTCTCCCTTCAGGTCCTCAGGTTGGGCCAAGTTCCAGTGGAGTCTGATTGGATTGCTTATCTCTTGGAAAGCTTGGACTGCTGAAGTAAAGTCCAGCTTGTTATCTTTCTTTTTAATGGCTATTTATGTAATGGGATTATGTACTTGTTTTATCAAGATAGATATTGTACTTGACTTTGATTATGGTGTTATGATGTAATCAAACATGTTTTGACTTCTGCTGCAATTGAAATCAAGTTTTTAAATTTCCAAGTACTATTTTATATCTGGCTTGTTGAAATTTTACTGTTCTATATTCACCTAAAACCCCCATAGAAGTTAATGCATTCCCTTTGTGAGTGAAATTAATGGACGTGGGGTGTTACACGTGGTATCAGAGCACAAGGTTACCAGAACAGATAAAAGTTTTAGAAAAATATTTTTCTAAAGTATTTTTGGAAGAAGTGCTTTCAAAAACATTTTATTTAGAGAAAGTTTTTATGAAAAACATAATCCCAAATAGCCATATCCTTATCTTTATCTTTCGAATTCTCCATTTTGAATCTTTCCTTTTTCGTTTTAGCATGGCTGAAGATCTTAATCTCCCAGAAGGTGTGACGGTTCCAAGGTGGTTTAGGAGATATTTGGAGGCTAGGGCCACCACTGCAGGCCCAGCAGATGTTCCTCCACCCCTAGTTGCACCCATTCCTCCTCCTCCTCCTCGTGTTGACACTTTTGCAAAGACGTGCAAGGAATTTAAGGCTATGGGAGGAAAAACTTTTCAAGGGACTGAGACGTTTGTGGAGGCCAGAGACTGGCTTAAGGAGACTGAGGAATTGTTGGATATCTTTGAAGTGGAAGATGGGGGGAAAGTCCGTTTAGCTGCTTGGTTAATGAAGGGAGAGGCCTCGTTTTGGTGGGAGGTCACTAACGGGGAACGTCCAGTTGATTCATGGGCGGATTTCAGACGAAGGTTTGAGGCAAAGTTTCTTTCAAGGGCAGAGGAGAATTTAAATATGGAAAAATTCCTGACATTAAAGCAAGGGAGCTTATCAGTGAAGGAGTATGTCAATAAATTTAATCAGTTAGCAAGGTTTGGCTTGGAGTTGGTGAACACGCCAGAGAAGAAAGCTTTGAGGTTCGTTAGAGGCTTGAATGAACCGTTGCAAGGGTTGGCTATGACCCACATCCCTATGGGAGCCACCTTTGAAAGGCTAGTAGAAATGGCACTTATGCATGAGGATAAGGCAGTTGAAAAGAAAGGGGATCAGAAGAAACCCCAACAACAAAATAAGAAGGGTGGTAAAAACAATAATGGCAAAGGGAAGAAGAGATGCTTCAATTGTGGGACGCCTGGCCATCTCAACAAAGATTGTAGAAAGAAAAAGAAGACTGGTTGTTTTCATTGTGGAGATGCGGGACATTTGGTGAAGGACTGCCCAAAGAAGGGGCAGAGGGCAGGGTCTACCTCGGGAGGACAGGTGCAGGCTCTTATGGCACCAGGGCAGGCAAGGGGGCAAGTTCAGGCTATTGCGGCCCCACCGCTGCAAGAAAGAGGTAGAACAATTTTTGTTGAAAGCTTAGTTTTTCTGTTTGATTATCCTGTCCGTACCTTATTCGATTCTGGCGCATCTCATTCGTTTATCTCTGCATCATTAGTTGAATTACTGCACTTGAACACCAGTTTAGTAGAGGATCCCTTGGTTGTTTCAAATCCAATTGGGGGTTCGGCTCATTTGACCATGATATGTTTGGATTTGAAAATCTCTATACTTAGCGTTGAATTTAGATGTGATGTTTATGTATTGGGCTTCACGGGCTATGGGCTAATTTTAGGAATGGATTGGTTATCTAGAAATGGGGCCATTCTTGATTGTGAAAGGAGAGTAGTTAGGCTTGTGACTCGCCTTGGTAATGCTCTCGACATCTTTTGTAGTCCCATAAATTCCGTTATGCTAAGTTATCTTGAATCGCTTGACGCGTCTGTAGAGAATCTGCGAACGGTAGAGGTGGTCCGGGAATATCCGGATGTGTTTGAGGAGGTGAAGGGCTTACCTCCAAAGCGGGAGATAGACTTTCGAATTTATCTTGTGGATAATGCTAAACCCGTATCTTTGCCAGTGCGCCACATGGCTCCTCGTGAAAGGAGGGAACTCAATAAGCAAGTGAAGGAGTTGCTTGAGAAGGGGTTCATAAGACGTAGTATATCAGAGTGGGGTGCTCCAGTAGTATTTGCTACAAAGGCGGATGGGTCCCTTAGACTTTGTGTGGACTATAGAGAACTAAACAAGCTTACTAAAAAGAACCGACACCCACTGCCGAGGATTGACGATCTCTTTGATCAGTTAGTTGGCGCCTCAGTGTTTTCGCAGTTGGACTTAGCCACTGGCTTTCATCAACTGAGAGTGGCTGAGGATAGTATAGATAAGACTGCTTTTAGGACTCCTGACGGATTCTATGAATGGCTAGTGATGCCCTTTGGTTTGACAAACGCCCCCGCATATTTTGTTGATTTGATGAGTAGGGTGTTTAGGGAGTACCTTAACAAATTCGTGGTAGTCTTTGTGGATGACATCTTAGTCTTTTCTAAGAATGAAGAAGAGCATGCCCTACATCTTAGGGAAGTGTTGGAAACCCTTCGAGCGCATAACCTTAAGGCAAAATTTTCTAAGTGTCACTTCTGGAGGAAAGAAGTACGGTTCTTAGGGCACGTGGTTTCCAAGGAAGGGATAGCAGTGGATCCCGCAAAGGTGGTGGCCATCCAAGATTGGAAGGTCCCTAAAAATGTAACCGAAGTAAGAAGTTTCTTGGGGTTGGCTAGCTATTATAGGAATTTTATCAAAGACTTCGCAAAAATATCAGCTCCATTAACACGGTTAACGAAGAAGAACCTGGTTTTTATGTGGGACGAAGATTGTGATGATGCGTTCCAACGTTTAAAGAGAGCCTTAACTTCAGCCCCAGTCTTAGTGCTGCCAGACGGGAATAAACCGTTTACCGTCTATACTGATGCTTGTGGGATGGGACTTGGCGCGGTCCTCATGCAAGAGGGAAGAGTAATAGCCTATGGTGGAAGGCAGTTGAGGGTTCATGAAAAGAATTACCCTACACATGACCTTGAGTTAGCCGCAATTGTTTTCGCGCTTAAGTCTTGGCGTCACTATCTTCTTGGTGAGAAATTCGAACTGTTCACTGACCACAAATCATTAAAATACTTATTCTCTCAGAAGGATTTGAATTTAAGGCAGCAACGGTGGATGGAATTCCTAGCCTCCTACGATTTTGAAATAGCATATACCCCGGGCAAGGGTAACGTGGTAGCGGACGCCTTAAGTAGGAAAAGGTTGTCCTTGAGTCCGTTGTTTGTTGAACGACGAAGCTTAGAATTCATCTCCATGTTTGACTTTAGACCCTCCGTTGACCTAGTACCTGGTTTGTTAGCATCCTTGGAGGTTAGACCTACACTTCTAGGACGAGTTGGTGAGGCAAAGCAAGACGACCCCCAGTTGGTTGAGATAGTAGAAAAGCTCAAAGGAGGGGAGTCGTCTAGCCATCTTCGTTGGTATACCCTAGACGATAAGGGTTGGTTACGAAGGGATAATAGACTTTGTGTACCACAAGACGAAGACTTAAGGAAGGCCATTCTTGATGATGCTCATCGCTCAAAGATGACCATTCATCCCGGCGGAGACAAGATGTACAAAGATATGAAGCGGGTTTTCTTTTGGGCCGGTATGAAAAAGGATGTGGCCGAGTACATCGCTAGATGCTTGGTGTGCCAACGAGTAAAAGCGGAACAAAAGAAACCCGGTGGGTTGCTTCACCCATTGGAAGTTCCACTATGGAAATGGGAAAGCGTCTCAATGGATTTTGTGGATGGATTACCAAGATCAAGGAAGGGTAATACGGGGATTTCGGTTATAGTAGATAGACTTACTAAGAGCGCCCATTTTATTCCCGTGAAAAGTAAGAGGACTGCTCCGTGGTTGGCTTTTGTATACATTAAAGAGATAGTTCGTTTGCACGGTATTCCTTCTAGTATAGTAAGCGACCGTGATCCCATCTTCACTAGCGAATTTTGGAAGAGTTTACAAGAGGCGGTAGGGACTCAGCTATGTTTGAGCACCGCATATCATCCTCAGACGGACGGCCAGACCGAGAGGGTGAGTCGTATTCTAGAGGATCTTTTAAGGCTTTGTATCCTAGACTTTGGGGGTACATGGGAAGAGCACCTTCCGTTGGTAGAATTCGCATATAATAATAGCTTTCAGTCTATTATTGGCATGGCACCTTTCGAAGCTCTTTATGGAAGGCCTTGCCGTTCGCTTACATGTTGGTGGGAATCTACCGATAAAATCCTACTTGGCCCCGATATGGTTAGGGAAACCTCGGAGAAGATTTATTTGATTCGAAGGAGGATGAAAGCAGCACAAGATAGGCAGAAATCGTATGCTGATAAGAGGAGGACAGATCTTGAGTTTGACATTGGGGACATGGTTTTTATCAAAGTGTCTCCGTTACGGAATGTTGTTCGCTTTGGGTCCGTTGGGAAATTAGCGCCAAGGTTTGTAGGGCCGTTTCCTATAAAAGACAGGATTGGGAAGATGGCGTATAGGGTGGAGTTTCCTGAGAAACTTAGTGGAGTACACGACGTATTCCATGTATCACATTTGAGGAAGTGTTTGCACAAGACCGCGGAGGTGGTAGAGCCGAGCTTGCTTAAAGAGGTGGAAATAGAGCGTGATGCAACAATTAGACGAGCTCCTACATGCATTCTTAGGTCGGAGATCAAAAAGTTGAGAAATCGAGAGGTCAGACTAGTTAAAGTGCAATGGGGAGATGATGAGAGCAACGCTACTTGGGAAACAGAAGGGAAGATGCGTTCGCTATACCCTTTTCTTTTTGAGGGTATGTCCTTTAATTTCTCCTTTATCGCTTAGCTTATCTTATCTTATCTTTAGTATGTCCTCTCATTAGTATCTTTGACCTTTAGTTAGGATAATCCTATGGTTGAAACATGTTATGTATGATGGATGCAAAATGGATGCAAGTGGTTGCTAGTGGTTGCTCGTGGATGCATATATACACGCACTTTAGGCACTAGATCGGCTCAGTCACTACATATTGAATATTGCATAAATGAATGTATTTAGTATAATGGATGTATAATGGTTGTACCATCATATAGATGCTGCATTCGGTTGAATGGATGTGCACGCATATAGAAGTAGTTTGTAAGCAATTAGGATCTTTTGCATACATAATGGATGCATGACACTATCATGAATTGCATCAAGGAGGTCAACTGAATCACTGGACCGCCTGATTTTGCATTAGATACGGACATAGACACACACTGTGCATTTAAACATGAAAGCATTAGAAGTCTATAAGGACAATGGATGCTAGTGTTTGTTGATTGAGTAGATGGTTGATGATAGGATATAAACTTGAAGATTTCGGGGTCGAAATCCCTTAAGGAGGGGAGAATGTAACACCCCGTATTTCTGTTAATACTAATATTCACAAATTAAAAGAATTAATATTGAGAATTTGCACGAAATAGCCTTAAAAAGGCATATAACAAATTTGAGATATGTGAATTGCCTTAAAAGGCGAAAAATGGAATTAAGACATTAATTGGAAAATTAATGTGTAGAAATGGTCATAAGTTAATTATGGATTAATTAGAATTCATGAATAGGTGCGTGTGTATATATATATATATATTTATATATATATATATATATGGGTAGTTAATGTAAACATGAATAGAAGTTTATTAATTTGCTGAGTGTTTGCTGAGTCACTTCTGACTCATTGCTGAGTCAATAAGATAAACCCCATCTGGTCTGAATGGCTGCGGTTATTTCTAGGTTAAATCTAATGGCCTAAATGAATCCTAACATCTATAAATAAGTGGGTAGACTCTAACCCTAAATCACTTGAAAAATTGGAGAGCTACCGACATGCCGTTGCCATGGAGTTCAGCATAGCCGTCACAAACTAAAGAAGAAGAAGGCCTAATCTACAAACTAAATCTACTCGAATCAAATCAAAAGCTCTCTCTCTTTCTATTTCTCTTCTTTAAAATTGTGAGTATGATGATTCTCACAATATTATTATAAAATAATTTGATTAAGTTATGAATGGATCACAAGAAAGTGATATGAATTGTTATGTATTTGTAAATTATGTTGTGGATCTCTTGTTATGCTATTATGTTATCATATATATGTTGTTATGTTGTAGTGATTATGTTGTAAATAATCCTATGCTATGTCATATGTGATTAATCATGCTATGCTATGTTGTAAATCATATCATGCTATGTTGCAAATTATGATATGCTATGTTGTAAATCTTATATATGTTGTAGATCTCATATTATCACATATGTTGAAATACTTATGTTATATGATAATGATGTCATGTTAAGTTGTGTTGAATCATACAAGTTGTAAAATCATGATGTTAGTATTTATGCGAATTGGATCATGTTTAAAGTTTATGTTTTTTTTATAATAGATCTTGATTATGGGAATTTGCCTATTGGGTTAGGTGTACCCATATACATGAATCTACAAATTAATTGGATCTTGAATATGGGAATTTGCCTATTAAGTTAGGTGTACCCATATACATGAATCTATGATTAAATGAATTTTGATTTTTGGGAATTTGCCTATTGAGTTAGGTGTACCATATAAAACCATATTGTTAATGATGTTGATTCACACATGTCCTATACAAGTTTATGAAATTTGATCAAAATCATATTATGTGAATTATGAATAAGTTGACACCCTTAGATCCATGACATGTATAACCTTAAGCAAGTTGTAATGTATGCAAGTTTTACCCCTTGTTATGATTTATTTAGTCACATATACATGTTGTTGTTGTGAATATTTTCTTTTATGCTATGAGTTAGACTAATCGGGTCTAGCATACATTTTGCGAATAAACGTTCAAACGTGGGGTAAGGGTAATATTAGGAAATTAATAAATTGGGGTGCAATTGATATGATTTTGCATGCCTTAAATGGATGTCCATAATTGAGTCAATTATGGACATTGTTAAATTTGGAATTAATTAATAATTCAAGTAGTGAATCATTAAAATTGGGGAAAGTGGATTATTAATAATAATCAATGCTTAGGACACGAGGTTGGACCCGTTTGTGACGTAAACCTGCCCGGACCCGCCCGGCAAATCCAGTAGTCAAAAATGTCGGCCCAATGTGAGAGGTCCTAGGCCCAAACTAAAGCATAACAGTTGTAAAGACACGAGGTTAGACTCTTTTGTGGTGTAAGACTGCCCGGACCCGCCCGGCAAATCCAGCTGCCATAAATGCCAGTCTAATGTGAGAGGTCTTTATGAGGTTATGGCCTTAATGAATTAAGAAATACTTAGCCAGATAATCATGTAAGGTGGGACATGGGGTTAAGTAGGTGCCTTAGGTGGCATGAGGAATCTAGTGGTTGCCTTTAGAGGCATTTGAAATACGATTAGACTTAACCAAATACACATGTAAATGAACATGACTAAGTGGGTTAAGTGGATGGACTAATGGGACAAGCTTAGGTGGAATGCTTGTGGGAAATAATGGGGGCCCATTTCAACCAGTATCCCAAAACGTATCTTTGTGGGCTCGACCCAAGTCGAGGATGGGACACGCACACTGGGCTTGACTATAAGAGGCCAAAACAGGGAGCGGTGGCAACGCAAGTCCAACGGGTTTCATACGCGTGTGTGGACCCGGGCTGGTAGGTAAGACGTTGTTGCATCGTGTAGGTATAAGCCGTGCATCTCCGTTATATCAGGTTTCCACTTTAGGGGAATGATACACCCCACTGTGGGGCCAGCACGGGTATCTACGAGTAGAGAGCCGATCGAAAAATCGAAAGTGGGGTACACCTAGTGGAGATAGGGGCAGGCAGCACCTATGTAGTCAGCTAGGAGTACGTAAAGCCATTAAGAAAGTTTCTAAGTGAAGCTAAGTGGAATCAATCTTTAGGGTGACTGGTGTGGTGCAGTATAGTGTTTATCCTTTAGTATTTAGGAGCACCTATAACGTTTCCTTTAGCGATTGTCTATGTCCTTAATCTGCTCTTTCATAGACATTTCCTTGTTTTCCAGCTTATGCCTTAGTCCAGTTATTTTGATAATAGTATTATAGAATTATCATACTCGCTAGACTTTATGTCTGACCCCCACCCCCCTCTTTTTCATCCTTTTCTCCCTTCAGGTCCTCAGGTTGGGCCAAGTTCCAGTGGAGTCTGATTGGATTGCTTATCTCTTGGAAAGCTTGGACTGCTGAAGTAAAGTCCAGCTTGTTATCTTTCTTTTTAATGGCTATTTATGTAATGGGATTATGTACTTGTTTTATCAAGATAGATATTGTACTTGACTTTGATTATGGTGTTATGATGTAATCAAACATGTTTTGACTTCTGCTGCAATTGAAATCAAGTTTTTAAATTTCCAAGTACTATTTTATATCTGGCTTGTTGAAATTTTACTGTTCTATATTCACCTAAAACCCCCATAGAAGTTAATGCATTCCCTTTGTGAGTGAAATTAATGGACGTGGGGTGTTACACGTGGTATCAGAGCACAAGGTTACCAGAACAGATAAAAATTTTAGAAAAATATTTTTCTAAAGTATTTTTGGAAGAAGTACTTTCAAAAACATGTTATTTAGAGAAAGTTTTTATGAAAAACATAATCCCAAATAGCCATATCCTTATCCTTATCTTTATCTTTCGAATTCTCCATTTTGAATCTTTCCTTTTTCGTTTTAGCATGGCTGAAGATCTTAATCTCCCAGAAGGTGTGACGGTTCCAAGGTGGTTTAGGAGATATTTGGAGGCTAGGGCCACCACTGCAGGCCCAGCAGATGTTCCTCCACCCCTAGTTGCACCCATTCCTCCTCCTCCTCCTCGTGTTGACACTTTTGCAAAGACGTGCAAGGAATTTAAGGCTATGGGAGGAAAAACTTTTCAAGGGACTGAGACGTTTGTGGAGGCCAGAGACTGGCTTAAGGAGACTGAGGAATTGTTGGATATCTTTGAAGTGGAAGATGGGGGGAAAGTCCGTTTAGCTGCTTGGTTAATGAAGGGAGAGGCCTCGTTTTGGTGGGAGGTCACTAACGGGGAACGTCCAGTTGATTCATGGGCGGATTTCAGACGAAGGTTTGAGGCAAAGTTTCTTTCAAGGGCAGAGGAGAATTTAAATATGGAAAAATTCCTGACATTAAAGCAAGGGAGCTTATCAGTGAAGGAGTATGTCAATAAATTTAATCAGTTAGCAAGGTTTGGCTTGGAGTTGGTGAACACGCCAGAGAAGAAAGCTTTGAGGTTCGTTAGAGGCTTGAATGAACCGTTGCAAGGGTTGGCTATGACCCACATCCCTATGGGAGCCACCTTTGAAAGGCTAGTAGAAATGGCACTTATGCATGAGGATAAGGCAGTTGAAAAGAAAGGGGATCAGAAGAAACCCCAACAACAAAATAAGAAGGGTGGTAAAAACAATAATGGCAAAGGGAAGAAGAGATGCTTCAATTGTGGGACGCCTGGCCATCTCAACAAAGATTGTAGAAAGAAAAAGAAGACTGGTTGTTTTCATTGTGGAGATGCGGGACATTTGGTGAAGGACTGCCCAAAGAAGGGGCAGAGGGCAGGGTCTACCTCGGGAGGACAGGTGCAGGCTCTTATGGCACCAGGGCAGGCAAGGGGGCAAGTTCAGGCTATTGCGGCCCCACCGCTGCAAGAAAGAGGTAGAACAATTTTTGTTGAAAGCTTAGTTTTTCTGTTTGATTATCCTGTCCGTACCTTATTCGATTCTGGCGCATCTCATTCGTTTATCTCTGCATCATTAGTTGAATTACTGCACTTGAACACCAGTTTAGTAGAGGATCCCTTGGTTGTTTCAAATCCAATTGGGGGTTCGGCTCATTTGACCATGATATGTTTGGATTTGAAAATCTCTATACTTAGCGTTGAATTTAGATGTGATGTTTATGTATTGGGCTTCACGGGCTATGGGCTAATTTTAGGAATGGATTGGTTATCTAGAAATGGGGCCATTCTTGATTGTGAAAGGAGAGTAGTTAGGCTTGTGACTCGCCTTGGTAATGCTCTCGACATCTTTTGTAGTCCCATAAATTCCGTTATGCTAAGTTATCTTGAATCGCTTGACGCGTCTGTAGAGAATCTGCGAACGGTAGAGGTGGTCCGGGAATATCCGGATGTGTTTGAGGAGGTGAAGGGCTTACCTCCAAAGCGGGAGATAGACTTTCGAATTTATCTTGTGGATAATGCTAAACCCGTATCTTTGCCAGTGCGCCACATGGCTCCTCGTGAAAGGAGGGAACTCAATAAGCAAGTGAAGGAGTTGCTTGAGAAGGGGTTCATAAGACGTAGTATATCAGAGTGGGGTGCTCCAGTAGTATTTGCTACAAAGGCGGATGGGTCCCTTAGACTTTGTGTGGACTATAGAGAACTAAACAAGCTTACTAAAAAGAACCGACACCCACTGCCGAGGATTGACGATCTCTTTGATCAGTTAGTTGGCGCCTCAGTGTTTTCGCAGTTGGACTTAGCCACTGGCTTTCATCAACTGAGAGTGGCTGAGGATAGTATAGATAAGACTGCTTTTAGGACTCCTGACGGATTCTATGAATGGCTAGTGATGCCCTTTGGTTTGACAAACGCCCCCGCATATTTTGTTGATTTGATGAGTAGGGTGTTTAGGGAGTACCTTAACAAATTCGTGGTAGTCTTTGTGGATGACATCTTAGTCTTTTCTAAGAATGAAGAAGAGCATGCCCTACATCTTAGGGAAGTGTTGGAAACCCTTCGAGCGCATAACCTTAAGGCAAAATTTTCTAAGTGTCACTTCTGGAGGAAAGAAGTACGGTTCTTAGGGCACGTGGTTTCCAAGGAAGGGATAGCAGTGGATCCCGCAAAGGTGGTGGCCATCCAAGATTGGAAGGTCCCTAAAAATGTAACCGAAGTAAGAAGTTTCTTGGGGTTGGCTAGCTATTATAGGAATTTTATCAAAGACTTCGCAAAAATATCAGCTCCATTAACACGGTTAACGAAGAAGAACCTGGTTTTTATGTGGGACGAAGATTGTGATGATGCGTTCCAACGTTTAAAGAGAGCCTTAACTTCAGCCCCAGTCTTAGTGCTGCCAGACGGGAATAAACCGTTTACCGTCTATACTGATGCTTGTGGGATGGGACTTGGCGCGGTCCTCATGCAAGAGGGAAGAGTAATAGCCTATGGTGGAAGGCAGTTGAGGGTTCATGAAAAGAATTACCCTACACATGACCTTGAGTTAGCCGCAATTGTTTTCGCGCTTAAGTCTTGGCGTCACTATCTTCTTGGTGAGAAATTCGAACTGTTCACTGACCACAAATCATTAAAATACTTATTCTCTCAGAAGGATTTGAATTTAAGGCAGCAACGGTGGATGGAATTCCTAGCCTCCTACGATTTTGAAATAGCATATACCCCGGGCAAGGGTAACGTGGTAGCGGACGCCTTAAGTAGGAAAAGGTTGTCCTTGAGTCCGTTGTTTGTTGAACGACGAAGCTTAGAATTCATCTCCATGTTTGACTTTAGACCCTCCGTTGACCTAGTACCTGGTTTGTTAGCATCCTTGGAGGTTAGACCTACACTTCTAGGACGAGTTGGTGAGGCAAAGCAAGACGACCCCCAGTTGGTTGAGATAGTAGAAAAGCTCAAAGGAGGGGAGTCGTCTAGCCATCTTCGTAGGTATACCCTAGACGATAAGGGTTGGTTACGAAGGGATAATAGACTTTGTGTACCACAAGACGAAGACTTAAGGAAGGCCATTCTTGATGATGCTCATCGCTCAAAGATGACCATTCATCCCGGCGGAGACAAGATGTACAAAGATATGAAGCGGGTTTTCTTTTGGGCCGGTATGAAAAAGGATGTGGCCGAGTACGTCGCTAGATGCTTGGTGTGCCAACGAGTAAAAGCGGAACAAAAGAAACCCGGTGGGTTGCTTCACCCATTGGAAGTTCCACTATGGAAATGGGAAAGCGTCTCAATGGATTTTGTGGATGGATTACCAAGATCAAGGAAGGGTAATACGGGGATTTCGGTTATAGTAGATAGACTTACTAAGAGCGCCCATTTTATTCCCGTGAAAAGTAAGAGGACTGCTCCGTGGTTGGCTTTTGTATACATTAAAGAGATAGTTCGTTTGCACGGTATTCCTTCTAGTATAGTAAGCGACCGTGATCCCATCTTCACTAGCGAATTTTGGAAGAGTTTACAAGAGGCGGTAGGGACTCAGCTATGTTTGAGCACCGCATATCATCCTCAGACGGACGGCCAGACCGAGAGGGTGAGTCGTATTCTAGAGGATCTTTTAAGGCTTTGTATCCTAGACTTTGGGGGTACATGGGAAGAGCACCTTCCGTTGGTAGAATTCGCATATAATAATAGCTTTCAGTCTATTATTGGCATGGCACCTTTCGAAGCTCTTTATGGAAGGCCTTGCCGTTCGCTTACATGTTGGTGGGAATCTACCGATAAAATCCTACTTGGCCCCGATATGGTTAGGGAAACCTCGGAGAAGATTTATTTGATTCGAAGGAGGATGAAAGCAGCACAAGATAGGCAGAAATCGTATGCTGATAAGAGGAGGACAGATCTTGAGTTTGACATTGGGGACATGGTTTTTATCAAAGTGTCTCCGTTACGGAATGTTGTTCGCTTTGGGTCCGTTGGGAAATTAGCGCCAAGGTTTGTAGGGCCGTTTCCTATAAAAGACAGGATTGGGAAGATGGCGTATAGGGTGGAGTTTCCTGAGAAACTTAGTGGAGTACACGACGTATTCCATGTATCACATTTGAGGAAGTGTTTGCACAAGACCGCGGAGGTGGTAGAGCCGAGCTTGCTTAAAGAGGTGGAAATAGAGCGTGATGCAACAATTAGACGAGCTCCTACATGCATTCTTGGGTCGGAGATAAAAAAGTTGAGAAATCGAGAGGTCAGACTAGTTAAAGTGCAATGGGGAGATGATGAGAGCAACGCTACTTGGGAAACAGAAGGGAAGATGCGTTCGCTATACCCTTTTCTTTTTGAGGGTATGTCCTTTAATTTCTCCTTTATCGCTTAGCTTATTGTGATGGCCCGGACGAAATCCGGTAGGCTTTGCAACCATCCCTTCATCCCTCCAAAGCAGCAGGTAAAACCCACCGTGGCTCACAGTGGTCCCCCAGACACCTTGTTTTACGGTGACCCTCTCGAGCCTCCCGGCCATTGCCTTACCAACCCTCAACAGGGACATGTGGGGGTAAGAGTCTCCCGTTCGCCACCAAACCGCGAAGCGAGAACCCCCCATCATGCTGCATCCTATTCCCGGCATGCTAAACAAGGACTGGTGTGAGAATTCTTAAATAACTTATACTAATAAGGCAAATCCAAAGACCACGCCGCTAACGCGGAACGGGTTGTACCAATGGATTGCCCTGCATAACTACAGTGTCAATACAGATAAGTAAAACGTAACAAAACGCAATGTCTTTTGAAAAATGGAACCACCATAAGACTCAGGTCCCATCACACAATGCAACGCACACCAAGAGGATAGAGTTTTACCTTATGGTGGTTAAACATGCTAAATACGCCAAATACGAAACTAATACTATTATTAGGGTGTATATGTTTTAAAACAATTCAAAGCAATGTATTAATCCTAGGAAGCATAGGTACCATATATTATGCCTCCAATACTAGTAATACAATCAAATCCGTCGGGGTCGTATTGGAAATTTGGGTTTCCATCATGAGTCTAGGCTAGGGAGGACTCCTTACCGATTCGAGACGCTCTAGTTAACGTCTCAGGATTACCCGCAGTTAACCCTTGGATCCTGCAGGGCCGGTCCTCACATACAGCTTAGAGGATTGGCAATTCCTAAGCACACGTTCCCCGGTCCTATAGGACCTATCCGAGGCGCCTCATTTCATCATCCTCCAAAAGTAAAATGACTACTAACTAGAAAGAAACGTGCTACTTTCCCTGCGTTCCCTTCCCCCTTTTTAGACTCTACCGGTTTGTGAGGCTCGTGAAGTCATGTTCTTCATACCACAAGGTTCTGCTTTTCAACAAGAAACCCTGATCATTGCATCTTAGTATGCCACACCGTCACTCCATACTGTACTATTGATCGTCCGTCACTATATAAACGGGTGTTAAGTAGAGAATAAATTCTCTACCACCAATCGTTTATATATTAACTGAATATCAACAACATAATATTTTGTGGGGTACGATGTCAGACACACTATCCATTTATACCCATGCTCTAGGTCTGAACTAGGGTCAAACCCGTGAAATCAACACGTACGTTTGGGCAATTACCCCGACCCTTGAATTGGGATCAAACCAATTCAGAGTCTTGATCGTTGTCCATTCGAGGGAAGATTTACGGTCTTCATACGCCGTCTTCATACTTGAATTCTTGAAATCGTACGATCATTTGGAATGGGATTAACCCGGTCTTTCCAAATAATCTCGCATTCATATATTTTGAGAAAAACATATTTCATATCGTTATTTTATTTTATAACGATTAATTCTTGCCTTAATTATTTAATATAATTAATTCCTTATTTAACGACGCTTCAGGTCAAGGGCGATCTTGGCGTTGTTTCCAATCAATTTTGTTTTTCACTTTCCTCAAAATCTAACCGTTGGATTTTAGCGTAGCTTATATCGTTGGAAAGATTTTTCCAAGACGGTCCTAACGGTTTCAATTTTGGGAAAATCCGACGGTCGGATCTTCCGGTATATTCGTTTAAAAGTTCGATTTCAAAACACGAACTACTGCTCTCGATTCGTTTAATTATAATTATATATATAATATACATATATAAATAGTTCGTTTAACTCATCGCTCTTATATATAACTTCCTTCTTCTCTTATCTCTTTCACTTTTCTACTTACATGACAATTTGGTTTAGTATTAGACGATGAACTTTTCTTTCAATTTATTATTATTATTTATTTATATATTTTATAATTTACATTTGAAAAATGTAAATTATAACATACCATTCCTTTAATTCTTTGTATATTTCTTTTCCCATTACATTTTGAACAATGGACATTTTTCTATGGTGTAACCTTTATACATTATAAATAATGTAAATCTTCTCCTACGTTTCATTTCTTTTTATTTGACATTAAAAATAATGTTAATTCTTGCATATAGTTTCATTTCTTTTATTTAACATAAAATAAATGTTAATTCTTCCTACGGGGTGAATTCTCTTTTTATTTACATTATAAATAATGCTTATTATCTTACCATGCAAATTCTCTTTTTATAGACATTATAAATAATGTATATTGTCTTACCATGCAACTTCTCTTTTTATAAACATTATAAATAATGTATATTTATATGACATGCATTTTCTATATTGTTGACATGACAAAAATATTCTTTTTCCTACAATGCCTTTGTAATTATTAACATGACAAAAATATTCTTTTCCATACAATGCATTTTCTATTCTTTCTAACATGCCAAAATACCATTTTATGCAATGCAAATTTCTATTTTTCTAACATGACAAAATACCCTTTTATGCAATGCAAATTTCTATTTTTCTCACATGACAAAATACCATTTTATGCAATGCAAATTTCTATTTTTCTAACATGACAAAATACCATTTTATGCAATGCAAATTTCTATTTTTCTAACATGACAAAATACCATTTTATGCAATGCAAATTTCTATTTTTCTAACATGACAAAATACCATTTTATGCAATGCAAATTTCTATTTTTCTAACATGACAAAATACCATTTTATGCAATGCAAATTTCTATTTTTCTAACATGACAAAATACCATTTTATGCAATGCAAATTTCTATTTTTCTAACATGAAAAAATACCATTTTATGCAATGCAAATTTCTATTTTTCTAACATGACAAAATACCATTTTATGCAATGCAAATTTCTATTTTTCTAACATGAAAAAATACCATTTTATGCAATGCAAATTTCTATTTTTCTAACATGACAAAATACCATTTTATGCAATGCAAATTTCTATTTTTCTAACATGACAAAATACCATTTTATGCAATGCAAATTTCTATTTTTCTAACATGACAAAATGTTATTTTTCATTCAATCCATTCATCTAATTTTAACATATCAAAAATTCTATTTTACATAGAATGCATTTTTATATTTATTAACATTGCAAAAATGCTATTTTTCATACCATGCATTTTTATATTTTCTTATATTAGCATTTGACACAAATGTCATTTTCATACGGTGACCATTTTCTTTTATTAACATTAATAAAAATGCTAAATCTAACATGCGGTGACATTTTCTTTTATTAACATTAATAAAAATGCTAAATTTAACATGCGATGAATAATTTCTATATTAATATACAAAAATTTGTCAATTAACATACGATGGCAATTGCTATTTTAATATTGACAAAAATTGTCAATTAACATACAGTGAGTAATTTTCTATTTTAAACAGTGACAAAAATGCCAATGAACATACAATGAATAATTCTATTCTAATATTGACAAAAATTTGTCAATGAACATATGGTGAGTGATTTTCTATTCTAAACATTGACAAAAATTGACAATTCAATCATACGGTGAAAATTTACTATATAGCATTAACAAAGATGCTAAATTATCATACGGTGAATAATGTCTTGTTTAACATTAAATGAAAATAAATGTCCATTTAACATACGATGACATTTCTATTTTAATATTGAACAAAATCTATCCATTTTCTATCTTAATATTTGACCAAAAATGCTAATTTCACATGGTGACAGTTGTCTAATTTTTAACATTAACATAAATGTCATTTTCCTACGATGAGCATTTCAAAAATTGTTCATCAACATTCAGTGAATAATTTCTTATTTTAACATTGAACAAAAATTGTTCATCCACATACAGTGTAAAATTCCATTTTTATAATGAACAAAAATAATGTCCATCAACATACTATGTATAATTTTCTATTTTATCATACAAACATTTGTCCATCAACATACAGTGAATAAATTTCTATTAAATATTGAACAAATTTGTTCATTAACATACGGTGAAATATTCCCATTTAAATATTGAACAAATTTTGTTCATTAACAGAGTCAATTCTATTTACCTATGAACATGAAATCAAGGGATCTAATATTAGCCATTCAATCATATAACAAAGCATCACCAAATCATAACCAACAACAGATCAGAATCATATTATAATCGCATCATATACTGAATAGTTTATTTTAATGTAAAATTTTTAAATAAAGGATTCTCACATTGAATTTTTTGGCCAAAATTTTACTGTCTCCTTTTCAGCTGCGGTCTGCGCCATCGCGAAGCTCTTAATTTTGTGATTCCAACACAATTTACGGTTCGTCAAACGGACCTAAAAATTTCACTGTCTCAGAATTGGACAAAATTAGTGTCCACGCGTCCATCTCGTCGCCACGATCCCAACGCACCCTCAGCCCGTTGACCGAAAAACACTGTTCACCGCCGAACTTTGACCGCACTTTGCCGCTGCCTCGGGCCACCTGACGCCACGGGACCACCGCCAATGTCTTCGTCTTGGCGAGACGCACCACCACCAGAAAAAGCCGCCCCTAAAGCTTCTCCGATCATCGGGAAATCGCCTAGAAAGGATTTCGCCTCGCGGGTCCCACAGGCCGCCTCACACCTCCAAACTGCCTGAAATTTGGCGAGCACCTCCACCTCACGTAGACGAAGAACTTCCGTGTTCGTGACTTCGTCTAATTCTTCCTCGATTCACGGGAATTTCTTGATTTACGTTTTGAGCTTCTGAATTTCGAAAACAGCGAGCTTTAAGACAAGATTCCGGCGAATCCGAGCGCTGTTTGACAAAACCGACTACACCATTAGCTTCGTATCGTCGAGACCTTCGAGAGGACATATAATTTGCTATGGTTTGAAGAGATTTTATTTTCGACAAATTTTAGAGGAAGAGAGAGCTGCCATGGAAATTGAGAAAAATGATGGAAAATAGAAGTGGCTCCTGAGCATTTCGAATTTCAGCCCTAAATCTCAGAAAAAAGATAATATATACCATGGGTTTAATTTTGGTTTGGGCCCAAATATCATTACGTGCCCAATTACTCAATTTTCAACTGTTTTCCTCAATTCAGAAATTCTTATAAATACATGCGAATTTCAAAATTAATGAATTTTTAAACATAATTATTTCAGGTCATTACGAACCCAACGAACCTGATTTCGTAATTTTCCGATTCCGTATGAATTTATTATAAATTTCCGAAGTCTGAAAATAGGCTGTATTTCCACTGTAAAAATTATACAGGCCACAAAATAATTCCAAAAATTATAAATTTTAGAATTTAACATTAATTTATTATTCCGAATCCATAGAATCTGGTTTCGTCGAATTCGGAGTTCGTTTGCAAAAATTCTATTTTTCAGGTGTATATTTTAATATTTAAAAATACCAAAAATAGTGGAATTTTTCCGAAACTCAAAAATATAAGTTCTTATAGTCATTTTTATATGTAAACAACATTCTAAAACCAATGGAGATGGTTTCGGGTCCTAATTCCTTATTCTGCAAAATGTAGCATTTTGGCCCTTATAAATTTCATAGCGACCTTTCTAAATATTGAATTAGCCATAACTTTTGATTTCCGCTATGAAATTTCGATTTTCCGGATTCGTTGGAAAGATATTTTTAAATGGATTCTAATATTTTTGGTTTCACTAAAATCCGTTAAATTTTGCATCCTGTATGGTCAGTCAAAGTTCAAGTTTGACTTTTCAAACTACCACGCTATTTCTAGCTCTTTTTATAATTAAAATTAAATTTGTTCGTTTTAACTTCGATTAAAATAAATCAATCATTTAAAATAAATTTAAATTCATTAAAATTAAAATTTATTTTGGCCCTAAAATCCTGGGTCGTTACAATCTCCCCCACTTAAGAACTTTTCGTCCCCGAAAAGGAAAAAGAAAATAAAAAAGGAGAAGAGGAAGAATAAACACAGAGAATGTTGAAACGTTTTAAACAGAAATAGTACCGCCTATAACATCAGGCCTTCCACCGAAGAAGTTGGTCCTTTCGCTCCTTCGTACACATGTGCCAATTGAGCATCGCCACTTCTCTTAGTCTTCTTCGAACGTATGGTCAAGGAAAGAGTCAAAACAACAGAAAAGGTGATTCTAAAAGATCGAAGGATGAATGAAAAGATGACGATAAAGTGACTGGCTATTATGTATCTCATGAACTGTTCGCCATAGAATATAGTGATTCTATGTAAACGAATTATTATAGATATGTTGTACTCCGCTTTGTAAACCAAAGCTCTGATACCAACTGTGATGGCCCGGACGAAATCCGGTAGGCTTTGCAACCATCCCTTCATCCCTCCAAAGCAGCAGGTAAAACCCACCGTGGCTCACAGTGGTCCCCCAGACACCTTGTTTTACGGTGACCCTCTCGAGCCTCCCGGCCATTGCCTTACCAACCCTCAACAGGGACATGTGGGGGGTAAGAGTCTCCCGTTCGCCACCAAACCGCGAAGCGAGAACCCCCCATCATGCTGCATCCTATTCCCGGCATGCTAAACAAGGACTGGTGTGAGAATTCTTAAATAACTTATACTAATAAGGCAAATCCAAAGACCACGCCGCTAACGCGGAACGGGTTGTACCAATGGATTGCCCTGCATAACTACAGTGTCAATACAGATAAGTAAAACGTAACAAAACGCAATGTCTTTTGAAAAATGGAACCACCGTAAGACTCAGGTCCCATCACACAATGCAACGCACACCAAGAGGATAGAGTTTTACCTTATGGTGGTTAAACATGCTAAATACGCCAAATACGAAACTAATACTATTATTAGGGTGTATATGTTTTAAAACAATTCAAAGCAATGTATTAATCCTAGGAAGCATAGGTACCATATATTATGCCTCCAATACTAGTAATACAATCAAATCCGTCGGGGTCGTATTGGAAATTTGGGTTTCCATCATGAGTCCAGGCTAGGGAGGACTCCTTACCGATTCGAGACTCTCTAGTTAACGTCTCAGGATTACCCGCAGTTAACCCTTGGATCCTGCAGGGCCGGTCCTCACATACAGCTTAGAGGATTGGCAATTCCTAAGCACACGTTCCCCGGTCCTATAGGACCTATCCGAGGCGCCTCATTTCATCATCCTCCAAAAGTAAAATGACTACTAACTAGAAAGAAACGTGCTACTTTCCCTGCGTTCCCTTCCCCCTTTTTAGACTCTACCGGTTTGTGAGGCTCGTGAAGTCATGTTCTTCATACCACAAGGTTCTGCTTTTCAACAAGAAACCCTGATCATTGCATCTTAGTATGCCACACCGTCACTCCATACCGTACTATTGATCGTCCGTCACTATATAAACGGGTGTTAAGTAGAGAATAAATTCTCTACCACCAATCGTTTATATATTAACTGAATATCAACAACATAATATTTTGTGGGGTACGATGTCAGACACACTATCCATTTATACCCATGCTCTAGGTCTGAACTAGGGTCAAACCCGTGAAATCAACACGTACGTTTGGGCAATTACCCCGACCCTTGAATTGGGATCAAACCAATTCAGAGTCTTGATCGTTGTCCATTCGAGGGAAGATTTACGGTCTTCATACGCCGTCTTCATACTTGAATTCTTGAAATCGTACGATCATTTGGAATGGGATTAACCCGGTCTTTCCAAATAATCTCGCATTCATATATTTTGAGAAAAACATATTTCATATCGTTATTTTATTTTATAACGATTAATTCTTGCCTTAATTATTTAATATAATTAATTCCTTATTTAACGACGCTTCAGGTCAAGGGCGATCTTGGCGTTGTTTCCAATCAATTTTGTTTTTCACTTTCCTCAAAATCTAACCGTTGGATTTTAGCGTAGCTTATATCGTTGGAAAGATTTTTCCAAGACGGTCCTAACGGTTTCAATTTTGGGAAAATCCGACGGTCGGATCTTCCGGTATATTCGTTTAAAAGTTCGATTTCAAAACACGAACTACTGCTCTCGATTCGTTTAATTATAATTATATATATAATATACATATATAAATAGTTCGTTTAACTCATCGCTCTTATATATAACTTCCTTCTTCTCTTATCTCTTTCACTTTTCTACTTACATGACAATTTGGTTTAGTATTAGACGATGAACTTTTCTTTCAATTTATTATTATTATTTATTTATATATTTTATAATTTACATTTGAAAAATGTAAATTATAACGTACCATTCCTTTAATTCTTTGTATATTTCTTTTCCCATTACATTTTGAACAATGGACATTTTTCTATGGTGTAACCTTTATACATTATAAATAATGTAAATCTTCTCCTACGTTTCATTTCTTTTTATTTGACATTAAAAATAATGTTAATTCTTGCATATAGTTTCATTTCTTTTATTTAACATAAAATAAATGTTAATTCTTCCTACGGGGTGAATTCTCTTTTTATTTACATTATAAATAATGCTTATTATCTTACCATGCAAATTCTCTTTTTATAGACATTATAAATAATGTATATTATCTTACCATGCAACTTCTCTTTTTATAAACATTATAAATAATGTATATTTACATGACATGCATTTTCTATATTGTTGACATGACAAAAATATTCTTTTTCCTACAATGCCTTTGTAATTATTAACATGACAAAAATATTCTTTTCCATACAATGCATTTTCTATTCTTTCTAACATGCCAAAATACCATTTTATGCAATGTAAATTTCTATTTTTCTAACATGACAAAATACCCTTTTATGCAATGCAAATTTCTATTTTTCTCACATGACAAAATACCATTTTATGCAATGCAAATTTCTATTTTTCTAACATGACAAAATACCATTTTATGCAATGCAAATTTCTATTTTTCTAACATGACAAAATACCATTTTATGCAATGCAAATTTCTATTTTTCTAACATGACAAAATACCATTTTATGCAATGCAAATTTCTATTTTTCTAACATGACAAAATACCATTTTATGCAATGCCATTTTATGCAATGCAAATTTCTATTTTTCTAACATGACAAAATACCATTTTATGCAATGCAAATTTCTATTTTTCTAACATGACAAAATACCATTTTATGCAATGCAAATTTCTATTTTTCTAACATGACAAAATACCATTTTATGCAATGCAAATTTCTATTTTTCTAACATGAAAAAATACCATTTTATGCAATGCAAATTTCTATTTTTCTAACATGACAAAATACCATTTTATGCAATGCAAATTTCTATTTTTTCTATTTTTCTAACATGACAAAATACCATTTTATGCAATGCAAATTTCTATTTTTCTAACATGACAAAATGTTATTTTTCATTCAATCCATTCATCTAATTTTAACATATCAAAAATTCTATTTTACATAGAATGCATTTTTATATTTATTAACATTGCAAAAATGCTATTTTTCATACCATGCATTTTTATATTTTCTTATATTAGCATTTGACACAAATGTCATTTTCATACGGTGACCATTTTCTTTTATTAACGTTAATAAAAATGCTAAATCTAACATGCGGTGACATTTTCTTTTATTAACATTAATAAAAATGCTAAATTTAACATGCGATGAATAATTTCTATATTAATATACAAAAATTTGTCAATTAACATACGATGGCAATTGCTATTTTAATATTGACAAAAATTGTCAATTAACATACAGTGAGTAATTTTCTATTTTAAACAGTGACAAAAATGCCAATGAACATACAATGAATAATTCTATTCTAATATTGACAAAAATTTGTCAATGAACATATGGTGAGTGATTTTCTATTCTAAACATTGACAAAAATTGACAATTCAATCATACGGTGAAAATTTACTATATAGCATTAACAAAGATGCTAAATTATCATACGGTGAATAATGTCTTGTTTAACATTAAATGAAAATAAATGTCCATTTAACATACGATGACATTTCTATTTTAATATTGAACAAAATCTATCCATTTTCTATCTTAATATTTGACCAAAAATGCTAATTTCACATGGTGACAGTTGTCTAATTTTTAACATTAACATAAATGTCATTTTCCTACGATGAGCATTTCAAAAATTGTTCATCAACATTCAGTGAATAATTTCTTATTTTAACATTGAACAAAAATTGTTCATCCACATACAGTGTAAAATTCCATTTTTATAATGAACAAAAATAATGTCCATCAACATACTATGTATAATTTTCTATTTTATCATACAAACATTTGTCCATCAACATACAGTGAATAAATTTCTATTAAATATTGAACAAATTTGTTCATTAACATACGGTGAAATATTCCCATTTAAATATTGAACAAATTTTGTTCATTAACAGAGTCAATTCTATTTACCTATGAACATGAAATCAAGGGATCTAATATTAGCCATTCAATCATATAACAAAGCATCACCAAATCATAACCAACAACAGATCAGAATCATATTATAATCGCATCATATACTGAATAGTTTATTTTAATGTAAAATTTTTAAATAAAGGATTCTCACATTGAATTTTTTGGCCAAAATTTTACTGTCTCCTTTTCAGCTGCGGTCTGCGCCATCGCGAAGCTCTTAATTTTGTGATTCCAACGCAATTTACGGTTCGTCAAACGGACCTAAAAATTTCACTGTCTCAGAATTGGACAAAATTAGTGTCCACGCGTCCATCTCGTCGCCACGATCCCAACGCACCCTCAGCCCATTGACCGAAAAACACTGTTCACCGCCGAACTTTGACCGCACTTTGCCGCTGCCTCGGGCCACCTGACGCCACGGGACCACCGCCAATGTCTTCGTCTTGGCGAGACGCACCACCACCAGAAAAAGCCGCCCCTAAAGCTTCTCCGATCATCGGGAAATCGCCTAGAAAGGATTTCGCCTCGCGGGTCCCACAGGCCGCCTCACACCTCCAAACTGCCTGAAATTTGGCGAGCACCTCCACCTCACGTAGACGAAGAACTTCCGTGTTCGTGACTTCGTCTAATTCTTCCTCGATTCACGGGAATTTCTTGATTTACGTTTTGAGCTTCTGAATTTCGAAAACAGCGAGCTTTAAGACGAGATTCCGGCGAATCCGAGCGCTGTTTGACAAAACCGACTACACCATTAGTTTTGTATTGTCGAGACCTTCGAGAGGACATATAATTTGCTATGGTTTGAAGAGATTTTATTTTCGACAAATTTTAGAGGAAGAGAGAGCCGCCATGGAAATTGAGAAAAATGATGGAAAATAGAAGTGGCTCCTGAGCATTTCGAATTTCAGCCCTAAATCTCAGAAAAAAGATAATATAAACCATGGGTTTAATTTTGGTTTGGGCCCAAATATCATTACGTGCCCAATTACTCAATTTTCAACTGTTTTCCTCAATTCAGAAATTCTTATAAATACATGCGAATTTCAAAATTAATGAATTTTTAAACATAATTATTTCAGGTCATTACGAACCCAACGAACCTGATTTCGTAATTTTCCGATTCCGTATGAATTTATTATAAATTTCCGAAGTCTGAAAATAGGCTGTATTTCCACTGTAAAAATTATACAGGCCACAAAATAATTCCAAAAATTATAAATTTTAGAATTTAACCTTAATTTATTATTCCGAATCCATAGAAACTGGTTTCGTCGAATTCGGAGTTCGTTTGCAAAAATTCTATTTTTCAGGTGTATATTTTAATATTTAAAAATACCAAAAATAGTGGAATTTTTCCGAAACTCAAAAATATAAGTTCTTATAGTCATTTTTATATGTAAACAACATTCTAAAACCAATGGAGATGGTTTCGGGTCCTAATTCCTTATTCTGCAAAATGTAGCATTTTGGCCCTTATAAATTTCATAGCGACCTTTCTAAATATTGAATTAGCCATAACTTTTGATTTCCGCTATGAAATTTCGATTTTCCGGATTCGTTGGAAAGATATTTTTAAATGGATTCTAATATTTTTGGTTTCACTAAAATCCGTTAAATTTTGCATCCTGTATGGTGAGTCAAAGTTCAAGTTTGACTTTTCAAACTACCACGCTATTTCTAGCTCTTTTTATAATTAAAATTAAATTTGTTCGTTTTAACTTCGATTAAAATAAATCAATCATTTAAAATAAATTTAAATTCATTAAAATTAAAATTTATTTTGGCCCTAAAATCCTGGGTCGTTACACTTATCTTATCTTATCTTTAGTATGTCCTCTCATTAGTATCTTTGACCTTTAGTTAGGATAATCCTATGGTTGAAACATGTTATGTATGATGGATGCAAAATGGATGCAAGTGGTTGCTAGTGGTTGCTCGTGGATGCATATATACACGCACTTTAGGCACTAGATCGGCTCAGTCACTACATATTGAATATTGCATAAATGAATGTATTTAGTATAATGGATGTATAATGGTTGTACCATCATATAGATGCTGCATTCGGTTGAATGGATGTGCACGCATATAGAAGTAGTTTGTAAGCAATTAGGATCTTTTGCATACATAATGGATGCATGACACTATCATGAATTGCATCAAGGAGGTCAACTGAATCAGTGGACCGCCTGATTTTGCATTAGATACGGACATAGACACACACTGTGCATTTAAACATGAAAGCATTAGAAGTCTATAAGGACAATGGATGCCAGTGTTTGTTGATTGAGTAGATGGTTGATGATAGGATATAAACTTGAAGATTTCGGGGTCGAAATCCCTTAAGGAGGGGAGAATGTAACACCCCGTATTTCTGTTAATACTAATATTCACAAATTAAAAGAATTAATATTGAGAATTTGCACGAAATAGCCTTAAAAAGGCATATAACAAATTTGAGATATGTGAATTGCCTTAAAAGGCGAAAAATGGAATTAAGACATTAATTGGAAAATTAATGTGTAGAAATGGTCATAAGTTAATTATGGATTAATTAGAATTCATGAATAGGTGCGTGTGTATATATATATATTTATATATATATGGGCAGTTAATGTAAACATGAATAGAAGTTTATTAATTTGCTGAGTGTTTGCTGAGTCACTTCTGACTCATTGCTGAGTCAATAAGATAAACCCCATCTGGTCTGAATGGCTGCGGTTATTTCTAGGTTAAATCTAATGGCCTAAATGAATCCTAACATCTATAAATAAGTGGGTAGACTCTAACCCTAAATCACTTGAAAAATTGGAGAGCTACCGACATGCCGTTGCCATGGAGTTCAGCATAGCCGTCACAAACTAAAGAAGAAGAAGGCCTAATCTACAAACTAAATCTACTCGAATCAAATCAAAAGCTCTCTCTCTCTTTCTATTTCTCTTCTTTAAAATTGTGAGTATGATGAATCTCACAATATTATTATAAAATAATTTGATTAAGTTATGAATGGATCACAAGAAAGTGATATGAATTGTTATGTATTTGTAAATTATGTTGTGGATCTCTTGTTATGCTATTATGTTATCATATGTATGTTGTTATGTTGTAGTGATTATGTTGTAAATAATCCTATGCTATGTCATATGTGATTAATCATGCTATGCTATGTTGTAAATCATATCATGCTATGTTGCAAATTATGATATGCTATGTTGTAAATCTTATACATGTTGTAGATCTCATATTATCACATATGTTGAAATACTTATGTTATATGATAATGATGTCATGTTAAGTTGTGTTGAATCATACAAGTTGTAAAATCATGATGTTAGTATTTATGCGAATTGGATCATGTTTAAAGTTTATGTTATTTTTTATAATAGATCTTGATTATGGGAATTTGCCTATTGGGTTAGGTGTACCCATATACATGAATCTACAAATTAATTGGATCTTGAATATGGGAATTTGCCTATTAAGTTAGGTGTGCCCATATACATGAATCTATGATTAAATGAATTTTGATTTTTGGGAATTTGCCTATTGAGTTAGGTGTACCATATAAAACCATATTGTTAATGATGTTGATTCACACATGTCCTATACAAGTTTATGAAATTTGATCAAAATCATATTATGTGAATTATGAATAAGTTGACACCCTTAGATCCATGACATGTATAACCTTATGCAAGTTGTAATGTATGCAAGTTTTACCCCTTGTTATGATTTATTTAATCACATATACATGTTGTTGTTGTGAATATTTTCTTTTATGCTATGAGTTAGACTAATCGGGTCTAGCATACATTTTGCGAATAAACGTTCAAACATGGGGTAGGGGTAATATTAGGAAATTAATAAATTGGGGTGCAATTGATATGATTTTGCATGCCTTAAATGGATGTCCATAATTGAGTCAATTATGGACATTGTTAAATTTGGAATTAATTAATAATTCAAGTAGGGAATTATTAAAATTGGGGAAAGTGGATTATTAATAATAATCAATGCTTAGGACACGAGGTTGGACACGTTTGTGACGTAAACCTGCCCGGCAAATCCAGTAGTCACAAATGTCGGCCCAATGTGAGAGGTCCTAGGCCCAAACTAAAGCATAACAGTTGTAAAGACACGAGGTTAGACTCTTTTGTGGTGTAAGACTGCCCAGACCCGCCCGACAAATCCAGCTGCCATAAATGCCAGTCTAATGTGAGAGGTCTTTATGAGGTTATGGCCTTAATGAATTAAGAAATACTTAGCCAGATAATCATGTAAGGTGGGACATGTGGGTTAAGTAAGTGCCTTGGGTGGCATGAGGAATCTAGTGATTGCCTTTAGAGGCATTTGAAATACGATTAGACTTAACCAAATACACATATAAATGAACATGACTAAGTGGGTTAAGTGGATGGACTAATGGGACAAGCTTAGGTGGAGTGTTTGTGGGAAATAATGGGGGCCCATTTCAACCAGTATCCCAAAACGTATCTTTGTGGGCTCGACCCAAGTCAAGGACGAGACACGCATACTGGGCTTGACTATAAGAGGCCAAAACAGGGAGCGGTGGCAACGCAAGTCCAACGGGTTTCATATGCGTGTGTGGACCCGGGATGGTAGGTAAGACGTTGTTGCATCGTGTAGGTATAAGTCGTGCATCTCCGTTATATCGGGTTGCCACTTTAGGGGAATGATACACCCCACTGTGGGGCCAGCACGGGTATCTACGAGTAGGGAGCCGATCGAAAAATGGAAAGTGGGGTACACCTAGTGGAGATAGGGGCAGGCGGCACCTATGTAGTCAGCTAGGAGTACGTAAAGCCATTAAGAAAGTTTCTAAGTGAAGCTAAGTGGAATCAATCTTTAGGGTGACTGGTGTGGTGCAGTATAGTGTTTATCCTTTAATATTTAGGAGCGCCTATAACGTTTTCTTTAGCGATTGTCTATGTCCTTAATCTGCTCTTTCATAGACATTTACTTGTTTTCCAACTTATGCCTTAGTCCAGTTATTTTGATAATAGTATTATAGAATTATCATACTCGCCAGACTTTATGTCTGACCCCCCCCTCTTTTTCATCCTTTTCTCCCTTCAGGTCCTCAGGTTGGGCCAAGTTTCAGTGGAGTCTGATTGGATTGCTTATCTCTTGGAAAGCTTGGACTGCTGAAGTAAAGTCCAGCTTGTTATCTTTCTTTTTAATGGCTATTTATGTAATGGGATTATGTACTTGTTTTATCAAGATAGATATTGTACTTGACTTTGATTATGGTGTTATGATGTAATCAAACATGTTTTGACTTCTGCTGCAATTGAAATAAAGTTTTTAAATTTCCAAGTACTATTTTATATCTGTCTTGTTGAAATTTTACTGTTCTATATTCACCTAAAACCTCCATAGAAGTTAATGCATTCCCTTTGTGAGTGACATTAATGGACGTGGGGTGTTACACATGGAATGCTCGGGTCAGATCCGAGCAGTACAGACTTAAAGATTACATCTTAGGATTCGAAGATTGGTGAAGTGGGGATTCCAAAGGCGAGCGCACTCTGAGATTTCAAACAGTAAATATTTTCTTGTATTCAAATGATATTTTCATTCAATTGTATTGAGAAAAATCCTTGTATTCAAATATTCTGATTAATATATAAAAGTTTATTTTGTTGTTCTATACTGTGTTGTTTATTATTTTGTGTTTACTATATTGATTCTGTCACTTTAAACTTGGTAAGCTAAATAACGATCCATCATTTTAGACATCTTAAATTGGTTTAATTACTAATTTGAAGCGGTCAAAATGGCGAGACATTACACTAGATATATTTACTTGTGCGGATGTTGGATAGTGAGGCGCCTCATATATGGCCGTAGAAGGCCCAGATGGTCGACGTACTGACCAGATTGTAGGCTTGGTAGGACCGGGAAATGCATGATTTAGGCACAAATAATCAGCAACGTAGTGACTGACTGGCCATATAGATCTAAGGTCGCCCAAGTGTGTGATCCTCGTCATCTCGCTAAAGATGGCCCAAATTCTGTGTGGAGAGATACCTTGCCTCGTCTTATATATGGAATCCAATTTCCAATATGCGTCTTTACAGTTTTAGTTGTATACTACGACGACATAGTAGGATGGGGTACTATGCCGTCTATGATTGATACGTTTATATTCAAAGTTGTTTTATACACTATGTACTTATCGTAATATCAAAGTATATGTTTTAAGGAATACCAAGCTTTGGCTAGTATAAGGTAAAAATCTATCCTACAGCTTGCGTTGCATTTTGTGATGGGACTTGAGTCTTATAATTGCTTCATTCTTTCACAAAGCATTGCATTGTTTATTATTTGTTCTATTTCAAAGTATTCATGGGAGTAAACCCGTTCCGTGTTATATAGCGTGGTCCCATGAGTTTCCAACCTTTTAAAGTCAAGTTTTAATAACTATTTTAGCTCTCATACCAGTCCCATGACTGACTCGGAGTTTATTGTTTTCACCTAAACTCTGGATGCCTATATTTTTACACACGGGCAGCTGGTAGTTTTTCTTTTGCAGATTTATTTAACATAATCCTGATTTACGGCTGGAGCTATACTCTGGAAAGCTTTGTATCCGTGTATTTCTTTAAGTTGTATTAGTTGATGTATTTTCGCTATGCATTATATTTATACATTTTTAATTCCGTTGCTATATAATTTATTCTCTGAAATTGAATTCCACTGAGTATTTTATTTTCCACAATATGATATTATTGTACTCTGAAGTAAATTCACTACACCATAATGGCCATTTGGAAACTCTAAATTTTTTCAACTGAAACACTTATATGTGTTGTTGATTAGTGACACTAATATGTGTTGTTACAGTAAAAATGTGTCACCAAAAATGTGCCAACACTTATTTGTGTTGATATGCTTGGTCAAATTTTATATTGTAAGGGAAAACAGGTAAGTACTTAGACATAACCCTAATCGGTGCCTCAACGCTTATTCCTCTAAGGCCGCATCATAAGCAAATAAAAAAAATGGACTTCGAGGAATTGATATCAGCGATTAGCTAATCATTATCAATATCAATATCTGAGATAATAAGGATTTTGCATTTCTCAAATCGGTATTAGCCTCTCAAATCCACTCTCCATAACTTCGAATTGGGGCTTCTAGGAATCACGGCGGCCTCTAGGAATCATGATAATAGGTAAAAAAATCGATTTTGCTTTCATTGTATTTGGACTATAAATATGAATATTTACTGTATTGAGTTGTATACATGAGCAACTGTGTGTTTGTGTGTTCTTTTGCTTTGTTCTGGGCCGATCCCATTAGTTTTAGGGCATGCTAGCAAATCTGTGAGGGGTTAAGTCAGTTAGCTTTCTGAATAATGGGGTCACTGATTGTAAATAGTGTAAAGAAATCAATTGCTGAGTTGTAGTAAGTGGTTAGCTTCAGTAGGACTTCTTCAATAACTTTGAAAAGTTCACCATGCCTATGTACATCATCATCAATCTCTTTTGTTTTTTGCCAAATTATAGTAATTTGTGTTGCATTCCAAGATCACTCTCTGCATCTACTCTTCCTTGGATGCATTCGAAAAATGAGGTCTAATGTTTCCCTATTCCCCACTAAAAGCAAGTAATCTTCTCCATCAAATTCACTTTGGTGGGTTGATTGATATTTCCCGTATCACACCATCTTGTATTTGTTTTCTTATCACACTTCCTCACCCATTTGTCGGCTGCTATAAGCCTTTTTCTAATGTCCGTCAAACTACTCCCATGGCATGTCGTTATGTCTAGGTAAATTTCACTGTCAATTTTTCATGTGCACTGCTTGGTTATTTGTTAGGTTGATATTCTTGAATCTTTTTTTCAAACCAAGAAGCTCTATGGTTATTTATCATTTTATACTAAAAATTGTGTTATGTTTAGATTATTATACCGTGCTTCATGGTTTTTAACTTTACAGCCAACATAGTTTGTGAATGATTTATTTTCCAAGTTGACACCTAACACATGATGTAAAATTGAGTTTATTTAGTTCAGGATTTAATAGTTTGATTTGGGTAAATTATTTGATAGTTTCTTCAGTCTTGAGTGTAACTATATATTATACACTTCCTATCCATCATTGTTGGAAAAAAAATCAGCCGAGCATGCAAAAAATTTCATATTTTATTTCCCTTATATTATTTGCTTACTGGTTGCTCCCATGTTTCCTACTAAAGGCTTATTTGTATGTTAGTTTTTCAAAAGCTGACGAATTATGCTATTCCAAAATAAGCTATACAAATCTTTCTTACATATGAGGTTATACTATAATGTACAAGAGTTGTGAAACCATGACATTTTTTCTTCTGATTTTTGATTTGATATCTAATAATCATATTCATTCACAAATGTAATAATGATAAAATTCACAATTTTTCTCATGTGTGCACTACCATGACCTTTTTTTTAATATAGTAAACAAATGTTATTTTGCACGTTGTTTTCATGTTAGTAAATATTTGTAAATACTTAGAATTCAAAACAGTACGAGGTTGCAAGAAATAATGTGATACTTCCCACCATTGCACATCATTTCCATGAATATTGATGTTTGCTATTTGTCCCAGTTTGCAGCCTCCTCCTGGTGGAATTATGCCGTAAGAGATTCGGATAATAATCATATTCATACATAGTTTTCAATTTCAGTTATTGTCTTTGTTTGCAAATTTGGTCTTCTATTCCTTTATTGGTGTGGACTTGAGAGTTCCAACATTATGCTTCCATATTGGCTTAGCCTCCTAATAAATTCTACAGCTGCATTACATTTTTTACTCTTAGTTTCTCATAATTAAAGTTTAATTTTCCCTTCATGCTATCATAAACATAAATTTTGTTCTTTTTTTCCTTGCACCTTTCTATAAAATCCATCGATAAAAATTCCTTTGTACTTTATATGTAAGCATGAAACAGAGGTTATGTATGTATATAGTACTACAAAAGTTTATATTCTTATTAGAAACAAAAGGAATACTGCATTTCAAGCTAAGTGCTTTGCAAAAGTATTGAACCTTAAATTTTCAATTTCAATAAAGCCTGCATGGCGTATGCTTTAATTCGATAATGGTTCATGTTAGGATTAGAGAAATGGTATGTATATGTATACTTATACGACATTAAATTTTCTAAATATATGGTTTGATATCTTCCCAAAAAATAATTGATATCTTTGGATTTCCCTTAACTGTATTGTTTTATAAATATGTATAGCAGCCGATTCCTAATTTGAAACCCAAAATGGTTTAAGATTGGAATACCAGATTCAACTTGAAATGTTCCGCACCAGGAGAAGAATCATAGTATGCACTACTCGCATTACTATTCAGTTTAAAAAGTAAATGCATAATTATTTTTGGTAAGTGACAACGACAAACGAATTCTTCATTGACAAGGGCAAGTGTAGTTAGTATGAGAGGTCCACTGGCCAAAATTAGGCTGTTTTAGTTAGAATTTGGTTCTTTATACTCTTTATGTCCTTTAATTTTTCCTCACTAGAATATTCTTTTTTCATATATTAAAAATGTTAATTAGTATTCGATAATAATTTATCTAATTGTTTTTTCGTATCAAAGGTCAACAAGAAGAAGAAAATATGTTTTTTAGCAAAAAGGTATGTGCTTTTTGTCCATTATATGCTAGGTTTTGTACATGTGAATCTTGAATGGTGTATAAAAAATAAAATTAACATGTTTCAAATGGAGAAAATAAAACAGAGGGAATGAAAAAAACAAAATAAAACAGTGGGAATGAATGGAGGAGAGAGAGATATGCCAGGTTTTGTACATGTTAATCTTGAATAAATACCGGCTTCATATGATTTTGCATGTGCAGTTCCGTATATGTCCAGTTTTATGTATATCAGCTTTATGTATATCAAGCTTTTGATAATATAAGCTTTAAGTAAAATTGTTCGAACATGTAAAAGGTTTCTAATATGTATAGTATAGAAAACATAAGACTTTTAGTGTACGAGTTTAAGATGAATATGTTGAATATGTGGCTGGTTTGAAAAGATGAAGTTTCAAGTGGGTGTCTGGACTTTGGATTCATAATTATGACTAATTTTTGAAAGAAGAAAAATATATTTTATTATCTCATTTAACATTATTTTACTGACAAAGATAAACACTTAATTACTATGTACTATTTTAGTATGAATTAATTAATTTCTTCTTTGGTTTCTACTTTATTGTTTTCCTAACCTTATGTACGTTTCCTAATGTATTTTGATTCTGTTATGTTTGCCCATTGTGCATGTGCCATGACTGAACTGTTATAGTGCATGCTGAATTTTTGTATTTCAACTACTTATGGATTGGTGTTGCACTATTGTGCTTTCTTTTGTTTCATTTATGTGGTACTCAATCTTTTGTCTACAAAAAACATGGAAAATGGATGTTATTAATTTACTGGAGCATGGAGAAACAAAACAAAGTATTGACCGAAAATGGTATGTTGGAGAAGTTATTAGTTGAATATGAAAATAGAGGCTACTGAGTTAATCCAGTTTATGCTTGGACATTGTCTTTATAGATTTAAAACAAAGTATTATTTGAATCTGATGTTGCATCTTGAAGAGATGGTGTTTTGGAGGAGAAGTGCACGCTGTGTTTTTGTTGGTTTCAGTTAAAACACAGTCTTTTTTATTTTTTTGAAAGAACTGAAAGTATTTATGTGTGAATAATGTGTAAGTATCTATGTCATCTTTCAATTCAATATTTTATGATTTATATTTCAAAATACGAATTATTTTAATTTTTTGTTAACTAGCTGTAACATATACTTCTAAAATGTAATTTATCTTACATTTTATTTCATCATCCTATGGTTTATTTTAAATTTTTAATCACATCTTATCATGTTTTACTAATTCACAATATTACATATATTTTTATATATACACCTTGTTACACTACTAATCATTGAATTTACACCTGTACATTTTTTACTGGTGGCACACTTAACACCGTCAAAATTCCAAAAGCATCATCAAAATTCTTAATTTCAATTGCAAAATCACTGTTCCAATTTTTATGCTTTTTTTTCAAAAATTAAAAACCAACAATCAGTAACTATTATAACAGAATGTTTATGACGAAATTTCGGAAAAAAATCCAAAATCATCACAACCATTTATCAGAAAATCGACTGTAAATATAAAACTAGGTTGGAGCATTCAAATCGAAGCAATAAAAAATAAGATTCAGAATTAAAAATTCATATCAGCACTTTTATTTCAATCTTTGATTCTAGTTCTTTCAATTCAGTTTTGCAATTTAATTCCAGTACTTTCTTTTCAATTCTGTCGTTTAATTATAGTTCTAGGCTTGGTTGTTAATTCATAGTTTTGCCATTTACTCTATCTTGTTTTTAGTTCACTGTTCTTTCTTTAATACTTGTTCTTGTTCTTTAGTTTCCTGCATTTAGATCTAGCTTTTGTTTTCAACACTTCTTGTTAATTTTCCTTTGTTAATCCTATCCAATTCTTTCACATAATCATTGAAATCTTCCCGAATTCCTTGATCTAAATGATGTCTTCCTTCCTTGAATTTGCTTATGTATGTATTTCAACAAACATTCTTCCTTCCTGTCAATTAAGTGCTTAACGAAACATCTAGCAATGGCAGCATATGCAAGTTGACCTTGCATGTCAAGCTATATGAATTGTGCTACCTATAGCTAATGGACTGTAAATAAAAGAAATTCCAAATTTCCACTACATTTGATTAGCTTTTAGAACATCCATTTTTTAATAAAAGAAATTCTGGAAGATTGTATGCACATATTTTATGTTGATTTTTTGTTTGCTATTCCCTGCATGTGTAAGTTGTAATGTTAGGATATAGTGTGTTTACTAACTACTATCATTTATATACATCTTTCGTCATACGTGACTTTCGCGGTTACTTTAGCGGTTTAAATTTCCTTCATGAATAGACGATCTAATGTACCATTTTTTGTTACTGTAGTTCTCATTCGCTTATTTTCCTCTACACCTCATCATATTGTGTTTGCTCCCTTCACTGGATTTTAGTTTCAGGTGCATATGTATATTGGATATTTCAGTTTTATGTGCGCATACATTAGTTATATTTAGGCTTGGTGGTTGTGGCTATATATATATATATATATATATATATATATATATATATATATATATATATATATATATATTAGTGGTTGGATATTTCCCGCAGTACCATTAGCGGATGCCCCTATGCGCCCCCACAATATGACAGTGGATGACCTTATATACCACGATAAACAGGATGAGTATTATTTATGTTGGCAAACATATGTGGATGCAAGAAAACATGTTGGAGGGATCCAACTGGATTTCTCAAAATCTACTATTGCTTTATTTCATATATATTATAATATATGATATGTTAGAAAACCTGTGAAACTGCCAAATGAAACTAAAGCAAATAAATAAATGAATGAATGCCTTTTAAAAGGAAAAAAAAATCTACTATAACAAAAATTTTCAGGAAACAATATAGGAAGCAAATTTTAAATTAGACAATATGGAATTAAATCAAGTTTACACCTCTAATTAATGGATATTGATTAAGTTTAAATCAGAAGAAACAAATTTGAGGAAGAAATCATCAATCTTTGGGAAATAATATATGAGGCTACCTTTAAAAGAATACTAAACTATGTTAAATAAGGTCAGAATTTCAACTCAACGACAACCACAATTATTGTGAAAATTATATTGCAGATGGATGTCAATTAAGTTTGAACTAGTGGAAGCTAATTTGAGTAAAAACATCATTTGCTAGGAAACAATATATATAGCAGCCATTAAAATAAAACAGATATTGTATTAAATCAGATTGTCTCAAATTAATGGAAAAATTAACGTTGCAATTATATTATCAATGGACGCTAATTAAGTTTGAATTAGTAGAAAACAAATTTTCAAAAAATAATTGATGTTGAATTTAAAAATAAGAATGGATAAAATTAACGTTCATTTCACCTAATTTAAAAATTAAGATTTAGTAATGAATTGTGTAAAAAGAAGTATGGGATCGACTAAAAAGGGAATAGAAATGGAATTTTTTTAACAGTGGGTGTTTATTCAACCTACAGCTCTAAAGTTTATCAAGCACTTATCAATTTATTTAGAAATCTTTCAGTGCCTGAAAATATAACAGGTAATGCTGAAAACAACCACTTTAGGACCATAATCGTTCTTGCATACTAAGTCAAGGGAAATTAAAAGAAACCAACAATTGAAAACTTGATTTTAGTATAAAACTGGGTAATTCAAATACAAACTGAGTTAATAAAGATATGTATAAAAAATATAAGAAATAGATTTAAGTAATTTAGCTCCTACGTAAAGGTGAATCTTAAATTACAGTAGCTCTAGAATTGAATACGACCATTGCATTTAATGAAAGAAAACAGAACATTGTTAGTTGTACTGCAAAATTCAGGAAATCGAAACTATTGTCACAACCGCATTAAAATAATGAGATATCTAAAATAAAAACCTAATAGTTGAGCTTTAAATCAGGTAACGAAAGTAGATACGGTCCGAAAAACTACTTGTGGGTCTAGGAATATATCATTCAGTTTGCGCATTTGAGTTTACAAGTCAATTTGCGCAAAATTGAGCTTGCAACTCAATTGCGCGCAAACTGACTCGCAAACTCAGTTTGCTGGGAAACTGAGTTTGCAACTCAATTTGTCCGCAACTGAGTTGCAAGCTCAGTCTGCAGCACAAAACTGAGTTATGATAAATTCACATCATGTTCGATGTAATCTGAGTCCTCATTGCTTTATCAAAGGATTATTTGGAAAGTGCATAACTTAGACTAATTTATTAGATGACACCTTAATTTTTTTAATAACGTTGAGTTGAGAAAAATTGTTTGAATGTTGTGTCTTTCTCATAATTTCTTAATTTCTTATAGGAAATATTTCTAACACTAAGACGAAAATAAATAAAAAGTAAATATTTATCATAATGTTGCGGCTTTCTCATAATTTCTTACCTACGATAACAACGAAGTATTAATGTTGCGGTTTTCTTGTAATTTCATACCTTCTTGTAGGAAATATTTCTAACACTAAGATGAAAATAAATAAAAAGTAAATAATCCTTCTTTTTAATTAGTATGGTAACAATCTTACAGAACTTAGATGTTGTATTAATTATTTTTTTGAATGTTTTTGATTGATAGTCATGACCGAACAAACATCAAGAAACTGAATTAGAAATAGAAATGAGGAAGAATATAAGCACGGTGTTCAGAACATTATCAGCTTCGTCAAGCAACACTCACCACATGATACTCAGTTATTTGTGTGCCCTTGTATGAAGTGCAAAAACTCTAAAAAAAACTTCATTAGAAATAGTTGAGAAATACTTGATATTTTTTGGTATGATTCCAACATATGATGTGTGGTTCTTTCATGGAGAGAGAAATGATAATACTATACAAAATGAATCATACATCGGATTCTGTCCAAGAGTCTCCCATTCCAGACCAAATGCAAGTAGAAGAGTCTATTGAGGGCACTCTAGGAAATCTTGTTAATGATGCACTTAGAGTACATGATATGCCACAAGTTAGCGGGGCGAAGTAAATTTTGAAGAGATAAATGTTAATAAAATGTACCATGAATAAAAAAGCAAAGAAAATGAGAAATTATATCCTTCTTGTAAGGATGGACTTACAACTTTGAGTGTATTGATAGAGCTTCATAACTTGAAGAATGAATTTAATTGGTTAGGAAATAGCATTACAAAATTGCTGAAAATATTTAAAAAATGTCTTTCGGAAGAGAACAAATTACCTAACAATTATCCTACCATAAAAAAATGTTAAAAGATTTGGGAATGAAGTTAAAATGCATTCATGCATGCGTAAATGATTGCATGTTATTTTGGAAAGGGAACACTTGCATGGTAGTATGTCCTCATTGTAATGCGTCAAGATTTAAAGATAAGGCAAATGCGTTAGGCATAATCAAATGACAACTCAACCAAGGAAAGTTTTAAGACACTTCCCTACAATTCCAAGGTTGACTAGATTGTACACTATACCGTGGATAGCTTGTAAAATGCAATGGCATAAGCATGCCGATCCTTCTTGGGATTTCATGCATCATCCCATTGACTTAGATAAATGAAGATCAATCAAATGTAAGTGGCCGGACTTTGCAAATGAAGGACGTAATGTTTGGCTTGGTATCTCTACTGATGGATTTAATCCGAATGGGGTTCTCTCGAATAGTTACAGTTGTTGGCCCGTATATATGATTCCCTACAATCTACCTCCTTCATTATGTCTGAAATCCCAATTTCAAATGCTAAGTTTATTAATTCCTAGACCGAAAGCACCAAGTCAAGACATTGATGTGTATTAGAACCTCTTGTAGATGAGTTGAGGGAACTTTGGATGGAAGGCCTAGCTTCTTTTGATATGGACAAGAGAGAAATATTTACGATGAAGGCAATATTATTATGGGGAATTCACGACTTACCAGCATTGGGAAATTTATCTGGGTGTGTGACACATGGTTATAAAGCTTGTCCAGTTTGTGCTATGGAGACGGAGTCAAAGTACATAGGTAACAAGGTTGTTTACCCAAAGTATAGAAGATTTTTCAAGGATGATTATCCATATAGATGCGCCAAATATGGATGGTATAAGGATAGTGAAGATAAAGAACCGCCAACAAGGTTAAGAGGACTATCCCTTTTGGAAAAGCTTGATCATATAAGTTATTTTCCTGGAAAATTACCAAGGAATAAGAAGCGAACAATAATTGAAGCTAGTAATGAATGTTCCTTAATGGCTGAAGGTAGTGACGTAGAAAAATCTCCTTGGTATAAGTAGTCAATTTTTTATAATTTAATTTATTGGGGTAGTCATAAAGTACGACATGCTATTGATGTGATGCATACAGAGAAGAATGTCGCAAAGCATCTTCTTAATTTATTATTTGATAGGTTAAGGAAATCATCTAAGTTTGCATTCGATAAGATTCATAAAACAAAATGTTGTGAAGTTCTACAAGATACAAAACTTCCATCATGCCTTGCAACTAGATTTGGTAGTCTTGTTACTGTTCAGCCACCTACTTTGCACCTTAGAAAGACATATGAGTATCAAATTTAAATGCAATACTTACTTCCTATAATGGTTCAACTTGCATATCTGAAGCACCGTGATTTACGTCGAGCTATTTTACAAGTGAGTTTGTATTTTAACTTGATATGCTCAAAAGTTTTAGTTCGAGAACATATTCAAGCTACCAAAGATATGATTTCTAAGGCATTATGTGTGCTAGTGCATTATTTTTCGACGGACTTCTTTGATATAAGTATTCATCTTATGGTGCATCTAGCCGACCAACGTTTGCTATGTGGACCTACAAACTACATACGGATGTATCCATTTGAAAGGTGGTATGTTTTTCTTACAAATTTTATGAATGTTATTTCAAAGTGATAGTTTCTAAATATATGTGCATGTGTGCTATTTTTAGAGCAATTAAAGAATGCAAAAATATACCTAGCAATAAGCACTACATAGAAGGATCAATTGCAGAAGCATACCTTGTTTCAGAATCAGTTAGATATGTAATGGAGTATATGCCGAACCCACATGATGGAAATCATAGTTCTACACAAACATTTTTTTAGATGATGGTGATGATATATATATATATATATATATATATATATATGAACGTCCCATCATGGAAGGCAAATGTATTAAGCTAACTAGGGTGCAACGTGTTCAAATTCGATGGTGGATACTTTTTAGTATCGATATTCCTGAAAGAGATGAATATTATACGTATGAAATTTCTCTATATTTTAATAGATACCAATGACATAAAGTATGAAATATATTTACATGATAATATCTAATTTGTAGTGCATATCGCTCATCCTTAGAAGATGTTTCTCAAGGTAAAAGAAAAATTACTAGTTGGCAGAAGCAATCGTTCAAACTGAATTTATTGATTGGTCACACAAAAAGGTATATTATTTCAATATACATAAAAAAAACTGGTTTTGTTCTTTTTATGTTGGACGTTCAAGTTTGTTCATTCATGGCAGCTTCTACAAGAAAAATGCATGAATACAATGTTATGGCAATATGTTAGTGGTCCAAAGTGGGAATCTAAAAATTATCTTAAGTACAGAGTGAAGAATATATATTTTCTCCTCAACATTATGATGACAGTCATTCAATCCAAGATAGCGGTGTTTGCATGGATGCAATTACCACATTTGTTGCAAGTGCAAAAGATATAAATCCTATGGATGATGACACTACTTGGTATGGTATCATTAAAGAAATCATAGAGGTTGATTATTATGATTTTCAACATGTTGTATTCTATTGTGATTGGGTAAACATTGCAGATAAGACAAATGGTTGTAAGATTTGTATCGATTCCCATTTGTTGATGGTGAACTTGAAAGGATCAAAAATCGGAATGTAGAGTATGACGAGCCAGCTATTCTAGCAACTGAAGCATGTAAAATTTTCTATGTGCAAGCCAGTTAAATTTCTGATTGGTCCATTGTTCAACGTTCTCGAAAGCGCATGACAGACAATGTAGATGAGTACACCATACCAACCAATTTTCAGTCTGTTTTGAGAGAATAAAAGAATTTATTACCATTATTGAAATGTATTTAAATGAAAGAGATGTAATTTTGAAATGAATTTTTGTATTGTTTTGCTTATTTAGGTGAAATGCATTAAATGATTTTGCTTTTTGAATTTTTCTTTGTTCATACTCAATATCCATTTGTAAAATCAAATCAAGCATGCATATTAGTTTCAACATGCATATTAATTCTTTTTGATGCAGAACGTCGAATAATTGCATTGGTAGTGCAACTGAAGGTACAAACGAGGAGCTTGAAGCAAATAACTATCCTCCATCAAGTGATAAAAAATACTCAATAATAGTTGACTTCGATGGTGTTAAAGGTAACGATGAAGCTAAATGGGGCTCCAGATGCGGAGCGCTAATTCGTTGTCATATACCAATTGGCTATGGCAAGTGGAGAAATGTTGATGATTACTATAAAGATATTTTGTGGCAAGAACTATTAGTATGTCACAAATTCACCTTATTTATTTATTTACTCTCAGCACAAAATTTATTCCTCGTATTAATATTTCTTTGTAAAAATAGAATGAATTTGACATGGTCATCGATCCTGATCTAGCTCGGCCAATTTTAGAAAAAACGTTTCCACAATATTTTCATACGGTAAAGTCTACTTTGCGAAATAGATTACTTAGAGTCAAAGGAACCATCATACCCAAGAATATCGCTATCACTAAATGTCCTGTAGACATTGACAAAGTAGGGTGGGAGAAGTTTGTAGACAACGAATACACTGACAATAAAAATGAGCAATGTAGGAGAAATGCCCAAGCCAAAGCTAAAAATACTATCACTCACAGGCTAAGAAGAAAATCATACCGTAAAGTTTATGATGAAATTGTAACACCCCGTATTTCTAAGAATATTAAAATAAAAAATTAAAGAATGATTAATTTGAAAAAGAAGAAATAGGTGAATTAGGTTGCACCATTGCGTTCATCTCGGAATTCTGCTTGAGATAGAGTTCGAGTTTGCGTAAATCGGACTCCGTATGAAGAAGATATCTTTAAGTTAAATATTGCAGCAAAACATGAAAAAGAAGAATGAGAAGAGAATAATGTTTAGCATTGTTCTGAGGTTTATAAGAAAAAGACTTAGTAGCTCATTTGGTTAGAACATGTGACTTGCATACAAAAGGTACAAAGTTCGATCCTTGCCAGCGCCATTTTTTTGTTTTAGGGGAATGGCTAAAAAGTGGCTCAGTTTGAACGTAGTTCAAAAAGTGGTTTAGTGTGAAAATGGTTAATTGGGAAGATAGATAAAAAGAAAATATATATATATATATATATATATATATATATATATATATATAGAAAACATATATATATGACGTGTACGCATCATGTGGCGCACGTGGCGCATTTTTTGTTGGTCAAGGATTGTTTTTTTATGTGGCCTTCTCTGATTGGCTTTGTGACAAATTCTGAGGTGTTAGGGCTTATGTGTCATGCTATGATTGGATGAGTGACACATTGCTTTAGTTGGATGGCTCTGATTGCTCCTAAAACAATCTAACGGCTCACATATGATCTAACTTCTATAAAAGCAACCATAATCCTAAACCTAAAACACATAAACACATTCTTTGTAGCCACCATGCTATCCAATTCAAATCTTGTCTAGCCACCTTCTTCTTAAACAAATCAAATCTAATTCAACTAGGAGAATTCAATGTCTACAACAAAGGAGAGATATTCAATTTCAGAATACAGATCTCAGAACACAAGACTAGTCTCCCTTTTGTAAGTCCGGTTATCATTCAGACCTAAATGATATAAGAATCGTGACTAAATAAATGGATATAGAACATCGCCTAATGTAAATCTATGCCTATCCTTTTTGTTAAAACTGAATTGATTGAGACTATGATTCTTTCTATGCTAAGTTGTGAATCTTGTTGTATGTAATATAATGATAAATGTTAAATGCTTTGAAATAGATCCATATGTTGTATAATTCGTCAATGACATATTATGTTATATATTTTGGCGATGACATAAATTGACAATAACATATTATAATTTGGCGATAGAATATCATATTGTGTAATTTGGTGATGACATACCATATTGTATAATTTGGCGATGGATATCATATTGTGTAATTTCGCGATGACATTCCATACTGTATAATTTGGCGATGGATATAATATTGTGTAAATTGGTGATGACATACTATGTTGTATAATTGGGCGATGATATTTTATGTCGCATGATTTGGTAGTGACATCTATATGTTGTATGTCAAATTGGGAATTTTATGCAAGTTCAACCATGTTCACATATATGACCAAAACTACATGCTAATATGATTAGGTTCATGCTAGATTAGATCCAACTAATTTGCGAAGTTCACAATTACATGCCTAATGTTAAGTTCATGTAGTTCTATGTAGAACCCCTATTTCATGATTCATGTTGAGTACATCTAAATTTGCAAGTTCATAATTAAATGTATATTGTCCTATGCCATATTCATATGACACATGTGTAGTTAGATCCATATTTTTATGATGTTGGAATTATTACATGTTCCTCTTTTTCCCCTTTTATGCATGAATTAGGCTATGTAACGAGCCTAACATTTTATGTGATTTATGCGAATGTTTAACGGGGGTAACGTTGGGGAAAAATATGAAATTATATATAATTGGCATATTTGGCTCATGAACATGTAAATGTTTTATGGCATAAAGTGGTGTAAATTTTTATACCTCAAATTATGAACTTGATTTAAAAAGGAAAGTGGGGCTTGACTTGAATGACAATAATTTACATATAAATTTAAAAAAGTAAATATGTAAATTTAGAAAAGACGAATATGCCTAACCCGAGGTTAGACTGAGTTACGGTGTAAGACTGCCCGGAACCACCCCGCACATCCAGCAACCATAACAATATATCTCTTATGTGAGATGTTAGTGCATCAAGCCTAAAAGAACCCGAGGTTAGGCTGAGTTGCGGTGTAAAACTGCCCGGAACCGCCCAACACATCCAGTAACCGCAACAATACTTGTCTAATGTGAGTGGTTGGTGCTTTAATGAATGAATTAAAGCTAAGACAGGAATGGTAGTGTTAAGCTAATTAGGGTAACACTTAACTAATATAACAAGATGAATGACTAGGGTTAAGTTAATAGGAAACACTTAACCAGTATAGCATGATGAATGGGTAAGGTTAAGTAATAAGAAATATAACTTGATTTTTGGTAGGGTTAAGTTAAAACAAGAGGTCAACACTTAACCAATATAACTTGATTTGTGGTAAGGTTAAGTTAAAACAAGAGGGCAACACTTAACCAATATAACTTGATTTGTGGTAGGGTTAAGTTAACACAAGAAGGCAACACTTAACCAAAGTAATATGACAAGTAGGTGTGTTAAGTTAACTTGAATTGATTGATGACACTTAACCAATACGACATGATGAACATGTGGGGTTGAGTTAACAAGGAACACTTGACCAATATAACTTGATGGACGAACGGGGTTAAGTTAATAGGAAACACTTAACCAATTCAACATGATAAGTGGGGAGGGTTAAGTTAATGAGAAACACTTAACAAACATGACATGATTAATGGGTAGGTTAAGTTAACATGAACGGGCGAAACTTAACCGTTTAATAAACATGCTTGAATCGATGGGAGGGTTAAGTACATCTCGTTTAGGTGGGTAATATTTATAGGCCTATAAAGCTTAACCGTTTAATAAACATGTTTGAATCAATGGGAGGGTTAAGTACATCTCATGTAGGTGGGTAATATTAGTACATATATGCCCACAAAACTTAACCGTTTAATAAACATGCGTGAATCAATGGGAGGGTTAAGTACATCTCGTGTAGATGGGTAATATTAGTACATATAGGCCCACAAAACTTAACCGTTAAGTAAACATGCTTGAATCGGTGGGAGGGTTAAGTACATATCGGGTTGGTGGGTAATATTAGTAAATATAGGCCCACAAACTTAACCAGCAGGAAACCCTAGTAACGGGGACCCATTTCAGCAGTAACCCACATAGATGTATCATGGTACCCTGAAACTAGGCAGGGTGGGGCACGATTACTGGGCTGATTATAAGCGGTCAAAGCAGCGGCAGGGGTTACGTCATTGTATGTTCCAACGGTTTACGGGCGTGCACGTATTCAGTAGGGAAAAAAATCAGGCACTAGGTACCAGTAGTTATACACTGTGCATCTTGAATCGTGTCGGGTCGCTATCATAAGGATTGATACACTTTATGGTGGGACCAGCATAGGGTATCTACCGCAAGAGAGGGCCGATTGACACAGACATAAGAGAAATGAATACAAGTAGGGAGCCGATCGATAGGGTAGTAAGGGTACATCTAGCATGTGCATGGAAATTAGGCTGATTGAGGTGGAATCCTCACAATAGATGTACACCTGAAGGCTACCATAATTACAGGGATTGGGATCACGTTATCATTTTATACAGATAACTAGTTTGGACACTAGTTAGGTGGTGTATAGATAGATATAAAAATCAGATTAACAAGGTAGTAGCGAAGCAGAGAAAGAGTAGGAGTGCATTCAGTTTATCTTGCCTTGTCATACCTTATGCTTATCCTATATTACCTTATTTCTTTGTTGTTGTCCTGCAACCAGTTTATTCATATCATGGTTCTCTTACTAGCTTATATATTGAATAATCACTGGACTTACCAGACTTATGTCTGACCTAGTTTTGTTTCGCCTCTTTTCTTCCGTTTCCCTCCCCCCAGGTTCTCAGGGAGGAAATGTTACCACTTAGCTCAGTTTTCTTTTCAAGCTCAAAGATGGTCGATGTTTTGCTTTGGACTCTTTCTTCCACTGCTATGGCTGGCTCATGCTTTATTGGGGAATATCATTGTTATTTTTGTGCTTCTTTTACACTTGGAAGTTATTAAATCAAGACAGAAGTTCTATGTATTACTTTTAAGTATGATTTGAGAAAATTGTTGTAAAAGCTTGACTGAATCACATTGATTAATAAAATGACTTTATTTTCTGCTGTTTTATTTGTTTGTCTTGTAATTTATCTGCATCTTTTACGTAACGCGCTTCACCGAAGTTAAGGCATTCCCTTTGTGAGTGACTTAACGGAGGTGGGGTGTTTCACTTGGTATCAGAGCTGAAGGTTACCAGATCAGATAAAAGATTTGAAAATTTATTTTCAAAATGGTTTTAAAAGAAGCATTTTCTAAAGAAAAGTTTTGTTTTAAATGCATATTCCCCAAAGTCATATGCACTATCTTTTGATCCTCTGTTTGAATCCTTGTTTCCTTCTTTCCTAAGTCTCCGGGGCTCCTGGCTTTCTGGGAGGTAACCTCATCGTGGCATGGTTCCGTAGGCTTGATGAGACTACGACACTTGTCAAAGAGCAAATAAGCGCCCAACTTCCATCTATAGCCATAGTATTTTCACCTACGGCTAATTTCCTTTCAAGAGTTGTAGGATTTTCTGTGCGATGGAGGAAGCTTTCAAGAGATCTGTCAATAAGTTACACAAGGATGGCAAAGATAAGAATGAGGGAGTTTGGCTAAGGAGCACAACCAAAGGATGAAGAACTTATGGATATAGACTTGGTTCACAAAGGAGGGGAGGAAAGAATAGTAAAACCTAAAACAAAAGGAAGTACCTTTATTATGGTATAACGGGTCGTATAATTAAGGGCAAGAGCAAGAACATATGACAGGATTTTCAAAAGGGCAAATGCATGCTCTCACCGCCAGCATACCTGAGAGTGGTAGTAAAGTTTCTGTTGAAAAAGTCTAGTTCTTCTTTTGATCATCCTGTTAGTACTCTTTTGTAGCACTTCACATTCGTTTATGTCTGCTTCCATAGTTGAGTCTCTGCACCTTAGAGCTTGTATAGTCGAGGATCCCATTATTGTCTCAAGTTTAATTTGTGGTTCGGCTCATTTATCTTTGTTTTGTAAGGATATGAGATACTTATGTTTCATGGGCTATGGGTTGATTCTAGGCATGGATTGGTTAGCTAGTAATTGTGAAAGGAGGGTAGTTAAACTTTTGACTTGCTTCGGGAATACCCTCAAGATTTCGTGCGATCCTAAGGGATCATTTAGGCTTATCTACCTAGAATCACTTGATGCATCTATCGATGATTTGCGATCCGTTAGAATAGTTCGTAGATGTTTTTGATTAGGTTTGGGGTTTTCCTCCTAAAACTCGAGATAGACTTCCGCATATATCTAGTTGACAATGCAAAGCCAGTTATGCGATCAATAATAGTTTTGGAGCAAGATTGGCGAGGATAGCCAGAGTCGGTTAAGTGCTCAATTGATTGGTTGTTTTGCTAGTATCATCTCACATAAATCGTCCAAATTCGGAGGAGGTATTCCTTGGGTGCTTGTCTGATATTGGTTTAGGCCTTTGGGGCTTGTACTTGAGGGATGTCGAGTTTGACTAGGATGGTTTGCGTGAGAAATAAATGGTTATGGCGAGCGCCCTAAGTAAGACTGACTTTAAGAGAGGTAAAAATTACATAGCAACCTTTAGCTTTAGACCCTCAGACTTGTGACATGATGAATAAGCTAAGTAGAGGAGGGACCTCTAATCATCTTAGTACATACACTTGGTATCATGGTTAATATCTGTTTATCTTGGAAAGATAGTTTGACTACATTGGATACCCTCTAGCATAGTAAGTGATTGAGGTCTTATCTTTACTAGTGGGTTTTGGAAATGGAGGTCAAGAAGCTTCGCATCCTTGAAGTTAATTTAGTTAAGGTACAGTGGAGTGAAGCTCAAGAAGATGTGACTTAGAAGACTGAAGACTAGATATGCACATCATACCCTTTTTGAGGGTATATCCTTGATTCCTCTTTTTCTTTAAAGTTTATTTGCATGCTAGTCTTTATCTTTTTAGGTATATCCTCTAGGTCATATCTTCAATCCTTAGGTAGAAGCCAATGGATGTAAACATGTGTTTGAAACATGTTATGATTGGTGGTTGCAAGTGGTTGCTAGTGGTTGCTCGTGGTTGCATATACACACATTAGGCACTAGATCGGCTCAGTCACTACAATATTGCTTATGCTTGAGCGAATTTTTATATATATGAACTGAACTTGATGTGTAATCATATGGATGTTGCATTTGTATGAACGATTGTGCACTTATGTAGAAGTTATAAAGTACGATTAGGAATAATTGCATACATGATGGACTCATGACACTGACATAATTCACATTGAGGAGGTCAACTGAATCAGTAGACCACCGGATTTTGCATTAGATAAGGACATGTACACACACTGTGTATATGATCATGAAAGCAATAGAAATCTTTTAAAGGATAATGGACGCCTGTGATTGAACGATTGAGTAGATGGATGTTGGATGTTAGGATATGCATTCTTCTTAACTTAAAGATTTTGGGGACGAAATCCTTTAAGGAGGGGAGAATGTAACACCCCGTATTTTCTAAGAATATTAAAATAAAAAAGTAAATACGTAAATTTAGAAAAGACGAATATGCCTAACCCGAGGTTAGATTGAGTTACGGTGTAAGACTGCCTGCCACATCCAACAACTGTAACAACATATATATCTAATGTGAGAGGTTAGTGCATCAAGCCCAAAAGAACCCGAGGTTAGACTGAGTTGCGGTGTAAAACTGCCCGGAACCACCCGGCACATCCAGTAACTGCAACAATACCTGTCGAATGTGAGTGGTTGGTGCTTTAATGAATGAATTAAAGCTAAGACAGGAATGGTAGGGTTAAGTTAATTAGGGTAACACTTAACAAATAAAACAAGATGAATGACTAAGGTTAAGTTAATAGGAAACACTTAACCAGTATAGCATGATGAATGGGTAAGGTTAAGTAATAAGAAATATAACTTGATTTATGGTAGGGTTAAGTTAAAACAAGAGGGCAACACTTAACCAATATAACTTGATTTGTGGTAAGGTTAAGTTAAAACAAGAGGGCAACACTTAACCAATATAACTTGATTTGTGGTAGGGTTAAGTTAACACAAGAAGGAAACACTTAACCAAAGTAATATGACAAGTAGGTGGGTTAAGTTAACTTGAATTGATTGATGACACTTAAACAATACGACATGATGAACATGTGGGGTTGAGTTAACAAGGAGCACTTGACCAATATAACTTGATGGATGAACGAGGTTAAGTTAACAGGAAACACTTAACCAATTCAACATGATAAGTGAGAAGGGTTAAGTGAATGAGAAACACTTAACCAACATGACATGATTAATGGGTAGGTTAAGTTAACATGAACGGGCGACACTTAACCGTTTAATAAACATGCTTGAATTGATGGGAGGGTTAAGTACATCTTGTGTAGGTGGGTAATATTAGTAAATATAGGCTCACAAAACTTAACTGTTTAATAAACATGTTTGAATCAATGGAAGGGTTAAGTACATCTCATGTAGGTGGGTAATATTAGTACATATAGGCCCACAAAACTTAACCGTTTAATAAACATGCTTGAATCAATGGGAGGGTTAAGTACATCTCGTGTAGATGGGTAATATTAGTACATATAGGCCCACAAAACTTAACCGTTAAATAAACATGCTTGAATCAGTGGGAGGGTTAAGTACATATTAGGTTGGTGGGTACTATTCGTAAATATAGGCCCACAAACTTAACCAGCAGAAAACCCTAGTAACGGGGAACCATTTCTGCAGTAACCCACATAGATGTATCATGGTACCCTGAAACTAGGCAGGGTGGGGCACGATTACTGGGCTGATTATAAGTGGTCAAAGCAGCTGCAGGGGTTACGTCAGTGTAGGTTCCGATGGTTTACGGGCGTGCACGTATTCCGGAGTGGGAAAAAGCAGGCATTAGGTACCAGTAGTTATACACTTTGCATCTTGAATCGTGTCGGGTCGCTATCATAAGGATTGATACAACTTATGGTGGGACCAGCACAGGGTATCTACATGCAAGAGAGGGCCAATTGACACAGATACAAGAGAAATGAATACAAGTAGGGAGCCGATCGATAGGGTAGTAAGGGTACATCTAGCATGTGCATGGCAATTAGGCTGATTGAGGTGGAATCCTCACGATAGATGTACACCTGAAGGCTAACATAATTACGGGGATTGGGATTACGTTATCATTTTATACAGATAACTAGTTGGGACACTAGTTAGGTGGTGTAGAGATAGATATAAAAATCAGATTAACAATGTAGTAGCGAAGTAGAGAAGAGTAGGAGCGCATTAAATTTATCTTGCCTTATCATACCTTGTGCTTATCCTTACCTTATTTCTTTGTTGTTGTCTGCATCCAGTTTATTCATGTCATGGTTCTCTTACCAGTTTATATGTTGAATGATCACTGGACTTACCAGAATTTTGTCTGATCTAGTTTTGTTTCGCCTCTTTTCTTCCGTTTCCCTCCCCCTAGGTTCTCAGGGAGGAAATGTTACCACTTAGCTCAGTTTTCTTTTCAAGCTCAAAGATGGTCGATGTTTTGCTTTGGACTCTCTCTTCCACTGCTATGGCTGGCTCATGCTTTATTGGGGAATATCATTGTTATTTTTGTGCTTCTTTTACACTTAGAAGTTATTAAATCAAGACAAAAGTTCTATGTATTACTTTTAAGTATGATTTGAGAACATTGTTGTAAAAGCTTGACTGAATCACATTGATTAATAAAATGACTTTATTTTCTGCTGTTTTATTTATCTGTCTTGTAATTTATCTGCATCTTTTACGTAAAGCGCTTCGCCAAAGTTATGGCATTCCCTTTGTGAGTGATCTTAACGGAGGTGGGATGTTTCATAAATGGTAAGCAATCATAGTAAAAATATTTCTTGTGAATACTATTAATAAATAGTTAATTAGTTTAATAATATTTCTTATTGCAGGTTAAGAAAAATCTGGAGGTGAATGTTACGAGGACAATGGTTTTGGAAGGTGGGACATAAAAATAAGAAAACTGGACAAGTTATTCCATCAGCAGCAAAAACCTATGTAAGTTATTTTTTTGTGGGTGTTTGAAGTGGTTTATTTGTTTTCTATATTTTATTTTGTTTATCAAGTATTATGAAATTTTCGAACAAACTGAGCCTCTCAGTTCGCATGAAAACATTACTAAGAAGCTTAGTTTTCGTGTGAAAACTGAATTGAGCAGATCATTTTTCGCGTGAAAACTGAACTGGATAGCTCAGTTTTCGTGCGAAAACTGAACTGAGCAGCTCATAGAAAAATATAGCCTACATAAAAATAGAAAAATGAATCTGTTATTGTTCATAGTGTTACCATTATATCTTCATATACTGGTTGTCGATCTTAAATTTTGACTTACGTATATAGTTAACTTACACAATGATGATAACCTACATTGCAACACTTTTACAAGGATTTATATAAATATTTTAGTAAATTGTTCAAGATATATAAGTATATTCAAGGAAATTGACAATTTCATAATCAAAAGAACAAATTTCACAAAAATATGATTTTTCCGTTTAGAATGATATGATATATATTTGATGTGCCTATTAAAGTAAATTTGCATGTGATGTTATTTGAAGTGGAAAAAGAGAGATGGTTTTGGAAGGAATGAGAGCATCTGATACTATTAATTTCTGTAACTTCTTAAGAAAGCTAAGTAGTTTCCTGCCTCTAGTTCTGTATATTAATTGTACTTTCTTTCATATGGACATAATATAACCATTTTATCTTTTATCTCTACAGTCTATAGATCTGCTTTTATTAGCACACCATACATAAAGATTGGCTTGTCTATGTATATGAACTGTGGTCTGTGCAATATTGTGACCAAAGTATACGAAGATATAATGGTAACACTATGTAAACCTGATACGGATTTTTAACTTAATACTCAACCAAGTTCAGTTATAATTTAGATGTAGCATAGTGCTAAGGGCACTGGAAGTGCTAGGAGCTGCCATGATTGGCTGTTGATGGATGAATAACAAATTTCATTTTTATTTTTTGACTGTAGTCAACCATCGATCAACCGTTGCAGGTTGATCGTTTATTAATTGCTAATGGCATCAAACCGTGGGAACCCTTAGCATGTAACTATTTGTGCAGCCATGATGTATGTTTATGTAAATCAAACAAACCTGATGTCATGTTTGTGCAAGCATCTTGTCCATTTCATGATCTCTTATGACATAATAATTAAATCTTGTTAGGTTATACAAGCATAAAGAAGATACCAAGAAATAGAAATGAAAAAAAACTGCAAATGATTGGATATGCTCAGTTAATACTTAGTTTTGAAAAACTGAGCAATGCCCAGTTTCCAACAAAACTGAGCATATGCTCAGTTTTGTTTTGAAACTGGGCATTGCTCAGTTTCGAGAAACTGGGCATATGCCAAGTTTCTCGAAACTGAGTGCTAAGTTTCTCGAAACTGAGTGCCCAGTTTCGAGAAACTAAGTGCCCAAAACTAAGCATATGCCCAGTTTCTCGGAACCGAGCATATGCCTAGTTTCTCAAAACTAAGCAATGTTCAGTTTCAAACAAAACTGAGCATATGCTCAGTTTTGTTTCAAACCAAACATATGCCCAGTTTCTCGAAACTAAGCATTTCTTGGTTTTGAACAAAACTGAGCAATTCTCAGTTTCTCAAAACTGAGCAGCTCAGTATCTTGAAATTAAGCAATGCTCAGTTTTAAACAAAATTGTGCATATGCTCAGTTCTGTTTGAAACTGAGCAATGCTCAAATTCCCAAAACTGAGCAACGCTTAGTTTCTCAAAACTGAGCATATGCTCAGTTTCATATGAAATCAAGAAACACTCAGTTTCTTGAAACTGAGCATAGTAATGTTGTCAATAAGGATTTGTTAATTTTTTTTAATATGCCTAATATTTTCATACAAGATGTGATCTATTCTCATTAACATTAATTAACCATGTTCAGTTAGTTAATGCAAGATGTTATTTATCAATTTTGCAATTTGTTATTTCTGTAAAAATGAATGCGTTTATATTTTGTAGGCACTTGTGGAGGAGGAGGAAAAAAACATAATTTGGAATGTAATAGCAACGGGAAAGAAAATATGTTTTATCTTGGCAATGATCCTGTCTCCAAAGTTTTTGGTTCTGATAAAAGGAAAAATTATTGTCGTGCAATTAGCTCCTCTTCTTCCTTAGAGCACGTAAAGATGATGCAAGCATCAAAAGCAATTGCCGCCAAGAGTAAAAATGATGATTTTCGTCAATGGTATATGGAATTACAAAATCAAGTTGGAAGTCAAGTGTCAATCCAAATCAACGATGCTCCTAAATCATTTTCTTCATCCTTTCTTACTATGGTAGCGGGATTGCAACATACCGTTAATGGTGATGTTGTGACGCCTATGACAGAAACAACTTCTAATTTAGATAAATCTACACCGAACGTTGGAATTGCTAATTCGCTTATCCCGTCAAATGATGTTGGATCATCAATAAGGGAAAAATAATTTGTAATGCTATTATCACAAGATTTGAAGAATAATGTTGCAAAATCTTATATTTGAACACAAACCACGTGTCATTTTAGAGAGATAGTGCCAGATGTTGAGAAAGTTGTTTAGATAACAGAAGTTTTAGATCTGAAAGCACCAATTTACGATGGTACCCAAAACAGACATTACAAGCTTTGTGAATTTTAAGATGGAGGCTTTGTGATATGGCCCATATTTCGCCTTCATAATATCTAAAATTCTATGTATCTTTAGTAAAACTTTGTATTGTTTTTTTGTAATTTGAACTTGATATTATGGTATTTTGAAATTGGAAGCATTATGCAAAAGTGACATTGTTGAATTTGAAATATGGAAGTGTACCAAATACTTTTATTTGAATTGATATGTTGAATTATATATGTAATTGAAAATCATAAAACATGTTATATAAGTGTTAGCAATTTATGTATGCCAACATTTATAAGAGTTAGTAGGATTATAATACTAAAATTTATAAGTGTTACCATATCTTATAGTTCCAACATTTATAAGCGTTAGGAATGAATATGTTTGTAACTCTTATAAGTTTTGCCATATCTTATGGTTCCAACATTTATGAGTGTTAGCAATGAATATGTTTGTAACTCTTATAAACGTTACCATATCTTATGGTTCCAACATTTATAAGTGTTAGCAATGAATATATTTGTAACTCTTATAAGTGTTAGCAATGAATATGGTTCCAACATTTATAAGTGTTAGCAATGAATATGTTTTAACTCTTATCAGTGTTAGCAATGAATATATTTGTAATACATATAAGTGTTAGCAATTATTCTATTTGTAACACTTATAAGTGTTACAAATATGGCTGGAAAATTCCTCACATGTCGTTGGTAACACTTAAAAGTGTTACAGAAATTATTTGTAACATCTATACTTATTCGGAATCCCCTGTTTTGGTGTAGTGATTGTTGTAATAGAAGTGAAAACTTCTATTGTTCTATGTTCCAATGCGTTGTGCTCTCAAAGCAATCCGCGTTCCAGTTCGGTCTAGGCCGGGCGAGGGTTCAGGTCGTGCCAGCTTGGTATCAGAGCTTTGTTTTACAAAGCTCGAGAACAAGACACATTACAACCAAACGAAAGAATACCAAACATGAAAGTATTCGAGATGGAGCATCGCCAGTTTTACTCCATGCGATAAATGAATCTATAATTAGATTTGAAAGTGAAATGGTAATTAACATTATCGATAATACGAGGGGCATTAGATAAGGAGTACTACCAGTTTCGCTCCATGGAATGAATAGGTTGGGATTGGATAATAAAATAAATGACTACTTCAGTAAGGCTCGATAATCCCGACTAGTTTGATAAACCTTAATTTGGTTTAAGCTGCGAAAAGATATTACAAAATATTTTGAAATGGTTTCAAAGAAAAGATTTAAACAAGCGGTTTAAATGAAATAAATCTTTGATAAGATTAATGGAAACTTTTCCCATAATAAAGAGCATTTGAATAAAAAATATTCTGGACTAGAATGAAATGTATGTAATTTTTATATATCAAATGATGTTAAAGATGCGTGTATTATTCAGAAAGACCAGGTTCAACCCATTCTTAATAACTGATATGACGATTACAAGTCGAAGATACGAAGACAGTGATTCAAGACCAGAGACCTTCACATCGTTGGGATGATTGTTGATGTCTCGATTGGGGTGCGCACCCCAATAAGAGGTTATAAGTGGTGGTTGTTCGGACGTACTTGGAGATCAACCGGATATGCGAGGGCCTCTCTCCTATATTTGACATATGGGACGAGGAATAAGGTGCTTCCAGTTTCATTTAGACCCAGCTTGAACTTGCAAATGGATTGGGTGTCTGACATCGTAGTTTGTGCTATATTAGTTGATTTCTACTAAATATATATCTGTTTGGTGGCGGAGAATTTATTCTCTTAGCTTAACACCCTTCTCTGAGACGTATGAGCTTAGAGGTTATATATTGGTAGACATTAATGGTATGGATTGAAAATGTGGCATGCTGAGATGCATGGATCAAATCTTTTGTTGAAAAGCATAACATTGTGGACGATGATCAAAGCATGGCTTTAATATAAAGTAGCTTCATGTATAGCGTTAATTCGTGACCTTCACACCCCAATATGAATCAAAAACAGGATGAGGGACAAAAGGGAGAATATACATTTCTTTCTAACTAAAGGTATTGTCATGGTATGGAGCCTAGACATATTTACTGACATGGATGTTGGATAGTGAGACGCCTTAGATATAGTCGTAAAAGGTCCAAACGGTGGACGTACTGACCGGATTGTAGAACCGGGAAATGCATGATTCAGGCACAAATAATCAGCAACGTAGTAACTGACCGACCCCATAGATCCAAGGTCGCACAAGTGTGTGATCCTGGGAATCCCACTAAAGATGGCCCGAATTCGGTGAGGAGAGATCCCTTGCCTCAGCTGATAGATGGAATCCAATTTCCAATACGTGACTTTACAGTTTTAGTTGTATACTACGGCAATATAGTAGGATGGGGTACTATGCCATCTACGGTTGATACATTTATATTCGAAGTTGTTTTATACACTATGCACTTATAGTACTATAAAAGTATTTGTTTTAATGCATAACAAGCTTTGGCTAGTATAAGGTAAAAATCTATCCTCCAGCTTGTGTTGCATTATGTGATGGGACATGAGTCTTATAATTGCTTCATTCTTTCAAAAAGCATTGCATTGTTTATTATTTGTTTTATTTCAAATTATTCAAGGGAGTAAACCAGTTCCGTGTTATACGGCGTGGTCCCATGATTTCATAACCTTTTAAAGTCAACTTTTAATAGCTATTTTAGCTCTCATACCAGACCCATGACTGACTCGTAGTTTATTGTTTTCATCTGAACTCCAGGTGCCTATATTTTTCCACATCAGCAATTGGTAGTTTTTCTTTTTCAGATTTATTTAACAAGATCCTGATTTACGACTAGAGCTATACTCTGGAAAGCTTTGTATCCATGTATTTCTTTCAGTTATGTTAGTTGATGTATTTCCGCTATGCATTGCATTTATACATTTTTAATTCCATTACTATGTAATTATTCTCTGAAATTGTATTTCCACCAAGTATTTTATTTCCCACACTATTATATTCTTGTACTTTGAAGTAAATTGTTGTAATATAAATGAAAATTTCTATTGTTCTATGTTCCGATGCGTCGTGCTCTCAAAGCAATCCGCATTTCCAGTTCGGTCTAGGCCGAGCGGAGGTTCAGGTCGTGTCAGCTTGGTATCAGAGCTTTGGCTTACAAATTTCGAGAACAAGACACATTAGGACCAAATGAAAGAACTCATCAGAGGTAGGATTAGTAATATCCTACAAAAGAATACTCATTAGAGATAGGATTGGTAATATCATAGAAATAGAAACTCATTAGAGATGGGGTTAGTAATACTCTTGAATGAGTTGAGAGTGATACATTTATAAGCAACATATTTGTGATTATTATATAATCCGATTTTGAAAATATATTTTTGAGTATATAAAAGTTATATGTTTTTGAAAGTTAATTAACCTATTGATTGTTGGTTGTGATGTGTGATAATTAGCTTAACTAATAAAAATGTTGGAATAATAAAACCAATATAAGAATGAAAGGTAAATCAGGCCAAATCAAATGTAATGCTGAACTGAATTGAAAATTAGTTTAGAATAGACATATGTATATGTTGAACAGGTTGTTGCACAAAAGGTTAAGAAGAGAAATAAAATTGTGTGTCAGACGATAAAGTACATATTTATTATACTGATTGCGCAATTTAATTATTACTATTATTGTATGTGAATTGGATGCGCTGTGATGGTTGCTTGTGTGAAATTAAACGTACACCAAAGGATAGTAAACAGTAATGATGGACTACACCACGTAGCATATATTGTGGACTGCATAGCATATCCATATAAGCATGTAATTATTTGATGCTTATATGACGAGGACTGGATGACCATATGAGCATGTAATTGTTTGATGCTTGTATGGAGAGGACTGAATTATGAACTGTATTATGGACAGATTGCAGACCTAATAATATATAACGATAAATCGCAAGATTTAATAACAAACCCCACATGGGTCTTGAGATGACAAAAATATACATATCTCTCTTGTATGTAGACAAGGCACATGGATCGCGACTAATCCCCGCTCATAGGTCAAGGGATGGTTTTTTTACACATCTCCACTGGGTGTAGATAAGTCACAATTGTTTTGTTTGGTTTATATATTGATATATTGATTTATGAGCGCCTATTTAGGTCACATATAGTTGTTCAGATCAACCTGTACAAAGGAGGTTATGGTAAAATTATTCGGAAATTTAAGGTGTTAACAAAATTTCGAGAAATTAGCATGTTCTTCGAAACTGAAAAGTTGAAAAAATTGAGTTAAAATGAAGGTTGAGTTGGTTTAGTAAACAACTTTCATATCCCTTCCTTTTCGGGGATGAAAATTTTTAAGTGGGGGAGATTGTAACGACCCTTAATTTTGGTCAATTTAAATTTTGAATTTTTATTTATTTTAATGAATTTTGAAATAGAAAATGTTGATTTTGATTTGATAAAATTTGAGAATAATTTTAAAACTAGTTTTAATGTTACATTTTATGTAAAATAAGGTCATTATAAATTTTAAAAGCTCAGATTTTGAAAATCGATATTTTTATGCTATATAGATCGCCTATAAAAGGATCATTTTTAAGACAGTCTAGAAATCTGACGAAACAACTTTTATTGGATCCATAACATTGAAATATGGTTGAATCCAAAATTTCAAGTCAAGTGGAGTTGTGTGAGAGGACGACGTATAACTGTAAGCTGAAAATTCAGTTAGTTTTCAGTTTAAGCTGAAAATAAGGCCTTTTTTCCAGCAGTCTCCAAATTTGACAAGACTAGATTCGTTGGAAGCATAATTCCAAAACATAGCAAGATTTCAAATTTCCTAACTTTTATAGTTAACATGTGGTCGTGAGACTAGAACGAAGTTTGCATTGTATAATAAATACATCATCAAAATGGGTCACCTCGCGAAAAGTAATCAACCAAATAAAATATGAAAACTCACACGCTTACTCCTCCATGTGCCTATTTTTCTTTCTCGGTTATTCAATGATGTGATTTATTCCTAACTAAGTATTAATCAACTCTAACTATTCTTCCATTCTCTAAACTATACTTAAAAACTTAAGAATCCAAATTAATGGAAGCTCGTCTTCCTCGCTCCTCTTTCACCAACAATGCCGCTGTCGTAGGGCTTCCGCCTCCTCCCTCCACTGCTCCAGCATGTCGGTGCACCTCCTCAGTCTTGGCCGTGGACCACAGCCCCTCTCCTCTCTCCTCCTTAAACCCTTCCAAAGTGAGAAAGGTGCCATATTTAGGCTTCTACTCGAGATCTACCACCTCTAGCAACCTCTAAGTGGCCTCCACTTTTCACGAGGCACCCAAAACCCCACACCACAACCCATGCCTCCACTTTTCAGATCTGTACGCGGTCCCCTACCCCTTCTCAAGCTCAAACAACCCATAAAATCAAATCTTTTTGCTTAATGCCCTAAATACAAGTGTGTGTGAGTGTATTTGAGTATTAGCAAGGATGTTTGAGTAAAAAGTAAAGATTTTTAACTTGTGTCAAGACCGTGGAGAGCCTACGATGAAGTTTACTGATGTTGGAATGCTTGGGGTGAGAATTTATCGCTTAGTAATTCTAGTTTGTGTAGTTAAATCATAGATATGTTGCTAAATTGTTTGGTTGATGTAAATATGCAAACTTGTAAAAATCATAACTTTTTCATACAAGATAGGAATTCGACGATTCAAGATGTGTTGGAACCATATAGACGAGACTTTGCAATGAACCTAATTTGGAGCGATTTGGAGATCGCCTCAATTTTTAAGGGAAGAAAATGTTTTATTTAGTCAATCAACTATTTGGCATTATTTAGCGAAAACGAAAAATGTGAGAGCTTCTCACTCTAACTGATTTTTTACAGTTTTTAGAATCATAACTGAATGTATATTTATTATTATCTGATTAATTATCACGAATTTGTTACACGGTATATGGTAGTTCACAGCACAAATTGTTTGAAAACCATATGGATGAATGGATGAATGGATGATGGATTGTATTATGATTTGGATGTAATTTTGAGTTATTTAACATGCTAAATGATGCTAAAACATGTATGTTAGTTAAAATTGGATTAAATATCCATTTATAGTTCAAAGGTGAATTTATCATCGCTTGTTTAAGTGAAATTTGTTAGATTGAAAAATTATTCGAATCAAACTAGTTATTAATAAATTAATGAATTAATAGTTGATTTAAATTGATTGTTTGTTGGTTGAAAATCCCGCGCAGGTCTTGGGATGATATTTGACTCACACGTCTCCCTTATGTGTAATCACGGTTAATCGATTGATTGACCGGATGATATAAGCGTTAAATATATACTTTAAGGTCTATATGGATGTAAGTGCACTCTGGATGTTATTTGGATATTGATAGTTGTTTACAACTATTGTTGGATGCACAAAATTCATGCCGGTGAAATTACATGGTGTTAGATTGAATTTCATTCCAATCTAGAATAAATAATAAATATTTTAATAATATAATATTAAGTGAAAAAATGAAGTTTGATTTCGATGTCCGATTTTGGATGGACGCGTAGATAGGATTTTGAAGATAAACGATTGAAACGAGTTTTCAAAGATGAATATATATTTTATATAATTTATAAAACTGGTTTGGAAGTATATTGATTTATTTTTAAAATTATAAATCGAATTCGGGTTTGAATAGGAAGTGTTGCACAACGATAGTTTGCGAAGTTCAACCCGTAACTTCGAATGGACGTAACGGGAGATTTGGCCGTTAGATTCTCCAAAAACCAGAACCATTGGGTTCGTATCGAAAAGACTTATCAAACAAATATAATAGATTTAAATTCTAATGGTTGGATTTTTAAACATATCAAGATAAAATTTGGAAAAGGTCACTAGGGATGCAGTTCGGTAGCCGATATCGGAAACCGATTGTAAGGAGTCTTAATAAAATTACTAAAAATATGAATAAATTATGATAAATCGCGATAAATGATTTGGAAAGAGTTTGGATTTAATATTCCAAGGTTTGAAAGATAAATGTTATTTTTATATGAAAGTGGTGTTTTACAACTAGAAGGAAAAATCCAATGTTTTATTGTATTAAAACGGATTTAAAATGTGATTCTAATATAACCGGGGTTTTCCAACATATATATCGCAGAAAGGAATTGAATGGAAATAATCTTCGTATATTTCCATATTGGATTCCGTGATCATAATATCGTTGTTCCCAATACGATATCTGTTGGTTCCAGAATTTGATGTTGAATATAAGTCAATATCATTTACTCTATATTTAATATCAATTTGAATATAGGTTTTGTCGCTAATGGTATCTTCAATAATACTTTTCTTGAACCCATTTATGAATGGAATAAATCTTTTAATTAAGGTTTAGAGATGTTTCTAATTTAATCAATTAATTTGGAATTGAATGAAGTTCGATTTAATAATAATTGAGATGAGCATCTATAAAGGAAGGCCTTTACTATTTATGGAATTTAAAAGGTTTTGTCGCTATTCCACTTAAAGTATTATTCTGATAGGGAAATTTATATCGATCATAATTTGTTTAGATTTTTGTGAAGATTCCATATTCATGGAAGTTGATTTTGTGTTTATTATGAGCAGTGTTCTAAATTATATTTATTCTTTAACCCATTTAAAGACAGGATTAATTTCCTAAAGTTAAATAATCATTAAGCAATGATTTTTGAGATTAAAACTAAGTTAGAGTAATGAATCTTTAATTAGATTTGAACATGCAATGGTAATTAAATTTACCAAACACGAGAAATGTTCGAGATGATGTATCACCAGTTTTACTCCATGCGATAAATGAATCTTTAATTAGATTTGAACGTGAAAAGGTAATTTACTTTACCGATAACATGACAGGTGTTAGATATGGTTTACCACCAGTTTCGCTCCATAGGATGAATAGGTTGGGATAATAAAATAAATGACTACTTTGGTAAGGCTCGATAATCCCGACTAGTTTGATAAATCTTAATTTGGTTTAAGCTATGAAAAGATATTACTAAATCTTTTGTAATGGTTTCCAAGAAAAGAACTAAACAGGAGGTTTAAATGAAATAAATCTTTGATAAGAATAATGAGAACTTTTCCCAAAATAAAGAACATTTGAATAAAATAATATTCCAGACTGGAATGAAATGTGTGTTATTTACATATATCACATGATGTTAAAGATGTGTGAATTATTCAGAAGGACCGGGTTCAACCCATTTTGAATAACTGTTATGACGATTAAAAGTCAAAGATATGAAGACGGTGGTTGAAGACTGTGACGACCGCCCACAACCCCTGCACTAAACAAGAGGAATAATGTGCTAAAAGATGTGCCATGATCATCATAGGTAAATAACATCATCGGAACCTGTAATAAAACTCACAGCGTGAGGATAAAATATAATAGAACATATACAACAAGTAATGGTAGTGAAACATCATATAGCAAACTTTCACAACATCCTGAAAGATTATCCGAACATCATAGGAAATATCAAGTATGTACATAAGGCCTCACTACAACACTCATAGAGCAACTCAAACTGCGGAAACAGATACACTAGATAGTAGTAAAAGTAATATGTCAGCCTCCTGCTCGCCTTCGCACAACAACATCGTCCTCACTAATCACCTGTCACCTGCTACTTATTTTTCCCATCAACAATCGAATGAACAGCCCAAGGTAATAAGAGGAAACATAAAACATTGAGTTAGACAACAGTCTTAGTTAGCGATAAAATAGCTAACAAATTTCAAAAATAAAGTATACGAGAATGGATAGATAAACATACTAATCTACCCACAACACTAGAGATAACTCAACCCTATCTTCCCCACATTGGACAGTGATAGCCTTTATAACAGAATTTCCACCATACATCTATGGAAACCAGAACACCCATTCAATCATGGCAAAGCCCTCATGACATCCAAATTATATATCTTTTGTAAACCATCCTATTCGAACTCACTATCCCTCAAGCACAAGCCCTAGAGGCCAAAACCAATATCAGACAAGCACCTAAGGAACATCTCCTTCGATGTTGGACAATCTACATGAGACGGTTCAAATAAGGCAACTAATCAACCATGACAGAGTCTGGCTATCACCATCAATCCTACTTCGAAACCATCGTCAATCGTATGATGGCCAACCTTGCCATATATCAAGAGCTAATGGTAACCCCAGTTCTAGCATAAACTCCATACGCCTTTCAACTATAAGTATGTTTGTCCAACCTTGACAACTAGGTATTTCAACGATACTCAGGGTACTCGACCTACAATCGGTCTTTTAGGTTCCCCTATCGTACCTTGCTTTGAGCCTGCTAGAACTTACGACAGCGATAATCTCTCAGCCTTCACATCTCTAGTCATCCAACCCGATGACTTTTCACAGCTCAAGCAACCTTCTTAAGCAATCATTATCCACCAACTCACGACCTTTGAGTTGTCACCTCATTCATTGTTCTACACCGAACAATGAACGCCTTTAAACACTTCAAACCTTCCTACTAGAATTTTATTCGAAGTCACACCATCATCGAGCCGATTACATCATTCAAGCCTTTTTATTCAAATCTTGGTATTACCCGAAAAATATTTTTTTTCAGGAAATGACCTTGTGTGACCAACTAGATCATGCTCGACCACTATGAGAACGACCGACCAGATGTTGCTCGACCCTAATCCTTTAACCATAAGCCATCCTATACAACCGAGCCTCCTGACCGAACGTATGTGCTCGACCGATCCCCAGGCCATGCTCGACCCAACTATGCTCGAGCCTACACTACTCGACCAGACTACCTTCCACCATAACTATGCTCGAGCCATGCTCGACCGACGCTTTCTTGCTCAATCAGAACTGCTGCTCGACCCTAGTACGCTTAACCCTGACCATGTCCTGCTCGAGCCTAGGCTCGCTCGACCCCAAGCCTGCTCGACCGGACCAAAACTTGCCCGACCCCGTGCGTTTCTACTAGATCGACCCGGTTCCTCTTGCTCGACCGACCCCCGTGACTTTCTACACAAATCATGCTCGACCATGGCCTATACAGCCCCAATTCAAATCCAATTTCGACCAAAACTTCACTAATCGACTATCTCAATGAAATCTATTCATCCAATTCATCAATTGCAACCATAAACATGTTATGAAATCACTAACAACATAAATACGATGATATCATCAATAATTATGTAAAACTCACCAAAATCATCAAAAATGAACATATGAACTCAATTATGGATCTAACTTGCGTAAACATATGAAATGACATAAAAATTACTGGTTTAAACTTGCTAAATTGGATCAAGGGTGATTCATATATAAATGGACTTATCATGGTGTAGATCAATAATAAGATACTTGAATTTGATAAAAACATGATCAAGCATTCATATACTTCAATGAATCTATGTGAGAGATGCATATCACTCACAATACTCCAAATCAAAGCAAAAACAATGAATTAGGATTACGGGCAGCAAACAATTCAAACCAAACTCCTTGATCCGATAAATTCCCACTTCGAATGATGTAGATCTAGCCTCCAATGGTGCAAATCTTCGATCTTAGATTTTAATTTTTAATGGTGGAAAGGTGTTAGAGGAAGGAGGAACATAGGCCACCAAATTAGAGATTAGAGAAAATAAAACCATTTCTCATACCGCTCACCACCTATTTATAGCTTCCACCAGCCCACTAATGGACCTCTCCAAATCAGCCCATTAAGACTCCCAAAACTTGAACAACCAACTGAAAAACCTTAAAAAAATGATTCACCCCAAACTGCTGGGCCAAATATTTAATATAACCATTCTACGGAAGGGAAATCATCATTTCCTTTCCAATGGAACAGGTCTCACCACCTGATTCGACCTGAGTCAAAAGTTATTCCCCCGTACAAGACTGATAGGGGTAAAATGGTCACAAAAAAAATTAGTAAAAATTATGGACATGTCTTACATCCCCATAAGCAACATATTAAAATATGAGAATGATCTAATCCTTAGGGAAATGAAAATATTTTACGATCTTCTGATACATAAAATGAGGGCCGTTACAAAGACCGGAGACCTTCACATCATTGGGTTGATTGCTGATTTATTGATTGGGGTGCGCACCCCAAGATGTGGTTATAAGTGGTGGTCATCTAGACGTACTTGGAGATCGACCGGATATGTGGCATGCTGAGATGCATGGATCAAAGTTTTTGTTGAAAAGAAGAACTTTGTGGATGATGATCAAAGCATGGATTTAATATAGCGTAGTTTTGTGTATAGCGTTAATTCGCGATCTTCACACCGGTATGAGTCAAAAAAGGGATGAGGGACAGCAAGGAGAATATGCGTTTCTTTCTGGCTAAAGGCAGTGTCATGGTATGGAGCCCAGACATATTTACTTATGTGGATATTGGATAATGAGACACCTCAGATATGGTCGTAAAAGGCCCAGATGGTTGACGTACTGACCAGAATGTAAGTCCGATAGGACCGGGAAACACATCATTCAAGCACAAATAATCAGCAATGTACTGACTGACCGACCCTATCGATGCAAGGTTGCCCAAATGTGTTATCCTAGGAATCCCGCTAGAGATGGCCTGAATTCGATGAGGAGAGATCCCTTGCCTCGGCTCATGGAAGGATTCCAATACGCGGCTTTGCGGTTTTAGTTGTATACTATGGCGACATAGTAGGATGGGGTACTATGTCGTCCATGATTGATACATTTATATTTGAAGTTGTTTTATACACTATGCACTTATAGTAATATCAAAGTATTTTTTAAAGCGTACCAAGCATGTTTGGCTATTATAAGGTAAAACTCTATCCTCCGGCTTGCGTGGCATTGTCATATGGAACCTGAGTCTTATAATAGCTTTATTCTTTCAAAAAGCATTGCGTTTTTTTGTTATTTGTTTTATCTCAAAGTATTCATGGGAGTAAACCAGTTCCATGCTATACAGCGTGGTCCCATGATTTTCAAACCTTTTAAATTCACGTTTTAATAACTGTTTTAGCTCTTATACTAGTCCCATGACTGACTCAGAGTTTATTGTTTTTACCTAAACTCTTGGTGCCCATATTTTTTCACATGGACAGCTGGTAGTTTTTGTTTTGCAGATTTATTTAATAGGATCCTGATTTATGGCTGGAGCTATACTCTGAAAAGCTTTGTATCCATGAATTTCTTCCAGTTTTGTTATTTGATGTATTTCTGCTGTGCAATGTATTTATACATTTTTAATTCCGCTGCTATATAATTTATTCTCTGAAATTGTATTTCCACTGTGTATTTTATTTTCCGCACTTAGATATTCTTGTACTCTGATGTAAATTGTTGTAATAACAATGAAATTTTCTGTTGTTCTCTATTTCGATGCATCGTGTTCTCAAAGCAACTCACGTTCCAGTTCGGTCTAGGTCGGGCGGGGGCTCGGGTCGTGTCAAAATCATACTTGTAATTTCAATATAAAATGGTTTAGCTGTATGTTAATTTGTTCCATTCAGTATTTATGAATTATTGTTGGTACTTGGGATGCCAAGGCGTCGATAGGGGTTTCTAAACACTTAAATAGAATAGAATGACACAATATTGTTTTTGATTATATTTCTACATATAAGGATTATTTTGGATAATCTATTAATTCTGATTTTTTGGTTATTAGGAGATGATAATATTCGATTATCGGCGTTTATTGTTTGATTTTTTTATAGTTCTTACTATTGACTATTGAATGACTATAAGAAAATGAAACCTTGTAAATATGACTAATAATAAAATATAATTGGAAAATAGAAATGAATTTAAATTGGGATTTGAGAATTTAAATTCGGGTGCTTTTAAAGAGTCGTTTGCTAAGGTTTTTAAAAATATATCAGCATCATATTGAATTATTTTGAGTAAAGATTGTTTTCAAGATTTTAATGGAAGTAAGTGTATATTCCCCTTTTGTCTCTAAAAAATGATTATGGTGATGAGTGCATGCATTATCGACATTTATTTTCGAGAGTATAAGTGAGGTATACCACTTAGAACTTTTATATCTTATTTTGAGAAAGACGATTTTTTTGAATCTTTTAAAGTATGTTTGATATAAAAGATATAATATATATTATCTCAAAAGTTGATTTGGAGTATGAATACTAAAGTTCTTGAATAATTAATGATTTTCAAATTATTGATATGAATTAAAACTTGGAATTTTAGGAACTTCTGGATTGTGAAATAAGAAGTCGAACCTAAGAAAAATAAATTAAAGTAGAAACCCTTAGAAATTTGAAATGGTGAATTGAGACAAATTGGAAACTATTGGATTTGCATAACACTCAATCTTTTCTGTAGAATAAATATAACTTACCAAAATATTTAAAAAGTTAAAAATGTTATAGGAATAAGAAATTGAATAATATACAGGTATTGATACGAATAGTGAAAGGTGAAATTAAATTTATGGTTTGTAAATATGAATAAAACTTAAGTTATGACAATAAATGATATACACTTAGTTTTGTTATGAAATTGAATTCAACTAAGTAAGGTAAATAAACTGATTCAAAGTAATAAGCTAATAAAGTGCGTCAAGCTAATGTAACGAGTAAAATGAAATGGAAATTGATATATGATGGAAACGAACATAAAAAGCAAAAAAGTTTAGTAAACCATAATGATTGAAAACAAGCCAATTGGATTTTAGAAATATAGATTGATTGGATATGAATTCATTATAAGTGAATAAATGTATATGTTAAAACACTGAAATGAATTTGGCAAAGCCGAGATGATTTTTAAAGTTATATGTACCACTATTTACTGTAACAAATACAATATGGGACAAGAATTAGACAGTTTGTCTAACTACAACATCAGGTTTTAAAGTGGACCGACCACTAAATAAGAAACCTAGCTAGCTTATAGAACATGAACTAAACTAAATGTCTAGACTATTAAAAACATTCTCCTCGTAGGGAACACATATTACATCGATTTCCAAAAGGCAAACAAACTACCAAAAAGTACCATGCAAGAAACTAAGACATAACCAACAAAAATTACATTCTTCACCCAGGAAGAAAACTCAAACTAACGATTTCACATAAGGCAAACAACATTGACAAGTAAACCAATAGGCTATTGCCAACCTTCACGACATAACATTAACATGTATTAAGTTAGCACGATGTCAAAGACAGTAAACGATGAACAATAACCAGGAAGAACATGTAGCAAACACTATCCCAAACATACACATTTTAGAATCAGAGAAAGGAATTAGATGGAAATAGGAAGGTGTTTTCACAACACCACACATTTAACATGTTATTGGTTACCACCCCCGCTGCAAGGCAAACGCTGAGGGTCAAACTACCAGCACTACACAACCACCCTCTAACCTAGATCCACAAAAATAGGCGAAAGTACAATAGATTCCATACAAATATGACAATTTAACAACCAATCAAAAACCCAAAAAATCTCCTATTAAATGAATAGAAAATACCTCCCATGCATCACAAAATTGCAGAAGCCAAAACCTCAACATGTAAGTAGACTCAAAACAATTCCCAAGCTAGTTTAATTGTATACAACCAACAAATAACATCAAAGGAAGTTTTCTAATAGATCTGAATCAAAGAATACGATGAGTAAGGATTGCACGCCCCGCCTTTTTGACCACTTCAAATTAGTAACTTAACCAACTTAAAATGTCCAAATCGACAGATCGTTATTTGGCTTACAGAGTTTAAAAGCAGAATCAACACAGAGAACACAAAATAAAAAACAACAACACAGTATTGAATTGCGAAAAAAAACTTTTATTTATTAATTAGAATTTTGAATACAAGATTTTTATATAAAGTAGGATTTAAAAGAACAATTTAAAATACAAGTAAAATCTTTATTGGCTTAAAACTTCAGAGCACACATCTTTGGAATTCCCTAGCTTCGCCAATCTTCGAATCCTAAGCTGAAGTCTTTAAATCTGTACTGCTCGAGTCTGACCCGAGCGTTCCATGCTAAAACATAAAACACTCGAGTCAGGATTAATCATTTGTTCAAGTAAATTAACTTCAATATAAATTGAAATATAATAGTTAATCCTAACTGCCAACACAGATGTCATATATAAAATAAACAATTGTGGTATCTGTTCATATCAGTTCTATCTATTTCTAGGGATGAACAGTATTGGGCATTTGCGAATGCACGTATGTATATACTATACACGTGTGCACCACCTCAACATCCCGAACCGAATATAAACAATAACATAGGTGATTTTGGAAGCTTGCATATACACACGTGTATATGTATCCATGTGTACTACCCCAGCGTTCCAGAATCCCATAAATACAAGTGCAGTCGAGATTGCTAAAATAGTGGTAGAATATAAATAGGTAGCAAGATTGCCAACAGAAATAATGGCTACATGGTTTGGAGCAGTTCCAACTAGTAAGGAAACATGCATGAAAGATCAACACTGGGACAGGTAGGTTGTAACAACCCGGAATTTCAGAACCAATTTTAAATTTTAATTTAAGCTATTTTGAGGAATATGTAGTATAAATTGTTTCTTTTTAGGAAATAAAAAATTTGAGAATAACTTTAAAATTAGTTTTTACAAAACTATTTGACTTAAAACAATGTTGGTTTAAATATTAGAATTAATGATTTATGTTGTAAATTTATAAGATATGGAATTTAACTTGTCTTGTTAAATAAAGTATTTCAACAGCTATTGACTTATTTGATAATTTACTTATGTTGAAATAAAATAGTTGAAACATAAATATCATTTTTGTTGAAATTAAATAGTTAAAAACAAAAATAACATTTCTGTTAAATAGATTTGTGTTAAAAAACAAATATATCTATTTTGTTAAAATAGAATTGTTAAACATAAATTATTCTTTTTATGTTAAAATGTTTATTAGAATTGTTAAAGATTATAAATGTTTATTTATTTGAAAATATGTTAACAATAAGATTGTAATATGTTAACGATAGAAAATGTGATCTTTGGTATGTTAGCAGAGATGCGAAAAGAATTCAACTTAGGTAATAATGGGTTAACATTAAAAGTTACTATTTTACGTAATAAGAAGTTATAAAAAAATAGTCATATGTTGAATTCTATTTTTGGTTGATAAAGATATAAATACATACGGGTTATTATTAAATAAGATAAAATACGCAAGGGCTAAAATAAAAGAAAACTCCTCACCTCTATATATTATCTCTAACTTTCTCATAACTCTAACACCAAACCCTATTTTCTTTCTCCCTCTTCACCAATGGTCGCCGCTTTCTCTTCTCCTCCTCTTCTCCTTCCTTATCTCTTTCTTTTTTCTTTTTCCTCTTCGAAAAACCTTACAACAAAAATAATTTATGTCTTCTTAAAATTTCTGCCATCGTCCTTCTCAAAAGAAAGGAAAAGGAGGATCTTCAAATTGAATATTTGCTGGTTCCTTGTCTTTATCATATCCATGACAGGTGAGAATTCTGAATTATTTAATAATTAGAAATTTAATTACTATTTTTTTCCTTGTTACTTGATTCTTGTTTGTACGATTAAGATTCATCTTATTTGATTATGCGATATAATTTTGTTATTTATATATGCGAGCGATAAAGATCTCAACTTTATTTAAGATTTATGTTATTTATATATGCGAGCGATAAAATTCTCGACTTTATTTGAGATTCATGTTATTTATATATGCGAGCGATAAAAATCTTAACCCTATTTGAGATTCATGATACTTATTTATGCGACCGATAAAAATCTCATCTTTATATGAGATTCATGTTATTTGTTTATTCACGCATTAAAAATCTCATCTTTATTTGAGATCAATAATATTTATCCTGTTTAGGCGATAAAAATTTCATTTTTATTTCTATATGTAATGTTGATTTATTTTTGCGTTAAAGATTCAATCTTTATTTATGCATGAACATTGGAATCAGGATTAACAACATAATAATAAATAAAATTATTATTACATTTTATTGTTGTTCATGGATATGGGTTTTTATCAGATTTGAGATTTGAGATAAAATCACATTTTTCATGTTTTACATGAAACGTGGATTTTATCAAATCAGGAATTAGAATAAAAATCTCATTTTCATGAACCACATGAAAATGGATTTTTATTAAGATTTGATTTCCAATAAAATAATATCTTGTTGATTTCATATAGAAATTGGGTTTTGAGTAAATTTGTCTTTTTCAGTAAAAAGAACAAATTTTGATTTAATATTCTTTTTGAAAGTAAAAACAAATCTGGATTTAATATTCTTTATGAAAGTAAAAAGAACATTTTGATGTAATATACTTTTTGAAAGCAAAAATAACAAATTTTTATGTAATATTATTTCTGAAATTAAAAAAGAAAATATTTGGTGTCAACATGTTTTCCATATAAAAATAACATCTTTTAATGGCATTTTGTTTTATATAAAAAGAATATCTTTTTATTGTCATCTTGTTTGTCTTGATAAATTCATCGCCTTTATATGTTAACGATAACATGGAATGATTTATATTTATATTTTTAAATTATATTCCTTTTCTATGTAATATAGAAATGATTACATTTTTGTGTAATATAGGAGAGATTACATTTTTCTATGTAATATAAAAAGAATTCCATTTTTTATGTAATACAAAAAGATTACATCTTTATGCAAGATAAAAAGAATTACATTTTGATACAATGTAAAAAGATTACATTTCCCATGTAATACAAGAATGAATAAAAAGAGATTACATTGTTAATATAGTAGATGAATGATTAAAAAGATACATTTTCTTTTCCAATGTAAGATAGAATCATTAAAATATTCAAGTTTGGATAAAATTCGTGTCAACACAAAAATTACATTTTTATGTAAGTATGAATCGTATAAAAGATTTAAGTTGGGATAAAATTGTTTTGACAAAAAAAAAGTACATTTTAATGTATGAATGGATCATATTAAAATATTCAACATGATAAAATGTATGTTTACAATTAAAATTTCATTTTTAATGTAATAGGAGATTTCACATAAAATGATTCAATGTTGATTAAAATGTATGATTACATTAGAATTTACATTTTTATTGTAATGCAGGATTTCATATAAAAAGGTTCCATTAGAAAAAATAACATTTTGATGTAAAATGTTACATTAGAAATAAAATTGTCATTTTCTTTATAAAATGTTGCATTAGAATATAAATACATTTTTGTTATAAAAATGTACATTAGACTATAAATACATTTTGTTATAAAATGAACATTAGAATATAGATAACATTTTTGTTATAAAATGTTGATTTGGATGACTATTGTGAATTGTTTGAAATTTGAAATATGTAATGTGTTGTTATGACATTTTCGATATTTAAAAACATGTTTACACTGCCATTTACAAGTTTCCAGACTTGTTTATGTTGATTGGACGATAAATTTTCACACATCGTCCAAAAGCACAATTAATAATATATTATTTGAATTTGTGTTGGTTGAAACCCTACACGTGTCTTGGGTTGATATTCTGATTACACATCGCCCTCGTAATTAGTTTAAAATGCACTTTGGCTGTTATTGAATGTTTTATCATTATTATGGAATTAATGCGATGTTTGAAATCCATATAATTAAAATTATATGGTAATGGATTGGGTCTCATTCCAATTTTGAATTAAAGAAATATTTCTATTTAATATTCAGTTAATGGAAATAATTGACGTATGAATTAGAGAGATTATATCTTTATTGTTAAAAGTTATAATAAAAGGATTCAATTAAAAAGATTACATCTTTACGGTCAGTATATTAAGATAAGAAAGTTTGATTCCAAAATTTGAACATTTTGAAAAGATTATTATTATAATATAATAATAGTATAAAAAGTTCAATTTTTATTAAAGATTGAAATGTAAGCTAGGATATTTGGGAAACAAAGTATTTTTAACAATTAAATGTAAAGATCATATCTTTATTTTAAAATAATATTTTAAAATAATATTTGCAGTGAATTAATTATAACTATTAATTATAATTGTATTTGGACACGAGGTTAGGTTACATTTGTGGTATAAGTCTGCCCGGACCCGCCCGGCATATCCAGCAGCCACAAATGTTGAACCTAATGTGAGAGGTCCAAGTGCGCAAATACGAATTGGGCCATGACACGAGGTTAAGCCCAACTTGTGGGATAAGTCTGCCCGGAACCAACCGGCATATCCAGCATCCACAAGTCGCAGGCTTAATGTGGGAGGTCTGGCCTAGTATAAAATATAAATGAATAAGATAATGAATTGGGCTTTTTAATCTATTTTAAAGTGCTAATTCCAAAATAAATATTTTGGAAATAATATTATTTTAATATGATAATAGATAGAATATTCAATTTGGGTTTAAAATTGAAATAAAAGTTGGAATCGTTTTATAAACGAATCTATAAACATTTTAGAATAAAGATTGAATTGAAAATAAAGTTTGAAATGAAAATATTACATATTCCAATGTAATAAAGATTGAAATGAAAATATTACATTTTTCAATGTAATAAAGGTTGAACTAAAAAGATTACATTAAAAAGATTTCATTTTTATTTAAGATTGATTACATTAGAAAGAATACCTTTTTTATAGTTAATTTGTTTCAAAAGAATGAAAAAGATTCATTTTAATGTAAATATACATTTCAATGTAAAAGAATGGGTGATTTATTTATTTTAATAAATTAATTAAAATAAATAAAAGGATTAAAGTGGTTTTAATAAAACCAAGATTTTCCAATACATATATTGGAATGGAAATAATCTTCGGATTATTTCAGTATTGGATTTTGTGATTATACGGATATTATTATGGGAATTTGGAAGATATTAATATCGTTATTCCCAATTTGATATACGTTAATTTTCAGAATTTGTTATTGAACATAAATCGATATAATTTCTATTCAAAGCATGATTTTTAATATTAGATTAAAATTTGGGTTTGTCGTGAATAGTGTTTTAAATAACACTATTCTTAAACCCATTTGGGAAAGAATAATTCTTTTAACTAAGATTTAAATAAAATTTCCAATTATTAAACATAATTGAATTTAAGTGAAACTGACTTTTGGGTTGATTGCGAACAATGTTTTTAAATGACATTAGTTCTCAAAACCCGATTGACAGTGAAATTTAGATTGGTAATTCATAAATCTTTTAACTAATATTTAGTGAAATATTCTAAAGAGAAGTTTCAATTTAACATATTAAATTGAAATACGATTTTGGGTTTATTGTGAACGATGTTTTTAAGCGACATTTGTTCTTTAACCTAGTTAAAGGCAAGATTATTTCTTGAAAGTTAAATAATCATTAAATAACGATTCCTGAAGATTAAAACTAAATATAGTTTTAATAAAGCTTTAAATTGGATTGAATGAGGAAAAAAGTAATTAAATTTACTTAATTCAAGAAATGAACGATAATGAAGTACCACTAGTTTTACTCCAAGCGGTAGTTAAATATTTAATTAGATTTGATCGATAAAACAGTAACTAAGTTTACCGTAACACAATGGGTGTTAGATATGGAGTACCACCAGTTTACTCCATGGGTTGTGTAGGTTGGGAATGGGATATTAATAAATGATTACTTCGGTAAGGTGTCAATCCTGACTAGTTGAATAAACCTTAATTTGGTTTAAATTAAAATCAAAGAATATTATTGATGGGAATGAGGCGTTGGTTGTGTTTTAAAGCACATGATTTTAAATTACGCAAATAATTCAGAAAGACCGGGTTTAACCCATTCTGAATAATTCATACGACGATTGAAGATCGATGATGAAGACGGTTATTGAAGACCGGGAAATTTCCATATCTAATGGATGATTATTGATATCTTGATTAGACCGTACACCCAAAATGAGGGGAAAATTGGTGATCATTCAGGCGTATTTGGAGATCTACCGGATATGGTTTCGTTCAGACCCAGAACGGACTGATAAATGGATTGTGTGTCTGACATTGTATTCCTTTATATTGTATTCGTTGATCTCTATTTAATATATAGCTGTTTGGTGGCGGAGAATTTATTCTCTTGCTTAACACCTTGTTATATATCGATAGATGAATCAATGATATGGTATGGTCTGATAATGGGGCATGCTAAGATGCATACGATCAAGGCTTTTATTGAAAAGCAGAGCTGTGACGATCCCAAAATCCGAGGGGCGGTATTAAGGATAATCATTGGAATATAACACATTAATCATCATAGCAGAGAACAGATAATAGCAAAAACAATAAATAGAATAATTTTACATGGATATGACAGCGGAATCACAACATGTAATAACATCAGAATAGCATAGCGTAGGATATAACTTAGTGAATAAAAGGAAGTGATCAGTCATCATCGCCAGAGGCGGAATACATACATGCAGTGAGACATAATAAGGGTATTAGTCTACATCGCCGAAGGAGGAATCATAATATAAGTACAATAATGGCGGAAAATGTCAAAGTCGTCTCTGTGAAGTCAGCCTCGCCATGAGCCAAAAATGCACCCTATGCAACAGTGCAGAGCCAAAAACAACCTATCACCTGTGAACTAGGCTGCCCGTGTGAAAATAAGGGCACCCGCGTTTGCAAAGTGAAACAAACAACGAGTCAGTCATGGGGACTGGTATGAGGAATCTATTTAAAAGTTAAACAACAGTAATAAGCAAATCATAGGACCACGCCACTTTCGCGGAACGGGTTTACTCCAGTGATTGCTAGTGCATTTAAAACAAAGTAAATTCTTTTAAAACAACGCAATGCTTTTAGAAAGAATGAAGCCATTATAAGACTCAAGTCCCATCATACAATGCAACGCAAGCCGGAGGATACAGTTTTACCTTATAATGGCCAAATATGCTTGATACGTATATAGCAAAATCAATTGATATTATTACTAGTGCATATATGTTTCAAAAATGAATAGCATCATAAATATCAATCATAGGCGGCATAGCTACCATCTACTATGTCTCCATACTAGTTCTACAATCAAGTCCGTTATTTCGTATTGGAAATTGGATTTCCGTCATGAGTCGAGGCAAGGGACAAGCTCCTCTCCGCTTCGAGACATTCTAGCAAATGCCTCGGGACTACACACTCTGGGTAACCCATGGATCTTCAGGGCCGGTCCTCTCTTACATTTGAGGATTGGCAATTCCTGAACACACGTTTCCCGATCCTTACAGACCTATAATCGAGGCGCCTCGCATTCCAACAACCACAAAGGTGAAAAGTAGATATATATGTCAGGGCTGGTAAGTCGCTGACACCACCATAGCTAGAAAGAAACTTCGTGCTCTCCCTGCAGTCCGTGTCCCGTTTTTAACTCATACCGGGGTGTGAGGCTCGCGAATCTACGAAATACACAAAGCTAGGCCACGCAGACCGTGCTTTGATCATCTTCCACAAGACTTTGCTTTGCAACAGAAGCCTTGATCACAACATCTTGGCATACCACATAGACAGTCCATTCCATACGATTGATTTCCATCGATATATAACCTCTAAGCTCGTACGTCTCAGAGAAGGGCGTTAAGCAAAAGAATAAATTCTCCGCCGCCAAACAGATATATATTTAACAAAGATCAATCAGTATAGAACAAAATCCAATGTCAGACACACAGTCCATTTACAAGTCCATTCTGGGTCTGAACGAAACCGGAGGCGTCAATTCCTCGTATATCCGTGCAATCAACACATACGTTCAGACGGCTACTACTTCCGCCCCTTTCCGGTAGCTACTCCGGTCAGGAACCTCAACAGCGCTCATCCAACCGATACGAAGATCGTCGATCTTGAATCGTCTTTGCATTTTCCAATTCGAATCGCTCGATAAATTATTTGAAATGAGGGTTAGCTCGGCCTTTTCAAATAATTCACGTCATTAGAATTTAAATCGATTCTTTCTATGTTTATATTATTCGACATCCATCTTTCAGTTCTTTAGTGTTATTTTCGTGTCAAACACATACAACCATCAAATATCAAACAATTCAAGCCCAATTGGTTTATTTGCAATCTACGTTGCTTATAATATTTTATAACGATTTTTCGCCATTTTCATTTATTTAAAAATGGCCATATTTAATTAAACGACGTTTCAGGTCGTGCCGTGGCACTGGCGCTGTTTTTCCCCTAATTTGTTTTACACATATCGGAAAATCTAACCGTTGGATTTCTACAAAGTCTATATCAGTGGGAAGATATTCCCAAAGCGAACCCAACGGTTCCAGTTTCGTGAAAATCCGACGGTCGGATCTCCCACACTAGTCGTTTGAAGTTACGGTTTCAAAATTCGAACTGCAGCGTCGTTATTCGATTTAATTTAATTATATTTATAATTATATATAAATATAAACGATTCTGGCGCTGTTTTTCTTCAGATTTGAATTAAACATTCCGGACAATCCAACCGTTGGATTTTTACAAGGTTGGTGCCGTTGGGAAGATATTTCCAAGGCGAACCCAGCGGTTGCGGTTTCGGGAAAATCCGATGGTCGGATTTCTCGTACTAATCGTTTCAAATTACGATTCCGAACCACGAACTGCACGGCTTCGATTCCCTTTTGTTTTATTTATATTTATATATATAAATATAGTTCATTCTATAATTTCAACTATATCTCATTCCATATTTTCAACTTCGTTTTCACTTCAAATATTTCACTAACGCCTTAATATTTCGAAAAATTTCGCCATAACCTCCTTTGTACGGGGAGGGGTTTGGAAATTTATTGGGCCGTGTTAGATACCCAATAAATACTAAAAAGCATTCACATATTTATAGTGATATATTCTGGTGTTAACGGGGGAGTATGTACTGATAATCACTCCAGAGAATAAATTCTCGTCACCCCGTTTCCGTGTGGAAATAAATAGTCCATGTGTCGTATCTAATAACTAGAGTAACGTGATTTATATAGTCCATATCAGTGTCAACTCCAGACCCGTGTGGGGTTTTTATTAATATGGCCATTTATCGTTATATTTTATATAGTCCATATCAGTCATCAGTTCAACCTGTAGTATATAGTCATCGCCATACAAGCCTCTCGCTCGTATGGTAAATCTTCCACCTCGTCACACAAGCTCCAATTGCTTATGTGGATTATGATGAAGTATGCCTATCGTCAAGAAGTATGCCATGTAGTGTAGTTCAAAATTAATTGTTACTATCCTATGGCGACGTTTATTATTTCACACAGAGTAACCAGCACTCCGTATCCAATGGGATTCACAGGAGTTGACATAAAAATAAAATTGCGCAGCCAACTCATCAAGGTTTACCTATTTGTCGGGCACGCAAATAATTTCTTTACTCTACAGCTAATCCATTTTTCCTGTTCAACACATGTATATATATGCAGAACAAAGCTAATAATAATATTTCTAGCAAACTATTATTTATTTCAACACGTGCGTATTTTTATCAAAGCGTATACATGATAAAAAATTATTTTTATCATCAAAAATATTTATCCAACACGTGAATGTTTTTAACACTTCATATTCACAATAAAAATGTAGCTTTGATTGTCGATTCATTTTATTTTTAAAATACGATAACATTCAACACATGAATTTCAACTCGACGAACGAATTGCAACTCAACACATGAATATTCTATATAGTTTGTATATATATAAAAATGTGATTTTTATCGCTAAAGCTATTTGTTTAAATTCAAATAATATTCAACACATGGATTTCAACTCAACGAATGAATTGCCACTCAACACATGAATATTCGCTATGGTTTGTATATATATAAAAATGTGATTTTTATCGCTAAAGCTATTTGTTTAAATTCAAATAATATTCAACACATGAATTTCAACTCAACGAATGAATTGCCACTCAACACATGAATATTCGCTATGGTTTGTATATATATAAAAATGTGATTTTTATCGCTAAAGCTATTTGTTTAAATTTAAATAATATTCAACACATGAATTTCAACTCAACGAATGAATTGCCACTCAACACATGAATATTCGCTATGGTTTGTATATATATAAAAATGTGATTTTTATCGCTAAAGCTATTTGTTTAAATTTAAATAATATTCAACACATGAATTTCAACTCAACGAATGAATTGCCACTCAACGAATGAATATTCTATTCAACATATGTAATTTATTTCAACGAATGAAAATTATTCTAACACATGTATATTTCAGAAAATTTCGGCAGCATAACGGCAGGGTAGTTTAAACCGGGACCGTCCCTAGTACGGCTCCTCGCTCTACCTTAAAACCTCGCGGTTTTTGACAATGGGGATCATGCATCTAGTTCGCACGCAGGTGGCATGTTTTATTTTCAATTCCACAATCCTATTCTAATTTGTTTCAACCACAAGAGGGTATTTTTCAACCACAAAGGTATTTTTCAACCACAATATCAACCACAAACAATTATTTCCAACCATTCGTCATACCATATAATATCACGTCATTCACAAGCAATAAATATCGTCCATGGTCTGTAGACGAGGGGAGTATATATATATAATATAATATAATAATTCACTTGCATTTCATCACAATTCAAAGCATATATGTTTCATTCAACGCTTGTATAATTTATACATCGCTAATATAACTTATACAACACATGTACATGAGGTATACGATGCGTATATAATTTACACTTCGCTCATATAATTTATACAATGCGATTTCATTCACACAAATAGTTTAGATTCCTCACATTGGTTATTGCAGTGCTAAAAATCATAGGAAGGTCAGAAAAATCCGCGGCTTCTTCTAGGATGTAGAGAGCCTCCTTGTGGTCACGGTGTCTCCTGTTTCATCAAATTTCGTTAAAGAACGAAAAAGATATTATTTTTCAAAGTTTTGCAACACTTAAAAGTGTTATTTTCATTTCAGAAACTTATATCAGAAAAGTTTTCAAAGCTTCAAAACTAGGTCTCGATTTTTAAGCCAAACCGTACCTCGTTGCTTCGATCAGACCACACGGCGTCAGAGGGCTACGAATCACCTTCCGATCGGCGGTGGTGGCGATGGACTCGGTGGCTCCTGTGGGTCGCGGCGGCGCTCCAAAGGGCGCGACTTCCTCCTCGAAATTCAACGCGTACAGTTGATGGATCGAGGCGAGGCTTGGTCGGATTTATAGAGGAGGCGGAGGCGGTCAGAAGCTTCAACTGGTGGAGGCGGCGAAACGGACTGTGGCGGCGGCAAAAGCGACGAGAAGTTTCGTGCTTCGTGCGTCATTCAATCGCTGGCGGCTAGGGTTTTTTCGAGTTTTTTTTTAAAAGAAAAAATCCTATTGGTCCAAGCTATATAGTAAATTTTAAATAGTGTTTTCTCAAACTAACTCCTTTTTAAACCCAACGACTGTCGCCCCTAGCTAAATACCCCCATTCCGGACACAATGGGATATGTTTCGTTGGCCATTTCGACTGTTACAGTCAGTTATTTTTTAAATTAAAATATAAAACATTCGATATTTAATTTGAACGCACATTTCAATTTGCCAGGGCCACAAACTGAATCGAAAAATTTCAGAAAAATAAATCTAGCTTTGTTTTGACGATATGGTCCTAACAAAACCAGTTTCGTCGAATTCTGAGCTCGTTTGAAAAACGACCATTTTTAGGTCGACCCATTTTAATAGAAATTGACCAATCACATTTTCTTTTGCCCCACTCACATACTAGCTTCCAAAATTATGAAATTCGAAACTTAGCAATAATTTGACATCCCGGACCCAACAAAAGTGGTTTTGTCGAATTCCGAGGTCGTATGCAAAATATCAATTTTCAAGGGCTATATATACTATATAGCGACCTTTCTGAAAATTCATTTGGCCATAACTTTTGATTTCCGTTATGAAATTTCGATTTTTCAGATTCGTTTGAAAGGTATTCATAAACAGATTTAAATATTTTCAGTTTCGCTAAAATACGTTATATTTTCCACCCGGTACAGCCAGACAAAGTTTGTATTCAAAATTTCAAACTGCAATACTATACCCAATTCTATATTTTATTGAAATAGGCTATTTCAACAATTCAAATTCTTTGGTAATAACCTAATTTAAAAAATTTAAACTGGTTCACATTTTCCGGGTTATTACAATCTCCCCCACTTAAAACTTTTCGTCCTCGAAAAGGAAATAACAGCTAAGTAGGAAATAAAATGTAAATGCAAAGTATTGTAAAGGTACCTTGCACCGGAGTTAGTCAGAGATGTCCACTCTGCATTTGGGATAGGCTTGTTTGATGCTTTCCTCAGTCTCCCATGTACAGTCTCTAGGATCACTACTCCACTACACTTTGACTAAATGAATCTTTTTCCTCCTTAGCTCTCTAGTTTCTTTGCCAACTATCTTTAGTGGCTCTCTTCTAAGTGCTAATTCTGGAGTTATGTCAATATCATGTTGCGCTGCTTCTTCCACAACAAGATCTGGATCATGAACATGTTTTCTGAGTTGAGACACATGGAACACATCATGTACACCAGGCAACCAATTAGGTAATGAAACCCTATATGCAAGAGTTCCAATTCGTTCAAGTATAGGAAAGGGACCAATAAATCTCGGTGCCAACTTCCCAGTCTTGCCAAATCTGATTACTCCCCGCATTGGAGAAACTCTTAAATAAACATAATCGCCATCGGCAAACGATATATCCCTTCTTCTCGCATCAACATAACTTTTCTGTCGGCACTGTGCGGTTTTCAATCGCTTCTTAATGAAATCGACTTTATCCGATGCTTCTCGAATCATATCGGGCCCTAACACAAGTCTGTGGCCAGGTTCTACCCAACATGCGGGAGATCTGCACGGTCTACCGTATAATGATTCAAATGGGGACATTCCCAGACTTTCTTGATAGCTATTGTTGTAAGAGAATTCGGCTAAATGTAAGTGATCTTCCCATGAGCCTCCAAAATCGATAACGCAAGCCCGCAATAAATCTTCTAGAATTCTATTCACCCGCTCAGTTTGACCGTCTGTCCGAGGGTGATAAGCGGTGCTTAGATTCAATTTGGATCCCAATTCTGTCTGGAATGCTTCCCAGAATTTGCTAGTAAACAGGGGATCTCTATCACTGACTATATTGAGCGGCACTCCATGTAGTTTAACTATTTCTTTGAAGTAAATCTGTGCTAGACTTTGAGCCGTTCTGTTGGATCGGACAGGTATAAAATGGGCAGTCTTCGTGAAGCGATCTACGATTACCCATATACTGTCGTTTCCTTTTCTAGTTCGAGGCAAGCCATCGATGAAATCCATCGAAATTTGCTCCCACTTCCATTCTGGAATTCCTAATGGTTGTAATAATCCAGCTAATTTCTGCTGATCACTCTTAACTAGCTGACAGGTGGGGCATTTGCTAACATATAATGAAATATCTCTTTTCAAAGCTCTCCACCAGAATGTGCGTTTGATATCGTTATACATTTTGCTCACACCGGAATGGATACTTAATTTGGACTTGTGGCATTCATCAAGTATTTCTCTTCTGAGCTCAGGAAGGTTTGGGATGCAAATTCTGCCCTTTAATCTTAAAACTCCCTTGTCATCGAGTCGGAAACTTGTGGATTCGCCTCCTTTAACTCTCTGACTGACTCTTTGAATAAATTCATCGTCTTTCTGAAGGGTCGAGATCTTGTCTATTAATGAAGACGTGATGACAAAACTGGCGATGATTTCATTCTTTCTGCTGAGCGCATCTGCTACAACATTGGTTTTCCCTGGAGTGTATAGAATTTCAAAATCGTGTGCTGCAAGGAATTCTAACCAACGCTGTTGCCTCAAATTTAGATCTTTCTGAGTGAATAGATATTTCAAGGATTGATGATCCGTGAATAGTTCGAAATTCTCGCCTAGTAAATAATGCCTCCAGATTCTTAAAGCAAACACGATGGCTAATAACTCAAGATCATGAGTTGCATAGTTTCTTTCATGCGGCTTCAGCTGACGGCTGGCATAAGCGACCACTTGGCCTTTTTGCATTAACACTGCGCCTAGCCCTCTAATAGAAGCGTCTGTCCATACAGTCAAGTCTTGGTTGCCTTCTATAATTGTCAATACTGGAGCAGTTGTCAACTTCAGTTTCAGCTCCTGGAAAGCTTCTTCACATTCGGGAGTCCATTTGAATTTCTCATGCTTCTTTGTAAGCTTTGTCAATACACCCGATAACTTTGAAAAATCCTGAACGAATTTCCGATAGTAACTAGCGAATCCAAGGAAACTTCGAACTTCTGTGGGAGTAGTACGTTGTTTCCAGTTCTGAATCGCTGTAATTTTGCTTGGATCTACAGCAATCCCTTCTTTCGATACGACATGGCCTAGGAACTTAACTTCATCTTGCCAGAAGACACATTTAGAAAATTTAGCTTTCAAGACATTTCTCCTTAGAATTTTCAACACTTGTTCTAAATGTTTTGCATGTTCGTCTTCCGACTTGGAGTAGATTAAAATGTCATCAATGAAGACTAGAACAAATTTATTCAACACACCACGGAACACTCTGTTCATAAGATCGACGAAGTAGGCCGGAGCGTTACACAAGCCGAACGGCATTACTAACCATTCATAAAATAAATCGGGACCCTTGAAGGCTGTCAAAGGAATACAGTCTTCGGCTATACGTAATTGGTGGAAACCTGTAGCTAGGTCCATTCTGGAGAATAATGTTGCTCCATTTAATTGATCTAACAGATCTTCTATTCGGGGCAAGGGATATTTGTTCTTCAGGGTCTGTTTATTGAGATCTCGGTAATCAACGCAAAGTCTTAGAGTACCGTCTGATTTCGGGACAAATACTACTACTGCTCCCCAAGCTGAAAAGCTCGGTCTGATCAGACCTTTCCAAAGCAATTCTCGGGTTTGACTACCTAACTCTTCTTTTTCTTTCGGGGCCATTCTTCTAATTGGATGTACTACTGGTCGGGCGTTAGGGATTAGATCTATCCTAAATTCAATTTCTCTTTGTGGTGGTAAGTTTTCTACTTCTTCAAACACATCCGCATAGTTTTTAATGACCGATATCTTTTCTAATGAAGGGGGAGTAACTTCTAAAGAAGACCAAAATTCTGTTCTATTAATTTCTGAACCGAGACATGGTATAGTGATATGCCCCGATTTTGTTTCAACTTTCACGATTCTTTCGGCACATCTAACTTCGGCCTTATATTTTGTCAACCAGTCAAGCCCCAGTATAATATCAAATTCGGAAAGGTCCATGACAATCGAATCAAAAGAGAACTTGTAGCAAGAGTAAGAGATAGGCACTCTACAGTATAAACTGAGACTAACAGAACCTCCTATCGGGTTTTGAACTTTAATTGGTCCCTTTAGAATTCTTTGATTCAATTTTAACTTGTGAACAATATTACCAGAAATGAAGCTACGTGATGCACCAGTATCAAAAAGTATAGAAACATGAATATTTTTAATGGTAAGGGTACCTCCCAAGACGTCGGGTTTACCTGATCCATCGGTGGTAGCTGGCGGTGTCTTCCCGTCGTACACATGAGCCACTTGTGCATTCTGCTTCAGAGGACAATTCCTGCTACAGTGCCCCTTCTTATGGAAGTTGTAGCATTCGGCTGAGTCGTTTGCCTTTGGTTTCCTCGGGGCTTTGCATACATTAGAAAAATGACCTGGCTTCCCGCAGTTGTAGCAATTTCCTTTCGGGATCTTTCCAAGTTTCTGAGTAGCGGTCGCGGTAATGCTAGACTCGGGATGATCTGCTGAAGCGTTGCGCTTATTTCCAGCTTGGCTTTTGGCGCGGTCTTGGCTGGCGTGCCTTTCATCCATATCTTCATAATTGCAAGCCATTTCTACTAATTCTGAAAAGGAGAGTTTGATGTTGCTCATAGCTCTGTCATGGTACTTGCGCTTTAGCCCAAATATGAATCTCTTGTTCTTTGCTTTGTTAGTCATAATAAGCTCTGGAGCATAGCGCGACATCTGGGTGAACTTATTGAGGTAATCCTGGATAGAGAGATCTCCTTGCTGGAGATTAGAAAACTGCTCTCGCATCCTCTCTAGAGCCTGTTCAGGTACAAACTTCTTGTTGAACATAGTTTTGAATTGCTCCCAGGTCCTGACAGTACCTGCTGCATCCTCTGTGGTAATGGCATCCCACAACAACTATGCTTCCTCCTGTAGGAGCCAAATACCAAGTCGTGCTTTGTTGTTGGTTCCCATACCCATGCCTTCAAAGATTTCCTCACAGGTCTTCAACCAAGCTATAGCCTCGGTCACTGTACCAGTGCCAGTAAAGGGTTTTCCCCCAAGGTTCCTATACCTCTTTGCTACTTTGTCTAGCTCAAAGTCCTCGGGTGCTGGTGGCTGAACAATAGGGCCTTCCACTACTACGGGGATATTCCCCCGTCCTCCTGTTGCTCCTGCTCGGCCTCCTCTAGCTGCTGTTGCTCGTGTAGCCATCTAAGAGAATACTGTATAAGCAAGAAAAGAGTCAAGCTCACAGATTTGATAATTTTCATATATGATAAAGCAGGGGAACATAAGGAAAGGTAATGATGTACTGATCAATTTGTTTTGCTAATCTTCTTAGCTCATTCTAGGACATTGCTAATCCTATCTCTAATGAGCTACTCGCATTAGAACACTACTGATTCTAATTTGACGAGGTGTTTAATGTGTTAGATCCCGGAACTAAGGTTAACCAAAGCTCTGATACCAACTGTGATGATCCCAAAATCCGAGGGGCGGTATTAAGGATAATCATTAGAATATAACACATCAATCATCATAGCAGAGAACAGATAATAGCAAAAACAATAAATAGAATAATTTTACATGGATATGACAGCGGAATCACAACATGTAATAACATCAGAATAGCATAGCGTAGGATATAACTTAGTGAATAAAAGGAAGTGATCAGTCATCATCGCCAGAGGCGGAATACATACATGCAGTGAGACATAATAAGGGTATCAGTCTACATCGCCGAAGGCGGAATCATAATATAAGTACAATAATGGCGGAAAATGTCAAAGTCGTCTCTGTGAAGTCAGCCTCGCCATGAGCCAAAAATGCACCCTATGCAACAGTGCAGAGCCAAAAACAACCTGTCACCTGTGAACTAGGCTGCCCGTGTGAAAATAAGGGCACCCGCGTTTGCAAAGTGAAACAAACAACGAGTCAGTCATGGGGACTGGTATGAGGAATCTATTTAACAGTTAAACAACAGTAATAAGCAAATCATAGGACCACGCCACTTTCGCGGAACGAATTTACTCCAATGATTGCTAGTGCATTTAAAACAAAGTAAATTCTTTTAAAACAACGCAATGCTTTTAGAAAGAATGAAGCCATTATAAGACTCAAGTCCCATCATACAATGCAACGCAAGCCGGAGGATAGAGTTTTACCTTATAATGGCCAAATATGCTTGATACGTATATAGCAAAATCAATTGATATTATTACTAGTGCATATATGTTTCAAAAATGAATAGCATCATAAATATCAATCATAGGCGGCATAGCTACCATCTACTATGTCGCCATACTAGTTCTACAATCAAGTCCGTTATTTCGTATTGGAAATTGGATTTCCGTCATGAGTCGAGGCAAGGGGCAAGCTCCTCTCCGCTTCGAGACATTCTAGCAAATGCCTCGGGACTACACACTCTGGGTATCCCCTGGATCTTCAGGGCCGGTCCTCTCTTACGTTTGAGGATTGGCAATTCCTGAATACACGTTTCCCGGTCCTTACAGACCTATAATCGAGGCGCCTCGCATTCCAACAACCACAAAGGTGAAAAGTAGATATATATGTCAGGGCTGGTAAGTCACTGACACCACCATAGCTAGAAAGAAACATCGTGCTCTCCCTGCAGTCCGTATCCCGTTTTTAACTCATACCGGGGTGTGAGGCTCGCGAATCTACGAAATACACAAAGCTAGGCCACGCAGACCGTGCTTTGATCATCTTCCACAAGACTTTGCTTTGCAACAGAAGCCTTGATCACAACATCTTGGCATTCCACATAGACAGTCCATTCCATACGATTGATTTCCATCGATATATAACCTCTAAGCTCGTACGTCTCAGAGAAGGGCGTTAAGCAAAAGAATAAATTCTCCGCCGCCAAACAGATATATATTTAACAGAGATCAATCAGTATAGAACAAAATCCAATGTCAGACACACAGTCCATTTACAAGTCCGTTCTGGGTCTGAACGAAACCGGAGGCGTCAATTCCTCGTATATCCGTGCAATCAACACATACGTTCAGACGGCTACTACTTCCGCCCCTTTCCGGTAGCTACTCCGGTCAGGAACCTCAGCAGCGCTCATCCAACCGATACGAAGATCGTCGATCTTGAATCGTCTTTGCATTTTCCAATTCGAATCGCTCGATAAATTATTTGAAATGAGGGTTAGCTCGGCCTTTTCAAATAATTCACGTCATTAGAATTTAAATCGATTCTTTCTATGGTTATATTATTCGACATCCATCTTTCAGTTCTTTAGTGTTATTTTCGTGTCAAACACATACAGCCATCAAATATCAAAAAATTCAAGCCTAATTGGTTTATTTGCAATCTACGTTGCTTATAATATTTTATAACGATTTTTCGCCATTTTTATTTATTTAAAAATGGCCATATTTAATTAAACGACGTTTCAGGTCGTGCCGTGGCACTGGCGCTGTTTTTCCCCTAATTTGTTTTACACATATCGGAAAATCTAACCGTTGGATTTCTACAAAGTCTATATCAGTGGGAAGATATTCCAAAGCGAACCCAACAGTTCCAGTTTCGTGAAAATCCGATGGTCGGATCTCCCACACTAGTCGTTTGAAGTTACGGTTTCAAAATTCGAACTGCAGCGTCGTTATTCGATTTAATTTAATTATATTTATAATTATATATAAATATAAATGATTCTGGCGCTGTTTTTCTTCAGATTTTAATTAAACATTCCGGACAATCCAACCGTTGGATTTTTACAAGGTTGGTGCCGTTGGGAAGATATTTCCAAGGCGAACCCAGCGGTTGCGGTTTCGGGAAAATCCGATGGTCGGATTTCTCGTACTAATCGTTTCAAATTACGATTCCGAAACACGAACTGCACGGCTTCGATTCCCTTTTATTTTATTTATATTTATATATATAAATATAGTTCATTCTATAATTTCAACTATAGCTCATTCCATATTTTCAACTTCGTTTTCACTTCAAATATTTCACTAAAGCCTTAATATTTCGAAAAATTTCGCCATAACCTCCTTTGTACGGGGAGGGGTTTGGAAATTTATTGGGCCGTGTTAGATACCCAATAAATCCTAAAAAGCATTCACATATTTATAGTGATATATTCTGGTGTTTACGGGGGAGTATGTACTGATAATCCCTCCAGAGAATAAATTCTCGTCACCCCGTTTCCGTGTGGAAATAAATAATCCATGTGTCGTATCTAATAACTAGAGTGACGTGATTATTGTCAACTCTAGACCCGTGTGAGGTTTTTATTAATCTGGCCATTTATCGTTATATTTTATATAGTCCATATCAGTCATCAGTTCAACCTATATTATATAGTCATCGCCATACAAGCCTCTCGCTCGTATGGTAAATCTTCCACCTCGTCACACAAGCTCCAATTGCTTATGTGGAATATGATGAAGTATGCCTATCGTCAAGAAGTATGCCATGTAGTGTAGTTCAAAATTAATTGTTACTATCCTATGGCGACGTTTATTATTTCACACAGAATAACCAGCACTCCGCATCCAATGGCATTCACAGGAGTTGATATAAAAATAAAATTGCGCAGCCAACTCATCAAGGTTTACCTATTTGTCGGGCACGCAAATAATTTCTTTACTCTACAGCTAATCCATTTTTCCAGTTCAACACATGTATATATATGCAGAACAAAGCTAATAATAATATTTCTAGCTAACTATTATTTATTTCAACACGTGTGTATTTTTATCAAAGCATATACATGATAAAGAAATATTTTTATCGTCAAAAATATTTATTCAACACGTGAATGTTTTTAACACTTCATATTCATAATAAAATGTAGTTTTATTGTGAATTCATTTTATTTTAAAATATGATAACATTCAACACATGAATTTCAAATCGACGAACGAATTGCAACTCAACACATGAATATTCTATATAGTTTGTATATATATAAAAATGTGATTTTTATTGCTAAAGCTATTTGTTTAAATTCAAGTAATATTCAACACATGAATTTCAACTCAACGAATGAATTGCAACTCAACACATGAATATTCTATATAGTTTGTATATATATAAAAATGTGATTTTTATCGCTAAAGCTATTTGTTTAAATCCAAATAATATTCAACACATGAATTTCAACACAACGAATGAATTGCAACTCAACACATGAATATTCGCTATGGTTTGTATATATATAAAAATATGATTTTTATCGCTAAAGCTATTTGTTTAAATTCAAATAATATTCAACACATGAATTTCAACTCAACGAATGAATTGCAACTCAACACATGAATATTCGCTATGGTTTGTATATATATAAAAATATGATTTTTATTGCTAAAGCTATTTGTTTAAATTCAAATAATATTCAACACATGAATTTCAACTCAACGAATGAATTGCAACTCAACACATGAATATATATTTCAACATATGTAATTTATTTTGACGAATGAAAATTATTCTAACACATGTACATTTCAGAAAATTTCGGCAGCATAACGGCAGGGTAGTTAAAACCGGGACCGTCCCTAGTACGGCTCCTCGCTCTACCTTAAAACCTCGCGGTTTTTGACAATGGGGATCATGCATCTAGTTCGCACGCAGCCGGCATGTTTTAATTTCAATTCCACAATCCTATTCTATTTTGTTTTCAACTACAAGAGGGTATTTTTCAACCACAAAGGTTTTTTTCAACCATCATATCAACCACAAACAATTATTTCCAACCATTCGTCATACCATATAATATCACGTCAATCACAAGCAATAAATATCGTCCATGGTCTGTGGACGAGGGGAGTATATATATATATAATATAATAATTCACTTGCATTTCATCACAATTCAAAGCATATATGTTTCATTCAACGCTTGTATAATTTATACATCGCTAATATAACTTATACAACACATGTACATGAGGTATACGATGCGTATATAATTTACACTTCGCTCATATAATTTATACAATGCGATTTCATTCACACAAATAGTTTAGATTCCTCACATTGGTTATTGCAGTGCTAAAAATCGTAGGAAAGTCAGAAAAATCCGCAGCTTCTTCTAGGATGTAGAGAGCCTCCTTGCGGTCACGGTGTCTCCTGTTTCATCAAATTTCGTTAAAGAACAAAAAAGATATTATTTTTCAAAGTTTTGCAACACTTAAAAGTGTTATTTTCATTTCAGAAACTTATATCAGAAAAGTTTTCAAAGCTTCAAAACTAGGTCTCGATTTTTAAGCCAAACCGTACCTCGTTGCTTCGATCAGACCACACGGCGTCAGAGGGCTACGAATCACCTTCCGATCGACGGTGGTGGCGATGGACTCGGTGGCTCCTGTGGGTCGCGGCGGCGCTCCAAAGGGCGCGACTTCCTCCTCGAAATTCAACGCGTACAGTTGATGGATCGAGGCGAGGCTTGGTCGGATTTATAGAGGAGGCGGAGGCGGTCAGAAGCTTCAACTGGTGGAGGCGGCGAAACGGACTGTGGCGGCAGCAAAAGCGACGAGAAGTTTCGTGCTTCGTGTGTCGTTCAATCGCTGGCGGCTAGGGTTTTTTCGAGTTTTTATTATTTTTTTTAAAAGAAAAAATCCAATTGGTCCAAGCTATATAGTAAATTTTAAATAGTGTTTTCTCAAACTAACTCCTTTTTAAACCCAACGACTGTCGCCCCCAGCTAAATACCCCCATTCCGGACACAATGGGATATGTTTCGTTGGCCATTTCGACTGTTACAGTCAGTTATTTTTCAAATTAAAATATAAAACATTCGATATTTAATTTGAACGTACATTTCAATTTGCCAGGGCCACAAACTGAATCGAAAAATTCCAGAAAAATAAATCTAGCTTTGTTTTGACGATACGGTCCTAACAAAACCAGTTTCGTCGAATTCTGAGCTCGTTTGAAAAACGGCCATTTTTAGGTCGACCCATTTTAACAGAAATTGACCAATCACATTTTCTTTTGCCCCGCTCACATACTAGCTTCAAAAATTATGAAATTCGAAACTTAGCAATAATTTGACATCCCGGACCCAACAAAAGTGGTTTCGTCGAATTCTGAGGTCGTATGCAAAATATCAATTTTCAAGGGCTACATATACTATATAGCGACCTTTCTGAAAATTCATTTGGCCATAACTTTTGATTTCCGTTATGAAATTTCAAATTTTCAGATTCGTTTGAAAGGTATTCATAAACAGATTTAAATATTTTCAGTTTCGCTAAAATCCGTTATATTTTCCACCCGGTACAGCCAGACAAAGTTTGTATTCAAAATTTCAAACTGCAATACTATACCCAATTCTATATTTTATTGAAATAGGCTATTTCAACAATTCAAATTCTTTGGTAATAATCTAATTTAAAAATTTTAAACTGGTTCACTTTTTTTGGGTTATTACAAGAGCCTTGGGGATGAAGACCAAAGCATAGCTTTTATATAGCACCGCTTTGGATACAACGTGACTTCGCGGGCCTCACACACCATGGTATGATCATGAACGATTTGTTTGATAATGTTCGGTTTGACTAATATACTTTATACGGATTTGGGGCCGGCCGATGGGGCTAGGGTGGTCGCTCCACTCTAGAAGTGGGATAGGTCATTTCAGCCGAATCTCATGAGGATAGATCAGATTACTGCTCATCCAAAGTGCGTAGTATATGTATTACAGTGTTTTCTCTTACCAAGACGTAAGCCGTGGATATACATTCGCGATTTGTCTTTCGAATCAGCAGCCATCATGATGGAAATCCAATTTTCCAATACGAGATTTACGGTTTCAGTTGTACACTTATATGGTGACATAATATATTATGCTGCTTACATAATATATTATGCCACCTAAGATTGATACATTTATTTTCAAAAATTGATTTATTTTCAAAAATTGATTTCTACACTGTGCACTTATAGTAAAAGATGAATTTCGCATATTAAGCATTTTTGACCATTACAAGGTAAACTCTATCTTTCGGCTTTCGTTGCAAGGGACTTGGGTCTTATAATGGTTTCATTTTCTAGAAGCATTGCATTGTTTTTATGCACTGGTATTCTTGGGAGAAAACCCGTTCCGCGATAGCGGCGTGGTCCCTTGACTTACCCAACTTTAAAATAAAGTTAATAACCGATTTTGAGTTCTCATACCAGTCCCATGACTGACCTGGAGTTTATTGTTTTAACCTAAATTCTGGTTGCCCATATTTTCTACACGGCCAGCTAGTAGTTTTGGTTTTGCAGATATTATATTCACAGGATCCTGGTCTACAGCTGAAGCGATATTCGGAAGGCTCTGTATCCGTGTATTTCTTTCAGTTGTGTTTTGTATTATTTTTCCGCTGCTATTTAAATGTAATTTAAACTCTGATATTATTGTATTTCAATGTATATTATTATTCATACTCTGAAAAATTCTTGTACTCTGATGTAATTGTTGTAACAGCAATAAAATGTTCTTCTGTTTTGTGTTCTGATGTGTGTTGTTCTCAAAGCAATCCGACTTTCCTTTGCGGGGAAGTTTGGGTCGTCACATTTGGTATCAGAGCTTTGGTTTACATAGCTCGAGAACAAGGCACATTAGAACCGAATGAAAGAATTCATCAGAGATTGGATTAGTAATATCCAATAAGAATAACTCGTTAGAGATGGGATCAGTAGCATCCTAGAACGAGTGTACAGAGTATCATTTTTAAAAAATAATAATAAATGAAAACAAATTTAGTTTTGAAAATTTTATCTTAATATACGTATTTGAGTATATTATTATATTTTAATTCGGACAATCGAGTATATAAAGATTTCGAATATACGGGTAATTAACGGATATTCGAAGTTTTAATATACTGGATAGATATAGAATCACGCTCTAGTCACCCGGAGATGATTCTGAAGGTTGATGCATCATCATCAGAGTTTATGTTCGAGTTTCGAAAGTGGTATCTCTGTATATTTCCATTGACTGGTGTGAGAACCAAAACTAGATAGGGTATATTGTTGTGAATTACACTGGCTATATATATATATTTGAAAAGTTAATCACCTAATTGATTGTTGGTTGTGTTTGATAATTAGTTTAACTAATAAAATTATTAGAATGATAATTAATAAAAACCAATATGTAATAGAATGATGAATTAACTAGATTGAATTTAATATTGAACTGAATTGAAAATTGATTAGAATGAAAATTGAGTTAATTAAGTAAGCAACTTTTAGCTTCGTTCCTTTTCGAGGACGAAAAGATTTTAAATGGGGGAGATTGTAACAACCCGGAATTTCAAAACTAATTTTAAATTTTAATTTAATCTATTTTGAGGAATATGTAGTATAAATTGGTTCTTTTTAGGAAATAAAAATTTGAGAATAACTTTAAAATTAGTTTTTACAAAACTATTTGACTTAAAACAATGTTGGTTTAAATATTAGAATTAATGATTTATGTTGTAAATTTATAAGATATGGAATTTAACTTATCTTGTTGAATAATGTATTTCAACAGCTATTTATGAACTTGACTTATTTGATAATTTACTTATGTTGAAATAAAATAGTTGAAACAAAAATATCATTTATGTCGAAATTAAATAGCTAAAAACAAAAATAACATTTCTATTACATAGATTTGTGTTAAAAAACAAAAATATCTATGTAGTTAAAATAGAATTGTTAAACATAAATTATTCTTTTTATGTTAAAATGTTTATTAGAATTGTTAAAGATTATAAATGTTTATTTATTTGAAAATATGTTAACAATAAGGTTGTAATATGTAAATGATAGAAAATGTGATCTTTGGTATGTTAGCAGAGATAGGAAAAGAATTCAACTTAGGTAATAATTGGTTAACATTAAAAGTTACTATTTTATGTAAAATGAAGTTATAAAAAAAATTAGTCATATGTTGAATTCTATTTTTGGTTGATAATGATATAAATACATAAGGGTTATTATTAAATAAGATACAATACGCAAGGGCTAAAATAAAAGAAAACTCCTCACCTCTATATATTATCTCTAACTTTCTCATAACTCTAACACCAAACCCTATTTTCTTTCTCTCTCTTCACCAATGGCCGCCGCTTTCTCTTCTCCTCCTCTTCTCCTTCCTTATCTCTTTCTTTTTTCTTTTTCCTCTTTGAGAAACCTTACAACAAAAATAATTTATGTCTACTTAAAATTTCTGCCATCGTCCTTCTCAAAAGAAAGGAAAAGGAGGATCTTCAAATTAAAAATTTGCTGGTTCTTTGTCTTTATCATATCCATGACAGGTGAGAATTCTGAATTATTTAATAATTAGATGTAACAACCCGAAAATCTGGGCCAGTTTAAAATTTTTATTTTGGCAATTTTAGCGAATTTTGAATATTTAAAATGAATTATTTTAAATAAAAACGACGAGAAATTTATTTTGAATATAATTCGAACGTATATATTATATATGTCGTCGTTAGAATATATAATAATTATATATAATTATAAAAGGAATTGAAAATGGCGCGGTAGTTCGAAAATTCGATTTCTAATTTCAAATGAATATACAGAATTCAATATAAGTCAAAATTGAACGAAACAAGAAATATTTGAATCTGTATAACTATATCTTAGTAACGAAGTTAGCAAACTGAGATTTCATCTTAGAAATGATAAGATATGTCCAGTTTAAAATTAGAAATAGTCGCTGTGGAATTTATATATATTTTTATATATATAAGGCCCTTAAAAATAGCAATTTTGCAAACGACCTCGGATTTCGACGAAACCAGTTTTGTTGGGTCCGTGATGTTAAGTTATTGCTAGATTCCAAATTTCATAATTTTTCGAATCAATATGTGAGCGTAGCAAAGGAAAACGCGTTTGACCAGTTTCAGTTGATTTTAATCGACTGGAAAATGGCCATTTTTCAAACGGTCTCAGAATTCAACGAAACTAGTTTTGTTAGGACCGTATCGTCAATACGAAGCTAGAAAATATTTTTCTGCAATTTATAGAGTTAGTATGCGACCCCGGTAATTTGAAATGTACGTTTAAAATTCAATATAAGGATTTAAATGAAAATTCAACAGAATCTGATTGTAACGATCAAACCAGCTTACGATAAATATCCCATTAGGTTCGGAATGGGGGTAATTAGCTAGGGGCAACAGTCGTTGGGTTTGAATTGGGGTTCAGACCAATGAACAAGCCGCTTTCAAATTAAATAATAATTAAATATTTAAATATAAAATAAAATAAAATAAAACACCTTAACCCTAACTATCAGAAACCCGCCGCCCTCATTAAAACAAACGGCTGAAAGGTTCAGAAAAAGATTTCGAATTTTCCCCAAAACCTCCAAGAATTATTCAACGATTTCAAAACAAAAATAGAAGAAGAAGGTGAGGGCTTCAGATTGGAAGGGGTTTGATCGTGGCTAGTGCTTCGAGGTGTGTGATTTCGAGCTCCAGAGCCCCGCCGTTCTCAGCCGATTTCCGACACCTAAGGATGATCGAGCTCGCCGCCGTGACCAGGGGAGGGAGGCGCCGTTAGGGCGGATGTCGTGGGCTACTCCGATCTGCTCCAGGGACCTCGAACTGCGTGCAGAATGCAAACCTAGTTTAGAGCCCTAAATCGAAAATCGTCGGCCTGTGTTAAGGTAAGAGAAAAGGTTTTATTTTTATTTATTCTTTTTAAATTTTATAATCAGTTTAAAGCAGTTTTAAAAATCAGTTTAAACCAAATTTTATAATCAGTTTAAAGCAGATTTAATAATCAGTTTAAAGCAGATTTAATAATCAGTTTAAAGCAGATTTAATAATCAGTTTAAAGCAATTTTAAAATCAGTTTTAAAGCAATTTTATAATCAGTTTAAAACAATTTTATAATCAGTTTAAAACAGTTTCAAAAAAATCAGTTTATAACAGTTTAAATACAGTTTAAAATTCAGTTTAAGATCAGTTTAAAATTTGTTTTTTTTATATATGGGCTTTGTAGAAAATATACTTTGTTTTGAAAATAGGAAAATATACTTTGTTTTGAAAATAGGAAAATATACTTTGTTTTGAAAATAGGAAAATATACTTTGTTTTGAAAATAGGAAAATATACTTTGTTTTGAAAATAGGAAAATATACTTTGTTTTGAAAATAAGAAAAATATGATTTTTATATGTAGAACTTCGAAAGAAAAATATGATTTTTATATGTAGAACATCGAAAGAAAAATATGATTTTTATATATTGAACATCGAAAGAAAAATATGATTTTTATATATTGAACATCGAAAGAAAAATATGATTTTTATATATTGAACATCGAAAGAAAAATATGATTTTTATATATTGAACATCGAAAGAAAAATATGATTTTTATATATAGAACTTCGAAAGAAAAATGGGTTTTTTTATATATTGAACTTTGAAATAAAAATTTGATTTTTATATATTGAACTTTAAAATAAAAATTCGATTTTTATATATTGAACTTTGAAATAAAAATTCGATTTTTATATATGGAATAGCGAAGTAAAAATTCGATTTTTACATAGGTGGTGAAAGCGGACAACGAAGGCGAGAACGAAGAAGAGTCAAGATGATTGGATAGCTATAAGTGAGAATTTCTCACCTTTCAATTTCTTTTCTAATTATATATATAAACTAGGATGCAGACGGTGCTTAGTAGCACCCGACACAATCGTCCACAGACCATGGACTTGTTTGTTTGGTTGCATAGATTTGTTGAATTATTTGTTTGAATTGAATTGTTTGGTGAGATGAAATTGATTTGATTGATGTGTGAATGGCGTGGGCCTTCACTAGTCCGGGGATAAGGCTAGGCCTTGTCCCGTTTCTAGTATCGTGCCGTTATGCCGCCGAAATTTCCTAAAATATGTTAGGAAAATACAAATATCATTTTATTGGATAAATGAACCGAATAGAATATTCATAGGTTGAATAAAATGTTTTATCGTTAAAAATATAATTTTTAACGTGAATATGAATATAGTGAAAGTGAATAAAATAAAATAATCATTTACAAACCGGACGGTTTGTTTATGTACACTTATTTGAAGGACATTGATTGGGACGATAAATTTTACACATCGCCCAACTGCACAAATAAAATCTGTGTTTGATTGTTTGAAAACCCCACACGGGTGTTGGGATGAAATTTGAAGTTCACTCATCCTGACTGATTGAATATGTCGATCGATTGATTGACAGGCTGTTATAAGCGTTAGATATCTATATTTGATGCTTATACAGTGTAGCGCACTTTGGTTGATGGTTGATTATTTTTCAATGCTATTATATACATGTGATGTATGCAAATCCATATAATTAACGTTATATGGTAATTGATTGGGCCTCATTCCAATTTGAAAAATAAAGAATATATAAAATAAAAGTTCATGTGTTGACAGTACTCATTCATTGAGATTGGTCATGTGTTGAACAAAATATTTTAGTAATAAAATTTACATCTTTATCAATATAAAATAAAAGCTCATGTGTTGACAGTACTCATCCATTGAGATTGGTCATGTGTTGAACGAAATATTTTGATAATAACAACTATTTTTGAAAAAGAAATATTTGAAATAGAATATTTGAAAATAGAGATTTATGAAGCCGTGTTGATTAGATTGACGCCATTTTGACGTGATCGATATTTATATCGATTTTAAAACGATTTCGAAATGAATTGAATTGAAAACGATTTCGAAATGAATTGAATTGAAAACGATTTCGAAATGAATTGAATTGAAAACGATTTCGAAATGAATTGAATTGAAAACGATTTCGAAATGGAATGAATTGAAAACGATTTCGAAATGAATTGAATTGAAAACGATTTCGAAATGAATTGAATTGAAAACGATTTCGAAATGAATTGAATTGAAAACGATTTCGAAATGAATTGAATTGAAAACGATTTCGAAATGAATTGAATTGAAAACGATTTCGAAATGAATTGAATTGAAAACGATTTCGAAATGAATTGAATTGAAAACGATTTCGAAATGGAATGAATTGAAAACGATTTCGAAATGAATTGAATTGAAAACGATTTCGAAATGAAATGAATTGAAAACGATTTCGAAATGAAATGAATTGAAAACGATTTCGAAATGAATTGAATTGAAAACGATTTCGAAATGAATTGAATTGAAAACGATTTCGAAATGAATTGAATTGAAAACGATTTCGAAACGAAATGAATTGAAAACGATTTCGAAACGAAATGAATTGAAAACGATTTCGAAACGAATTGAATTGAAAACGATTTCGAAATGAATTGAATTGAAAACGATTTCGAAATGAAATGAATTGAAAAAGATTTCGAAACGAAATGAATTGAAAACGATTTCGAAACGAAATGAATTGAAAACGATTTCGAAACGAATTGAATTGAAAACGATTTCGAACGGATTGAATTGAAAACGATTTCGAAATGGAATGAATTGAAAACGATTTCGAAATGGAATGAATTGAAAACGATTTCGAAATGAAATGAATTGAAAACGATTTCGAAATGAAATGAATTGAAAACGATTTCGAAATGAAATGAATTGAAAACGATTTCGAAATGAAATGAATTGAAAACGATTTCGAAATGAAATGAATTGAAAACGATTTCGAAATGAAATGAATTGAAAACGATTTCGAAATGAATTGAATTGAAAACGATTTCGAAATGAATTGAATTGAAAACGATTTCGAAATGAATTGAATTGAAAACGATTTCGAAATGAATTGAATTGAAAACGATTTCGAAATGAATTGAATTGAAAACGATTTCGAAATGAATTGAATTGAAAACGATTTCGAAATGAATTGAATTGAAAACGATTTCGAAATGGAATGAATTGAAAACGATTTCGAAATGAATTGAATTGAAAACGATTTCGAAATGAATTGAATTGAAAACGATTTCGAAATGAAATGAATTGAAAACGATTTCGAAATGAAATGAATTGAAAACGATTTCGAAATGGAATGAATTGAAAACGATTTCGAAATGAATTGAATTGAAAACGATTTCGAAATGAAATGAATTGAAAACGATTTCGAAATGAATTGAATTGAAAACGATTTCGAAATGAATTGAATTGAAAACGATTTCGAAATGAATTGAATTGAAAACGATTTCGAAATGAATTGAATTGAAAACGATTTCGAAATGGAATGAATTGAAAACGATTTCGAAATGAATTGAATTGAAAACGATTTCGAAATGAATTGAATTGAAAACGATTTCGAAATGAATTGAATTGAAAACGATTTCGAAATGAAATGAATTGAAAACGATTTCGAAATGAATTGAATTGAAAACGATTTCGAAATGGAATGAATTGAAAACGATTTCGAAATGGAATGAATTGAAAACGATTTCGAAATGGAATGAATTGAAAACGATTTCGAAATGAATTGAGTTGAAAACGATTTCGAAATGAATTGAATTGAAAACGATTTCGAAATGAATTGAATTGAAAACGATTTCGAAATGAATTGAATTGAAAACGATTTCGAAATGAATTGAATTGAAAACGATTTCGAAATGGATTGAATTGAAAACGATTTCGAAATGGATTGAATTGAAAACGATTTCGAAATGAAATGAATTGAAAACGATTTCGAAATGAAATGAATTGAAAACGATTTCGAAATGAAATGAATTGAAAACGATTTCGAAATGAATTGAATTGAAAACGATTTCGAAATGAAATGAATTGAAAACGATTTCGAAACGAAATGAATTGAAAACGATTTCGAAACGAAATGAATTGAAAACGATTTCGAAACGAAATGAATTGAAAACGATTTCGAAACGAAATGAATTGAAAACGATTTCGAAACGAATTGAATTGAAAACGATTTCGAAATGAATTGAATTGAAAACGATTTCGAAATGAAATGAATTGAAAACGATTTCGAAATGAATTGAATTGAAAACGATTTCGAAATGAATTGAATTGAAAACGATTTCGAAATGAATTGAATTGAAAACGATTTCGAAATGAATTGAATTGAAAACGATTTCGAAATGGATTGAATTGAAAACGATTTCGAAATGGATTGAATTGAAAACGATTTCGAAATGGAATGAATTGAAAACGATTTCGAAATGAAATGAATTGAAAACGATTTCGAAATGAAATGAATTGAAAACGATTTCGAAATGAAATGAATTGAAAACGATTTCGAAATGAAATGAATTGAAAACGATTTCGAAATGAAATGAATTGAAAACGATTTCGAAATGAAATGAATTGAAAACGATTTCGAAACGAAATGAATTGAAAACGATTTCGAAACGAAATGAATTGAAAACGATTTCGAAACGAAATGAATTGAAAACGATTTCGAAACGAAATGAATTGAAAACGATTTCGAAATGAATTGAATTGAAAACGATTTCGAAATGAATTGAATTGAAAACGATTTCGAAATGAATTGAATTGAAAACGATTTCGAAATGAATTGAATTGAAAACGATTTCGAAATGAATTGAATTGAAAACGATTTCGAAATGGAATGAATTGAAAACGATTTCGAAATGAATTGAATTGAAAACGATTTCGAAATGAATTGAATTGAAAACGATTTCGAAATGAATTGAATTGAAAACGATTTCGAAATGAATTGAATTGAAAACGATTTCGAAATGAATTGAATTGAAAACGATTTCGAAATGAATTGAATTGAAAACGATTTCGAAATGGAATGAATTGAAAACGATTTCGAAATGAATTGAATTGAAAACGATTTCGAAATGAAATGAATTGAAAACGATTTCGAAATGAAATGAATTGAAAACGATTTCGAAATGAATTGAATTGAAAACGATTTCGAAATGAATTGAATTGAAAACGATTTCGAAATGAATTGAATTGAAAACGATTTCGAAACGAAATGAATTGAAAACGATTTCGAAACGAAATGAATTGAAAACGATTTCGAAACGAATTGAATTGAAAACGATTTCGAAACGAATTGAATTGAAAACGATTTCGAAATGAAATGAATTGAAAAAGATTTCGAAACGAAATGAATTGAAAACGATTTCGAAACGAATTGAATTGAAAACGATTTCGAACGGATTGAATTGAAAACGATTTCGAAACGGAATGAATTGAAAACGATTTCGAAACGGAATGAATTGAAAACGATTTCGAAATGAAATGAATTGAAAACGATTTCGAAATGAAATGAATTGAAAACGATTTCGAAATGAAATGAATTGAAAACGATTTCGAAATGAAATGAATTGAAAACGATTTCGAAATGAAATGAATTGAAAACGATTTCGAAATGAAATGAATTGAAAACGATTTCGAAATGAATTGAATTGAAAACGATTTCGAAATGAATTGAATTGAAAACGATTTCGAAATGAATTGAATTGAAAACGATTTCGAAATGAATTGAATTGAAAACGATTTCGAAATGAATTGAATTGAAAACGATTTCGAAATGAATTGAATTGAAAACGATTTCGAAATGAATTGAATTGAAAACGATTTCGAAATGGAATGAATTGAAAACGATTTCGAAATGAATTGAATTGAAAACGATTTCGAAATGAATTGAATTGAAAACGATTTCGAAATGAAATGAATTGAAAACGATTTCGAAATGAAATGAATTGAAAACGATTTCGAAATGGAATGAATTGAAAACGATTTCGAAATGAATTGAATTGAAAACGATTTCGAAATGAAATGAATTGAAAACGATTTCGAAATGAATTGAATTGAAAACGATTTCGAAATGAATTGAATTGAAAACGATTTCGAAATGAATTGAATTGAAAACGATTTCGAAATGAATTGAATTGAAAACGATTTCGAAATGGAATGAATTGAAAACGATTTCGAAATGAATTGAATTGAAAACGATTTCGAAATGAATTGAATTGAAAACGATTTCGAAATGAATTGAATTGAAAACGATTTCGAAATGAAATGAATTGAAAACGATTTCGAAATGAAATGAATTGAAAACGATTTCGAAATGGAATGAATTGAAAACGATTTCGAAATGGAATGAATTGAAAACGATTTCGAAATGAATTGAATTGAAAACGATTTCGAAATGAATTGAGTTGAAAACGATTTCGAAATGAATTGAATTGAAAACGATTTCGAAATGAATTGAATTGAAAACGATTTCGAAATGAATTGAATTGAAAACGATTTCGAAATGAATTGAATTGAAAACGATTTCGAAATGGATTGAATTGAAAACGATTTCGAAATGGATTGAATTGAAAACGATTTCGAAATGAAATGAATTGAAAACGATTTCGAAATGAAATGAATTGAAAACGATTTCGAAATGAAATGAATTGAAAACGATTTCGAAATGAATTGAATTGAAAACGATTTCGAAATGAAATGAATTGAAAACGATTTCGAAACGAAATGAATTGAAAACGATTTCGAAACGAAATGAATTGAAAACGATTTCGAAACGAAATGAATTGAAAACGATTTCGAAACGAAATGAATTGAAAACGATTTCGAAATGAATTGAATTGAAAACGATTTCGAAATGAAATGAATTGAAAACGATTTCGAAATGAAATGAATTGAAAACGATTTCGAAATGAATTGAATTGAAAACGATTTCGAAATGAATTGAATTGAAAACGATTTCGAAATGAATTGAATTGAAAACGATTTCGAAATGAATTGAATTGAAAACGATTTCGAAATGGATTGAATTGAAAACGATTTCGAAATGGATTGAATTGAAAACGATTTCGAAATGGAATGAATTGAAAACGATTTCGAAATGAAATGAATTGAAAACGATTTCGAAATGAAATGAATTGAAAACGATTTCGAAATGAATTGAATTGAAAACGATTTCGAAATGAAATGAATTGAAAACGATTTCGAAATGAAATGAATTGAAAACGATTTCGAAATGAAATGAATTGAAAACGATTTCGAAATGAATTGAATTGAAAACGATTTCGAAATGAAGTGAATTGAAAACGATTTCGAAATGGAATGAATTGAAAACGATTTCGAAATGGATTGAATTGAAATCGATTTCGAAATGAAATGAATTGAAATTGCTTTTGAAACGATTTTAAAACTATTTATATAATTCGTTTTAAATAGAAATCGACGAAATATATATTATATATATTATATATATAATATAATGGCCTGAATAGAACGCGCCACGCCGCGGCAGTTCGTGAATTTCGACCATTTATTTCAAACGGACATTACGGGAGATCCGACCGTCGGATTCTCCTAAAACCGGAACCGTTGGGTTCGTATCGAAAAGAGCTTTCTAAAGAATGTTAGAAATTAGAAATCTAACGGTTGGATTTGGAATTATGTCCAAATCAAATTCGAAAAAGGTCGCTGTAAGTGCAGTTCGATGGCCATTGATGGAAATCGACTGTACGGGCCTTGATAAAATTATTAAAAATAGCAATAATTTGTGTAAAATCATAAGAAATGATTTGTGAAGATTTGGGATGAAAAACTCCATATTTGAAAAGATAAAAATAGATTTTTATCGAAATGAACTAGTTTTGAACTAGAATTATAATTCTATTTATTTTTTTTAAATAAATAAATTGAATTTGAAAAGGGTTTTAAAAATAACCAGAATTTCCAATGATTGCATTGGAGTGGATTTGAATCGAAATTGTCTTCGGAATATTTCGATGTTGGAATTCGGGATTATACAGATGTTGTTATGGAAATTTGAAAGATATATATTTATATCGTTATTTCCAATACGACATTTGTTAATCGTAAAATTTGATATTGAATATAAGCCGATATATTTTCTATTCAGAGCCTTATATTGAATATCAAATGTGATTTGGGTTTGTCGTGAATGGTGTCTTCACTAACACTGTTCTTGAACCCAGTTGAGAAAAGATTAAATCTTTTTATTTAGATTTAATGAAGTGTACCAATTAAATAACATTTAATTGGAATTGAATCGATATTGATTTTTGGGTTTATCGTGGACAGTGTTTTAAATAACACTCGTTCTTTAACCCGATGATTAATGAATGTGATTTTGGGTTTATCGTGAACCGTGTTTTTAAATGACACTGATTCTTTAACCCAGTCAAAGATTAAAACTAAGTGGAGTTTTAATGAATCTTTAATTAGATTGAAATAATCGAAATGGAGTATCTCCAGTTTTGCTCCAGGCGATAGTTAAATCTTTAATTAGATTTGAACGTGAAATGGTAATTGAATTTACCGATAACACTGTGGTGTTAGATATGAAGTATTACCAGTTTTACTTCATGGGATAAATAGGTTGGGATGGGGAAATTAAAACAAATGATTACTTCGATAAGGTTCGCTAATCCCGACTAGTTTGAATTGAGATTCAAAGATAGAATAAAGAATGAATTCAAGAAATTTATCTTTGATAAAATTAATGGGAACCTTTCCCTATGAATGTGAAATTTAGAAACTAACTGTCGGTTAGCTAAGCAGAATGGGTTTCTGGATATTGATCTGATGTTGGTTTCGGCCTTCGGGGTTAATATTTGGGGAATTATTCTCTTGATTAATTTACGGTTAGTGACTAATGAATTGGAATGGGGCGTATGTTGTGTTTGTGTAACACTTTTATAATATATACGCGAGTTATTCGGAAAGACCGGGTTTATCCCATTCTGAATAACTGATACGACGATAAGTCGAAGATGAAGACGATGGTCGAAGACCGGAGGTCTTCACGTCGTTTGGGTGATAACTGATGATCTTGATTGGGCTGTACACCCAAGAAGATGGAAACAGTTGGTGATCGTCCAGACGTACTTGGAGATCGATGGATATGCGGGGTACTAGGTGCCTCCGGTTTCGTTCAGACCCAGAACAGACTTGTAAATGGACTGTGTGTCTGACATTGGATTTTAGTCTGTGTGATTGATCTCTATTAAATATATATCTGTTTGGCGACGGAGAATTTATTCTCTTGCTTAACGCCCTTCTCTGAGACGTACGAGCTCAGGGGTTATATATTGATGGATATCAAACGCATGGAGTGAATTGCCTGTGTGGCATGCCTAAGTGGCAATTGATCGAGGCTTCTGTTGAAAAGAAAAGTCTTGTGGTGATGATCAAAGCACGGCCTTTGTGGCGTAGCTTTGTGTAACGTTTACCTCGCGTGTTTCACACCCGGTATGAACCAAAAACGGGAGACGGACCTCAGGGAGGACTTGCGTTTCTTTCTAGCTAAAAGTGGCGCCCTGACGAGATTGACTTATGTGGTTGTTGCTATTGCGAGGCGCCTCGGATTGATCGGTCGTTCTCGAACCGATGGAGTCATTCGTTGGCTCGTTTGCGCCGCAAAGGGCGGGGAGACGTATTGTTCAGGCATAATAATCCACATCGGTGGACCGGCCCTGACGATCCAGGGGGCAGTTGCGGCTGTTCCTGAGACATGGTAGGCTAGATTGTCTCAAATCGGTTGAGGACTATCTTTTGCCTCGGTTCATAGACGGAAATCCAATTTCCAAATACGTGATCTTGCGGTTTTAGTTGTAATTCTATATATGGCGACATAGTGGGATGGGGCGCTCATGCCGCCTATGATTGATACTTATGATTTGAAGTTGTTTCATACACTATGCACTTATTATAGTATCAAATGATTTGTTTTAAACGTATCAAGCATTCTTTGGCTGTTATAAGGGAAAACCCTATCCCCCGGCTTGCGTTTGCATTGTGTGATAGGACCTGGGTCTTATAACAGCTTCATTTTTCTTTATTTAGCATTGCGCTGTTTGTTTTATGCACTGGTATTCTTGGGAGGAAACCCGTTCCGTGTTATACGGCGTGGTCCCTTGATTTACCTAACTTTAAAATAAAGAATTAATAACTGTTTTAGTTCTCACACCAGTCACATGACTGACCTGGAGTTTATTGTTTTAACCTAAACTCTGGGTGCCCCTATTTTGACACGGGCAGCTAGTAGTTTCGGTTTTGCAGATTTATATTCACAGGATCCTGGTTTACAGCTGGAACGATATCCGGAAAGCTTTGTATCCGTATATCTCATTCTAGTTGTGTATTGTATTATTTTCCGCTGCTATGTATTTAAATGTAATTTAAATCTCTGATATTTCTGTGTAATATTCATTTATACTCTGTATATTCTTGTAATCTGATGCATTGTTGTAATACACAGTGAAATGTTCTTCTGTATGCGTTCTGTTTTGTCCTGTTCTCAAACGATAGGGCGTTTCGAACGGTCTGGGTCGGTTTAGCGGCTGGTTCGGACCGAGCGAAATTCCTTGCCGTCACAGTTGGTATCAGAGCTTTGGTTTACAAAGCAGAGAACAAGACACATTAGAACCATATGAAAGAATTCATCAGATATTGGATTAGTAAAATCCAATTAGAATGACTCGTTAGAGATAGGATCAGTAGTATCCTAGAACGAGTGTGAAGGGTATATTTTTCAAATGAAAACAAATTTTTGTTTTGAAAACTTAAATCAATTATTCGTATTTGATTATCTATTTATATTGAGTTGGACAGTCCAGTATATATAGATTTTGCGTATACGTCTGATCCGCGTGTATTCGAAGTTTTAATATACTGGATAGATATAGAATCATACTCTAGTGGCCCGAAGATGATTCTGATGATTGACTAGTCGTCATTAGTATTCATGTTCGAGTAACGAAGGTGTGATATCTATATATTTCCATTAGACTGGTGTGAGAACCAAAAATTAGATAGGGCCTATGGTTGTGATTTGGCATCAAAAACAAGATTTTTGTGTATGTATCAAAATTATGAATTTGAAACTAGAATTCACTAATTGATTGATGTTTTGGTTGTTTGTTTATTGGTTTGCTAATTCTTAGCCATTTAGCCTAATTGAATCACATATTGAATTATATTGAAATTTGGTCGCATTTGCTTGCATATACTTGTACTTACATTGAACAGGTCATAGCAAGGAGGCTAGAGCAGAGAATAAAATTTGTTTGCCCGACAAATAGGTACATGTTTACTACATAATTTACTGTTTTGTTTGGGTGATGATGATTTTGTGAGCCTATTGGCTAGCCGCTTGGCTTTTTCTTTTTCTTTTTGAGATCTGAAGGACCGGGGAAGCTATTTGAAATTCCCCGATGCTCCCATTGCAGGGGAGGTTATGGCGAAATTTTTCAAAAATTTAGGGTGTTAGCCAAATTTTTGAAATTTTAGAAAATTCTCAGAAACTGAAAAGTTAGAGAATGGAAGCCAGATCGAGCGTAGAGTTGATTAGTCAAACCACTTTCGACTTTGTTCCTTTTCGGGGACGAAAAGTTTTAAGTGGGGGAGATTGTAACAACCCGAAAATCTGGGCCAGTTTAAAATTTTTATTTTGGCAATTTTAGCGAATTTTGAATAATTAAAATGAATTATTTTAAATAAAAACGACGAGAAATTTATTTTGAATATAATTCGAACGTATATATTATATACGTCGTCGTTAGAATATATAATAATTATATATAATTATAAAAGGAATTGAAAATGGCGCGGTAGTTCGAAAATTCGATTTCTAATTTCAAATGAATATACAGAATTCAATATAAGTCAAAATTGAACGAAACAAGAAATATTTGAATCTGTATAACTATATCTTAGTAACGAAGTTAGCAAACTGAGATTTCATCTTAGAAATGATAAGATATGTCCAGTTTAAAATTAGAAATAGTCGCTGTGGAATTTATATATATTTTTATATATATAAGGCCCTTAAAAATAGCAATTTTGCAAACGACCTCGGATTTCGACGAAACCAGTTTTGTTGGGTCCGTGATGTTAAGTTATTGCTAGATTCCAAATTTCATAATTTTTCGAATCAATATGTGAGCGTAGCAAAGGAAAACGCGTTTGACCAGTTTCAGTTGATTTTAATCGACTGGAAAATGGCCATTTTTCAAACGGTCTCAGAATTCAACGAAACTAGTTTTGTTAGGACCGTATCGTCAATACGAAGCTAGAAAATATTTTTCTGCAATTTATAGAGTTAGTATGCGACCCCGGTAATTTGAAATGTACGTTTAAAATTCAATATAAGGATTTAAATGAAAATTCAACAGAATCTGATTGTAACGATCAAACCAGCTTACGATAAATATCCCATTAGGTTTGGAATGGGGGTAATTAGCTAGGGGCAACAGTCGTTGGGTTTGAATTGGGGTTCAGACCAATAAACAAGCCGCTTTCAAATTAAATAATAATTAAATATTTAAATATAAAATAAAATAAAATAAAACACCTTAACCCTAACTATCAGAAACCCGCCGCCCTCATTAAAACAAACGGCTGAAAGGTTCAGAAAAAGATTTCGAATTTTCCCCAAAACCTCCAAGAATTATTCAACGATTTCAAAACAAAAATAGAAGAAGAAGGTGAGGGCTTCAGATTGGAAGGGGTTTGATCGTGGCTAGTGCTTCGAGGTGTGTGATTTCGAGCTCCAGAGCCCCGCCGTTCTCAGCCGATTTCCGACACCTAAGGATGATCGAGCTCGCCGCCGTGACCAGGGGAGGGAGGCGCCGTTAGGGCGGATGTCGTGGGCTACTCCGATCTGCTCCAGGGACCTCGAACTGCGTGCAGAATGCAAACCTAGTTTAGAGCCCTAAATCGAAAATCGTCGGCTTGTGTTAAGGTAAGAGAAAAGGTTTTATTTTTATTTATTCTTTTTAAATTTTATAATCAGTTTAAAGCAGTTTTAAAAATCAGTTTAAACCAAATTTTATAATCAGTTTAAAGCAGATTTAATAATCAGTTTAAAGCAGATTTAATAATCAGTTTAAAGCAGATTTAATAATCAGTTTAAAGCAATTTTAAAATCAGTTTTAAAGCAATTTTATAATCAGTTTAAAACAATTTTATAATCAGTTTAAAACAGTTTCAAAAAAATTAGTTTATAACAGTTTAAATACAGTTTAAAATTCAGTTTAAGATCAGTTTAAAATTTGTTTTTTTAATATATGGGCTTTGTAGAAAATATACTTTGTTTTGAAAATAGGAAAATATACTTTGTTTTGAAAATAGGAAAATATACTTTGTTTTGAAAATAGGAAAATATACTTTGTTTTGAAAATAAGAAAAATATGATTTTTATATGTAGAACTTCGAAAGAAAAATATGATTTTTATATGTAGAACATCGAAAGAAAAATATGATTTTTATATATTGAACATCGAAAGAAAAATATGATTTTTATATATTGAACATCGAAAGAAAAATATGATTTTTATATATTGAACATCGAAAGAAAAATATGATTTTTATATATAGAACTTCGAAAGAAAAATGGGTTTTTTTATATATTGAACTTTGAAATAAAAATTTGATTTTTATATATTGAACTTTAAAATAAAAATTCGATTTTTATATATTGAACTTTGAAATAAAAATTCGATTTTTATATATGGAATAGCGAAGTAAAAATTCGATTTTTACATAGGTGGTGAAAGCGGACAACGAAGGCGAGAACGAAGAAGAGTCAAGATGATTGGATAGCTATAAGTGAGAATTTCTCACCTTTCAATTTCTTTTCTAATTATATATATATACTAGGATGCAGACGGTGCTTAGTAGCACCCGACACAATCGTCCACAGACCATGGACTTGTTTGTTTGGTTGCATAGATTAGTTGAATTATTTGTTTGAATTGAATTGTTTGGTGAGATGAAATTGATTTGATTGATGTGTGAATGGCGTGGGCCTTCACTAGTCCGGGGATAAGGCTAGGCCTTGTCCTGTTTCTAGTATCGTGCCGTTATGCCGCCGAAATTTCCTAAAATATGTTAGGAAAATACAAATATCATTTTATTGGATAAATGAACCGAATAGAATATTCATAGGTTGAATAAAATGTTTTATCGTTAAAAATATAATTTTTAACGTGAATATGAATATAGTGAAAGTGAATAAAATAAAATATTCATTTACAAACCGGACGGTTTGTTTATGTACACTTATTTGAAGGACATTGATTGGGACGATAAATTTTACACATCGCCCAACTGCACAAATAAAATCTGTGTTTGATTGTTTGAAAACCCCACACGGGTGTTGGGATGAAATTTGAAGTTCACTCATCCTGACTGATTGAATATGTCGATCGATTGATTGACAGGCTGTTATAAGCGTTAGATATCTATATTTGATGCTTATACAGTGTAGCGCACTTTGGTTGATGGTTGATTATTTTTCAATGCTATTATATACATGTGATGTATGCAAATCCATATAATTAACGTTATATGGTAATTGATTGGGCCTCATTCCAATTTGAAAAATAAAGAATATATAAAATAAAAGTTCATGTGTTGACAGTACTCATTCATTGAGATTGGTCATGTGTTGAACAAAATATTTTAGTAATAAAATTTACATCTTTATCAATATAAAATAAAAGTTCATGTGTTGACAGTACTCATCCATTGAGATTGGTCATGTGTTGAACGAAATATTTTGATAATAACAACTATTTTTGAAAAAGAAATATTTGAAATAGAATATTTGAAAATAGAGATTTATGAAGCCGTGTTGATTAGATTGACGCCATTTTGACGTGATCGATATTTATATCGATTTTAAAACGATATCGAAATGAATTGAATTGAAAACGATTTCGAAATGAATTGAATTGAAAACGATTTCGAAATGAATTGAATTGAAAACGATTTCGAAATGAATTGAATTGAAAACGATTTCGAAATGGATTGAATTGAAAACGATTTCGAAATGGAATGAATTGAAAACGATTTCGAAATGAATTGAATTGAAAACGATTTCGAAATGAATTGAATTGAAAACGATTTCGAAATGAATTGAATTGAAAACGATTTCGAAATGAATTGAATTGAAAACGATTTCGAAATGAATTGAATTGAAAACGATTTCGAAATGGAATGAATTGAAAATGATTTCGAAATGAATTGAATTGAAAACGATTTCGAAATGAAATGAATTGAAAACGATTTCGAAATGAATTGAATTGAAAACGATTTCGAAATGAATTGAATTGAAAACGATTTCGAAATGAATTGAATTGAAAACGATTTCGAAATGAAATGAATTGAAAACGATTTCGAAATGAAATGAATTTAAAACGATTTCGAAATGAATTGAATTGAAAACGATTTCGAAATGAAATGTATTGAAAACGATTTCGAAATGAATTGAATTGAAAACGATTTCGAAATGGAATGAATTGAAAACGATTTCGAAATGAATTGAATTGAAAACGATTTCGAAATGAATTGAATTGAAAACGATTTCGAAATGAATTGAATTGAAAACGATTTCGAAATGAATTGAATTGAAAACGATTTCGAAATGAATTGAATTGAAAACGATTTCGAAATGAATTGAATTGAAAACGATTTCGAAATGAATTGAATTGAAAACGATTTCGAAATGGAATGAATTGAAAACGATTTCGAAATGAATTGAATTGAAAACGATTTCGAAATGAAATGAATTGAAAACGATTTCGAAATGAATTGAATTGAAAACGATTTCGAAATGAATTGAACTGAAAACGATTTCGAAATGAAATGAATTGAAAACGATTTCGAAATGAAATGAATTGAAAACGATTTCGAAATGAATTGAATTGAAAACGATTTCGAAATGAAATGAATTGAAAACGATTTCGAAATGAATTGAATTGAAAACGATTTCGAAATGGAATGAATTGAAAACGATTTCGAAATGAATTGAATTGAAATCGATTTCGAAATGAAATGAATTGAAATTGCTTTTGAAACGATTTTAAAACTATTTATATAATTCGTTTTAAATAGAAATCGACGAAATATATATTATATATATTATATATATATATTATAATGGCCTGAATAGAACGCGCCACGCCGCGGCAGTTCGTGAATTTCGACCATTTATTTCAAACGGACATTACGGGAGATCCGACCGTCGGATTCTCCTTAAACCAGAACCGTTGGGTTCGTATCGAAAAGAGCTTTCTAAAGAATGTTAGAAATTAGAAATCTAACGGTTGGATTTGGAATTATGTCCAAATCAAATTCGAAAAAGGTCGTTGTAAGTGCAGTTCGATGGCCATTGATGGAAATCGACTGTACGGGCCTTGATAAAATTATTAAAAATAGCAATAATTTGTGTAAAATCATAAGAAATGATTTGTGAAGATTTGGGATGAAAAACTCCATATTTGAAAAGATAAAAATAGATTTTTATCGAAATGAACTAGTTTTGAACTAGAATTATAATTCTATTTATTTTTTTTAAATAAATAAATTGAATTTGAAAAGGGTTTTAAAAATAACCAGAATTTCCAATGATTGCATTGGAGTGGATTTGAATCGAAATTGTCTTCGGAATATTTCGATGTTGGAATTCGGGATTATACAGATGTTGTTATGGAAATTTGAAAGATATATATTTATATCGTTATTTCCAATACGACATTTGTTAATCGTAAAATTTGATATTGAATATAAGCCGATATATTTTCTATTCAGAGCCTTATATTGAATATCAAATGTGATTTGGGTTTGTCGTGAATGGTGTCTTCACTAACACTGTTCTTGAACCCAGTTGAGAAAAGATTAAATCTTTTTATTTAGATTTAATGAAGTGTACCAATTAAATAACATTTAATTGGAATTGAATCGATATTGATTTTTGGGTTTATCGTGGACAGTGTTTTAAATAACACTCGTTCTTTAACCCGATGATTAATGAATGTGATTTTGGGTTTATCGTGAACCGTGTTTTTAAATGACACTGATTCTTTAACCCAGTCAAAGATTAAAACTAAGTGGAGTTTTAATGAATCTTTAATTAGATTGAAATAATCGAAATGGAGTATCACCAGTTTTGCTCCAGGCGATAGTTAAATCTTTAATTAGATTTGAACGTGAAATGGTAATTGAATTTACCGATAACACTGTGGTGTTAGATATGAAGTATTACCAGTTTTACTTCATGGGATAAATAGGTTGGGATGGGGAAATTAAAACAAATGATTACTTCGGTAAGGTTCGCTAATCCCGACTAGTTTGAATTGAGATTCAAAGATAGAATAAAGAATGAATTCAAGAAATTTATCTTTGATAAAATTAATGGGAACCTTTCCCTATGAATGTGAAATTTAGAAACTAACTGTCGGTTAGCTAAGCAGAATGGGTTTTTGGATATTGATCTGATGTTGGTTTCGGCCTTCGGGGTTAATATTTGGGGAATTATTCTCTTGATTAATTTACGGTTAGTGACTAATGAATTGGAATGAGGCGTATGTTGTGTTTGTGTAACACTTTTATAATATATACGCGAGTTATTCGGAAAGACCGGGTTTATCCCATTCTGAATAACTGATACGACGATAAGTCGAAGATGAAGACGATGGTCGAAGACCGGAGGTCTTCACGTCGTTTGGGTGATAACTGATGATCTTGATTGGGCTGTACACCCAAGAAGATGGAAACAGTTGGTGATCGTCCAGACGTACTTGGAGATCGATGGATATGCGGGGTACTAGGTGCCTCCGGTTTCGTTCAGACCCAGAACGGACTTGTAAATGGACTGTGTGTCTGACATTGGATTTTAGTCTGTGTGATTGATCTCTATTAAATATATATCTGTTTGGCGACGGAGAATTTATTCTCTTGCTTAACGCCCTTCTCTGAGACGTACGAGCTCAGGGGTTATATATTGATGGATATCAAACGCATGGAGTGAATTGCCTGTGTGGCATGCCTAAGTGGCAATTGATCGAGGCTTCTGTTGAAAAGCAAAGTCTTGTGGTGATGATCAAAGCACGGCCTTTGTGGCGTAGCTTTGTGTAACGTTTACCTCGCGTGTTTCACACCCGGTATGAACCAAAAACGGGAGACGGACCTCAGGGAGGACTTGCGTTTCTTTCTAGCTAAAAGTGGCGTCAGTGGTTTTACACGCCCTGACGAGATTGACTTATGTGGTTGTTGCTATTGCGAGGCGCCTCGGATTGATCGGTCGTTCTCGAACCGATGGAGTCATTCGTTGGCTCGTTTGCGCCCCAAAGGGCGGGGAGACGTATTGTTCAGGCATAATAATCCACATCGGTGGACCGGCCCTGACGATCCAGGGGGCAGTTGCGGCTGTTCCTGAGACATGGTAGGCTAGATTGTCTCGAATCGGTTGAGGACTATCTTTTGCCTCGGTTCATAGACGGAAATCCAATTTCCAAATACGTGATCTTGCGGTTTTAGTTGTAATTCTATATATGGCGACATAGTGGGATGGGGCGCTCATGCCGCCTATGATTGATACTTATGATTTGAAGTTGTTTCATACACTATGCACTTATTATAGTATCAAATGATTTGTTTTAAACGTATCAAGCATTCTTTGGCTGTTATAAGGGAAAACCCTATCCCCCGGCTTGCGTTTGCATGTGTGATAGGACCTGGGTCTTATAACAGCTTCATTTTTCTTTATTTAGCATTGCGCTGTTTGTTTTATGCACTGGTATTCTTGGGAGGAAACCCGTTCCGTGTTATACGGCGTGGTCCCTTGATTTACCTAACTTTAAAATAAAGAATTAGTAACTGTTTTAGTTCTCACACCAGTCACATGACTGACCTGGAGTTTATTGTTTTAACCTAAACTCTGGGTGCCCCTATTTTGACACGGGCAGCTAGTAGTTTCGGTTTTGCAGATTTATATTCACAGGATCCTGGTTTACAGCTGGAACGATATCCGGAAAGCTTTGTATCCGTATATCTCATTCTAGTTGTGTATTGTATTATTTTCCGCTGCTATGTATTTAAATGTAATTTAAATCTCTGATATTTCTGTGTAATATTCATTTATACTCTGTATATTCTTGTAATCTGATGCATTGTTGTAATACACAGTGAAATGTTCTTCTGTATGCGTTCTGTTTTGTCCTGTTCTCAAACGATAGGGCGTTTCGAACGGTCTGGGTCGGTTTAGCGGCTGGTTCGGACCGAGCGAAATTCCTTGCCGTCACATTAGAAATTTAATTACTATTTTTTTCCTTGTTACTTAATTCTTGTTTGTACGATTAACATTCATGTTATTTGATTATGCGATGTAATTTTGTTATTTATATATGCGAGCGATAAAAATCTCAACTTTATTTGAGATTTATGTTATTTATATATGCAAGCGATAAATATCTCAACTTTATTTGAGATTCATGTTATTTATATATGCGAGCGATTAAAATCTCAACTTTATTTGAGATTCATGTTATTTATTTATGCGAGCGATAAAAATCCCCTCTTTATATGAGATTCATGTTATTTGTTTATTCACGCATTAAAAATCTCATCTTTATTTGAGATCAATAATATTTATCCTGTTAAGGCGATAAAAATTTCATTTTTATTTCTATCTGTAATGTTGATTTATTTTTGCGTTAAAGATTCAATCTTTATTTATGCATGAACATTGGAATCAGGATTAACAATATAATAATTATAAAAATTATTATTACATTTTATTGTTGTTCATGGATATGGGTTTTTATCAGATTTGAGATTTGAGATAAAATCACATTTTCCATGTTTTACATGAAACATGGATTTTATCAAATCAAGAATTAGAATAAAAATCTCATTTTCATAAACCACATGAAAATGGATTTTTATTAAGATGTAACAACCCGGAAAATCTGAACCAATTTTTTTTTTTTTAAATTGGCTTTTTAGTGGATTTTAAATATTTTAAATAAATATTTTAAATAATAACGATGAAAAGTATGTTTGAATCGATGTTTGAAAATAAATATTAATTTATTTTAATTATATAATGAGCCTGAAAGGGCGCAGTAGTTTGAAAATTCGATTTCAAAGTTCAAATGAATATACAGAATTCAATATAAGTTAGAATTGAACGAAACAAGAAATATTCGAATATGTTTAATCATATCTTTCTAATGGAAGTAAGAAACTGAGATTTCACTTTAGGAGTTGAAAGATATGTCCAGTTTAAAATTCAGAATAGTCGCTATGGAATTCTGGCCCTTAAAAATGGGAATTTTGCAAACGACCTCGGATTTCGACGAAACCACTTTTGTTGGATCCGTGATGTCAAGTTATTGCTAGATTCCAATTTTCGTAATTTTTTGAATCAATATGTGAGCATAGAAAAGTAAAACGTGTTTGACCAGTTTCAGTTGATTTTAATCAACTGGAAAATGGCCATTTTTCAAAGGGTCTCAGAATTTGACGAAACTAGTTTTGTAAGGACCGTATCGTCAATACGAAGCTAGAAAATATTTTTTAGGAATTTTTCAAGTTAGTATGTGGCCTCAGTAAAATGAAATGCGCGTTCAAATTCAATATATAGAGTTATATGTTAATTTTGACGAAAACTGATCGAAACGATCGAATCAGCTTACGATACGTATCCCATTGCGTTCGGAATGGAGGTATTTAGCTGGGGGCGACACTCGTTGGGTTTGATTTGGAGTTCAAATTGGAAAACATGGATTTTTGAAAATAAAAGAATTAAATATAATAAAATATATATTATAAATAGCCCAAGAGAAAACCCTAGCCCCTTTATTCGTTAAGACGCCGTTTCCAAAATCAAAGGCCCGTAGGCTCCGAAAACCAAACCCCAAAAACTCCCGATCCAGTTTGAATTCGTATATGAAATTAAAACAAGAATTGAAGAACATTCAGAGGGCCTTCGATCTATAATACTATGATGAGATTTCATGGCATGTTCTTCTCGAAATCCGTGCTCACAGCGTCGTCGTTAGGAGGCGTTTTCAGATGCCTGGGGGGCAGCGATTTCGACGCCCTTGGGGGCGTGGGGAGGTGGCTCTTCGGCGCATAACGTGGTGAGGTTGGATCGTCGTCAGGTGGAGGGGATGGAGGTGCGTTCGTGGTCAAGGAAGGGAGCGGTTTCCGTGTTGCCTGAAGAAGAAGATGACGAGGGGATTGTTTAATTAAAGGGTATAATCCCTTATTTATTAAATTAATTATATTTCAAATGTCATTAGCGAATAAACATTGATATCTTCGTCATACGATGTCGGAATCCAGCAAAATAGGATCCGTTGGAATCCTCTTGACGAGAGCTACACAACAAAACTGACCGCGTCCAATGTGGAGCACGTCAGAATTTCGGGTGGATTCAAATCCGAACAGCGGTGAAACTCAGAAATAAAAGAACCACAGTGAGAATTCTCTCACTAAAATTTTCTGTTCAGTTATTTATTTCTAACTGCATATATGAACTATTCCCCGTCGTCCACAGATCATGGACGACTTGTTTGTTTGGTTGTGTTCTGTGTGAAAATTGATCGTGATGTGAAATGAATTATATATATTAGAAGTGTATGAAAAATATATACGATGTGAAATGAAAATATTATATATATAGAAAAGTGAAAACATTGTATATAGAAAAGTGAAAACATTGTATATAGAAAAGTGAAAACATTGTATATAGAAAAGTGAAAATATTGTATATAGAAAAGTGAAAACATTGTATATAGAAAAGTGAGAATTCTCTCACTATAAATTTTCTTGTACAGTTCTTTATATTATAACTGCCTATCTGAACTGCTCACATACGTCCACATACCATGGATGATTTATTTGATTGTGTTGTGACTGTGAATTGTATATATACACAAAATGTGAAAAGTGAAATATATATATATATATATATGAAATGATCAGTGAAAAATATAATTGTGAAAAGTGAATAATATATATGAAATGATCAATGAAAATATTATATATATAGAAAATTGAAATTATATATATATATATATATATATATATAGAAGTGAAATATATATATAGCGAAGTGAAATTTATATATATAGAGAAGTAAAATTATATATATATAGAAGTGAAATATATATATATATAGCGAAGTGAAATTCATATATATAGAGAAGTGAAATATATATATATATATAGCGAAGTGAAATATATATATATAGCGAAGTGAAATTTATATATATAGCAAAGTGAAATACATGTATATGAAAAGTGAAATATATGTATACGAAAAGTGAAAATAACATGTATATGAAACGTGAAAATAACATGTATATGAAATGTGAAAATAACATGTATATGAAATGTGAAAATAATATATATACGAAATGTGAAAATGCTATTCAATTTTGATTTAAAATTGAATATGAAGTTGAAATCGTTTTTAAAATGATTTATAAATACGATTTGAATTGATATCGACGAAATATAATATATATATTATATATTTAATGGCCTGAATAGAGCGCGCCGCACAGCGACCGTTCGTGAATTTCGACCATTGACTTCGACCTGACGTTACGGGAGATCCAACCGTCAGATTCTCCTGAAACCGAAACCATTGGGTTCGTATCGAAAAGAGCTTTCTAATGAATATTAGAAATATGAAATCTAACGGTTGGATTTGGAATTATGTCCAAATAAAATTTGGAAAAGGTCGCTGTAAGTGCAGTTCGATGACCGTTGATGGAAATCGACTGTACGGGCCTTGATAAAATTATTAAAAATGTCGATAATTTGTGTAAAATCATAAGAAATGATTTGTGAAGAATTGGGATGAAAAAATTCCACATTTGAAAAGATAAAAATATATTTTTATCGAAACGAACTAGTTATTAACTAGAAAAATAATCCAATGGTTATAAATAAATAAATTGGATTGGATTTGAATTGAAATTATCTTTGGATATTTTCGATATTGGATTCCGTGATTATATAGATATCGTGAGGGGAATTTGGAAGATATCGATATCGTTATTCCCAACATGATATCTGTTGGTTTCAGGATTTGATGTTGAATATAAGTCGATACTATCTCTATTCAAAACCTTATATTTAATGTCAAATTTGATTGATTGTTTGGATTGTGCTCGACCAGTTTATGAGCAAAATATGCTTTTACATTTAGCATTGGGTTGGGTAGAAATATCTGTGTGCTAACACCTTGTGAAACACTTCACGATTTGACGATAAGGTGTTTAGCGATGTTGTGTTCATTTCAAATTTAATGAATGATTGTGAAATGATATTTTTCTTAAGTGAAAAGAAATGTATTCCCGATTTTGGACAGGGAATGTTTTATAAAAATGTTTTATAAAACAAAAAGGATTTCAAGGCCCAAAACCCGATGATTTCTAAAATAATTTAGAATTGTATTATGTGTTACATTGTGGATCATCGCGTATTGATTAGTTGCTATTAATGATGTATCTGTTTGGTAGCGGAGAATTTATTCTCTTGCTTAACACCCTTCGTTGAGACGTACGAGCTCAAAGGTTATGTGATTAATAGTGACTGATCATATGTGTGAATTATTGAGGTGAAGTACTATATTTTGAAAGTACTTGTGATTGTTATGTTGTGAAATGATTTTCCCTACATCGGGATATGAAATGATTTAGTATGTGGCTAAAGAGTCGGGTGACCCTTAGACTAAAAGTATGGGTGAGAGGTCGGTATAGCCTGCTTCTGTGTGGGGTAGGTGCATCGTCGGTGTAGCCTGCTCCTATGTGGGGTAGGTGCACATCTATATATCGAGTTGCGAGGTGCGTACCCTTTGCCTTGTCGATGGGGAGCACGATATTTGGTTGCATACTTGTTTGTATGCATTGTTATGTTTTGGAATTCATACTTCCAAACGATTTGATTTGACATCCCGAAGTGAAATCTACTTTGATATAGAAAGTTAGATAGGCATTTCAAATGATTTGAAATAAGAAATCAGGAGTATAATCCAAAGGAATAATTTCTGTAAATTGAATTGGATTTGGAAAATCTAAGTGTAGTGATTAATCTAAGTGGTTAGATTGGGATAGTGCATGTTGATTGATGCATAGTAGATCCATATATCTATATTGATTGTTGTTTATACACTGGCATTCATGGGGGTAAACCCGTTCTGCGTTAGCGGCGTGGTCCCGTGATATGCCATATTATTAAATAAGTTAATTATAACTGTTTAGAGTTTCTCACACCAGTCCCATGACTGACCTGTAGTTTGCTTTTCCCTTGCGAACTCGGGTGCCCCTATTTTTCACACAGCCAGTCGAGTAGTTTTATTTTGCAGATGTATTGAGCAGGATTCTGGATTGAAGCTTTAAGCTGTGTCCAGGCATTTACAGTCTTCCGCTGTGTAGTTTATATTTCCGCTGTGCATTGTATTACATTTATTGTAAAATTATCTTCCGTTGTATTGATTATATTTCGATATACTCTGATATTCTGTGCTCTGATGTAACATTATTATGATCTTTATAGAAGTCTTCTCTTATTTGTTCTGATGTGTTGTATACCCAGAGTTAGCGTATCCGAGTTTTGAACGGTCTTGGTCGGTTTAGTGAACGATTAGGTCCGAGCGAAATCCGGTGTCGTTACAGCTGGTATCAGAGCTTTGGTTAACTCAAATCTTTGGGGTACAACTCGTTAGAAATGAACAAAAGACTCATCAGAGGTAGGATTAGTAATATCCTATTGAAGAATCCTCATTAGAGATAGAATCAGTAGCATTCTAGAATGAGTAACTCGTTAGAGATGGGGTTAGAAATGCCCTAGAATGAGTTGAGTGTTATATGTTTATAAATGATTATATATATAATCCAGTCTTAGGAAATTTGATTTTTGAGTATATATAAAGTTATATATTTGAAAAGTTAATCAATAAATTGATTGTTGGTTGTGTTGTTTGATTTTTGGTTGATTAATTAGAATTTTGAACCATTTAGCCAAATTGAACAAATGTTGAACTGAATTGAAAATTGTTTGGAATTGCATGCATATATATGTGTATCCATTGAACAGGTCATAGCAAGGAGGCTAGAGAAAAGGAATAAAATTGTTTGCCTGACAAATAGGTACATGTTTATTGTATTTATTTGGGTTTGGATGATTTTATGAGCCGCTTGGCTTTTTCTTTTTCTTTTGGATTGGTGAAGGACATGGGAGGCTATATGAAATATCCCGAAGCTCCCAGTACATAGGAGATTATGGCGAAATTTTTCGAAAATTTAGGGTGTTAGCCAAATTTTTGAAGAATTTGAAAATTCTTAGAAACTGAAAAGTTGAAGAATGGAAGCCAAATTGAAAGTACAGTTGATTAATCAAATCACTATCGACTTTGTTCCTTTTCGTGAACGAAAAGTTTTAAGTAAGGGAGATTGTAACGACCTGGAAAATCTGAACCAATTTAAATTTTTTTAAATTGGCTTTTTAGTGGATTTTAAATATTTTAAATAATAACGATGAAAAGTATGTTTGAATCGATGTTTGAAAATAAATATAAATTTATTTTAATTATATAACGAGCCTGAAAGGGCGCGGTAGTTTGAAAATTCGATTTCAAAGTTCAAATGAATATACAGAATTCAATATAAGTCAGAATTGAACGAAACAAGAAATATTCGAATCTGTTTAATCATATCTTTCTAATGGAAGTAAGAAACTAAGATTTCACTTTAGGAGTTGAAAGATATGTCCAGTTTAAAATTCAGAATAGTCGTTATGGAATTCTGGCCCTTAAAAATGGGAATTTTGCAAACGACCTCGGATTTCGACGAAACCACTTTTGTTGGATCCGTGATGTCAATTTATTGCTAGATTCCAATTTTTGTAATTTTTCGAATCAATACGTGAGCATGGCAAAGTAAAACGTGTTTGACCAGTTTCAGTTGATTTTAATCGACTGGAAAATGGCCATTTTTCAAACGTTCTCAGAATTAGACGAAACTAGTTTTGTAAGGACCGTATCGTCAATACGAAGCTAGAAAATATTTTCAGGAATTTTTCGAGTTAGTATGTGGCCTCGGTAAAATGAAATGCGCGTTCAAATTCAATATATGGAGTTATATGTTAATTTTGATGAAAGCTGATCGAAACGATCGAATCAGCTTACGATACATATCCCATTGCGTTCGGAATGAGGGTATTTAGCTAGGGGCGACACTCGTTGGGTTTGATTTCGAGTTCAAATTGGAAAACATGGATTTTTGAAAATAAAAGAATTAAATATAATAAAATATATATTATAAATAGCCCAAGAGAAAACCCTAGCCCCTTTATTCGTTCAACCGTCGTTTGCAAAATCAAAGGCCCGTAGGCTCCGAAAACCAAACCCCAAAAACTCCTGATCCAGTTTGAATTCATATATGAAATTAAAACAAGAATTGAAGAACATTCAGAGGGCCTTCGATCTATAGTACTATGATGAGATTTCATGGCATGTTCTTCTCAAAATCCGTGCTCATAGGGTCGTCGTTAGGAGGCGTTTTCAAATGCCTGGGGAGGGGGGGAGCGAGTTCGACACCCTTGGGGGCGCGGGGAGGTGGCTCTTCGGCGCATCACGTGGTGAGGTTGGATCGTCGTCAGGTGGAGGGGATGGAGGTGCGTTCGTGATCAAGGAAGGGAGCAGTTTCCGTGTTGCCTGGAGAAGAAGACGACGGGGGGATTGTTTAATTAAAGGATATAATCCCTTATTTATTAAATTAATTATATTTCAAATGTTATTAGCGAATAACATTGATATCTTCGTCATCTGGTGTCGGAATCCAGCGAAACAGGATCCGTTGGAATCCTCTTGACGAGAGCTACACAACAAAACTGACCGCGTCCAATGTGGAGCACGTCAGAATTTCAGGCGGATTCAAATCTGAACAGCGGTGAAACTCAGAAATAAAAGAACCACAGTGAGAATTCTCTCACTAAAATTTTCTGTTCAGTTATGTATTTCTAACTGCATATATGAACTATTCCCCATCGTCCACAGACCATGGACGACTTATTTGTTTGGTTGTGTTCTGTGTGAAAATTGATCGTGATGTGAAATGAATTATATATATTAGAAGTGTATGAAAAATATGTACGATGTGAAATGAAAACATTGTATATATAGAAAAGTGAAAACATTGTATATAGAAAAGTGAAAACAAAGAAAAGTGAAAACATTGTATATAGAAAAGTGAGAATTCTCTCACTATAAATTTTCTTGTATAGTTATTTATATTATAACTGCCTATTTGAACTGCTCACATACGTCCACAGACCATGGACGATTTATTTGATTGTGTTGTGACTGTGAATTGTATATATACACGAAATGTGAAAAGTGAAATATATATATATGAAATGATCAGTGAAAAATATAAATGTGAAAAGTGAATAATAAATATATGAAATGATCAGTGAAAATATTATATATATAGAAAAGCGAAATTATATATATATATAGAAGTGAAATATATATATATATATATATAGCGAAGTGAAATTTATATATATAGAGAAGTAAAATTATATATATAGAGAAGTGAAATATATATATAGCGAAGTGAAATTCATATATATAGAGAAGTGAAATGTATATATATATATAGCAAAGTGAAATTTATATACATAGCGAAGTGAAATATATATATATGTAGCAAAGTGAAATACATGTATATGAAAAGTGAAATATATGTATATGAAAAGTGAAAATAACATGTATATGAAATGTGAAAATAACATGTATATGAAATGTGAAAATAACATGTATATGAAATGTGAAAATAATATATATATACGAAATGTGAAAATGATTTGAATGTTAAAAATATAATTTTTAACATATGTATATACACTGTATAAAGTTGTCGTGTATATCAGATATTCAATTTTGATTTAAAATTGAATATGAAGTTGAAATCATTTTTAAAACGAATTTAAAACGATTTATAAATATGATTTGAATTGATATCGATGAAATATATATAATATATATATTATATATATTTAATGGCCTGAATAGAGCGCACCGCGCAGCAAACGTTCGTGAATTTCGACCATTGACTTCGAACTGACATTACGGGAGATCCGACCGTCAGATTCTCCTGAAACCGGAATCGTTGGGTTCGTATCGAAAAGAGCTTTCTAAGGAATATTAGAGATTTGAAATCTAACAGTTGGATTTGGAATTATGTCCAAATCAAATTTGGAAAAGGTCGTTGCAAGTGCAGTTCGATGACCGTTGATGGAAATCGACTGTACGGGCCTTGATAAAATTATTAAAAATATCGATAATTTGTGTAAAATCATAAGAAATGATTTGTGAAGAACTGGGATGAAAAAATTCCACATTTGAAAAGATAAAAATATATTTTTATCGAAACGAACTAGTTATTAACTAGAAAAATAATCCAATGGTTATAAATAAATAAAATGGATTGGATTTGAATTGAAATTATCTTTGGATATTTTCGATATTGGATTCTGTGATTATACAGATATCGTGATGGGAATTTGGAAGATATCGATATCGTTATTCCCGATACGATATCTGTTGGTTTCAAGATTTGATGTTGAATATAAGTCGATACTATATCTATTCAAAACCTTATATTTAATGTCAAATTTGATTGATTGATTGTTTGGATTGTGCTCAACCAGTTTATGAGCAAAATATGCTTTTACATTTAGCATTGGGTTGGGTAGAAATATCTGTGTGCTAACACCTTGTGAAACACTTCACGATTTGACGATAAGGTGTTTAGCGATGTTGTGTTCATTTCAAATTTAATGAATGATTGTGAAATGATATTTTTCTTAAGTGAAAAGAAATGTATTCCCAATTTTGGACAGGGAATGTTTTATAAAAATGTTTTATAAAACAGAAAGGATTTCGAGGCCCAAAACCCGATGATTTCTAAAATGATTTAGAATTGTATTATGTGTTACATTGTGGTTCATCGTGTATTGATTAGTTGCTATTAATGATGTATCAGTTTGGTGGCGGAGAATTTATTCTCTTGCTTAACACCCTTCTTTGAGACGTACGAGCTCAAAGGTTATGTGATTAATAGTGACTGATCATATGTGTGAATTACTAATGTGAAGTACTATATTTTGAAAGTACTTGTGGTTATTATGTTGTGAAATGATTTTCCGTACTTCGGGATATGAAATGATTTAGTATGTGGCTAAAAAGTCGGGTGACCCTGAGACTAAAAGTATGGGTGAGAGGTCGGTGTAGCCTGCTTCTGTGTAGGGTAGGTGCATCGTCGGTGTAGCCTGCTCCTATGTGGGGTAGGTGCACATTTATATATCGAGTTGCGAGGTGCGTACCCTTTGGCTTGTCGATGGGGAGCACGATATTTGGTTGCATACTTGTTTGTATGCATTGTTATGTTTTTGTAACGACCCAGCGGGATTTCGGCCCGGAAATCGACATAAATACCTTTTCTGTAACTCATGTCGATCCTCCATGCACCGAAACACTGGATAGTTATTAGAAAGAAGTTAGAGGGTGAGATAAGAAAGAAAGAAATATTAGAATAGAAGAAGAAGAAGAACACGACATCACACATTCTCACATCGCAGCGGAACAAAATATAATACAGAAATAAATCTTTATTGAGAACTTTGAAAATACTTACAATATCAGAGTACACATCTGGACAGTGATAATAATCTGTCCTCATATAACACAGACAACGGAATAGTAATATCATACGTCTGGACTCTTCCAGCTCGTCTCTTCACAGCAGTCGATAACCTGAACCTGTACAACCCGGCCTAACCCGAGCATTTACAAAACACCGGGTCAGTCTGGTGAACCAGAGTGAGATAAACTCGCACAGTAATAAGGATGAACCATCCAATCATGATTTTAAAGTTCAAAATCTTTTCAAAAGAAAAGGATAATCGTAAGACCAAATCCACACATAAATACGGACGGTTTTTACCTTACGATAACCCCAAAACCATTTTGAAATCAATATCTTGTCTGATATTATAATAATGTCTAAATACAAATAAATAGCCATCTAGTGGAACGCTTGCATCTCACGCTCCACATATATAGTATACAATCAAAACTCGCAGGCGCTTATTGGGGATTGGATTCCAACTTGACAAGGTATGGGTCCACCTTCCGATCGTGTATCTCTAGAGACGAATACACTGGGTTCAACAAGAACTTCTTGCAACCCGGCCCTCACATGACCGACCCCTCATTTCGCTTGAGAGTATCGAATGTATATCACCGACGGTTGGGATCAGCAACCGTCTCCCGACAAGGGACAGCATCGAAACATAGATTTAAGAAACAAATAGGACTTCCTCTAGATAGGTGATCATACACCCTAATGGGAGCGACCCACATAGCCATGCTGCCTGCCCGATTTTTGTCATTTTCCGGTTGATGAGGCTTGAGGCCAGAATTTTCCTTCTGATCATCTGGTCACCATTCACTTTGAATGCCACATCGTCAGATCCGTCAGATATCACTAATTGACGTCCACAAAAATACTCTAGCTGAAAGCTAGAGAATGGCAATTCCCTGCCAACAACTATCGTACGTTTGAAGAAATCAACGTACGTGACCCTTTGGAAATACTCTGTCAGACATTCGTCCATATACGTCATCCAGGAACAGGATGAACCGAAGGCACTCTCCTACCACATCCAATATAGGAATCACCCCATGGATCAGTAGTGAGAAGTCCTTGCAACCCGTAGATTCCAACCACGACAGAATCACAGCTCATCTCTGCTTGCCAGGCAGAGAATATTAGTGGTTCTTCCGTTTATGAAAATCCACGGTCTTCAATGCTCCATCTCGATCATCTTCTGATATCTTCACGTATTTGTTGGTCGGAATGGTTTTCGAATAAATTCGATCCCGGTCTTTCCGTACCAACAATCGTATTGGACAGATTTGATAGTCGGTGTTTTAACTATCAAAATATACAGTGTTTCAAACATGACACTCCAATGAGTTCACGGGTTCAGTATTCAGCATCACTTGGCCTTTGACAAACTAATTTCCTTTTTGTTAAATTGAAACTTCCAATTCTTTTTATATTCAAAAATACGATATTTGAATAACTCTAATTGATTAATTTACATTTGTCTTAACTCCATTCGCTTGACTCTAGATCACAGCGATCACAATGGTTACGCCTGATTCCCTCAGGAAACATCCGACCGCCGTAGGCTATCTGCAGCCCTGCGAATTACGCTAGCAGTCGTACGAAATGGCAACTTAGCCGAATAATTATGTTTGGCTAATTCTATCTCGAATAAATATATTCAATTTCCCATTTTGAAATCTCATTTAAAATTCTCCTTTTTACTAGATCTCGTTTTCAAATAACGTTAATGTAAAATTAACGTCTTAACACTTTGAGACTTACTTAAAACCTCTGGTTTATAATAAACCCTTTTTATCGTAATCTCCTTTCACTTAATTCATATAATTGAGTACGTTTATTTCCTTTCACCATTCAATTGGCTTGCATCTCACATTCGGTAACCTTTTTAAATGAATTCCCATTTACAAATATACTCCTAAATTCATCATTAATTAAAGTAATAACTTATTTCAAACATTAACTACTTTAGTAGTTAATCCCTTTATTAACTAAATTAAATATTAAATCCCTTTTGAAATCCTTATTTAAATTCAAACAATATTCGTTTAACTATTTTAGTCAAAACACATTAACTTGATAAACAATTCTAATTCCAAACGGTCGATTTAATTAACTCAAAACTTGATTATCTCATTAACCGATTTCAACAGTCCTCGCTTTAAATTAATTAAAAATATAATTAATTTAAATAAATTCTAATTATTTGTTTTCTTTACAAAACAAATTTCCAAGGTTTTACCATTTAATTCATTTCTTATTCTTCAACTGGTAAATCAGCATTTTCTTTGCAAAATAACTTCATAACAAATCAAAGTCTTAAACAAATAAAATATTTATTTGTTTCTCTTAAATAACTTTTATTCAAATAATATAATTCAAATCTAACTCTGGTTATAAAATAAATTTTATAACCTCAACTCTATCGATTCACCTGACGGTGAATCAACATTTATAATACGATTGATTCTATAGGCCATACTCTGCCAAACACTTAACCAATACTGCCCATTGGTTCAACCCAAACAGATGTTGAATATTCAGTCAATAAACAACGATCAAATCAATCAGCCCAACAGGACAGTTCATATGTGAAAATATGAAATAAATAATATATTTGAGGAATCCGGTTGGATTCCTCCAACCTGTTCTTCCCTGTATTCAAATGGTTATCTCAAATCAGACGGTTCAGTTTTGTTTAACTGATAACACTAAATTAACAACCATTTAACATTAACCACAAGCAATTCAAACCATTCAACCATTTAAATATGTTTATAAATAAACATGACCAACCAAGGTGAGTTACCTTTATTGGAACCAATCGTTAAAATATAACGATTTGGTATTTCACTGAAATTAAACACGGTTTAATTTCATCGGTTAAATTAACAGTTAAATAGATAACTAGCAAAGCAGTCAACCATTGGCAAGCAGAGCACACAAAATAAAAACACCCAATTTATATAAAATATAAAAATGGGAAAATAACTGAGTGAGTTTAACTCACCTTGAGTTGATACGCTGTTTAAACAGCTGATCTCGGTTAAATTAAACAAGTGTTTAATTTAATAGAAAATCCAGTTGATTCCAGTTTCGTTCATCTCTATTCCATGGCTCAGTGCTCGTCATCATGATTTCAGCGTCTTTTGTCTCATTCCGTTCTGTCCGCATACATGAGAGTTGTACCGTTATAAGTGTACGACTTAACTAAAACAATCATTTCAGAATTAACGTTTAATTAGTTTAATTACTTTCATTAGAAGCTAACCGGTCCATATTTTCTTCAGTACACTGCTGTCATCGTTTCCAACTCTGCCAAAATCAACACTACAATGTTAAACAATTTTATAATAAAATTAATTAAATTAATTATAGCTTGAACTTAAATTACTTTATTTAGATTAACCGTTGCCGCCTAGATGTCTTTAGTACACAGTTTCCTTCAGTACTTTGTTAATTCACAGTACCAGGTTCACGCAAATTGGTTCACGGTTCTTTACTTTCCTTCTTATCGAAACCTCCAGTCCTTGTTCCCATTTACTTCTTCCATACCGGCCTTCGCACTCCTCAACAATCACACCACCGCCCACGTTCAACACAAAAACGCCCCCCTCTCTTCACATTATTTCTTTCCCAAACCGTCACCTGGAGCTTTCCCCTTTCGGTCCTCCTCTTTCCCTTCCGTTCTCACGTTCTGTTTTTTTTTTTTTTTTTTCTTCTTTCTTTTTTTTCTTTCTTTTTCGTTTCTTGTTTGCTGGAAGACATATGATGTTTGCGAGTATTTATAGGGGAAGACTCCTTGGCTCTTACGTAATTGGGGTACAGGGTAGCACGTGAATAGGTATTAGGATAGCTGCATATTTTCGAACACTGTGTAAAGGCTTGCCCAACAATATGATAGAATGAAAGCTCGTACGTGGTTGGCATGTGGTTTCAGAAACGTGGTCGGCAAGGGGTTGTAGTTTGGCAGGCAAGAAATGAAAGGTTTGCTGCACAAGGAATCAAAAGTAATGTAAAAAAAAAGGGAAAAGCAAATGGGATAGTTTTAAATTTATATTTTAACATGCAAAATTTTGTTATGGGAAAAACGTGCTAAAACCCACTACATACGATCTCTGTCTACTGATAAAAAGGCTGTTCTTGATGTAAAACGATATTCCGGATCCAATGGAACAAGTTTCGTCGCAATCCGAGGTCGTATGGAAAAATTTCCTTTATGAAACCGGAAATGAACACACGTTTAATTTTTCCATGGTCACCAGATAAATCAAATCCACTTGAAACTGCGAACCTCGACAATAACTTTTCGATACGAACCCAACGGCACTAATTTCGTCGCATTCTGAGACCGTTGCCCCGGTAGGCTGTTTTTACCTCGAACCGCCCTACCCTTTTTAACGCCAAATTTCTCAGTCTTCAAAAATAACAAACTATATACCTATCCTGACTATAATCGACGCTACGAACTCAACGGAACTGGTTTCGTCGAAAACAGAGTCCGTTTGCAAAACGGCTACTTTAAAGGCCTATAATTTAATAACGATTTTCCATAGCGACTATTTCAAATTTTGATTTGGCCATAAATATCAAACTATAACACGAAATCTGGATTTTTCCCTTTCATATGAAAACTATCGTTAATACGGTTCCAACGTGTCTTGTTTTACAGAAATCCGACTTATATCGAATCCTGTATTCTCAGTTGAAGTTCAAAACCAAATATTACGAACTGCACGCCATTTCCAAGCTCGAATTATATTATATATAAATTATAACGTTCAACTTCGTTTTTAATAACGAATTAAATATTTAATTCCATTAATATTCCCAACATAATATTTAAAACTAATTTAAATATCCATATTCAAATGGTCGAAAAACACGGGTCGTTACATTCTTCCCCCCTTAAAATAATTTCGTCCTCGAAATTGCTAAGTTAAGAAAGAGCGTTATAAACCCATTAATTTCAAATCTAATTTTATATTAAATTAGAAACCAATTCAATACTGTAAATATATATTTTCAAAAATACTGAAAATTTTCTAACACATTAAATTTTCGAAAAATTTCGCCAGCACCTCCTCTGTATGGCTCAATCTGTACAACTACAACTCGCCTTTCTAGGCCTTCTCCAATCCAAAAGAAAATGAAACAGCCAAGCGGCTTGCCAAATAGGCTCATAAATCACCAAACCAATATAAAATAAACGTGTACCTTTTTGTCGGGCATATCACTATATCTTTCCCGTCTGCCACCCTGTCAGCATATACAAATGCACTCCCAAACAAAATTCCAATTTTATCTTCAAAACCAGATCATTCACGCGTCCAAGCCAGATCCCATTCTTAATTCAATTTCCATCCATTATCAATTCCAACTCTTAACTTCCCAACCCAATATCATTTCAGATTCCTGTCTTCAATTCAAAATCTGATTCGACTTGGTATATTATATCCTGACTCAATTTCCAGTTAATTGGTTTCAATTCATATTTGTTTTCACAAATTCTATTTAATTTTGTTCTTGTTCAAACACTTTCCCTGGGAGTTTTTAAACAGTTCAGTTCTTTCAAACATCAAACATTTCTTTCCAGGATTCAAACAACTCGTTTTTTTTTCTCCAAGCAGTTCAAAACAAGATTTTTGGTAGTAATCCGTCACTTAGAACTCGAAAATGAACACCGATAATGGCGCGCACATCATCAGAATCTATTTTCCCGCTATCGAAGTGAGTTCAATACTATACCACTTTCAAAACCATTTCTAAACACTTCCATTTTGAAATCTTTCAAAATATCCTTTGCAAGGCTTGTAAAACAATTCAAAAACCTCCCAGGATTTTAAGATTCTCATATATTAAGTCCAATTCCAATTTCAACCACTTGTTCGAATTTCCAAAGTTTTAATTTCAATTCTGATTTAAATTCAGATTTAATTCATCTGATTTCATATATTTCACTTATATGAATTCTGATTGGTTATATATAACCATTTCACAATTTAAAATTTTATTGGATTACAATCACAACTAACACATCCAATATATTATAATACTTCAAATAATAATCATTCTTTTATATCAAAATATAATTTGGGTAAAATTATTTCATTTACCCTCTTTCAAAAACATACTGTGTCGAATTATTCTGTTCAAGAGTTTAGAAACACTTATCGACACAGTTTGCATTACTGTATCGACCAGAATTCATAAACTACTCGACAAACCAATCAACACAATATAAACAGTTCTTATATCAATTTACAAATACGCGCTCATATATATTCACTCAAACTCAATCTAGGGTATTGCTAACCCCATCTCTACTGAGTCACGCCATAGAGCCAAGGTTATTACTAAACCAATAGCTCTGATACCACTGTAACGACCCAGCGGGATTTCGGCCCGGAAATCGACATAAATACCTTTTCTGTAACTCATGTCGATCCTCCATGCACCGAAACACTGGATAGTTATTAGAAAGAAGTTAGAGGGTGAGATAAGAAAGAAAGAAATATTAGAATAGAAGAAGAAGAAGAACACGACATCACACAGTCTCACATCGCAGCGGAACAAAATATAATACAGAAATAAATCTTTATTGAGAACTTTGAAAATACTTACAATATCAGAGTACACATCTGGACAGTGATAATAATCTGTCCTCATATAACACACACAGCGGAATAGTAATATCATACGTCTGGACTCTTCCAGCTCGTCTCTTCACAGCAGTCGATAACCTGAACCTGTACAACCCGGCCTAACCCGAGCATTTACAAAACACCGGGTCAGTCTGGTGAACCAGAGTGAGATAAACTCGCACAGTAATAAGGATGAACCATCCAATCATGATTTTAAAGTTCAAAATCTTTTCAAAAGAAAAGGATAATCGTAAGACCAAATCCACACATAAATACGGATGGTTTTTACCTTACGATAACCCCAAAACCATTTTGAAATCAATATCTTGTCTGATATTATAATAATGTCTAAATACAAATAAATAGCCATCTAGTGGAACGCTTGCATCTCACGCTCCACATATATAGTATACAATCAAAACTCGCAGGCGCTTATTGGGGATTGGATTCCAACTTGACAAGGTATGGGTCCACCTTCCGATCGTGTATCTCTAGAGACGAATACACTGGGTTCAACAAGAACTTCTTGCAACCCGGCCCTCACATGACCGACCCCTCATTTCGCTTGAGAGTATCGAATGTATATCACCGACGGTTGGGATCAGCAACCGTCTCCCGACAAGGGACAGCATCGAAACATAGATTTAAGAAACAAATAGGACTTCCTCTAGATAGGTGATCATACACCCTAATGGGAGCGACCCACATAGCCATGCTGCCTGCCCGATTTTTGTCATTTTCCGGTTGATGAGGCTTGAGGCCAGAATTTTCCTTCTGATCATCTGGTCACCATTCACTTTGAATGCCACATCGTCAGATCCGTCAGATATCACTAATTGACGTCCACAAAAATACTCTAGCTGAAAGCTAGAGAATGGCAATTCCCTGCCAACAACTATCGTACGTTTGAAGAAATCAACGTACGTGACCCTTTGGAAATACTCTGTCAGACATTCGTCCATATACGTCATCCAGGAACAGGATGAACCGAAGGCACTCTCCTACCACATCCAATATAGGAATCACCCCATGGATCAGTAGCGAGAAGTCCTTGCAACCCGTAGATTCCAACCACGACAGAATCACAGCTCATCTCTGCTTGCCAGGCAGAGAATATTAGTGGTTCTTCCGTTTATGAAAATCCACGGTCTTCAATGCTCCATCTCGATCATCTTCTGATATCTTCACGTATTTGTTGGTCGGAATGGTTTTCGAATAAATTCGATCCCGGTCTTTCCGTACCAACAATCGTATTGGACAGATTTGATAGTCGGTGTTTTAACTATCAAAATATACAGTGTTTCAAACATGACACTCCAATGAGTTCACGGGTTCAGTATTCAGCATCACTTGGCCTTTGACAAACTAATTTCCTTTTTGTTAAATTGAAACTTCCAATTCTTTTTATATTCAAAAATACGATATTTGAATAACTCTAATTGATTAATTTACATTTGTCTTAACTCCATTCGCTTGACTCTAGATCACAGCGATCACAATGGTTACGCCTGATTCCCTCAGGAAACATCCGACCGCCGTAGGCTATCTGCAGCCCTGCGAATTACGCTAGAAGTCGTACGAAATGGCAACTTAGCCGAATAATTATGTTTGGCTAATTCTATCTCGAATAAATATATTCAATTTCCCATTTTGAAATCTCATTTAAAATTCTCCTTTTTACTAGATCTCGTTTTCAAATAACGTTAATGTAAAATTAACGTCTTAACACTTTGAGACTTACTTAAAACCTCTGGTTTATAATAAACCCTTTTTATCGTAATCTCCTTTCACTTAATTCATATAATTGAGTACGTTTATTTCCTTTCACCATTCAATTGGCTTGCATCTCACATTCGGTAACCTTTTTAAATGAATTCCCATTTACAAATATACTCCTAAATTCATCATTAATTAAAGTAATAACTTATTTCAAACATTAACTACTTTAGTAGTTAATCCCTTTATTAACTAAATTAAATATTAAATCCCTTTTGAAATCCTTATTTAAATTCAAACAATATTCGTTTAACTATTTTAGTCAAAACACATTAACTTGATAAACAATTCTAATTCCAAACGGTCGATTTAATTAACTCAAAACTTGATTATCTCATTAACCGATTTCAACAGTCCTCGCTTTAAATTAATTAAAAATATAATTAATTTAAATAAATTCTAATTATTTGTTTTCTTTACAAAACAAATTTCCAAGGTTTTACCATTTAATTCATTTCTTATTCTTCAACTGGTAAATCAGCATTTTCTTTGCAAAATAACTTCATAACAAATCAAAGTCTTAAACAAATAAAATATTTATTTGTTTCTCTTAAATAACTTTTATTCAAATAATATAATTCAAATCTAACTCTGGTTATAAAATAAATTTTATAACCTCAACTCTATCGATTCACCTGACGGTGAATCAACATTTATAATACGATTGATTCTATAGGCCATACTCTGCCAAACACTTAACCAATACTGCCCATTGGTTCAACCCAAACAGATGTTGAATATTCAGTCAATAAACAACGATCAAATCAATCAGCCCAACAGGACAGTTCATATGTGAAAATATGAAATAAATAATATATTTGAGGAATCCGGTTGGATTCCTCCAACCTGTTCTTCCCTGTATTCAAATGGTTATCTCAAATCAGACGGTTCAGTTTTGTTTAACTGATAACACTAAATTAACAACCATTTAACATTAACCACAAGCAATTCAAACCATTCAACCATTTAAACATGTTTATAAATAAACATGACCAACCAAGGTGAGTTACCTTTATTGGAACCAATCGTTAAAATATAACGATTTGGTATTTCACTGAAATTAAACACGGTTTAATTTCATCGGTTAAATTAACAGTTAAATAGATAACTAGCAAAGCAGTCAACCATTGGCAAGCAGAGCACACAAAATAAAAACACCCAATTTATATAAAATATAAAAATGGGAAAATAACTGAGTGAGTTTAACTCACCTTGAGTTGATACGCTGTTTAAACAGCTGATCTCGGTTAAATTAAACAAGTGTTTAATTTAATAGAAAATCCAGTTGATTCCAGTTTCGTTCATCTCTATTCCATGGCTCAGTGCTCGTCATCATGATTTCAGCGTCTTTTGTCTCATTCCATTCTGTCCGCATACATGAGAGTTGTACCGTTATAAGTGTACGACTTAACTAAAACAATCATTTCAGAATTAACGTTTAATTAGTTTAATTACTTTCATTAGAAGCTAACCGGTCCATATTTTCTTCAGTACACTGCTGTCATCGTTTCCAACTCTGCCAAAATCAACACTACAATGTTAAACAATTTTATAATAAAATTAATTAAATTAATTATAGCTTGAACTTAAATTACTTTATTTAGATTAACCGTTGCCGCCTAGATGTCTTTAGTACACAGTTTCCTTCAGTACTTCGTTAATTCACAGTACCAGGTTCACGCAAATTGGTTCACGGTTCTTTGCTTTCCTTCTGATCGAAACCTCCAGTCCTTGTTCCCATTTACTTCTTCCATACCGGCCTTCGCACTCCTCAACAATCACACCACCGCCCACGTTCAACACAAAAACGCCCCCCTCTCTTCACATTATTTCTTTCCCAAACCGTCACCTGGAGCTTTCCCCTTTCGGTCCTCCTCTTTCCCTTCCGTTCTCACGTTCTGTTTTTTTTTTTTTTCTTCTTTCTTTTTTTTCTTTCTTTTTCGTTTCTTGTTTGCTGGAAGACATATGATGTTTGCGAGTATTTATAGGGGAAGACTCCTTGGCTCTTACGTAATTGGGGTACAGGGTAGCACGTGAATAGGTATTAGGATAGCTGCATATTTTCGAACACTGTGTAAAGGCTTGCCCAACAATATGATAGAATGAAAGCTCGTACGTGGTTGGCATGTGGTTTCAGAAACGTGGTCGGCAAGGGGTTGTAGTTTGGCAGGCAAGAAATGAAAGGTTTGCTGCACAAGGAATCAAAAGTAATGTAAACAAAAAGGGAAAAGCAAATGGGATAGTTTTAAATTTATATTTTAACATGCAAAATTTTGTTATGGGAAAAACGTGCTAAAACCCACTACATACGATCTCTGTCTACTGATAAAAAGGCTGTTCTTGATGTAAAACGATATTCCGGATCCAATGGAACAAGTTTCGTCGCAATCCGAGGTCGTATGGAAAAATTTCCTTTATGAAACCGGAAATGAACACACGTTTAATTTTTCCATGGTCACCAGATAAATCAAATCCACTTGAAACTGCGAACCTCGACAATAACTTTTCGATACGAACCCAACGGCACTAATTTCGTCGCATTCTGAGACCGTTGCCCCGGTAGGCTGTTTTTACCTCGAACCGCCCTACCCTTTTTAACGCCAAATTTCTCAGTCTTCAAAAATAACAAACTATATACCTATCCTGACTATAATCGACGCTACGAACTCAACGGAACTGGTTTCGTCGAAAACAGAGTCCGTTTGCAAAACGGCTACTTTAAAGGCCTATAATTTAATAACGATTTTCCATAGCGACTATTTCAAATTTTGATTTGGCCATAAATATCAAACTATAACACGAAATCTGGATTTTTCCCTTTCATATGAAAACTATCGTTAATACGGTTCCAACGTGTCTTGTTTTACAGAAATCCGACTTATATCGAATCCTGTATTCTCAGTTGAAGTTCAAAACCAAATATTACGAACTGCACGCCATTTCCAAGCTCGAATTATATTATATATAAATTATAACGTTCAACTTCGTTTTTAATAACGAATTAAATATTTAATTCCATTAATATTCCCAACATAATATTTAAAACTAATTTAAATATCCATATTCAAATGGTCGAAAAACACGGGTCGTTACAGTTTTGGAATTCATATTTCCAAACGATTTGATTTGACATCCCGAAGTGAAATCTACTTTGATATAGAAAGTTAGATAGGTATTTCAAATGATTTGAAATAAGAAATCGGGAATATAATCCAAAGGAATAATTTCTGTAAACTGAATTGGATTTGGAAAATCTAAGTGTAGTGATTAATCTAAGTGGGTAGATTGGGATATTGCATGTTGATTGATGCATAGTAGATCCATATATCTATATTGATTATTGTTTATACACTGGCATTCATGGGGGTAAACCCGTTCCGCGTTAGCGGCGTGGTCCCTTGATATGCCATATTATTAAATAAGTTAATTATAACTGTTTAGAGTTTCTCACACCAGTCCCATGACTGACCTGTAGTTTGCTTTTCCCTTGCGAACTCGGGTGCCCCTATTCACACGGCCAGTTGAGTAGTTTTATTTTGCAGATGTATTGAGCAGGATTCTAGATTGAAGCTTTAAGCTGTGTCCAGGCATTTACAGTCTTCCGCTGTGTAGTTTATATTTCCGTTGTGCATTGTATTACATTTATTGTAAAATTATCTCCCGCTGTATTGATTATATTTCGATATACTCTAATATTCTGTGCTCTGATGTAACATTATTATGATGTTTATAGAAGTCTTCTCTTATTTGTTCTGATATGTTGTATACCCAGAGTTAGCGTATCCGGGTTTTGAACGGTCTTGGTCGGTTTAGCTATCGATTAGGTCTGAGCGAAATCCGGTGTTGTTACATAAGATTTGATTTCCAATAAAATAATATCTTGTTGATTTCATATAAAAATTCGTTTTTGAGTGAATTTGTCTTTTTCAGTAAAAAGAACAAATTTTGATTTAATATTCTTTTTGAAAGTAAAAACAAATCTGGATTTAATATTCTTTTTGAAAGTAAAAATGAACATTTTGATGTAATATTCTTTTTGAAAGCAAAAAGAACAAATTTTGATGTAATATTATTTTTGAAATTAAAAAAGAACATATTATGTGTCAACATGTTTTCCATATAAAAAGAACATTTTTTAATGGCATTTTGTTTTATATAAAAAGAATATCTTTTTATTGTCATCTTGTTTGTCTTGATAAATTCATCGCCTTCATATGTTAATGATAACATGGAATGATTTATATTTATATTTTTAAATTATATTCCTTTTCTATGTAATATAGAAATGATTACATTTTTGTGTAATATAGGAGAGATTACATTTTTCTATGTAATATAAAAAGAATTCCATTTTTTATGTAATACAAAAAGATTACATCTTTATGCAAGATAAAAAGAATTACATTTTGATACAATGTAAAAAGATTACATTTCCCATGTAATACAAGAATGAATAAAAAGAGATTACATTGTTAATATAGTAGATGAATGATTAAAAAGATACATTTTTTTTCAATGTAAGACAGAATCATTAAAATATTCAAGTTTGGATAAAATTCGTGTTAACATAAAAATTACATTTTTATGTAAGTATGAATCATATAAAAGATTTAAGTTGGGATAAAATTGTTTTGACAAAAAAAAGTATATTTTAATGTATGAATGGATCATATTAAAAGATTCAACATGATAAAATGTATGTTTACAATTAAAATTACATTTTTAATGTAATAGGAGATTTCACATAAATTGATTCAATGTTGATTAAAATGTATGATTACATTAGAATTTACATTTTTATTGTAATTCAGGATTTCATATAAAAAGGTTCCATTAGAAAAAATAACATTTTGATGTAAAATGTTACATTAGAAATAAAATTGTCATTTTTTTTAATAAAATGTTGCATTAGAATATAAATACATTTTTGTTATAAAAATGTACATTAGACTATAAATACATTTTTGTTATAAAATGTACATTAGAATATAAATAAGTTTTTTGTTGTAAAATGTTGATTTGGATGACTATTGTGAATTGTTTGAAATTTGAAATATGTAATGTGTTGTTATGACATTTTGGATATTTAAAAACATGTTTACACTGCCATTTACAAGTTTCCTGACTTTTTTATGTTGATTGGACGATAAATTTTCACACATCGTCCAAAAGCACAATTAATAATATATTATTTGAATTTATGTTGGTTGAAATCCTACACGGGTCTTGGGTTGATATTCTGATTACACATCGCCCTCATAATTAGTTTAAAATGCACTTTGGCTGTTATTGAGTGTTTTATCATTATTATGGAATTAATATTATGTTTGAAATCCATATAATTAAAATTATATGGTAATGGATTGGGTCTCATTCCAATTTTGAATTAAAGAAATATTTCTATTTAATATTCAGTTAATGGAAATAATTGACGTATGAATTAGAGAGATTATATCTTTATTGTTTAAAAGTTATAATAAAAGGATTCAATTAAAAAGACTACATCTTTACGGTTAGTATATTAAGATAAGAAAGTTTGATTCCAGAATTTGAACATTTTGAAAAGATTATTATTATAATATAATAATAGTATAGAAAGTTCAATTTTTATTAAAGATTGAAATGTAAGCTAGGATATTTGGGAAACAAAGTATTTTTAACAATTAAATGTAAAGATCATATCTTTATTTTAAAATAATATTTTAAAATAATATTTTCAGTGAATTAATTATAACTATTAATTATAATTGTATTTGGACACGAGGTTAGGTTACATTTGTGGTATAAGTCTGCCCGGACCCGCCCGGCATATCCAGTAGCCACAAATGTTGAACCTAATATGAGAGGTCCAAGTGCGCAAATATGAATTGGGCCATGACATGAGGTTAAGCCCAACTTGTGGGATAAGTCTGCCCGGAACCAACCGGCATATCCAGCATCCACAAGTCGCAGGCTTAATGTGGGAGGTCTGGTCCAGTATAAAATATAAATGAATAAGATAATGAATTGGGCTTTTTATTCTGTTTTAAAGAGATAATTCCAAAATAAATATTTTGTAAATAATATTATTTTAATATGATAATAGATAGAATATTCAACCTGGATTTAAAATTGAAATAAAAGTTGGAATCGTTTTATAAACGAATTTATAAACATTTTAGAATAAAGATTGAATTGAAAATAAAGTTTGAAATGAAAATATTACATTTTCCAATGTAATAAAGATTGAAATGAAAATATTACATTTTTCAATGTAATAAAGGTTAAACTAAAAGATTACATTAAAAAGATTTCATTTTTATTTAAGATTGATTACATTAGAAAGAATACCTTTTTTATAGTTAATTTGTTTCAAAAGAATGAAAAAGATTCATTTTAATGTGAATATACATTTCAATGTAAAAGAATGGGTGATTTATTTATTTTAATAAATTAATTATAATAAATAAAAGGATTAAAGTGGTTTTAATAAAACCAAGATTTTCCAATACATATATTGGAATGGATTTGAATAGAAATAATCTTCGGATTATTTTAGTATTGGATTTTGTGATTATACGGATATTATTGTGGGAATTTGGAAGATATTAATATCGTTATTCCCAATTTGATATACGTTAATTTTCAGAATTTGATATTGAACATAAATCGATATAATTTCTATTCAAAGCATGATATTTAATATCAGATTAAAATTTGGGTTTGTCGTGAATAGTGTTTTAAATAACACTGTTCTTAAACCCATTTGGGAAAGAATAAATCTTTTAACTAAGATTTAAATAAAATTTCCAATTATTAAACATAATTGAAATTAAGTGAAACTGACTTTTGGGTTGATTGCGAACAATGTTTTTAAATGACATTAGTTCTTTAAACCCGATTGACAGTGAAATTTAGATTGGTAATTCATAAATCTTTTAACTAAGATTTAGTGAAATATTCTAGAGAGAAGTTTCAATTTAACATATTAAATTGAAATACGATTTTGGGTTTATTGTGAACGATGTTTTTAAGCGACATTTGTTCTTTAACCAGTTAAAGACAAGATTATTTCTTGAAATTTAAATAATCATTAAATAATGATTCTTGAAGATTAAAACTAAATATAGTTTTAAAAAAGCTTTAAACTGGATTGAGTGAGGATAAAAGTAATTAAATTTACTTAATTCAAGAAATGAACGATAATGGAGTACCACTAGTTTTACTCCAAGCGGTAGCTAAATCTTTAATTAGATTTGATCGATAAAACGGTAATTAAGTTTACCGTAACACATTGGGTGTTAGATATGGAGTACCACCGGTTTACTCCATGGGTTGTGTAGGTTGGGAATGGGATATTAATAAATGATTACTTTAGTAAGGTGTTAATCCTGACTAGTTGAATAAACCTTAGTTTGGTTTACATTAAAATCAAAGAATATTCTTGATGGGAATGAGGCGTTGATTGTGTTTTAAAGCACATGATTTTAAATTACGCAAATTATTCAGAAAGACCGGGTTTAACCCATTCTGAATAATTCATACGACGATTGAAGATCGATGATGAAGACGGTTATTGAAGACCGGGAAATTTCCATATCGAATGGATGATTATTGATATCTTGATTGGACCGTACACCCAAAATGAGGGAAAATTGGTGATCATTCAGACGTATTTGGAGATCTACAGGATATGGTTTCGTTCAGACCCAGAACGGACTGATAAATGGATTGTGTGTCGGACATTGTATTCCTTTATATTGTATTCGTTGATCTCTATTTAATATATAGCTGTTTGGTGGCGGAGAATTTATTCTCTTGCTTAACACCCTGTTATATATCGATAGATGAATCAATGATAAGGTATGGTCTAATAATGCGGCATGCTAAGATGCATATGATCAAGGCTTTTATTGAAAAGCAGAGCCTTGTGGATGAAGACCAAAGCATAGCTTTTATATAGCACCTGTAACAACCCGGAAAATCTGGGCCAGTTTAAAATTTTTATTTTGGCAATTTTAGCGAATTTTGATTATTTAAAATGAATTATTTTAAATAATATCGACGAGAAATTTATTTTGAATATAATTCGAACGTATATATTATACGCGTCATCGTTAGAATATAAATAATTATATATAATTATAAATAGAATTGAAAATGGCGCGGTAGTTCGATAATTCGATTTCAAACTTCAATTGAATGTACCGGGTGCAAAACAATCCGGATTTTAGTGAAACCAAAAATAATAGAATCTAATTGTGAATATCTTTCCAACGAATCCGAAAAATCAAGATTTCATAGCGGAAATCAAAAGATATGTCCAGTTGAAAATTCTGAATAGTCGCTATAGAATTCAGGCCCTAAAAAATGGACATTTTGCAAACGACCTCGGATTTCGACGAAACCAGTTTTGTTGGGTCCGCAGTGTCAAGTTATTGCTAGATTCCAAATTTCATAATTTTTCGAATTAATATGTGAGCGTGGCAAAAGAAAACGCGTTTGACCAGTTTCAGTTGATTTTAATCGACTGGAAATTGGCCATTTTTCTAACGGTCTCAGAATTCGATGAAACTAGTTTTGTTAGGACCGTATCGTCAGTACGAAGCTAGAAAATATTTTTCAGGAATTTTTCTAGTTAGTATGTGACCCCGGTAATTGGAAATGTACGTTTAAAATTCAATATACTGATTTCAAAGTAAATTCAACGGAAACTGATTCAAACATTCGAATCAGCTTACGGTACATATCCCATTGTGTTCGGAATGGGGGTAAAACGCTATGGACGACAGTCGGTGGGTCTCGTTTCGACTTCGAAAGAAAAGTCAACTATGGAGATTAAAATAAAATAAAATAATAAAAAAAAAAAATATCTTCTCTCTCCCATATTATACGCTGCCCCCCGTTCGAACTTTATAAATCAGAAAAAAAAAACCTAATCGCGCCCCCCCCCCCCCCCGACCTCGAAGCCGCCGACGAGCCTATCGCCCTCTAGCCATCGCCGCCTCATCCAAAACCCCCTCCCTCGCCAGATGCGACGCAGGCCCCCCTCTTGCATCGAAGGACGCGCCGCCCGAACCCACCGCACCATCGCAGAACCCCTTCCCCCTCGAATCAGCACCGCACCCCGAACCCCTCCCTAGCGCGCCACCCGGACGACCACCAAAACCCCCCTCCTTCGAAAACTGTCTGTAAGTCTTTTCTTTTATTTATTTATTTATTTATTTTATTTTTATATACAGAGTTTTAAAAACTGATTTTTATAGGAAGTAAAACTGATTTTATTTTGAAAAGGAAAATGATTTTAAACTGAATTTAAAATGATTTATAAACTAGGAAGAGATTAGAAATTTAAAAGGAAAAATCAGATTTCTATATATTGAACTTCGATAGAAAAATAGAATTTTTATATATTGAACTTCGATAGAAAAATAGAATTTTTATATATTGAACTTCGATAGAAAAATAGAATTTTTATATATTGAACTTCGATAGAAAAATAGAATTTTTATATATTGAACTTCGATAGAAAAATAGAATTTTTATATATTGAACTTCGATAGAAAAATAGAATTTTTATATATTGAACATCGAAGTAAAAATTCGATTTTTATATATTGAATAGCGAAGTAAAAATGTGATTTTTACGTATGTAGTGAAAGCAGCAACGAAGGTGACAAAAAGGCGAAACGACGAAGACTTCTGCAAAAGAAGAGCCGTGGAGCTAGGATAGCTATAGGTGAGAATTTCTCACCTTTCAATTTCTTTTCTAGTAATATATATACTAGGATGCAGACGGTGTTTAGTAGCACCCGACACAATCGTCCACAGACCATGGACTTGTTTGTTTGGCTGTTTGGTAATTGATTGCGATATTGGTTTGAATGTGGTTTGTGGTGTGAAAAATCGAATAGATAAATTGGTTAGGATTAGACGTGCGCCGTTATAAGGCGAAGGAGTAAGGCTAGGTTAGACTCTTACTCCAAATTTTGTGGTTTGCATAACGAAAGTGATTTGATTGATGTGTGAATGGCGTGGGCCTTCACTAGACCGGGGATAAGGCTAGGCCTTGTCCCGTTCCTAGTATCGTGCCGTTATGCCGCCGAAATTTTCTAAATTATGTTAGAAAAATAAAATATCATTTTATTGTGTAAATGAATTGAATAGAAATTCATAGGTTGAGATAAAATGTTTTATCGTTAAAAATATAATTTTTAACGTGAAGTGAATAAAATAAAATATTCATTTATAAACCGAACGGTTTGTTTATGTACACCTATTTGAATGACATTGATTGGGACGATAAATTTTACACATCGCCCAACTGCACGAATAAAAATCTGTGTTTGATTGTTTGAAACCCCACACGGGTGTTAGGATGAAATATGCAGTTCACTCATCCTGATTGATTAAATATGTCGATCGATTGATTGACAGGCTGTTATAAGCGTTAGATATTTATATTTGATGCTTATACAGTGTAGTGCACTTTGGTTGATGGTTGATTATTTTTCAATGCTATTATATACATGTGATGTATGAAAATCCATATAATTAACTTTATATGGTAATTGATTGGGCCTCATTCCAATTTGAAAAATAAAGAATATTATAAAATAAAAGTTCATGTGTTGACAGTACTCATTCATTGAGATTGGTCATGTGTTGAACGAAATATTTTAGTAATAAAATTTACATCTTTATCAATATAAAATAAAAGTTCATGTGTTGACAGTACTCATTCATTGAGATTGGTCATGTGTTGAACGAAATATTTTAGTAATAAAATTTACATCTTTATCAATATAAAATAAAAGTTCATGTGTTGACAATACTCATTCATTGAGATTGGTCATGTGTTGAACGAAATATTTTAGTAATAAAATTTACATCTTTATCAATATAAAATAAAAGTTCATGTGTTGACAGTACTCATTCATTGAGATTGGTCATGTGTTGAACGAAATATTTTGATAATAACAACTATTTTGAAAATAGAAATTTATGAAGCCGTGTTGATTAGATTGACGCCATTTTGACGTGAACGATATTTATATCGATTTTATTGATTTCGAAATGAAATGAATTGATAACGATTTCGAAATGAATTGAATATATAACGATTTCGAAATGAAATGAATTGAATGAAAACGATTTCGAAATGAAATGAATTGAAAACGATTTCGAAATGAATTGAATTGAAAACGATTTCAAAATGAATTGAATTGAAAACGAATTCAAACTGAATTGAAAGCGAATTGAAATGAATTCAAATTGAATTGAAATTTGAATTGAAATTTGAATTGAATAGAATTGAATTTTAAAACGAATTTATAAAGAAGAATTCAATTTTGATTTGAATTGAAAAGGAAGTTGAAATTTCTTTTGAAACGAATTCAAAACTATTTATATAATTCGTTTTAAAGAGAAATCGACGAAATATATATTATATATATTATATATATAATATAATGGCCTGAATAGAACGCGCCGCGGCAGTTCGCGAATTTCGACCATTTATTTCAAACGGACATTACGGGAGATCCGACCGTCGGATTCTCCTAAAACCGGAACCGTTGGGTTCGTATCGAAAAGAGCTTTCTAATGAATGTGATAAATTAGAAATCTAACGGTTGGATTTGGAGATACGTCCAAATCAAATTCGAAAAAGGTCGCTGTAAGTGCAGTTCGATGGCCATTGTTGGAAATCGACTGTACGGGCCTTGATAAAATTATTAAAAATAGTAATAATTTGTGTAAAATCATAAGAAATGATTTGTGAAGATTTGGGATGAAAAACTCCATATTTGAAAAGATAAAAATAGATTTTTATCGAATTGAACTAGTTTTGAACTAGAATTATAATTCTATTTATTTTTAAATAAATAAATTGAATTCGGAAAGGGTTTTAAAAATAACCAAAATTTCCAATGATTGCATTGGAATGGATTTGAATCGAAATTGTCTTCGGAATATTTCGATGTTGGAATTCGTGATTATACAGATGTTGTTACGGAAATTTGAAAGATATATATTTATATCGTTATTTCCAATACGACATTTGTTAGTCGTAGAATTTGATATTGAATATAGGCCGATATATTTTCTATTCAGAGCCTTGTATTGAATATCAAATGTGATTTGGGTTTGTCGTGAATGGTGTCTTCACTAACACTGTTCTTGAACCCAGTTGAGAAAAGATTAAATCTTTTTATTTAGATTTAATGAAGTGTACCAATTAAATAACATTTAATTGGAATTGAATCGATATTGATTTTTGGGTTTATCGTGGACAGTGTTTTAAATAACACTCGTTCTTTAACCCGATGATTAATGAATGTGATTTTGGGTTTATCGTGAACCGTGTTTTTAAATGACACTGATTCTTTAACCCAGTCAAAGATTAAAACTAAGTGGAGTTTTAATGAATCTTTAATTAGATTGAAATAATCAAAATGGAGTATCACCAGTTTTGCTCCAGGCGATAGTTAAATCTTTAATTAGATTTGAACGTGAAATGGTAATTGAATTTACCAATAACACTGTGGTGTTAGATATGAAGTATTACCAGTTTTACTTCATGGGATGAATAGGTTGGGATTGGGAAATTAAAATAAATGATTACTTCGGTAAGGTTCGCTAATCCCGACTAGTTTGAATTGATATTCAAGAGTAGATTAAAGCATAAATTCAAGAATTTATCTTTGATAAAATTAATGGGAACATTTCCCTATGAATGTGAAATTTAGAAACTAACTGTCGGTTGACCAAGTAGAATGGTTTTCTGGATATTGATCTGATGTTGGTTTCGGCCTTCGGGGTTAATATTTGGGGAATTATTCTCTTGATTAATTTACGGTTAGTGACTGATGAATTGGAATGAGGCGTATGTTGTGTTTGTGTTACACTTATTTAAAATATACGCGAGTTATTCGGAAAGACCGGGTTTATCCCATTCTGAATAACTGATGCGACGATAAGTCGAAGATGAAGACGATGGTCGAAGACCGGAGGTCTTCACGTCGTTTGGGTGATAACTGATGATCTTGATTGGGCTGTACACCCAAGAAGATGGAAACAGTTGGTGATCGTCCAGACGTACTTGGAGATCGATGGATATGCGGGGTACTAGGTGCCTCCGGTTTCGTTCAGGCCCAGAACGGACTTGTAAATGGACTGTGTGTCTGACATTGGATTTCATTATGTGTGACTGATATCGGTTGCATAGAGTGGTTTGCCTGTGTGGCATGCTAAGATGCAAATGATCAAGGCTTCTGTTGAAAAGCAAAGTCTTGTGGTGATGATCAAAGCACGGCCTTTGTGGCGTAGCTTTGTGTAACGTTTACTTCGCGAGTTTCACACCCGGTATGAACCAAAAACAGGAGAGGACATCAGGGAGGACTTGCGTTTCTTTCTAGCTAGAAGTGGCGTCAGTGGTTTTACACGCCCTGACGAGTTTGACTTATGTGGTTGTTGCGGTTGCGAGGCGCCTCGGTTATATCGGTTTCGGCCGAATGCATTCTGGTCGGCTGACGGACCAGACTTACACCCCATAGGGTGGGGAGACGTATTGTTCAGGCATAATAATCCACTCCGTGTGGACCGGCCCTGACGATCCAAGGGGCAGTTGCGGCTGTTCCTGTGGCTCGGGCTAGACAGTCACGAATCGGTTGAGGACTATCTTTTGCCTCGGTTCATAGATGGAAATCCAATTTCCAAATACGTGACTTTGCGGTTTTATTTGTAAACCTATATATGGCGACATGATATATGGTACCCATGCCGCCTATGATTGATACTTATGATTTGAAGTTGTTTTATACACTGTACACTTATTATAGTATCAAATGATTTGTTTTAAACGTATCAAGCATTCTTTGGCTGTTATAAGGGAAAACCCTATCCCCCGGCTTGCGTTGCATTGTGTGATAGGACCTGGGTCTTATAACAGCTTCATCTTTCTTTATTTAGCATTGCGCTGTTGGTTTTATGCACCGGTATTCTTGGGAGGAAACCCGTTCCGTGTTATACGGCGTGGTCCCTTGATTTACGTAACTTTAAAATAAAGATTAACTGTTTTAGTTCTCACACCAGTCCCATGACTGACCTGGAGTTTATTGTTTTAACCTAAACTCTGGGTGCCCTTATTTTGACACGGGCAGCTAGTAGTTTTGGTTTTGCAGATTTATATTCACAGGATCCTGGTTTACAGCTGGAACGATATCCGGAAAGCTTTGTATCCGTATATCTCATTCTAGTTGTGTATTGTATTATTTTCCGCTGCTATGTATTTTAAATGTAATTTAATTCTCTGATATTTCTGTGTAATATTCATTTATACTCTGTATATTCTTGTAATCTGATGCATTGTTGTAATATTCAATGAAATGTTCTTCTGTATGCGTTCTGTTTTGTCCTGTTCTCAAACGATAGGGCGTTTCGAACGGCCTGGATCGGTTTAGCGACTGGTTCGGACCGAGCGAAATTCCTTGCCGTCACAATTGGTATCAGAGCTTTGGTTTACAAAGCTCAGAGAACAAGGCACATTAGAACCATACGAAAGAATTCATCAGATATTGGATTAGTAAAATCCAATGGGAATGACTCGTTAGAGATGGGATCAGTAGTATCCTAGAACGAGTGTGAAGAGTATATTTTTCAAATGAAAACAAATTTTGTTTTGAAAATTTAAATCACTTATTCGTATTTGATTATTTATTTATATTGATGTGGACAATCCAGTATATATAGATTTTGCGTATACGTCTGATCCGCGTGTATTCGAAATTTTAATATACTGGATAGATATAGAATTACGCTCTAGTCGCCCGGGAGTGATTCTGATGATTGATATATCATCATCAGAATTTATATTCGAGTGACGAACGTGTAATATCTATATATTTCCATTAGACTGGTGTGAGAACCAAAATTAGATAGGGCTAATTGTTGTGATTTGGCATCAAAAACATGATTTTTGACTATGTGTCGAAATTATGAATTTCAAACTCTAATTCACTAATTGATTGATGTTTGTGTAGTTTGTTTATTTGTTTGCTAATTTTTAGCCATTTAGCCTAATTGAACCAAATATTGAATTGTATTGAAATTGGTCGCATTTGCTTGTATATACATATACTTACATTGAACAGGTCATACCAAGGAGGCTAGAGCAGAGAATAAAATTTGTTTGCCCGACAAATAGGTACATGTTTACTACATAATTTCCTGTTTTGTTTGGGTGATGATGATTTTGTGAGCCTATTGGCTAGCCGCTTGGCTTTTTCTTTTTCTTTTTGAGATCTGAAGGACCGGGGAAGCTATTTGAAATTCCCCGATGCTCCCGGTGCAGGGGAGGTTATGGCAAAAATTTTCGAAAATTTAGGGTGTTAGCCAAATTTTGAAAATTTGAAAATTCTCAGAAACTGAAAAGTTGGAGAATGGAAGCCGGATCGAACGTAGAGTTGATTAATCAAACCACTTTCAACTTTGTTCCTTTTCGGGGACGAAAAGTTTTAAGTGGGGGAGATTGTAACAACCCGGAAAATCTGGGCCAGTTTAAAATTTTTATTTTGGCAATTTTAGCGAATTTTGATTATTTAAAATGAATTATTTTAAATAATATCGACGAGAAATTTATTTTGAATATAATTCGAACGTATATATTATACGCGTCGTCGTTAGAATATAAATAATTATATATAATTATAAATAGAATTGAAAATGGCGCGGTAGTTCGATAATTCGATTTCAAACTTCAATTGAATGTACCGGGTGCAAAACAATCCGGATTTTAGTGAAACCAAAAATAATAGAATCTAATTGTGAATATCTTTCCAACGAATCCGAAAAATCAAGATTTCATAGCGGAAATCAAAAGATATGTCCAGTTGAAAATTCTGAATAGTCGCTATAGAATTCAGGCCCTAAAAAATGGACATTTTGCAAACGACCTCGGATTTCGACGAAACCAGTTTTGTTGGGTCCGCAGTATCAAGTTATTGCTAGATTCCAAATTTCATAATTTTTCGAATTAATATGTGAGCGTGGCAAAAGAAAACGCGTTTGACCAGTTTCAGTTGATTTTAATCGACTGGAAATTGGCCATTTTTCTAACGGTCTCAGAATTCGATGAAACTAGTTTTGTTAGGACCGTATCGTCAGTACGAAGCTAGAAAATATTTTTCAGGAATTTTTCTAGTTAGTATGTGACCCCGGTAATTGGAAATGTACGTTTAAAATTCAATATACTGATTTCAAAGTAAATTCAACGGAAACTGATTCAAACATTCGAATCAGCTTACGGTACATATCCCATTGTGTTCGGAATGGGGGTAAAACGCTATGGACGACAGTCGGTGGGTCTCGTTTCGACTTCGAAAGAAAAGTCAACTATGGAGATTAAAATAAAATAATAAAAAAAAATAAAAATATATATATATATCTTCTCTCTCCCATATTATACGCTGCCCCCCCGTTCGAACTTTATAAATCAGAAAAAAAAAACCTAATCGCCCCCCCCCCCCCCGACCTCGAAGCCGCCGACGAGCCTATCGCCCCCCCTAGCCATCGCCGCCTCATCCAAAACCCCTTCCCTCGCCAGATGCGACGCAGGCCCCCCTCTTGCATCGAAGGACGCGCCGCCCGAACCCACCGCACCATCGCAGAACCCCTTCCCCCTCGAATCAGCACCGCACCCCGAACCCCTCCCTAGCGCGCCACCCGGACGACCACCAAAACCCCCCTCCTTCGAAAACTGTCTGTAAGTCTTTTCTTTTATTTATTTATTTATTTATTTTATTTATTTTATTTTTATATACAGAGTTTTAAAAACTGATTTTTATAGGAAGTAAAACTGATTTTATTTTGAAAAGGAAAATGATTTTAAACTGAATTTAAAATGATTTATAAACTAGGAAGAGATTAGAAATTTAAAAGGAAAAATCAGATTTCTATATATTGAACTTCGATAGAAAAATAGAATTTTTATATATTGAACTTCGATAGAAAAATGGAATTTTTATATATTGAACTTCGATAGAAAAATAGAATTTTTATATATTGAACTTCGATAGAAAAATAGAATTTTTATATATTGAACTTCGATAGAAAAATAGAATTTTTATATATTGAACTTCGATAGAAAAATAGAATTTTTATATATTGAACTTCGATAGAAAAATAGAATTTTTATATATTGAACTTCGATAGAAAAATAGAATTTTTATATATTGAACTTCGATAGAAAAATAGAATTTTTATATATTGAACATCGAAGTAAAAATTCGATTTTTATATATTGAATAGCGAAGTAAAAATGTGATTTTTACGTATGTAGTGAAAGCAGCAACGAAGGTGACAAAAAGGCGAAACGACGAAGACTTCTGCAAAAGAAGAGTCGTGGAGCTAGGATAGCTATAGGTGAGAATTTCTCACCTTTCAATTTCTTTTCTAGTTATATATATATACTAGGATGCAGACGGTGTTTAGTAGCACCCGACACAATCGTCCACAGACCATGGACTTGTTTGTTTGGCTGTTTGGTAATTGATTGCGATATTGGTTTGAATGTGGTTTGTGGTGTGAAAAATCGAATCGATAAATTGGTTAGGATTAGACGTGCGCCGTTATAAGGCGAAGGAGTAAGGCTAGGTTAGACTCTTACTCCAAATTTTGTGGTTTGCATAACGAAAGTGATTTGATTGATGTGTGAATGGCGTGGGCCTTCACTAGACCGGGGATAAGGCTAGGCCTTGTCCCGTTTCTAGTATCGTGCCGTTATGCCGCCGAAATTTTCTAAATTATGTTAGAAAAATAAAATATCATTTTATTGTGTAAATGAATTGAATAGAAATTCATAGGTTGAGATAAAATGTTTTATCGTTAAAAATATAATTTTTAACGTGAAGTGAATAAAATAAAATATTCATTTATAAACCGAACGGTTTGTTTATGTACACCTATTTGAATGACATTGATTGGGACGATAAATTTTACACATCGCCCAACTGCACGAATAAAAATCTGTGTTTGATTGTTTGAAACCCCACACGGGTGTTAGGATGAAATATGCAGTTCACTCATCCTGATTGATTAAATATGTCGATCGATTGATTGACAGGCTGTTATAAGCGTTAGATATTTATATTTGATGCTTATACAGTGTAGTGCACTTTGGTTGATGGTTGATTATTTTTAAATGCTATTATATACATGTGATGTATGAAAATCCATATAATTAACTTTATATGGTAATTGATTGGGCCTCATTCCAATTTGAAAAATAAAGAATATTATAAAATAAAAGTTCATGTGTTGACAGTACTCATTCATTGAGATTGGTCATGTGTTGAACGAAATATTTTAGTAATAAAATTTACATCTTTATCAATATAAAATAAAAGTTCATGTGTTGACAGTACTCATTCATTGAGATTGGTCATGTGTTGAACGAAATATTTTAGTAATAAAATTTACATCTTTATCAATATAAAATAAAAGTTCATGTGTTGACAGTACTCATTCATTGAGATTGGTCATGTGTTGAACGAAATATTTTAGTAATAAAATTTACATCTTTATCAATATAAAATAAAAGTTCATGTGTTGACAGTACTCATTCATTGAGATTGGTCATGTGTTGAACGAAATATTTTGATAATAACAACTATTTTGAAAATAGAAATTTATGAAGCCGTGTTGATTAGATTGACGCCATTTTGACGTGAACGATATTTATATCGATTTTATTGATTTCGAAATGAAATGAATTGATAACGATTTCGAAATGAATTGAATATATAACGATTTCGAAATGAAATGAATTGAATGAAAACGATTTCGAAATGAAATGAATTGAAAACGATTTCGAAATGAATTGAATTGAAAACGATTTCGAAATGAATTGAATTGAAAACGAATTCAAATTGAATTGAAAGCGAATTGAAATGAATTCAAATTGAATTGAAATTTGAATTGAAATTTGAATTGAATAGAATTGAATTTTAAAACGAATTTATAAAGAAGAATTCAATTTTGATTTGAATTGAAAAGGAAGTTGAAATTTCTTTTGAAACAAATTCAAAACTATTTATATAATTCGTTTTAAAGAGAAATCGACGAAATATATATTATATATATTATATATATAATATAATGGCCTGAATAGAACGCGCCGCGGCAGTTCGCGAATTTCGACCATTTATTTCAAACGGACATTACGGGAGATCCGACCGTCGGATTCTCCTAAAACCGGAACCGTTGGGTTCGTATCGAAAAGAGCTTTCTAATGAATGTGATAAATTAGAAATCTAACGGTTGGATTTGGAGATACGTCCAAATGAAATTCGAAAAAGGCCGCTGTAAGTGCAGTTCGATGGCCATTGTTGGAAATCGACTGTACGGGCCTTGATAAAATTATTAAAAATAGTAATAATTTGTGTAGAATCATAAGAAATGATTTGTGAAGATTTGGGATGAAAAACTCCATATTTGAAAAGATAAAAATAGATTTTTATCGAATTGAACTAGTTTTGAACTAGAATTATAATTCTATTTATTTTTAAATAAATAAATTGAATTCGGAAAGGGTTTTAAAAATAACCAAAATTTCCAATGATTGCATTGGAATGGATTTGAATCGAAATTGTCTTCGGAATATTTCGATGTTGGAATTCGTGATTATACAGATGTTGTTACGGAAATTTGAAAGATATATATTTATATCGTTATTTCCAATACGACATTTGTTAGTCGTAGAATTTGATATTGAATATAGGCCGATATATTTTCTATTCAGAGCCTTGTATTGAATATCAAATGTGATTTGGGTTTGTCGTGAATGGTGTCTTCACTAACACTGTTCTTGAACCCAGTTGAGAAAAGATTAAATCTTTTTATTTAGATTTAATGAAGTGTACCAATTAAATAACATTTAATTGGAATTGAATCGATATTGATTTTTGGGTTTATCGTGGACAGTGTTTTAAATAACACTCGTTCTTTAACCCGATGATTAATGAATGTGATTTTGGGTTTATCGTGAACCGTGTTTTTAAATGACACTGATTCTTTAACCCAGTCAAAGATTAAAACTAAGTGGAGTTTTAATGAATCTTTAATTAGATTGAAATAATCGAAATGGAGTATCACCAGTTTTGCTCCAGGCGATAGTTAAATCTTTAATTAGATTTGAACGTGAAATGGTAATTGAATTTACCAATAACACTGTGGTGTTAGATATGAAGTATTACCAGTTTTACTTCATGGGATGAATAGGTTGGGATTGGGAAATTAAAATAAATGATTACTTCGGTAAGGTTCGCTAATCCCGACTAGTTTGAATTGATATTCAAGAGTAGATTAAAGCATAAATTCAAGAATTTATCTTTGATAAAATTAATGGGAACATTTCCCTATGAATGTGAAATTTAGAAACTAACTGTCGGTTGACCAAGTAGAATGGTTTTCTGGATATTGATCTGATGTTGGTTTCGGCCTTCGGGGTTAATATTTGGGGAATTATTCTCTTGATTAATTTACGGTTAGTGACTGATGAATTGGAATGAGGCGTATGTTGTGTTTGTGTAACACTTATTTAAAATATACGCGAGTTATTCGGAAAGACCGGGTTTATCCCATTCTGAATAACTGATGCGACGATAAGTCGAAGATGAAGACGATGGTCGAAGACCGGAGGTCTTCACGTCGTTTGGGTGATAACTGATGATCTTGATTGGGCTGTACACCCAAGAAGATGGAAACAGTTGGTGATCGTCCAGACGTACTTGGAGATCGATGGATATGCGGGGTACTAGGTGCCTCCGGTTTCGTTCAGGCCCAGAACGGACTTGTAAATGGACTGTGTGTCTGACATTGGATTTCATTATGTGTGACTGATATCGGTTGCATAGAGTGGTTTGCCTGTGTGGCATGCTAAGATGCAAATGATCAAGGCTTCTGTTGAAAAGCAAAGTCTTGTGGTGATGATCAAAGCACGGCCTTTGTGGCGTAGCTTTGTGTAACGTTTACTTCGCGAGTTTCACACCCGGTATGAACCAAAAACGGGAGAGGACATCAGGGAGGACTTGCGTTTCTTTCTAGCTAGAAGTGGCGTCAGTGGTTTTACACGCCCTGACGAGTTTGACTTATGTGGTTGTTGCGGTTGCGAGGCGCCTCGGTTATATCGGTTTCGGCCGAATGCATTATGGTCGGCTGACGGACCAGACTTACACCCCATAGGGTGGGGAGACGTATTGTTCAGGCATAATAATCCACTCCGTGTGGACCGGCCCTGACGATCCAAGGGGCAGTTGCGGCTGTTCCTGTGGCTCGGGCTAGACAGTCACGAATCGGTTGAGGACTATCTTTTGCCTCGGTTCATAGATGGAAATCCAATTTCCAAATACGTGACTTTGCGGTTTTATTTGTAAACCTATATATGGCGACATGATATATGGTACCCATGCCGCCTATGATTGATACTTATGATTTGAAGTTGTTTTATACACTGTACACTTATTATAGTATCAAATGATTTGTTTTAAACGTATCAAGCATTCTTTGGCTGTTATAAGGGAAAACCCTATCCCCCGGCTTGCGTTGCATTGTGTGATAGGACCTGGGTCTTATAACAGCTTCATCTTTCTTTATTTAGCATTGCGCTGTTGGTTTTATGCACCGGTATTCTTGGGAGGAAACCCGTTCCGTGTTATACGGCGTGGTCCCTTGATTTACGTAACTTTAAAATAAAGATTAACTGTTTTAGTTCTCACACCAGTCCCATGACTGACCTGGAGTTTATTGTTTTAACCTAAACTCTGGGTGCCCTTATTTTGACACGGGCAGCTAGTAGTTTTGGTTTTGCAGATTTATATTCACAGGATCCTGGTTTACAGCTGGAACGATATCCGGAAAGCTTTGTATCCGTATATCTCATTCTAGTTGTGTATTGTATTATTTTCCGCTGCTATGTATTTTAAATGTAATTTAATTCTCTGATATTTCTGTGTAATATTCATTTATACTCTGTATATTCTTGTAATCTGATGCATTGTTGTAATATTCAATGAAATGTTCTTCTGTATGCGTTCTGTTTTGTCCTGTTCTCAAACGATAGGGCGTTTCGAACGGCCTGGATCGGTTTAGCGACTGGTTCGGACCGAGCGAAATTCCTTGCCGTCACAGCACCGCTTTGGATACAACATGACTTCGCGGGCCTCACACACCACGGTATGATGGTGAACGATTTGTTTGATAATGTTCGGTTTGACCAATATACTTTATACGAATTTGGGGTCGGCCGATGGGGCTAGGGTGGTCGCTCCACTCTAGAAGTGGGATAGGTCATTTCAGCCGAATCTCATGAGGATAGATCAGATTACTGCTCATCCAAAGTGCGTAGTATATGTATTACGGTGTTTTCTCCTGCCAAGATGTAAGCCGTGGAGATACATTCGCGATTTGTCTTTCGAATCAGCAGCCATCATGATGGAAATCCAATTTTCCAATACGAGATTTACGGTTTCAGTTGTACACTTATATGGAGACATAATATATTATGCCGCTTACATAGTATATTATGCCACCTAAGATTGATACATTTATTTTCAAAAATTGATTTCTACACTGTGCACTTATAGTAAAAGATGAATTTCGCGTATTAAGCATTTTTGACCATTATAAGGTAAACTCTATCCTTCGGCTTTCGTTGCAAGGGACTTGAGTCTTATAATGGTTTCATTTTCTAGAAGCATTGCGTTGTTTTTATGCACTGGTATTCTTGGGAGGAAACCCGTTCCGCGATAGCGGCGTGGTCCCTTGACTTACCCAATTGTAAAATAAAGTTAATAACTGTTTTTGAGTTCTCATACCAGTCACATGACTGACCTGGAGTTTATTGTTTTAACCTAAACTCTGGGTGCCCATATTTTCCCCACGGACAGTTAGTAGTTTTGGTTTTGCAGATATTATATTCACAGGATCCTGGTCTACAGCTGAAGCGATATTCGGAAGGCTCTGTATCCGTTTATTTCTTTCAGTCGTGTTTTGTATTATTTTTCCGCTGCTATTTAAATGTTATTTAAACTCTGATGTTATTTTATTTCTAATGTATATTACTATTCATACTCTGAAAAATTCTTGTACTCTGACGTTATTGTTGTAACAGCAATAAAATGTTCTTCTGTTTTGTGTTCTGATGTGTGTTGTTCTCAAAGCAATCCGACTTTCCTTTGCGCGGAAGTTTGGGTCGTCACATAGGTTAAAGTCGAATATCAGTGTAACAATGGATAGGTAGGTTAAAGTCGAATTCAGTGTAAAAATGAAACACTTAAGTAGGCATATGATCAGAGCAAGGTTAATGAGTCATTCATGCAATGACATACGAGAGAGAGCATATTAATTACAGATTTTTGATTGTAACACAGTAGGGAGAAATAGCTCATTAAATAGCTCTATATAGGCACTTACTTAACAATGCAGTTTCAACATTCCTATATATATGACTACCCATATGCAGTTCAAACAGGGGTAGATATATACATATATGCAGTTTCAACATAGAATGTAACAACCCGAAAATCAGGGCCGGTTTAAAATTTTTATTTTGGCAATTTTAGCGAATTTTGAATATTTAAAATGAATTATTTTAAATAATAATGACGAGAAATTTATTTTGAATATAATTCGAACGTATATATTTATATACGTCGTCGTTAGAATATAAATATTTATTTTAAATTATAAATAGAATTGAAAATGGCGCGGTAGTTCGATAATTCGATTTCAAACTTCAATTGAATGTACCGGGTGCAAAATAAACCGGATTTTAGCGAAACCAAAAATAATAGGATCTAATTGGGAATATCTTTCCAACGAATCCGAAAAATCGAAATTTCATAGCAGGGATCAAAAGATATGTCCAGTTGAAAATTCTGAATAGTCGCTATGGAAGTCAGGCCCTTAAAAATGGGAATTTTGCAAACGACCTCGGATTTCGACGAAACCACTTTTGTTGGGTCCGTGATGTCAAGTTATTGCTAGATTGCAATTTCCATAATTTTTCGATTCAATATGTGAGCGTGGCAAAGGAAAACGCGTTTGACCAGTTTCAGTTTATTTTAATCGACTGGAAAATGGCCATTTTTCGAACGATCTCAGAATTCGATGAAATTAGTTTTGTTAGGACCGTATCGTCAATACAAAGCTAGAAAATATTTTTCGGGAATTTTTCGAGTTAGTATGTGACCCCAGTGACTTGAAATGCGCATTCAAATTCCATATATAGAGTTATATGTTGATTTTAACGGAAACTGATCGAAACGGTCGAATCAGCTTGCGATACATATTCCATTGTGTTCGGAATGGGGGTAATACGCTAGCGGCGACAGTCGTTGGGTGTGATTCCGAGCTTGGACGAAAAGTCAACACTTAGGGAAAAAAAATTAATTAAATATTATTGGCCCCCTCCTTTTCTCCTTTGTCCCCTAAGCCCCCCCCCCCCACCTGTAACTCATTACCGAAATCGAAATCGATTTTATAAAAAAAAGGAAACGACGGAGGCCGCTACCCCTCGCTCGCCACCACCGATCCTTCCGCCACCCCCTCCCTAGGCCGGCGCGCCTCCGACCCACATCACCGACGCCCCCCCAGCCCCTCTTCCACCTCTCTCGCCAGCCCTGACCCGAAACCCACCCTGAGACCGCCACTACCCCTAGCCGACCTCCACCACCCCTCTGAGCTGACCTCCGACCGGTGCGACGCCCCACCCCCCTGCCGACATCAGTAGACCGCCATCCCCTCCTCTTAGGCCACGGTGAGTTTCTTTTTGTTTTTTTTTAAATTTTTTTTAAGGTAGTAGAATTTAAAAAGCTGTGATTTTTTAGAATAAAAAAAGCTTGGGTTTTTAGAATTAAAAAGCTTTAATTTTTGAAATTGTAAAGAGATGATTTTTATGCAAATGGATAGCAATAAAAATACGATTTTCAGGTAAAAGGGTTTGATTTTTACAATAGAAAAGATACGATCTTTTAAAGAAGAAATTTTTATGATAGTAAAGAAGGAATTTTTATCATAGTAAAGAAGGAAAAATTCGATTTTTAATTTATAGAAAATATAAAAACATGATTTTTATATAGGGGCGATAATAAAAATATGATTTTTATATTATATAGATAATAAAAATTCGATCTTTATTATGTAGGAGAAATAAAAATATAATTTTTATTATGTATAAGAAGTAAAAATATAATTTTTATATAGGTAAGATAGTAAAAATATCATCTTTATATATGTAGCAAAGTAAAAATGTGATTTTTATATGTAGTAGCTACGGGCAGGGAAAGTGACAAAAGGCGAGAACAGCGAAGACTTCCTACATAAGAAGAGTCGTGGAGTTGGGATAGCTTTGGTGAGAACTTCTCACTTTAAATCTTCTCTTTCTAGTTATATATATATACTAGGATGCAGACGGTGTTTAGTCGCACCCGACACCATCGTCCACAGACCATGGACTTGTTTGTTTGGTTGTGTAGTTGGTTAGATCATTTGATTTGAATTTGATTGTTTGGTGAAATGGAATGGATTTGTTTGATATGTGTATGGCATGGGCCATTATTAGACCGGGGATAAGGCTAGGCCTTGTCCCGTTTCTAGTATCGTGCCGTTATGCCGCCGAAATTTTCTAAAATAAATTAGAAAAGTAAAGATATCATTTTATTTAATAAATGAACCGAATAGAATATTCATAGGTTGAATAAAATATTTTGGTCGTTAAAAATATAATTTTTAACGTGAATGTGAATAAATAAATATTCATTTACAAACTGGACGGTTTGTTTATGTACACCTATTTGAAGGACATTGATTGGGACGATAAATTTTACACATCGCCCAACTGCACAAATAAAAATCTATGTTTGTTGATTTGAAACCCCACACGGGTATTGGGATAAAATACGGCATACACTAATCCCAATGATTAGTTGTATGTCGATCGATGGATCGACATGCTGTTATAAGCGTTAGATATCTATATTTGATGCTTATACAGTGTAGTGCACTTTGGATGATGGTTGATTATTTATCGTTGCTATTATACACATGTGTTGTATGGAATCCATATAATTAACTTTATATGGTAATTGATTGGGCCTCATTCCAATTTAGAAAATATAGAATTTTATAAAATAAAGGTTCATGTGTTGACAGTACTCATCCGTTGAGATTTGTCATGTGTTGAACGAAATATTTTAACAATAAAATTTACATCTTTATTATATATAGAATTAGAAACTAACTTCTTTATAAAATAAAGGTTCATGTGTTGACAGTACTCATCCGTTGAGATTAGTCATGTGTTGAACGAAATATTTTAACAATAAAATTTACATCTTTATTATATATAGAATTAGAAACTAACTTCTTTATAAAATAAAGGTTCATGTGTTGACAGTACTCATCCGTTGAGATTTGTCATGTGTTGAACGAAATATTTTAACAATAAAATTTAAATCTTTATTATATATAGAATTAGAAACTAACTTCTTTATAAAATAATGGTTCATGTGTTGATAGTACTCATCCGTTGAGATTAGTCATGTATAAAATTAGAAACTAACTGGAAAATAGATAAGATGAGTGGTCTCCTGGATATTGATTTGATGTTGGTTTCGGCCTTCGGGGTTAATATTTATGTAGCAACCCGGATTTTTGAGCGACTTTGGTTATCGACATAAGCTCGATGTCGATAACCAAAACATCGAAAAATCCCGGTTGTTAATGAAAGAAATTAGAGGGTGAGGATAGATAAGATAGAACTTATAGAATAGAAGAAGAAGAAGAACATCATCATCAGAGTAAACACGAATCTCACAGCGGAACGAATAAAATATAACATAACATATCTTTGAAATAACATCAGTATATGTATACAATAACAATTATCAGAGTACAACACTTACAACAACAGCGGAAATAATAATAGCTATAGAATCCCGAAGCCTCCTGCTCCAAGCTCTCCAAGTGTATCTTTAAAATCCCGACTACTTGACTGCCTGTACAAATTTAGGCACCCAAGAGTTTAGGGAAAACAACAAAATAAACTCCGGGTCAGTCATGGGACTGGTGTGAATAAACTCAAATCATTTAAACAGGTATATGATACCTCATAAGACCACGCCGTGAATACGGAACGGGTTTTTCCCTTATGAGAATCCAAATAACTTTTCAAAGCAATATCATTCTGATATTATAATAATGTCTAAGTACAAATAAATATCAATCTAGCAGAAATGCTTGCATCTCACGTTACTACATATATAGTATACAATCAAAATCGTAAGCACGTATTGGATAATGGATTTCCAACTATGACAAGGTATGGAACCACCCTCCGATCAGTGTACTCTAGGAACGATACACTGGAGTTCAACAAGAACATCTTGTAACTCAGCCACACATGACCGACCACTCATTTCGCTTGAGTGTAACGAATGTACATCACCAACGGTTGGGATCAGCAACCGTTCCCGTATATATATGGGACAGCATTGATAGATTTAAGAAACAAATGAATATTCACTAGATAGGTGATTATACACCCTACTTCGGTGCGACCGACTTAGCCATGCTGCCTGCCCGATTTCTGTCATTTACCGGATGTGAGGCTAGAAGCTACGCTTTATCATCACAATAGATTTACTTCGAATGCCACATTGTCATATCCATCGAAAATCACTAATTGACGTCTACAACAATACATTACGTGTCAGCTAAAAGAAGTTTCCTTCTCCGCTTCCACTCTTGATACGGTTGAAGAAATCAATGTACGTGACCTTTCTGGAAATACTCTGTTAGACATCCATCTTCATTTACTTAAAATGTCACATCGTCATACCCGCCAAATCACAAATTGACTTATCCAAAAATAACACGGGTATACAGCTAAGAGAAACGAATTCCTCTGCCACCAAACGTGAATACGTTTGAACAGATCAACTTACGCGATCCATTTGATATACTCTGTCAGACCTTCGTCCATACAAGTTGTCCTGGGACTGGACAAACCGAAGGCACTATTCTGTAAACAGGATAGCCCTTGCATTTTACTCCGTCTTTAATTATCTTTGGCATATATGATTCGCGACGCTTATGCCAATACAGAGTGGTTCTATGGATAATAATCCAACCGGTCTCTCCATATTAACAACGTTAAAATGGTCAAAACTTCGATAGTCGGTGAGTTAACTATCAAAGAAAAACAAGTGTGCAAACAACGATATTATTCCCAGATGGAAATTATATCGAACAAACATCATTTAACATTAATCTCTTTAGTTCATTTTACATCCCCTGTTTCCCTATATTCTAAATTCTTATTTTCTTTTATCAGAAAACATTTCTGATTCTCGTTTGGAAAATATTTCCAAAACCCTTTACGATCAAACCTTACCATTTCTTAGTTAAGAAGGAAGTCACTCAAGTTGGGGTGTAATTACCTCTCAGACCTTAACTGAACAACGTTATAACTTCGAAATGGTCAAAGTTTATCTTTTAATCTTTAACAACCTCTTTACGCTTTTCTCGGATTCAATTTTACTAATCCACTTCTATATTTAAAACATTGGTTATAACGATAACGCTATAATCCCTACTTTCGAATTATCTAACTTTAATTATAACATCTATTCTTATTAGTGAATAATTAACCTAACATTTTTTTTTATTTATAAATAAATAAATTTCTATTTAAACACTGGAAAGTATAAGTACTTTCCCGAATTCGATATAATCGAATTTGCCGATTAACTCTCTTCGAGAAATCTCTATTTGATTAACTCTTCTTCGAATAACCTATATTCGATTAACTTCTTCCTTTTCAAATATCTCATATTTGAAAAATCTTACTTTCGAATAAACAATATTTGAAAATCTCTTTTCGAATAACTCTTGTTCGATAAATCTCACTTCGATCAACTAATATTCGATAACTCTCCCTTTTCAAATATCTCATCTTTGAAAAACCTCACTTCGATTAAACTATAATCGATAACTTCCTTCGATGATACTAACATCGATAACTCCTTTCGATGAAACTAACATCGATAACTCCTTTCGATGAAACTAACATCGATTACTCCTTTCGATGAAACTAACATCGATTACTCCTTTCGATGAAACTAACATCGATAACTCCTTTCGATGAAACTAACATCGATAACTTTAACTCGACTAACTTAACTTGACTCGACTAACTCGACTTACTTGGTTCGACCAATTCGATTCGATTAACTAGGCTCGACTAACTCTATTGGTTTAACTCTAATCGATTAGTTCTATGGTTTAACCCTAATCGATTAATTCTATTTGACTAACCCTATTCGGCTAACTCGACTAACTTGGTTCGACCGACCAGGTTTGACTAACCTGACCCATTTGGTTTGACTGACCAGGTTTGGCTAACCTGACCCATTTGGTTTGACTGACCAGGTTTGGCTAACCTGACCCATTTGGTTTGACTGACCAGGTTTGGCTAACCTGACCCATTTGGTTTGACTGACCAGGTTTGGCTAACCTGACCCATTTGGTTTGATTGACCAGGTTTGGCTAACCTGACCCATTTGGTTTGACTGACCAGGTTTGGCTAACCTGACCCATTTGGTTTGACTGACCAGGTTTGGCTAACCTGACCCATTTGGTTTGATTGACCAGGTTTGGCTAACCTGACCCATTTGGTTTGACTGACCAGGTTTGGCTAACCTGACCCATTTGGTTTGACTGACCAGGTTTGGCTAACCTGACCCATTTGGTTTGACCTCTGGGCTTGACTACTTGGTTTGACCATTTGGTTCGAATACCATATTCGACTAACTCCTCTCGATTCATTAAAACCGATTAACTCATCTCGATTGACTAAATCAATTAACTCCTATTGATTAACTAAATCGATAAACTCCTTTCGATTAACTAAGTTTGATTTACTCGACTCGACTGACCAGGTTCGACTAACTTGACCAGCTTGACTCGATTGGTTCGACTCGACCAGCTCGACTCGGTTGGTTTGACTCGACCATCTTGACTCGATTGGTTCGACTCGACCATTTCGACTCGGTTGGTTTGACTAGCTTGACTAGTTTGGTTCGACTAGCTTGGTTTGACCACTTAACTAACTTGATTCGAATATTTATATCCGACTAACTAACTTTTATTTTTATTTCTATTTATTTTAACTTCTATTTATTTCCTAATAGATTTCCTTTTGTATAATCTATTTATTTTCCTAAATAGATTTTCCTTTAACTCTAATTATTTAATCCCTAATTAAATATCCTTTATTCTATTTATTTAATCTAAATAAACATTCCTTTATTTTATTTATTTATTTCTAAATAAATATCCTTTTATAAAATTCTTCGATTTTATAAATAGATTCATTTTCAATATAAATATTGAAAATCCCCTTTTCTACATTTTCAGTGTTTCCTATTGTTTTTAAACAACCAACTGTCAATGATCAATATCATCCAAACATATACAATCAACAACAGATTATATATCACAGTATATATCACAATATACAAATAACAGTAAAATAAATGTTGAGGAATCCAGTCAGATTCCTCCAACCTGTTTCCCTGCATCCACCGATGTTAAACAACGTATATAACATCACTTGCATTTCTAATGAAATACACTGATAACAAAATCACCGTTTAATAACGATATATATATATATATATGTAGATATATATATATATATCCATACTGTTTTAGATCAATTATTTAACAGTCCAATTTAACAATACAACTTAACAGTCCAAATTAACAGTACATAACTAGCAGTCAAATACAGAAATAAAATACAATTTATATTAAAATATAAATTGAGGAGAGTTAGTGAGTTTTTACTCACCGTTGCGCGTTAACCGAAAAATATCGGTTTGCGTTCATTGGTTCAGTCGAACAATTTATTTCGCCATAAATTGTAATGAGTTCGGATTGACTCGCGGTCAGTCCCATTGTGTTGCTCCCGTCCATACGATCCTAATGGATCTTGTTTCGCCCAGTTCTGACATCGTATGACGAAGTTATTCAACTTCGAAGTTCACACACAATAAAATAAATAAAAACTTGGGTTTTAAAACAAATGGGCCTTCACCTCTTGAACCCCATCCGGCCCATAAACCCCTCAGCCCAGACCCGCTTCTACAGCTTCTTCCCCGATGTTTAAACACCTCGCCTGCTGCCATTTCCATACTTCAACCACCGATGGCTCCCTCGTCCTTCACCGAATTCGAAAACCAAACCCACCGTTCATTACCTCATCCAAGCCTCTTCCTCCTCAGCACCACGAAATCCAATCCGATGCCCAAAAGGAAATCGCGAACGTCGAGCTCAGCTACAGGACATCGACATAAATAGTCGTCGAACCCTCCAAATTTCTGCAAGTAGGTGCGGTATACTTTGCTAAACCCAATTCCAGTATCAACTGTCTGAATCGATGCCTTAAATCCGAGTATTAATCAACCCTAGGACTCGGCTTCAAAAACTGAAGCACCTGAACTGACGTCGAACTCACATTGGAGCATACTAGAATGAAGAGAATCCCTCCTAGATCTTGAATATCATTGAGTTGCGATTTATAGATTTTTATTTAAGTTGTTGTGGATTTTTTAAAGAGAAGTTCCTCACGTTTTCTTCCTGAAGAACAACGGCGGAAAAAAATGCCCTGTTGACCAAATGAAAATGAAATTAGGTTAAGAGATTTTTGAGGTGTTTATATAGAAATTTTTATATTATTTTTATATTGAATTTATATATTCAATTTTAATCCAACGCTGTTCATATCCGTCTTTAAAAATTCCTATGGTCACATACAATACCCAAAAATTACGAAACTGGACATGCAGCTAGATTTCGACATTACGGTCCCAACGAAACTGGTTTCGTCAAATTCCGACTCCGTATGCTCACACAGCGTATTTTTAACTGTCCAAATACTGACTGTTTCTCACTCTAAAAATCCGTACGGCCACATACTGACTCTAAAAATCACGAAACTGGAAATCTAACAACTATTTGACATTGCGGATCTAACAAAATTAGTTTCGTCGAAAACGGAGGTCGTATGAAAAACTGGCTATTTTTCAAGCGCTGAACTGACCTTTTAAATATATAAATATATTTAAATATTATTAAATTTAACATTAATAAATTAATATTCTCGTATATATATCCACAGATGATGTCGTACGGCTCCAGAATATCCTGCCAGAATTTATGACTTGATTTTTAGAATTCCGATTTGATCGATATTCAGTTCGTATCGAAAAATCGATTTATAACGTATATAAAGAGTCGCAAATTATAAAGGAATTCTACAGCGACTTTTCTAAAATTTGATTTGGTCATAAATCAAAATCTACACGACGAAATCCAGATTTTTCTCTTCCACTAGAAAGATATACTCCACCAGCTCCACACGTTTCTTGTTTCACAGAAATCCGGCTTAAAACGAATCCTGTACATTCAGTTGAAGTTCGAATCGCCACTTTACGAACTGCAGCGCCATTTCAAGCTCGATTTTAATTATAATATAATTATACGTTCAAACTGTCGTCGATTGAATATATTCGTCAATATAATTCAACTCTAAGCTGAATTACATCTTAGGGATGACCCAGTTCACAGAATATTGTATTTCCCATATTTTTGATTATTTCGACATTATAATATATTTTATTATATTATAATTATTAATTAAATATTCAATATTATTTAATTCACGTTCTCGATATCGATAAATCGATATTAAATAATTAAATTAATTAATTGTTCAACAGCTAAAAATGCGGGTCACTACATTCTTCCCCACTTAAAATAATTTCGTCCTCGAAATTGCTAAGCTAGGGGACGATCCTATCTACTGGGTAAAAACTTATTTGTTTACCTCTTATCTCTGGTTTCAACTGAACCAATTAATATTGACTAAAATATTAATTTATTCCGACTAACTAAATTTTCAAAAATTTTGAAAATTTTCTAACGCCTTAACTTTTCAAAAAAATTCGCCAACACCTCCTTTGTACTGGTTAATATCTCAAACTCCAACTCGCCTCTCTGGGCCTTCTTTAACCCAAAAGAAAATCAAACAGCCAAGCGGCTTGCCAATTCGGCTCAAAAATCTCATATCCATATATAATATAAACTGGTACCTTTTTGTCGGGAATATCAACTCTATCACTTCCATATGCTATCAACTCAGCATACACCAGTGTTATTTCCATCAAATTCCAATCAGTTCATATCCTCAAAACCAAATCGAATTTCATTCGAACCCGAATATCAAATTTCAAATTCTTAACTCATCAACCCAATTCCATAACAGATTATTCTCTAATCCAATTCAATTCTATTTAACTCAGTTCAAGTTAATATTTCAATTTATTTCTACTATCTTATTCTATTTAACTTCCTAAGTTAAAATTAAATTCCGAAACTTAATTTCCTGGGTCTATTTCAAATCAATTTGAAATTACAATGCTAATTCAAAACCTTTGAATTTCTAAACAACTTGTTTTCTCAAAGCAATTCAAAAACAAAACCTTTGGTAGTAGTCCGTCACTTAGAACTCGAAAATGAACACTGATGATGTCGCGATTCATCATCAGAATCTATTTTCTAGCTATCGAAGTGAGTTCAATACTATATCACCTTCAGTTTGAAAAACGTTTTCAAAATCTCCCAGGAACTTAAAATTTCCTTATTTTAATTCCAAATCTGATTTAAATTCAGATTTTTCTTCATTTTATTTCATATACTTTACTTATATGAATTCTGATTAGTCATTTATAATCATTTTACCTTTTTATATCTTACTCGATTATAATAACAACCAACACAACCAATTATACTATGTTAATTTCAAAATATACCATGTCGGTTCATCGTGTTCAAGTGTTTATTTACTCCTACCGATACAGTGGATCAAACTGATCGACCAGAATTCATAAACAACTCAACCAATAAATCTCCACAATATAAAACAAATTTTTATATTCAATAACATATACGCACTCATATATATATACACTCAAATTCAGTCTAGGATATTACTAATCCCATCTCTACTGAATTACGCCACAGAGCCAAGGTAATTCTTAACTTAAGCTCTGATACCAACTGTAGCAACCCGGATTTTCGGCGGCTTTGGTTATCGACGTAAGCTCGACGTCGATAACCAAAACATCGAAAAATCCCGGTTGTTAATGAAAGAAATTAGAGGGTGAGGATAGATAAGATAGAACTTATAGAATAGAAGAAGAAGAAGAAGAAGAACATCATCATCAGAGTAAACACGAATCTCACAGCGGAACGAATAAAATATAACATAACATATCTTTGAAATAACATCAGTATATGTATACAATAACAATTATCATAGTACAACACTTACAACAACAGCGGAAATAATAATAGCTATAGAATCCCGAAGCCTCCTGCTCAAAGCTCTCCAAGTGTATCTGTAAAATCCCGACTACTTGACTGCCTGTACAAATTTAGGCACCCAAGAGTTTAGGGAAAACAACAAAATAAACTCCGGGTCAGTCATGGGACTGGTGTGAATAAACTCAAATCATTTAAACAGGTATATGATACCTCATAAGACCACGCCGTGAATACGGAACGGGTTTTTCCCTTATGAGAATCCAAATAACTTTTCAAAGCAATATCATTCTGATATTATAATAATGTCTAAGTACAAATAAATATCAATCTAGCAGAAACGCTTGCATCTCACGTTACTACATATATAGTATACAATCAAAATCGCAAGCACGTATTGGATAATGGATTTCCAACTATGACAAGGTATGGAACCACCCTCCGATCAGTGTACTCTAGGAACGATACACTGGAGTTCAACAAGAACATCTTGTAACTCAGCCACACATGACCGACCACTCATTTCGCTTGAGTGTATCGAATGTACATCACCAACGGTTGGGATCAGCAACCGTTCCCGTATATATATGGGACAGCATTGATAGATTTAAGAAACAAATGAATATTCACTAGATAGGTGATTATACACCCTACTTCGGTGCGACCGACTTAGCCATGCTGCCTGCCCGATTTCTGTCATTTACCGGATGTGAGGCTAGAAGCTATGCTTTATCATCACAATAGATTTACTTCGAATGCCACATTGTCAGATCCATCGAAAATCACTAAATGACGTCTACAACAATACATTACGTGTCAGCTAAAAGAAGTTTCCTTCTCCGCTTCCACTCTTGATACGGTTGAAGAAATCAATGTACGTGACCTTTCTGGAAATACTCTGTCAGACATCCATCTTCATTTACTTAAAATGTCACATCGTCATACCCGCCAAATCACAAATTGACTTATCCAAAAATAACACGGGTATACAGCTAAGAGAAACGAGTTCCTCCGCCACCAAACGTGAATACGTTTGAACAGATCAACTTACGCGATCCATTTGATATACTTTGTCAGACCTTCGTCCATACAAGTTGTCCTGGGACTGGACAAACCGAAGGCACTATTCTGTAAACCGGATAGCCCTTGCATTTTACTCCGTCTTCAATTATCTTTGGCATATATGATTCGCGACGCTTATGCCAATACAGAGTGGTTCTATGGATAATAATCCAACCGGTCTCTCCATATTAACAACGTTAAAATGGTCAAAACTTCGATAGTCGGTGAGTTGACTATCAAAGAAAAACAAGTGTGCAAACAACGATATTATTCCCAGATGGAAATTATATCGAACAAACATCATTTAACATTAATCTCTTTAGTTCATTTTACATCTCCTGTTTCCCTATATTCTAAATTCTTATTTTCTTTTATCAGAAAACATTTCTGATTCTCGTTTGGAAAACATTTCCAAAACCCCTTTACGATCAAACCTTACCATTTCTTAGTTAAGAAGGAAGTCACTCAAGTTGGGGTGTAATTACCTCTCAGACCTTAACTGAACAACGTTATAACTTCGAAATGGTCAAAGTTTATCTTTTAATCTTTAACAACCTCTTTACGCTTTTCTCGGATTCAATTTTACTAATCCACTTCTATATTTAAAACATTGGTTATAACGATAACGCTATAATCCCTACTTTCGAATTATCTAACTTTAATTATAACATCTATTCTTATTAGTGAATAATTAACCTAACATTTTTTTATTATTTATAAATAAATAAATTTCTATTTAAACACTGGAAAGTATAAGTACTTTCCCGAATTCGATATAATCGAATTTGCCGATTAACTCTCTTCGAGAAATCTCTATTTGATTAACTCTTCTTCGAATAACCTACATTCGATTAACTTCTTCCTTTTCAAATATCTCATATTTGAAAAATCTTACTTTCGAATAAACAATATTCGAAAATCTCTTTTCGAATAACTCTTGTTCGATAAATCTCACTTCGATCAACTAATATTCGATAACTCTCCCTTTTCAAATATCTCATCTTTGAAAAACCTCACTTCGATTAAACTATAATCGATAACTTCCTTCGATGATACTAACATCGATAACTCCTTTCGATGAAACTAACATCGATAACTCCTTTCGATGAAACTAACATCGATTACTCCTTTCGATGAAACTAACATCGATTACTCCTTTCGATGAAACTAACATCGATAACTCCTTTCGATGAAACTAACATCGATAACTTTAACTCGACTAACTTAACTTGACTCGACTAACTCGACTTACTTGGTTCGACCAATTCGATTCGATTAACTAGGCTCGACTAACTCTATTGGTTTAACTCTAATCGATTAGTTCTATGGTTTAACCCTAATCGATTAATTCTATTTGACTAACCCTATTCGGCTAACTCGCCTAACTTGGTTCGACCGACCAGGTTTGACTAACCTGACCCATTTGGTTTGACTGACCAGGTTTGGCTAACCTGACCCATTTGGTTTGACTGACCAGGTTTGGCTAACCTGACCCATTTGGTTTGACTGACCAGGTTTGGCTAACCTGACCCATTTGGTTTGACTGACCAGGTTTGGCTAACCTGACCCATTTGGTTTGACTGACCAGGTTTGGCTAACCTGACCCATTTGGTTTGATTGACCAGGTTTGGCTAACTTGACCCATTTGGTTTGACTGACCAGGTTTGGCTAACCTGACCCATTTGGTTTGACTGACCAGGTTTGGCTAACCTGACCCATTTGGTTTGATTGACCAGGTTTGGCTAACCTGACCCATTTGGTTTGACTGACCAGGTTTGGCTAACCTGACCCATTTGGTTTGACTGACCAGGTTTGGCTAACCTGACCCATTTGGTTTGACCTCTAGGCTTGACTACTTGGTTTGACCATTTGGTTCGAATACCATATTCGACTAACTCCTCTCGATTCATTAAAACCGATTAACTCATCTCGATTGACTAAATCAATTAACTCCTATTGATTAACTAAATCGATAAACTCCTTTCGATTAACTAAGTTTGATTTACTCGACTCGACTGACCAGGTTCGACTAACTTGACCAGCTTGACTCGATTGGTTTGACTCGACCAGCTCGACTCGGTTGGTTTGACTCGACCATCTTGACTCGATTGGTTCGACTCGACCATTTCGACTCGGTTGGTTTGACTAGCTTGACTAGTTTGGTTCGACTAGCTTGGTTTGACCACTTAACTAACTTGATTCGAATATTTATATCCGACTAACTAACTTTTCTTTTTATTTCTATTTATTTTAACTTCTATTTATTTCCTAAATAGATTTCCTTTTGTATAATCTATTTATTTTCCTAAATAGATTTTCCTTTAACTCTAATTATTTAATCCCTAATTAAATATCCTTTATTCTATTTATTTAATCTAAATAAACATTCCTTTATTTTATTTATTTATTTCTAAATAAATATCCTTTTATAAAATCCTTCGATTTTATAAATAGATTCATTTTCAATAAAAATATTGAAAATCCCCTTTTCTACATTTTCAGTGTTTCCTATTGCTTTTAAACAACCAACTGTCAATGATCAATATCATCCAAACATATACAATCAACAACAGATTATATATCACAGTATATATCACAATATACAAATAACAGTAAAATAAATGTTGAGGAATCCAGTCGGATTCCTCCAACCTGTTTCCCTGCATCCACCGATGTTAAACAACGTATATAATATCACTTGCATTTCTAATGAAATACACTGATAACAAAATCACCGTTTAATAACGATATATATATATATATATATATATATATATGTACATATATATATATATATATCCATACTGTTTTAGATCAATTATTTAACAGTCCAATTTAACAATACAACTTAACAGTCCAAATTAACAGTACATAACTAGCAGTCAAATACAGAAATAAAATACAATTTATATTAAAATATAAATTGAGGAGAGTTAGTGAGTTTTTACTCACCGTTGCGCGTTAACCGAAAAATATCGATTTGCGTTCATTGGTTCAGTCGAACAATTTATTTCACCATAAATTGTAATGAGTTCGGATTGACTCGCGGTCAGTCCCATTGTGTTGCTCCCATCCATACGATCCTAATGGATCTTGTTTCGCCCAGTTCTGACATCGTATGACGAAGTTATTCAACTTCGAAGTTCACACACAATAAAATAAATAAAAACTTGGGTTTTAAAACAAATGGGCCTTCACCTCTTGAACCCCATCCGGCCCACAAACCCCTCAGCCCAGACCCGCTTCTACAGCTTCTTCCTCGATGTTTAAACACCTCGCCTGCTGCCATTTCCATACTTCAACCACCGATGGCTCCCTCGTCCTTCACCGAATTCGAAAACCAAACCCACCGTTCATCACCTCATCCAAGCCTCTTCCTCCTCAGCAACACGAAATCCAATCCGATGCCCAAAAGGAAATCGCGAACGTCGAGCTCAGCTACAGGACATCGACAGAAATAGTCGTCGAACCCTCCAAATTTCCGCAAGAAGGTGCGGTATACTTTGCTAAACCCAATTCCAGTATCAACTGTCTGAATCGATGCCTTAAATCCGAGTATTAATCAACCCTAGGACTCGGCTTCAAAAACTGAAGCACCTGAACTGACGTCGAACTCACATTGGAGCATACTAGAATGAAGAGAATCCCTCCTAGATCTTGAATATCATTGAGTTGCGATTTATAGATTTTTATTTAAGTTGTTGTGGATTTTTGAAAGAGAAGTTCCTCACGTTTTCTTCCTGAAGAACAACGGCGGAAAAAAATGCCCTGTTGACCAAATGAAAATGAAATTAGGTTAAGAGATTTTTGAGGTGTTTATATAGAAATTTTTATATTATTTTTATATTGAATTTATATATTCAATTTTAATCCAACGCTGTTCATATCCGTCTTTAAAAATTCCCATGGTCACATACAATACCCAAAAATTACGAAACTGGACATGCAGCTAGAGTTCGACATTAAGGTCCCAACGAAACTGGTTTCATCGAATTCTGACTCCGTATGCTCACACAGCGTATTTTTAACTGTCCAAATACTGACTATTTCTCACTCTAAAAATCCGTACGGCCACATACTGACTCTAAAAATCACGAAACTGGAAATCTAACAACTATTTGACATTGCGGATCCTACAAAATTAATTTCGTCGAAAACGGAGGTCGTATGAAAAACTGGCTATTTTTCAAGCGCTGAACTGACCTTTTAAATATATAAATATATTTAAATATTATTAAATTTAATATTAATAAATTAATATTCTCGTATATATATCCACAGATGATGTCGTACGGCTCCAGAATATCCTGCCAGAATTTATGACTTGATTTTCAGAATTCCGATTTGATCGATATTCAGTTCGTATCGAAAAATCGATTTATAACGTATATAAAGCATCGCAAATTATAAAGGAATTCTACAGCGACTTTTCTAAAATTTGATTTGGTCATAAATCAAAATCTACACGACGAAATCCAGATTTTTCTCTTCCACTAGAAAGATATACTCCACCAGCTCCACACGTTTCTTGTTTCACAGAAATCCGGCTTAAAACGAATTCTGTACATTCAGTTGAAGTTCGAATCGCCACTTTACGAACTGCAGCGCCATTTCAAGCTCGATTTTAATTATAATATAATTATACGTTCAAACTGTCGTCGATTGAATATATTCGTCAATATAATTCAACTCTAAGCTGAATTACATCTTAGGGATGACCCAGTTCACAGAATATTGTATTTCCCATATTTTTGATTATTTCGACATTATAATATATTTTATTATATTATAATTATTAATTAAATATTCAATATTATTTAATTCACGTTCTCGATATCGATAAATCGATATTAAATAATTAAATTAATTAATTGTTCAACAGCTAAAAATGCGGGTCACTACAATTTAGGGAATCGTTCTCTTACTAATTTACGGTTGGAGTCTGATTTGAAATCAAACGATAGATACCATAATTTTTATAAAATATATTAAACAACAAAAATAGTCACACGTGGACAGTACTCATTCGTTGAGATTAGTCATGTGTTGACAAAAATATAGATTCACGTATTGAATAGAATAAATATTCATTTGTTGAATAGAATAACGGAATTAGTGAAATATATAAAGCCGTGTTGATTAGAGATGCGCTATTTTGACGCGAACGATATTTATATCGATTATATTCGTTTTTGAATTGAATTGAATAGAAAACGAATTCGAATTGAATAGAAAACGAATTTGAATTGAATTGAATAGAAAACGAATTCGAATTGAATTGAATAGAAAATGAATTCGAATTGAATTGAATAGAAAACGAATTCGAACTGAATTGAATAGAAAACGAATTCGAATTGAATTGAATAGAAAACGAATTCGAATTGAATAGAAAACGAATTCGAATTGAATTGAATAGAAAACGAATTCGAATTGAATTGAATAGAAAACGAATTCGAATTGAATTGAATAGAAAACGAATTCGAATTGAATTGAATAGAAAACGAATTCGAATTGAATTGAATAGAAAACGAATTCGAATTGAATTGAATAGAAAACGAATTCGAATTGAATTGAATAGAAAACGAATTCGAATTGAATTGAATAGAAAATGAATTCAAATTGAATTGAAATTTGAATTGAATTAAATGAATTTTAAAATGAATCTATAAGGAAAAATTCAATTTTGATTTGAATTGGAAATAGAAGTTGAAATGTTTTTAAAACGAATTTAAAACTATTTATAAAATTTGTTTTAAATAGTAATCGACGAAATATATATTATATATATAATATAATGGCCTGAAGAGAACGCGCCGCGCTGCGGCAGTTCGTAAATTTCGACCATTGACTTCGAACGGACATTACGAGAGATCCGACCGTCGGATTCTCCTAAAACCAGAACCGTTGGGTTCGTATCGAAAAGAGCTTTCTAACGAATATTAGAAATTTGAAATCTAACGGATGGATTTGGAGATACGTCCAAATCAAATTTGGAAAAGGTCGCTGTAAGTGCAGTTCGATGGCCGTTGATGGAAATCGACTGTACGGGCCTTGATAAAAATTTTAAAAATAGTAATAATTTGTGTAGAATCATAAGAAATGATTTGGGAAAAATTGGGATGAAAAACTCCATATTTGAAATGATAAAAATAGATTTTTATCGAAATAAACTAGTTTTGAACTAAAATTAAAACCCATTTATTTTTAAATAAATAAATTGGTTTTGAAATGGGTTGTAAATAGAATTGATTTGTGGGTTTATCGTGAAGGGTGTTTTAAATGACACTTGTTCTTTAACCCGATAAATAAATAGAATGTGATTTGGGTTTGTCGTGAACTGTGTTTTAAATGACATTAGTTCTTTAACCCAGTAAAAGGAGTTTTAATGAATCTGTAATTAGATTGAAATGTGAATTGATAATCTAAATTATCAAATTTAGAAATTGAGCGAGAATGGAGTATCACCAGTTTTGCTCCAAAGCGATAGTTAAATCTTTAATTAGATTTGAACGTGAAATGGTAATTAATTTTACCGATAACACTGTGGTGTTAGATGTGGAGTATTACCAGTTTTGCTTCATGGGATGAATAGGTTGGGATTGGGAAATAAAATAAATAATTACTTCGGTGTGGTTCGCTAATCTCGACTAGTTTGGAAAACCATAATTTGGTTTGATATGACATCCAATGGAAGATTAAAAAATAAATTTTAAAGAATTTATCTTGGATAAAATTAATGGGAACCTTTCCCTAAGAATATGAAATTTAGAAACTAGCTGTAGGTTAGTTAAGAAGAATGGTTTTCTGGATATTGATCGGATGTTGGTTTCGGCCTTCGGGGTTAATATTTGGGAAATTGTTCTCTTGCTAATTTGCGGTTAGTGACTGCTGAATTGGGATGAGGCGTATGTTGTGTTTGTGTAACATTTGTTTACTATATACGCGGGTTGTTCGGAAAGTCTGGGTTTATACCCATTCTGAATAACCGATTCGACGATAAGTCGAAGATGAAGACGGTGGTTGAAGACCGGAAGTCTTCACATCGTTTGGCTGATTACTAATGATCTTGAATGGGCTGTACACCCAAGATGAGGGAATCAGTTGGTGGTCGTCCAGACGTACTTGGAGATCGATGGATATGCGAGGAAAGTGCCTCCGGTTTCGTTCAGACCCAGAACGAACTTGTAAATGGATTGTGTGTATGACATTGGATTTTACTCTGTGTTGATTGATTTCTATTAAATATACATATGTTTGGCGGCGGAGAATTTATTTTTTTGCTTAACGCCCTTCTCTGAGACGTACGAGCTCAGAGGTTGTATATCGATGGACATCAGTCGCATGGCGTGAATTGCCAGTGTGTCATGCCTGAGTGGCAAATGATCAAGGCTTCTATTGAAAAGCAAAGTCTTGTGGTTGATGATCAAAGCACAGCCTACGTGGCATAGCTTTGTGTATAGCGTGGATTCGCGAGCCTCACACCTCGGTATGAGTCAAAAACGGGATACGGACCGTTGGGAGAACACGACGTTTCTTTCTAGCTTTGGTGGTGTCAGTGACTTACCAGCCCTGACATTTATATACTTTTCACCTTTGTGGTTGTTGGAATGAGGCGCCTCGATATTAGGTCTGATAGGACCGGGAAACGTGTGTTCAGGAATTGCCAATCCTCAAACGTAAGAGAGGACCGGCACAACCGATCCAAGTGGCTGCCCAGAGTGTGTAGTCCTGAGCATTTGCTAGAGTGTCTCGAAGCGGAGAGGAGCTTGCCCCTTGCCTCAACTCATGACGGAAATCCAATTTCCAATACGTGTATTTCGGCTTTATTTGTAGAGCCTAGTATGGCGACATAGTGGGATGGGGCGCTTATGCCGTCTATGATTCATATTTATGATTGAAAATGTTTTGACACTATACACCTATTATAGTATCAAATGATTTGTTTTTAAACGTATCAAGCATGTTTGGCTATTATAAGGGAAAACCCTATCCTCCGGCTTGCGTTGCATTGTGTGATGGGACCTGGGTCTTATAATAGCTTCATTTTTCGAAAAAGCATTGCGCTGTTTATTCTGTGCACTGGTATTCTTGGGAGGAAACCCGTTCCGTGTTATACAGCGTGGTCCCTTGAATTACTCTCTTTTAAAGTAAAGTTTTAAATGACTGTTTTAGTTCTCATACCAGTCACATGACTGACATGGAGTTTATTGTTTTAACCTAAACTCTGGGTGCCCCTATTTTCCACACGGGCAGCTAGTAGTTTTGTTTTTGCAGATTTATATTCACAGGATCCTGATTTACAGCTGGAATGATGCTTGGAAAGCTCTGTATCCGTGTATCACTTTCAGTTGTGTTTTGTATTATTTTCCGCTGCTTTGTAACTTATTGTAATCTCTGATATTTATCGAATGTAATTCATTCATTTATATTATGTATATTCTTGTATTCTGATGGAATTGTTGTAATATACAATGAAATGTTCTTCCGTCTGCGTTCTATTTTTTCGTGTTCTCAAGGTAATCCGGGCTTTCCTCACCGGGGAAGTTACGGGTTATTACAGTGGTATCAGAGCTTTGGTTTACAAAGCTCAGAGAACAAGGCACATTAGAACCATATGAAAGAATTCATCAGATATTGGATTAGTAATATCCAATTAGAATGACTCATTAGAGATGGGATCAGTAGTATCCTAGAACGGGTGTGAAGAGTATATTTTTCAAATGTAAACAATTTTGTTTTGAATTTTAAATCGCTTTACACGTATTTGAATATTTATTTATTTTGAATTTGGACAATCCAATATATAAAGATTTCGCGTATACGCGTCATGAACGTATATTCGAAGTTTTAATATACTGGATAGATATAGAATCACATTCTAGACACCCGGAGATGATTCTGATGATTGATATATCATCATTAGAATTTGTGTTCGTGTTTCGAAGGTATGATATCTATATATTTCCATTAGACTGGTGTGAGAACCAAAACTTATATAGATAGATTTATTGTTGTGATTTGGCATCAAAAACATGATTTTTGCATATGTATCAAAATTTTGAATTTGAAACTCTAATCCACTTATTGATTGATGTTTGTGTTGTTTGTTTATTTGTTTGATAATTTTGAACCATTATGCCTAATCGAATCAAATATTGAACTGTATTGAAATTAGCCGCATTTGCTTGCATATACATGTACTTACATTGAACAGGTCATAGCAAGGAGGCTAGAGCAGAGAATAAAATTTGTTTGCCCGACAAATAGGTACATGTTTACCATAATTTACTGTTTTGTTTGGGTGATGATGATTTTATGAGCCGATTGGCTAGCCGCTTGGCTTTTTCTTTTTCTTTTTTAGATCAGAAGGCCTGTATGGCAATTTCGGGATTTTCCCGGTGCTCCCGGTGCAAGGGAGGTTATGGCGAAAAATTTCGAAAATTTAGGGTGTTAGCCAAATTTTTGAAAAATTTGAAAAGTTCTTAGAAACTGAAAAGTTGAAGAACTTAAGCCGTAATCAAAATAATGGAAGTTGAGTTGGTTTGTAAAACAACTTTCGGCTTCGTTCCTTTTCGGGGACGAAAAGTTTTAAGTGGGGGAGATTGTAAAAACCAGAAAATCTGGGCCAGTTTAAAATTTTTATTTTGGCAATTTTAGCGAATTTTGAATATTTAAAATGAATTATTTTAAATAATAACGACGAGAAATTTATTTTGAATATAATTCGAACGTATATAATTATATACGTCGTCGTTAGAATATAAATATTTATTTTAAATTATAAATAGAATTGAAAATGGCGCGGTAGTTCGATAATTCGATTTCAAACTTCAATTGAATGTACTGGGTGCAAAATAAACCGGATTTTAGCAAAACCAAAAATAATAGGATCTAATTGAGAATATCTTTCCAACGAATCCGAAAAATCAAAATTTCATAGCGGGGATCAAAAGATATGTCCAGTTGAAAATTCTGAATAGTCGCTATGGAATTCAGGCCCTTAAAAATGGGAATTTTGCAAACGACCTCGGATTTCGACGAAACCACTTTTGTTGGGTCTGTGATGTCAAGTTATTACTAGATTCCAATTTTCATAATTTTTCGATTCAATATGTGAGTGTGGCAAAGGAAAACGCGTTTGACCAGTTTCATTTGATTTTAATCGACTGGAAAATGACCATTTTTCAAACGGTCTCAGAATTCGACGAAATTAGTTTTGTTAGGACTGTATCGTCAATAGAAGCTAGAAAATATTTTTCGGGAATTTTTCAAGTTAGTATGTGACCCCAGTGAATTGAAATGCACGTTCAAATTCCATATATAGAGTTATATGTTGATTTTAACGGAAACTGGTCAAAATGGTCGAATCAGCTTGCGATATATATCCCATTGTGTTCGGAATGGGGGTAATACACTAGCGGCGACAGTCGTTGGGTGTGATTCCGAGCTCGGACGAAAAGTCAACACTTAGGGGAAAAAAAATTTAAATTAAATATTATTGGGCCCCTCCTTTTCTCCTTTATCCCCTAAGACCCCCCACCTGTAACTCATTACCAAAATCGAAATCGATTTTATAATAAAAAAAGAAAGGAAATGACGGAGGCCGCTACCCCTCGCTCGCCACCACCGATCCTTCTGCCACCCCCTCCCCAAGCCGGCGCGCCTCCGACCCACATCACCGACGCCCCCCCTAGCCCCTCTTCCACCTCTCGCGCCAGCCCTGACCCGAAACCCACCCTGAGACCGCCACTACCCCTAGCCGACCTCCACTACCCCTCTGAGCTGACCTCCGACCAGTGCGACGCCCCACCCCCCTGCCGACATCAGTAGACCGCCATCCCCTCCTCTTAGGCCACGGTGAGTTTCTTTTTGTTTTTTTTTAATTTGTTTTTTTTAAGGTAGTAGAATTTAAAAAGCTGTGATTTTTTAGAATAAAAAAAGCTAGGGTTTTTAGAATTAAAAAGCTTTAATTTTTGAAATTGTAAAGAGATGATTTTTGTGCAGATGGATAGCAATAAAAATACGATTTTCAGGTAAAAGGGTTTGATTTTTACAATAGAAAATTTACAATAGAAAAGATACGATCTTTTAAAGAAGAAATTTTTATGATAGTAAATGTAACACCCCACCTCCGCCAGGGTCACTCACAAGAGAATGCACTAGCTTTGGAGGGGTGTTGTCTAGGTAAACATGCACAGAGATATCACAAGACAGAACATAGATAAATAAATAAGTAAAGCAGCGGTAGAAATTTAAAAACCATAGTTAACCATTTCAAAACCAAATAGTCAACTTACATCAAAGTACTTAGTCATTATTTTCCAACTACCACAAGTCTAGAAAACATAAACTGAAAATAACATAAAGTAAACTATCCCCAAGATAGATGTGGTGAAGCCATAGCAAGCTCAAGTCCAAACTGTACATGAGCTGTCAAGAAAGCAAGCAAATGTCCAAGCTAAGCACTAGTGTTCCCTCCCTGAGAACCTGGGGGGGGGGGGGACGGAAGAAAAGAGGCTAAAGAAAAAGGGTCAGTCATAAAGACTGGTAAGTCCTACCTACTATTAGTATAAAAACTAATGAAGTTAACTAAACATGAGAAACTGAGATGAAACATAAAGATGGTAACTAACTGGCATGATAAATAGATAACAAGGTAGATCAAGTGTGGCATCGCATATACAAGGTTTAGTTTTTGCACCAATAGTACTAGTATTCTAACCCATGTCAAGTATAAACAAGAAATGATCCCTTGGCCCAATATCATGAGATGACCCAAGTCAAGGTCCAACTACACGGTCTAGTCGATCGGCTCCCTATAAGCCTAACTCGTCGAGTATCGGTGTCATACGACCCAATCACGGAAATATAGTCAACTGTGCTAGGTCCACCCTAGGGTGTATCAAGCCCTAGGGTGCCAACCACTGACACGAATCAAGCACGCACAGTCTAAACCTACTGGTGCCCATGTCTGTTATTTTTCAACTTCGGACTATGTGTACGACCATAGCCCGCATGAACCTACACTGGCGCACCTACTCAGCCATCTTTCTGGTTGCTTACAATCAGCCCAGTAATCGTGCCCCACCCTATCCTAGTCCCTAGGGTATCGTGATACATCCAAGAGGGTTACGGCTGAAAAGGACGACGTAACTAGGGTTTCCAATGGGTTAAGTGTAGTTAACCCTATCCAATCATGTATCAAGTTGGTTAAGTGTATCCAAGTGGTTCATGACTTAACCCTAACTTGTGGCATTAATTAATTTAATGCACCCAACCTCTCACATTAGACTTTGTTGTGTTACTGGATATGCCGGGCGGGTCCGGGCAGCTTTACACCACAACCTAGTCTAACCTCGGGTTTCAAGCGCGATATAACCAACTTCTCACATTGGGTCCTATTGTTTATAGCCACTGGATTTGTCGGGCGGTTCCGGGCAGATTTACGCTACAAACTCAACCCAACCTCGAGTTGGCCACTTTATGGTTTTCTACATGTCATGACCACATTCAAGTTTTCAAGCATAATCAAGTTTCATGTCACATTTCAAGTCATGTTTTTCATGTCATTTCAAGTTTGCCTAACTACCCATAACGTATTCCCATTCGCACGTAAATTTGCATCAACACAAGTGAATCAAGAACATAAAAATATGACTAAGATGGGCATAAGGTGGTAAAGTTGGTCATAAGTTAAACATGATGATATTTGAGGCAAAGGTGTTCATCACAACTAGCATATAGGATTTTCGGCCTCAAAACATGTATGACATCAAACTTTGCAAATAAACTTGTGGGTAGCATGTAGTTCAACATCATAGGCAAAGGTGATAACATGATAATAGTTGACATAGAGTGATAAACTTGTGGGTAGCATGTAGTTCAACATCATAGGCAAGTTAACACCAAGGTTATGAGGGGTTCTATGTTGCATTATGCATAATCCCCAAATAAAGCTCATAGCTTTCTACCCAAAAATCAAGGTGAATGGTACTAGGTTCATGATAGTCCCACAATCATAGATCAAAAGAGTCATGAATGGATCTATGCATACAATGATAGACCAAAGACAAGTATTGCACAAAAAATCTCATTTCAACTTGCTACATGTTCGTATTAATTTCATAGTTTAAATCTAAGAGTAGAGTGGGGCTTACGAATCGTGGCTATGAGAACTAGAACCAAATAGAACAAGATAGAGACATTGTAGAAGCTCTAGGAATGATGTAGCAACACTAGAAGCCTTGAGAAATAAGTAGCTCCTTTGATTTGATGGAGAAAGATTGCTCCTTTTTGCCTTAGAAGCTCTCAAGATGAAGATGGAGGCCATGATTAGGGAGCATTTTGGCAGAATTTAGTTGTTAGGATGATTTGTGATGGTTTAGGCTAGGTCTTAGGGTGTTTTTATAGGTGTAGAGACTATTTTAGGCCATAGGATTAACCCTAGTTTAGATCTGAACCATCTAATCCCGTCACAGGCCAACTGACCAGACCAAAGGAGCAAACAGGTGCACCAAGGAAACATGGCCGACCAGGGAGTTCGACCCCCAGGTCGACACCCAAGTCGACTGGGCAGTCGACCTGGGCTGGGGCAGGTCGACTCCCCAGTCGACCTGGGGTTGGGCGGGAAATTTTCCCGCCCAATCTGTTTGGAGCTGATTTTGAATTTCGGGCTGAATTTTGAATTTTCTGAAATCTTCTATGGGCCATATCTTGGTCATACGGACTCCGATTTACGAAATTTCGGATTCGTTTTCAAGAAGAATTTCGAGACGAACGCAATGACGTAACCCGTTCCCATTGATTCTTAACTTATGATTTAATTCTGCCCCGATTTCTTGTTTTAACATGTTATTAAAAATTCGGGTTGTTACATTCTCCCCACCTTAAAGGATTTCGTTCCCGAAATCTCCAAGTTAGGAAGAACGTATCCTACCATCCATCATCCATCTACTCAAACATCATCCAAAAGTAATCATTGTCCTTAAAAGATTTCTAATGTTGTATGAACATATGCAAAAGTGTGTGTATATGCACCTATCTAATGCGAAAATCAGGCGGTTACTGACTCAGTAATCCTCCTTAATGCAGAATATGCTAGTGAAATGAGTCCAAATGTATGCAAATTCCTAACATAATTTATAATCTCTACATGAGTGCACATAACATTCATTCATATGCAACATCCACGTGATAGCATAACAAGTTTCATCCATGAATAAGCATAAACACTCATGCATATGCAATATGAAAGTGTGTGAGTCGATCTTAGTGCCTAACGTGTATCATGCATCCACGAGTAACCACTTGCAAACACTTGCAACCATTTGCAACCATCAAGCATAACATGTTTCAAATACATGTTTCATCCAAAGGGTTTCTACCTAAGGTTCTCATGACAAGATTAACGAAATAACAAGATAAACATGGATAGCAAAAGAAAGATATGCTGACTAGGAAAAGAGATTGAGAATGTACCCTCAAAAAGAAATGGATAAAGCCCACGCATCCTCTCCTCAGTTTCCCAAGTTGCTTCTTCATCGGCTTCACTCCACTGAACCTTTACTAACTTGACCTCTCGATTCCTCATCTTCTTGATCTCCGTTCCCAAGATACGAATCGGAGCTCGCCTCAGGGTTGCCTCTTTCTCTACCTCCACGTCTTCAAGAATGCTAGGCTCAACTACTTCGGCTGATTCATGTAGGCATTTTCGGAGATGCGAGACATGAAAGACAATGTGCACTCCAGTCAGCTTCTCGGGCAATTCCACCCTATAAGCCATTGGCCCAATCTTCTCGATGATAGGGAAGGGTCCTACGAACCTTGGTGCTAGCTTTCCAACTGCTCCAAAACGAACCACATTTCGCAAAGGAGAAACCTTCACAAAGACCATATCTCCAACTTCAAACTCTAAGTCTGTCCTTCGCTTGTCTGCATAGGATTTCTGTCTGTCTTGGGCCGCTTTCATCCGCCTTCGAATCAACTCAACCTTCTCGGATGTGTCCCTTATCATGTCGGGCCCAAGTATAAGCTTATCCGTCGTCTCCCACCAACATGTTAGTGACTTGCACGGCCTCCCATACAAAGCTTCGAATGGTGCCATCCCTATGCTTGCTTGGTAGCTGTTATTGTAAGCAAACTCTACGAGAGGAAGGTGGTCTTCCCAAGTGCCACCAAAGTCAAGAATGCATAGCCTCAACAGATCTTCTAGTACCCTATTCACCCTTTCGGTCTGACCATCCGTCTGTGGGTGATAGGCTGTACTTAGATTCAATCGCGTACCCATCGCTTCTTGCAAACTATTCCAAAATTGGCTAGTGAAGATTGGGTCACGATCGCTCACTATGCTAGAAGGAACTCCATGCAATCGCACTATCTCCCGAAGATAAACAGATGCTAGCCATGATGCGGTCCTCTTGCTCTTTACTGGAATGAAATGAGCGCTCTTCGTGAGTCTATCCACTATGACCCATATGCTAGTATTCCCCTTCCTTGATCTCGGCAATCCATCCACAAAATCCATAGAGATACTTTCCCACTTCCATTGCGGGACCTCCAATGGATGCAGTAGCCCACCGGGCTTCTTCGACTCGGCCTTTACTTGTTGGCAAACAATGCATCTAGAAACAAATGCTGCAACATCCTTTTTCATCCCATCCCAAAAGAAAATGTGCTTCATATCCCGGTACATCTTATCCCCTCTGGGATGTATGGTCATCCTCGAGTGATGCGCCTCCTCAAGAACTTTATTTACTAAGTCTCCCACTTGTGGGACACATAGTCTTCCATCACGCCTTAGCCACCCCCTGTCATCAATAATATATCTAGCGAGGTGACTTGACGTCTCACCACGAATCAACTTGTCCATGATCTCGACTATCTGCGGGTCTTCCCTCTGTGAAGCCCCAACTTGATCAAGAAGTGTAGGTCTAAGCTCAAGGGATGCTAACGTACCAGTCATCGACTCAACAGCAGGTGTAAAATCAAAGGTTGCCAAGAACTCTAGGCTCTTCATCTCAACAAACAAGGGACTCAAAGTCAACCTTTTTCTACTTAGCGCATCCGCCACAACATTACCCTTGCCGGGGGTATAAGCTATATCGAAGTCATATGATGCCAAGAATTCCATCCACCTCTGCTGCCTTAGATTCAAATCTTTCTGCGAGAAGAGGTACTTAAGTGACTTGTGATCAGTATATAACTCAAACCTTTCGCCTAGAAGATAATGGCGCCAAGATTTGAGTGCAAAGACGATTGCCGCCAACTCCAAATCATGAGTGGAATAGTTCTTCTCATGAACTTTGAGTTGCCTACCCCCAAAGCATATCACTCTCCCTTCTTGCATCAGGACAGTGCCTAATCCCGTGCCACAAGCATCGGTGTACACGGTAAACAACTTCCCTCCATCGGGTAATGCTAGAACTAGAGCTGTGGTAAGGGCTTTCTTGAGCCTTTGAAAAGCAAGCTCGCACTCTATGTCCCATGCAAAGACTAAGTTCTTCTTCGTTAGCTTAGTGAGAGGGGCTGAAATCTTAGCGAAGTCCTTAATGAACTTCCTATAAAATCCTGCCAGACCGAGAAAGCTTCTCACTTCAGTTGCATTCTTCGGAACTTTCCAGTCTTGTACTGCCACTACTTTAGAGGGATCCACAGCTATGCCTTGCTTAGAAACTATATGCCCAAGGAACCGAACTTCCCTTCTCCAGAAATGGCATTTGGAGAACTTGGCTTTTAACTGATGAGCTCTAAGCGTATCCATAACCTCCTTGAGATGTGTAGCATGTTCTTCCTCGTCCTTAGAGAAGATCAGAATATCATCCACGAAGACAACCACAAACTTGTTAAGGAACTCCCTAAACACCCTACTCATCAAATCAACGAAGTATGCGGGTGCATTAGTCAAACCGAACGGCATGACGAGCCATTCAAAGAATCCATCCGGAGTCCTAAACGCAGTCTTGTCAACACTATCCTCAGCCACTCTAAGCTGATGGAATCCGGTGGCTAGATCGAGTTGAGAGAAAACAGAAGCACCTACAAGCTGGTCAAAGAGATCATCAATCCTCGGTAACGGGTGCCTATTCTTCTTTGTCAGCTTGTTTAACTCACGATAATAAACACATAGACGAAGCGAACCATCCGCCTTAGTAGCAAATACCACAGGAGCACCCCATTCAGAAATGCTTCGCCTAATGAAATTTTTCTCAAGCAACTCCTTGATTTGCTTGCTAAGCTCTCTTCTTTCTCGCGGGGCCATATGCCTAACAGGCAATTGAACTGGCTTGGCATTATCAACAAGATAAATACGGAAGTCTATCTCGCGTTTAGGGGGTAACCCCTTCACCTCATCAAAAACATCAGGATATTCTCGGACCACCCTCACAGATTGAAGATTGTCAATAGACGAGTCGAGGGATTCAAGATAACATAACATGACGGGATCCAGAGGGTTACAAGAAATCTCTAGGGTATTGCCAAGGCGGGTCATAAGCCTCACTACCCTATGCTCACAATCGAGAATGGCTCCATAACTGGACAACCAATCCATGCCCAAAATCAACCCGTATCCCATGAACCCGAGAACATAAGCATTACATGTGAATTCTACGGTCAAGATAGAAATCCTCAAATCCATACAAATCATAGATAGAGGGGCGGAACCCCCAATTGGATTTGAAACACTAACGGGATCCTCAACTAGACTAGTACTTAGGTGCAAACTTTCAACAATGTCAGAAGAAATAAAGGTATGCGATGCGCCAGAATCAAATAAAGTTCGAACAGGAAAACCAGAAATGTAAACAAGGCTTTCTACAGAAATACTACCTTGGTCCGGAGCTGGAGTAGTGTTGAGAGCATGCATCTGCCCTCCAGAAGGTCCTGGTCGCTGAGTCTGTCCTTGCCCCTGTCCTTGCTTCTTTGGGCAATCCTTACTGTAGTGTCCAGAATCTCCGCAATGAAAGCATTCTCCCAACTTCCTCTTCTTCTTCCTACAATCTGGGGCTATGTGTCCAGTGATCCCACAGAAGTTGCACTTCCTTGTCTCCCTTGCCTTGTTGTTGTTGGCCTTGTTACCCTTGTTGTTCTTGTTGTTCTTGTTATTCTGGTTGCTCTGATTGCCTCCCCACTTGGAGTCCACCTTCTTGGTTTGAGTCTCGTTAAGCTTAACTTCTTTCTTGCCATTCTTATCATCTCTTTGAAGCAAGGCCATATCCACTAAGCTCTCAAAAGTGGCCCCCATGGATATATGAGACATGGCCAAACCTTGCAATGGATCATTCAATCCTCGAGCAAAGCGTAGAGCCTTCTTCTGAGGTGTGTTAACCATGTCTAAACCGAATCGAGCAAGCTGGTTAAACTTATTCACATACTCCCTCACGGTCATGTCCCCTTGCTTCAAAGATATAAACCTCTCCAATTGCAGATTCTCTTCAGCAGATGATAGAAACTTAAGCCCAAACCTCATCCTAAAGTCGGCCCAAGTCTCTATAGGTCTAGTAGCGTTGGTGACTTCCCACCAATAAGCAGCTTCCTCTTTCAATAGCCATACTGCCAACAGAACTTTCCTACGATCTTCTACATCAAAGATAGCAAAAAGGTCTTCAGTTTCCCTTAACCAGTTTGTAACACCCTGTATTTTCTGTGAACATAAAAAAAAATCAAGATATAATTAATTTTTAGAAAAATAATTAGGTGAAACGGGTTGCGCCGTTGCGTTCGTCTCGGAATTCTGCTTGAGATAGAGTCCGAGTTTGCGTAAATTGGACTCCGTATGAAAAAGATATCCTTAAATTAAATATTGCAGCAAAACATGGAAAAAGAGGAATGAGAAAAGAATAATGTTTAGCATTGTTCTAAGAATTGTAAGCAAAAGACATAATAGCTCATTTGGTTGGAACACGTGACTTGCATACAAGAGGTGCAGAGTTCGATCCCTGCCAACGCCATATTTTTGTTTTAGGGGAATGGCTAAAAAGCGGCTTAGTGTGAACGCGGTTCAATAAAAATTAAATATATATATATATACTGAATATATATATATATAATTGAGAAGATAAATACAGTCAATTTATTTGGAGGGAAAGATTTATGCATAAGTAGATATGTATGTATGTAGGTAACTTCATTATGCATTGATTTTGCATGTTGCAAGGAAAGTAGAGAAAAAAAGGGGAAATTAAATTATATGCTCGATTTCCTTTTTTTCAGGCAAGCAATTAATTTGCATTATTTGAATTCATGAATAGGTGCCTGTGTATATATATATATATTTATATATATATGGGCAGTTAATGTAAACATGAATAGAAGTTTATTAATTTGCTGAGTGTTTGCTGAGTCACTTCTGACTCATTGCTGAGTCAATAAGATAAACCCCATCTTGTCTGAACGGCTGCGGTTATTTCTAGGTTAAATCTAATGGCCTAAATGAATCCTAAATTCTATAAATAAGTGGGTAGTCTCTCATTCTAATTCATATGAAAAATTAGAGAAGCCGCCGTCATGCCGTCGCCATGGAACTCCGAGTAGCCGCCGCAAATCAAAGTAGAAGAAAGCTAATCTAATCCAATTCTAATCAACTCTAAAAGCAAGCTAGACTCTCTCTTTCTTCTTAAATTGTGAGTATGATGATTCTCACAAGATTATTAGCAAACTAATTTGATTAAGATGTAAATGGAACATAAGAAAATGATGTGAATTGTCATATATGTTATTGTAAAATATTATGTTATCATGTATGTTCTAAATGTTTTGTTATGCTATGATGAAAATCATGTTATGTTATGTTATGCTATCATGCCATGCTATGATGAAAATCATGCTATGCTATGTTATGCTATCATGCTATGCTATGTGTAAATCATGATATGTTATGTCATAAATCTTATATATGTTGTAGATCTTATGTTAACACATATGTTGGAAATCCATAAGTTATATGATTATGATATCATGTTAAGTTGTGTTGAATCGTACAAGTTGTAAAATCATGATGTTGTTATTTAAGCAAATTGGATCATGTTTTAAAGTTTATGTTTTTTTTTTCTAAAAATTAAATGGATCATGATTATGGGAATTTGCCTATTAAGTTAGGTGTACCCATATGCATGAATCTATGACTAAATGAATTTTTATTATGGGAATTTGTCTATTAAGTTAGATGTACCCATATACATGAACCTATGTTATTAAGTTAGATGATGATATGTTGTAAATGATGTCACATATGTTACATAGTCACGATGTTAGTATCCATGTTGGTTAGTTCATGTTTGTCAAATCATGATATTATATATGTTTGGGCTATGATGATTCATACATGTACCTATGCAAGTTTTGGCACTGATTAATAAAAATTGTGTAGGTTTCATGACACTTATTTTAGATCTAAAATTAGACCCATGACATGTGTGAGTTCTATACTAGTTCACACCACCATTATGTTGCAAGTTTATGCATGAATTTGGGTTATATTATGTAGACTGTGACATTTAACCAAACAAGTTGACAACTTTAACATGTGTAGCTTATGCAAGTTATAGTCTTAGCCTATGCAAGTTTAAGTGTTGGACCTCTATCACATATGCAAGTTTCACCCCTTTTTTTGAGTAGATCTATTTTAGTAATATACATATATGTTGTTGTTGTGATAATTTATCTTTGTGCTATGAGTTAGACTATTCGAGTCTAACGTATATTTTACGTTTAACGTATGAACGTACAACGTGGGATAGGGGTGATATTAAAAGAATTAATATTGAGAATTTGCACGAAATAGCCTTAAAAAGGCATATAACAAATTTGAGATATGTGAATTGCCTTAAAAGGCGAAAAATGGAATTAAGACATTAATTGGAAAATTAATTTGTAGAAATGGTCATAAGTTAATTATGGATTAATTTGAATTTGAATAGGGATTGAGAAATTGGTATAAAATGCCTTTAATGGCATATAATGAATTTGTGGTGAAAAAGGGTATGATTTATCATACCATAAATGGATGGACATAATTGAGTCAATTATGGACATCATTAAATTTTGAATAAATTATTAATTTGGATAGGGAAGTTAATTCAAATTTGGGAAAGATTAATTAATTAATTAATCACTTAAGATAATTAACATTCTTTCTATCTACATACACCAGAAGGTTCTAGGGTGACAGAGAGGATAGTGTCTAGGCTTGGGTTTGGAAAACAAGTTTCCTACCCTCCCTGGCTATCCCTAACTGACCCAATGAACGGGATGGTCTTGAATTTAGAAAGAAAACATGTGGTGGGACATGGGAATCTAGTGGGTGCTTTGGGTGGCATGAGGAATCTAGTGGTTGCCTTTAGTGGCATTTGAAATACGATTAGTAAGACTTAACCAAACACACATGCAAATGAACATGACTAAGAAGAGGGTTAAGTAGGTGCCTTGGGTGGCATGAGAAAATACGATTAGTAACACTTAACCAAATTAAATATGAAAGTGGGACATAGGGGTTAAGTGGGTGCCTTGGGTGGCATGTGGAATTACTAATAGAAACCCTTAACCAAATTTAAAACATGTAAGTGGACATGAAGGGGGTTAAGTGGAATGTGTTAGAGGGGACCAAGCCTAGGTGGGAAGCTTGGTGGGAGGCCCATTTCAACCAGTATCCCAAACGTATCTTTGTGAGCTCGACCCAAGTCGAGGACGGGACACGCATACTGGGCTTGACTATAAGAGGCCAAAACGGGTTAGCGGTGGCAACGCAAGTCCAACGGGTTCATATGCGTGAGTGGACCCGGGCTGGTAGGTAAGACGTTGTTGCATCGTGTAGGTATAAGTCGTGCATCCTTAAGTTGTATCGGGTTGCCACTTTAGGGGAGTGATACACCCCACTGTGGGGCCAGCACGGGTATCTACGAGTTAGGGAGCCGATCGAATGGGGCACGGTAGTGGGTACACCTAGTAGTACACGAAGCTACCATTATTAATTAAGTATTAAAAGGGTACACCTAGTGGAGATAGGGGCAGACGGCACCTATGACGTCGGCTAGGAGTACGTGGAATTACCATTATTAAGGGGGTACGTCTAGTAGGGATAGGTACACGTTGGGTACCTAGGATAGCAACTAGAGATACACAGTAAACGTGGAGGATAGTGGGTACATCTAGTAGTACACGAAGCTATCATCATTCTATTTAGGGATCAAAGTGACTAGTAGGGGTGCAGTTAGTGCTAGTACAGTACAGCACGGTACAGTACGGTAGAGTATAGTAATTATCCTATATTGATTAGGAAGCGTCATTAACGTTAGTGATTAGTAACGGGTGTGGTGCAGCGTAGTAATTATTCTTTAGTAGGTATGCCTTTAATGTTACCATGGTTAACCTCATTTCCTTTGCCTGTTCTGTCACACCCAATAGTTCATAGGCATTTTCTTATTCTCCAGCTTATGCCTTAGTCTGATTACTTTGAAAATAGTATTGTTAGAATTGTCATACTCGCCAGACTTTATGTCTGACCCCCTCTATTTCTATCTTTTTCCCCCTCCAGGTCCTCAGGTTGGGCCCAGCTCTAGTGGTGTTTGATTGGATTGCTTATCTCTTTTAGAGAGCTTGGACTGCTAAAGTAAAGTCCAGCTTGTTATCTTTTGTTTAATGGCTATTTATGTAATGGGATTATGTATTTTGTTTTATCAAGATAGATATTGTACTTGACTCTGATTTATGGTATTATGATGTAATCAAACATGTTTTGACTTCTGCTGCAATGAAATAAAGTATTAAATTTCCAAGTACTATTTTATATCTATCTTGTTGTAATTTTACTGTTCTATACTCACTTAAAACCTCCATGGAAGTTAATGCATTCCTTTTTTGAGTGACATTAATGGATGTGGGGTGTTACACGTGGTATCAGAGCTTAAGGTTACCAGAACAGATAAGATATTTTGAAAAACTATTTTTCAAAAGCATTTTTATAAAGAATACTTTCAAAAATATGTTTGTAGAAGAGCATTTTTGAAAGAAAGGTTTATTTTGATAACATAATCCCCAAGAGCCATATATCCTTCCTTCGATTCTCCGTTTTGAATCTCTTCCTCTTTCTCTTTTTGAATTTCCCCTCCGCGTATAGATGCTTTTTCTAAGATAAATAAGGACTTCCGTATGAAGGACGGAAGAACCACTTCAAGGGACTTAGACATTTGTCGGGCTAGAAGTTAGTCCAAGGAGGCGGAGGGTTGTGGGAACCTTTAAGATGGACGATGGGAGGAAGGTTCAAATAGCTGTTAGGTTAATAAAGGACGAAACCTCATCTTGGTGGGAGGTCACGAATGGAGAATGTGAAGAAGAAGGCTAGTTGTTTTGGAGAAATAGGACACCTTATTAGGATTGTCCAAAGAGGCAAGAATAAAGTACAGGATCTTCTGGAGGGTTGTTGTATTCCCTCACGGCTGGTATACCTGATGGGGGTAGGACCGTCTAGGTTGAAATTTGGTTTTCTTTATCATCCTGTTCGAACCTTGTTTGATTCTGGCGCTTCATACTCGTTAGTATCTGCTTCGTTAGTTGAAACACTGCACCTAAATACTAGTCTAGTTAAGGATCCCATCCTAGTCTCAAATCTTGTTGGTGGTTCGGCTCATCCTTCAATGGTTTGTCGGGATTTGAGAGTGTCTATCTTGGGCGTTGGGTTTGAATGCAACGCCTTCATTCTTGGTTTCACGGTCTATAGTTTGATTCTAGGGATGGATTGGCTAGCCAGGCGTGGTGCCATCCTAGATTGGGGAAGGAGGGTAGTTAGCCTATTGGTTCGTTATGGAAAGACCCTCATATTTCTTGTGACCATAGGAGTTTAGTGATGCTTAGTTGCCTAGAATCTTCTGATGTATCCAACGATGATTTGGGATCTGTTAGTGTGGTCCGTGACTATGGGGATGTCTTCGATGTAGAGCGGGGTTTACCTAGAGGAGCGAAGTAAGCTTTCGTGTGTGCCTAGAGGATAATGCAAAGCCAGTTATGAGATCAACGATGGTTTTGGAGCAAGACTGGCAAGGACAGCCAGAGTCCGTTAGGTGCTCAGTTATCTGGCAAGGACATACACAAGATAGTGTTTAAGAGTTCAAAAGAAATGATAAAGGATAAGTCTTCATCTTCAGCCAAAAGAGCACCCAATGCTATGGTGCACATCCAAAAGAAAGCCGATCACCTGTTCACTTGGCTGCCCATGCAAAGTGTAGGCACCCGAGTTTGCAAGGGAAAAACAAACTACGAGTCAGTCGTAGGACTGATATGGGAAATCCTATAGTTACTTAACTTATTTAAGAATAAGGAAAATCACATGATCACGCCGTATGACACGGAACGGGTTTACTCCATTTGATTGCCAGTGCATAAAATAAAATAAATCAATAAACAACGCAATGCTTTTTAGAAAAATGAAGCTGTTATAAGACTCAGTCCTATCACACAATGCAACGTAAGCCGGAGGATAGAATTTTACCTTATAATAGCCAAATATGCTTGATACGCATAAAACAAAAATCACTCGGTATTATTAAAAGTGTCTAGATGTTTTAAAAACAATTTTCAACATAAATGTATCAATCCTAGACAGCATAATACCTCATCTTACTATGTCGCTGATAGTATACAACTAAAACTGTACGTTGCCATATTGGAAATTGGATTTCCGTCATGAGTCAAGGCAAGGGAAGTCTCCTTACCGTTTCCAGATCACCTCTAGCAAGATGTCCAGGATCACACCAATGGGAAACCATGGATCTTTAGGGCTGGTCCACACCTAACGTTTGTGGATTAGTTATTCCTAAACTATATGTTTTCTGGTCCTATCGGACCTACAAACTAGTCAGTTGTTGACCATATGAGCCTTTTACAGCTCTATATCTGAGGAACCTCGCAATCCATCATCCACATAAGAAAAAATGTCTGGGTAGCATACCATACACCACTTCTAACTAGAAAGAAACGCGTGCACTCCCTGTAGTCACTAATCTTGTTTAAGATTCGTAATGGGGTGTATGGCTCGTGAATCAACGTTATACACAAAGCTACGCTATATTAAATCCATGATTTGATCATCAACAACAAGATTCTTCTTTTCAACAAAAGCCTTAGTCATGGCATCTCTGCATGCTGCATTAACAATCCATGTCATGCAACTGATGTCTACCAGTATATAACATCTAAGCTCATACGTATCAGAGAAGGGTGTTAAGCAAGAGAATAAATTCTCCGCCACCAAGCATATATATTGTAACGCCCGACCCCTAGACCAATGCTAACCAAGAGCAACACTAAGTATTACTGTCAGAAAGCACGGAGAATGGGACTTGATAGGGCTAAACGATGTACTCATTCACTTGAACGAACACTGGCACGAGAATTTAAAACTTCTCAACTTACCCTTTGCGCTCAGTATAAGTTCAAAACAATGGTACAAGGAAATTTCCCAAGTTACATAGTACAAAATATAATAGAATCAAGCGCAGCACAATAACAACAGCAGAATACATAATACATATCATAATAGAGCTGTCTGGATACATAGTCCATAATACATAATATCACATCCCAAAATACATAATAATGTACATACCATAATACTATTAGCTGCTATAGTCTGAAGCTGCGTAGTCCAAAACCCCAAAACATGGAAAAAGATAAGGATGCTGCTACAGTCCACACAACCTAACCTGCATACAATCCTCAACCTAACCCGAGGATTGTAAAAACAGATCATATTGGTCAGACTATTTCTGGTATGAGTGAAGTAAGTATCTATGGACACTGAAATTTGGTAACAAAAGATAAATGATGCCACATGTATAAGTCAACATGAGGCGTATGAATGTTGCAATATGTGAACAATTTAGCATAATCATCGCATTGAACACGCCATAATCCCAGGCATCGGTACTGTATGTAACTCAACACAATACCAAAACAATTATCATATGTAAAGCAATATGATAATATAAAAAGTAAGATTAAAGGCATCGGTATTGTATGTAACTCAATACAATACCAAAACAATTATCATATGTAAAGCAATATGATAATATAAAAAAGCAAGATTCAAGGCACAGGTATTGTATGTAACTCAAATACCAAAACAATTATCATATGTAAAACAATATGATAATCTAATAAGTAGGATAAAAAGGGCATTGGTATTGTATATAACACAATACAATACCAAAACAATTATCATATATAAAACAATACGATAATAAATAATTAAGCGTTGGTTAAAATACTGGGTTTTCAAACTAACTTGGGTAATATCCCATAATTATTCAAACAAATAAGAAGGTAATAAAGAATTATGGGAACTACGGGATAAATATAACATGACTCATAACAGATACCAAATAAGCAGACGCTAGTATTGTAAAATCACAATGGTAGAGCTCTAGCACACGCGGAGACATCAGCATCTTAACCTACTCATAACGCCATAACGATACCGGGCAATCAACCCAGGATAACCAAGGCGGTCTAAGGTCAAAGCCGTATGCTACCCATTCACGGCACTACACGAGGGACCCCCATGCCTCCATCTGATGTAGTCCATGATCCGCCGATCGGGAATCCCAATCAAAACAAAAAAATTGCCCAATGTAGCAGACCATTTGACCTTTGGTGGTAAATGGGAGGAAAATTAAAACCACCAAGGTTTAGGTAGCGAACCTGATTCAGGTCGAACAAGTGGAGTTTTGGCCCATTGGTACAACAGAGTCCAATCTATCCCAATCCCAAAATCAAAATTATTTTTAAAACATTATTTTGTAAATCATGCCTTAAAAATTCATAGTGTTTATAACATCAAAACACTACATAAAACCAATCATGGCAATATTCATAAAAATAAGTTTTATAAAACCCAGTATACTTTGCAAAAAGGTTAACAATACCTGTCCATCGATTGTTACACTTCCGTTTCGCCCTAATACACAAGTACCCCATAATACTTATGTATTATAACGAAACATAAGCATTGCTTAGCATGTTAAACTTAATTGAAATTACAAAATTATTCGACTATTTAATTTATACATAATACTATTATCTTTGTTTGAAAAAAAAAATCGCTTTCAAAATTTTTAAATAACACAATGATTTTCTAATATAAAACATATAATTCTTTTTAAAGAAAATCTCATTATAAAACAAAAATAATTTTAAACTTTTTATTTATATATTTATTATTATTTTTCCCGCACAGTACCTGCACTGTAGCTGTGCAGCACACTGCTGCACAGTACAGTGTAGTATGGCTGCACTGTAGCAGTGCAGCTCGACTGCACTTCAGCCGTGCAGTTCTGCTGCACTGTAGCAGTGCAGCGCGGTTGCACTGTTCAAGTGCAGCTATGCTGCACTGTTCCAGTGCAGCACCACGGCTGCACTGTAGCAGTGCAGCATCAGGCTGCACAGTAGCAGTGCAGCCCCCTTTTCCCCCATCAAAACTGAAATTTTTAGTTTTTTTTCAATTATCACCAAAATGTTCTTGTGTGAGGCAATTATACATATAACTTGTATGTGATAAAATTATAAGCATACAACAACTATGAGGCAAATTATCATATAATTTGCATGCAATAAAAATTTCATTTATGCAACCAATTTCAATGTATAATGCCTTCAATTTTGCAATATACTGCAACCGATTTCAAATTAAATTTGAATTGCCCAAACATTACAAGAATAAGTCATACATGGGGGAAGAAACTAATTTACAATCAAAATTTCACATTTAACCCATCATGCGTACACAATCCATGATTTAAAAAGGAAAAAGGTGGAAACTTCACTCACCTACAACTCCAAAAAGCAATCTTTAAGCTCTGAAACTGCTAGCTTTGATTGCTTTCAAGGCCATTTTCAATTATCAATAGAAAATCAAAAGCCTAAATAACAATTCATGGAAGAACAAAAGAAGGGATACGGTAGAATTGATTTAGGGATACTTAATTAAAGAATTAAGAATCTTACTTCAACCTTTGATAGAAAATTTCTAATATTTATTTTGATTGAGACGAGAGGATTTAATAAATAAAAAATTCTCTGTGTTTCTGGTTTGTAGTTTCTGAGATGGGGAAATGCGTAGTGTAGTAATCGGTGGATAAGGATGAAAAGGATTGATATTTTATCCCAAGGCCCCTCTCTAGAACCTTCAACCAAGTTCCCCCTCCCCCTTTATTTTACTATTTCACCCTTCTTTTTATTTTTATTTTTATTTCTCTTATGCAACACAATGATTATACTTTGTCTCATTATGAGATATTTTTCTTTCCCTCTTTATTTAATTTGTTTCTAGAGCTTTCCTACATAATGAAAAAAAAATTGTTATTTTTTTCCTTTTATAATCTTTTCTTTTTATGAAAAATGGACATAAAATTTTATTTTTACCTTACTTTACACACATTTTCAACATTATGTGAACTTCTTTTTTTTTCCATTAACAAAAAAAGTACATTTTTCAGAAGTTCATTTGCTAAAATTAATTCCATTATGCAACTAAAAGGATGAAATTCTTCATATTAACTATGCACAACCAATTTATTGATCGTCGTCAATTTTTCCTCCCATCCATTTTAATATTTTATTGTCATTTATTTAATTTTTCGAACAATATTTGATATAATTATTACTAATTTATTTTTGGATTCCAAATTCAGTATCCGTAAAAAAAATGGGGTTGTTACAGACTTCTCACTTACAAAAATTGCGTCCTTGCAGTTTCTACATAAGGGATACATCTATAACTAAATTATAGATTCAACTCAAAATAATAGGGCATACCTTACTCAAGCGCCAAACAATTTAGGATAATGCCTCTGCATCGACTCTTGTGTTTCCCAAGTGTAGTCCTTTGGATTACTTGACCACTGCACCTTGACTAAAGGAACCACTTTACTACGAAGCTTCTTCGTCTCAAAGGTAATAATATGAATAGGCTCTCGAGTAAAAGTCATGTTGGGAGAGATCTCAAGCTGCTGCAACTGCTTCGACTCTATGACCTCTTTGGAATCCCTTAAACACTTCCTCAAGTGAGACACATGGAAGACGTTGTGCACACTCGATAAGTGTTCAGGTAAGGCAACTCTGTAGACAAGTTTTCCAATTTGCTCCACAATTGGATAAGGGCCAACAAATCTCGGAGCAAGCTTACCAGTCTTACAGAACCTCATTATTCCTTTTAAAGGAGTAACCTTCACGAATACATGATCTCCAACACTGAACTCCAAGTCCTTTCTTCGTCGATCTGCGTAGGACTTTTGTCTATCTTGTGCTTCTTTCATCCTTCTTTTAATTAGGTCCACCTTCTCAGAATCTTCACGCACAGTGTTGGGACTAAGCACCAACCTATCCCCAGTTTCAAGCCAGCACGAAGGAGATCTACAGGGTCTTCCATACAATGCTTCAAAAGGAGCCATGCCTATACTGGATTGATAGCTATTATTATATGAAAACTCGACCAAGTATAGGTGGTCCTCCCAAGACCCACCAAAATCAAGAATACAAGAATGCAACAAATCCTCCAATATCTTGTTAACCCACTCAGTTTGCTCATCGGACTGAGGATGATATGTTGAGCTGATATTCAACTTCGTACCCAAGGCCGACTGTAAGCTCCTCCGGAATCCACTAGTAAATAGTGGATGTCTATCACAAACTATACAATAGGTACACTACGGAGACGAACAACTTCCTTCACATAGCCTTGCCAAATAAGGAGCAGTCCTTTTTAACTTGATCGGGATAAAATCGGCAGATTTAGTCAAACGATCCACCACTACACATAAGCTATCATGCCCTTGCTTTGACCTTGGCAATCCATCAATAAAGTCCATGGACACCTAAGCAAAGCATTAATATTAATAGCATTACACTGAAGGATCTATGTATAAACGAACAATTTAGAATCTTAAATTCACTTATACCTGAACCCGTTTCCATAGCGGAATCTCCAATGGCCGAAGAAGACTGCTAGGATTTTGGTGCTCGCACTTCACCAATTGGCAGGTAATACAATTCTTCGCATACTTGCATATATCGTGCTTCATACCTTCCCATTAATATAGATATTACATGTCCATATACATCTTACTGCCACCTGGGTCAATGGTATATCGCGAACAATGGCAAACACTCATCGCCTCATGCCTAAGACCTACAACATCAGGTACAAAGATCCAACCCTTCTTCCTTAAACATCCCTGAGCATCCAACTCAAATCATTAGCATCATCTCCATTCTTCAGCCGCTGAATATGCTCTAAAGCAATAGGATCTTCTATCTGAGCATGAGAAATCCTATCCATTAGGCTAGGTCTCATAACCAAAATGGCTAACATCCTTCCAGAGCTATTAATGGGCATATTACAATAGATTCCACTGGAACCCAACACCTCCAAGTTTCTCCATTCAGCTATCATCATTGATACAATTGTTTGATGTTTACAGCTAAGAGCATCTGCTACACGATTACCTTTCTCAGGTGTATACTGAATATCAAAATCATATGCTGCGAAAAACTCTAACCACCTTTGCTGGCGCATACTCAGCTCCTATTGAGAAAAGAGATATTTCAAAGACTTATGGTCAGTATAAAGTACAAACCGCTCACCCATAAGATAATATCGCCATAGCTTCAAAGCAAAGACTACATCTGCTAGCTCCAAATCATGAACAACATATCTAACCTCATTGGGTCTTAATTGTCTAGATGCATAAGCTACAACTCGTCCTTTCTGCATAAGCACATCACCCAGTCCAGACCCACAAGCATCAGTATAAACCACAAGATCCTGGTTGCCTTCTGGAATCACCACAACTAGTGCATTAGTAAGCATCTCCTTCAACTTAGAGAAATCTTCTTCATACTTATCTGTCCACTCATACTTTACACCCTTCTTCGTCAGCCTTGTCAAAGGAGTGACAATCTTCGAAAAAAATTTAACAAAGCGACGATAATACCCTGCAAGACCGAGTAAGCTTTGAATCTCCGTAATGGTTTCGGGCCTTTTCCAGTTCTGTATTGCTTCTATCTTAGAAGGATCCGTAGATAGACCGGCTTCAGATATAATATAGCCCAAGAACTTTTCCTCCTTTCGCCAAAAGAGGCATTTGGAAAACTTTGCTTTCAGCTTATGTTCCCTCAAAGTCTCCAAAATAATCCTCAAATGCCCCTCATCCTATTGCTCAGACTTGGAATATACTAAGACATCATCAATGAAGACCAAGACAAATCTATCAAGATAACTTCTGAAAACTTTATTCATCAGGTCTACAAAGTACGCATGAGCATTCATAAGCCCAAACGGCATTACCGACCATTCATAAGAACCATATCGAGTGCGAAAGGCAGTGAGAGGGATGCTGTCTTCCGCTACCCGCAACTGATGGAATCCAGTGGCTAAGTCGAGCTGGGAAAAGACTTTTGCTCCACTTAACTGATCAAAAAGATCATCAATACGAGGTAGAAGGTACTTATTCTTTACAGTCAACTCATTAAGTTTTCTATAATCAATACACAAGTGGAGAGAGCCATCAGCCTTCTTTACAAAGACTGCAGCAGCTCCCCAAAGAGAGCTACTTGATCGGATGAACTGCTTCCCCTCCAATTCAGTCAACTGCTTCCGAAGATCTTCCATCTCAACACGAGGCATACCATTAGGAGATCTACTAACTGGTTCGGCTCCAGGGATAAGATCTATGTGAGACTCCATAGCCCTCTTAGACGGTAAGTCGGTAACAGGCTCAAACACATCACCAAAATCCCTCTGGTTAAGCTCCAGGGATAAGATCTATGCGAGACTCCACTCCTGAACTGACATATCCCTCAACTTAAGCTCAGTAAATCTATGAGTAAGGATGGCCTTCTCTTCCTCTGGAACGAATCTCAACTCAAATCTCTCCCTAATTCTTTCCCATGTAACCTCTTCCTCTCCCCCTCTCAGCATTCATAATATCAAACCAATCAGAGGCATTGCCTTTGAGGACGCTAGAAGCAATCTCGACCTTTTAACGGCCAGTCACACCCATATGCCCAAAAACACGCTCACAGGTCTTAAGCTAGGCCTGAACTTCAACAACACCTTCTTTCCCAAGGAAAGGCTTCCCTCCAAGGCTCGTAAAGTCTTTACACATACGAGCGAAATTAACTCTGGGAGCAGCATTAGGAGCGGGTGCGGCTTACGGCATGTTCCGCGTCAACTCCAACCACTTCTCCATGTCAAACGGGGAGGTCTTCCAGCCATCTTTCTCACTACTGTACATATAGTGAGATATATCATTAAGCTGGAATTAAAACAATGCTCACACTAGAACGCTAAAAGATTGGGGTTCCGGTTTAGGTATGTGCAACTATTATTATATGATGGAAGTGATACTGTATAAATATACAGACATGCATGATGTTTCTACTATCTTGTGCTAATCCCTGTTCTAATTATATTTTGTACTATGTCAAACCTGGGATCTAATATGAACAATGTAACGCCCGGCCCCTAGACCCATGCTAACAAAGAGCAGCACTAAGTATTACTGTCAGAAAGCACGGAGAATGGGACTCGATTGGGCTAAACACTGTACTCATTCCCTTGAACGAAAACAGGCACGAGAATTTTAAACTTCTCAACTTACCCTTTGTGCTCAGTATAAGTTCAAAGCAATGGTACAAGAAAATTTCCCAAGTTACATAGTACAAAATATAATAGAATCAAGCGCAGCACAATGACAACAGCAGAATACATAATACATATCATAATAGAGATGTCTAGATACATAGTCTATAATACATAATATCACATCCCAAAATACATAATAGTGTGCATACCATAATACTATTAGCTACTAATAGTCTGAAGCTGCATAGTCCAAAATCCCAGAACGTGGAAAAGGATAAGAATGCTGCTACAGTCCATGCAACCTAATCCTCATTTAATCCTCAACCTGACCCGAGGATTGTAAAAACAAATCACACGGGTCACACTATTTCTAGTGTGAGTGAAGTAAGTATCTGTGGACATCAAAATTTGATAACAAAAGATAAATGATGCCACATGTATAAGTCAACATGAGGCATATGAATGTTGCAATATACGAACAATTTAGCATAATGATCGCATTGAATACGCCATAATCCTAGGCATCAGTATTGTATGTAACTCAGTACAATACCAAAACAATTATCATATGTAAAGCAATATGATAAAATAAAAGTAAGATTAAAGGCATCGGTATTGTATGTAACTCAACCCAATACCAAAACAATTATCATATGTAAAGCAATATGATAATATAAAAAAGCAAGATTCAAGGCACAGGTATTGTATGTAACTCAATACAATACCAAAACAATTATCATATGTAAAACAATATGATAATCTAATAAGTAGGATAAAAAAAGGCATTGGTATTGTATATACACAATACAATACCAAAACAATTATATAAAACAATATGATAATATAATAATTAAGCGTTGGTTAAAATGTTGGGTTTTCAAATTAACTTAGGTAATATCCCATCATTATTCAAACAAATAAGAAGGTAATAAAGAATTATGGGAACTACGGAATAAATATAATATGACTCTTAACAATACCGAATAAGCAGACGCTAGTATTGTAAAATCACAGTGGTAGAGCTCTAGTGCCCGCGGAGACATCATCACGGTAAGCTACTCATTATGCCATAATGACACCTAGCGATCAACCCAGGATAACCAAGACGGTCTAAGGCTAAGGCCATATGTTACCCGTTCACGGCACTACAGTGGGACCCCCACGCCTCCATCCGATGTAGCCGGTGACCCACCGATCGGGAATCCCAATCAAAACAACAAAATTTCCCAATTTAGCAGACCGTTTGAACTTTGGTGGTAGATGGGCGGAAAATTAAAACCACCAAGATTTAGGTAGCGAACCTGAATCAAGTCGACCAATATGGAGTTTTGGCCCATTGGTACAACAGAGTCCAATCTATCCCAATCCCAAAATCAAAAGTATTTTTAAAACATTATTTTGTAAATCATGCCTTAAAAATTCATAGTGTTTATAACATCAAAACACTATATAAAACCAATTATGGCAATATTCATAAAAGTAAGTTTTATAAAACCCAGTATACTTTGCAAAAAGGTTAGCAATACATGTCTGTAGATTGTTACACTTCCGTTTCGCTCTAATACACAAGTACCCCATAATACTTATGTATTATAACGAAACATAAGCATTGCTTAGCATGTTAAACTTAATTGAAATCACAAAATTATTCGACTATTTAATTTATACATAATACTATTATTTTTGTTTGAAGAAAAAAAATTTGCTTTCAAAAATTTTAAATAAAACAATGATTTTCTAATATAAAACATATAATTCTTTTTAAAGAAAATCTCATTGTAAAACAAAAATAATTTTAAACTTTTTATTTATTTATTTATTATTATTTTTCAGCATAGTACCTGCAAGGTAGCTGTGCAGCACACTGCTGCATAGTACATAGCAGTACGGCTGCACTATAGCAGTGCAGCAACCGCTGCACTGTAGCAGGGCAGCACGGCTGCACTGTAGCATTGCACCACAGCTGCACTTTAGCAGTTCAGCTCGGCTGCACTTTAGCTGTGAATCGTCGCTGCACTGTAGCGGTGCAGCGAGGTTGCACTGTAGCGGTGCAGCGAGGGTGCACTGTTCAAGTGCAGCTATGCTGCACTGTTTCAGTGCAGCAACACGGCTGCACTGTTTCAGTGCAGCAACACAGCCACACTGTTCTAGTGCTGCACCACGACTGCACTGTAGCAGTGCAGCATCATGGCTGCACTGTAGCAGCGCATCCCCCTTTTCCCCTATCAAAAATGAAACTTTCAGTTCTTTTTTTTCAATTATCACCAAAATATTCTTGTATGAGGAAATTATACATATAACTTGCATGCGATAAAATTATAGGCATACAACAACTATGAGGCAAATTATCATATAATTTGCATGCAATAAAATTTCATGCATGCAACCAATTTCAATGTATAATGCCTTCAATTTTGCATTACTACTGCAACCGATTTCAAATTAAATTTTAGTTGCCAAAAAATTACAAGAATAAGTCATACATGGGGGAAGAAACTAATTAATAATCAAAATTTCACCTTTAACCCATCATGCATACACAATCCATGATTTAAAAAGGGAAAAGGTGAAAACTTCACTCACCTACAACTCCAAAAAGCAATCTTTAAGCTCTTAAACCGCTAGCTTTGATTGCTCTCAAGGCTATTTTCAATTATCAACAGAAAATAAAAAGCCTAAATAACAATTCATGGAAGAACAAAAGAAGGGATACGGTAGAATTGATTTAGGGATACTTACTTGAAGAATTGGGAATCTTACTTCTACCTTTGATAGCAAATTTCTAATCTTTATTTTGATTGAGATGAAAGGATTTAATATATTTTTTTTCTTTGTGTTTCTGGTCAGTAGTTTCTAAGATGGAGAAATACGTAGTGTAGTCATTGGTGGATAAGGATGAGAAGGATTGATATTTTATCCCGAGGCCCCTCTCTAGAACCTTCAACCAAGTTCCCTCCCCCCCTTTATTTTATTATTTCACACTTCTTTTTATTTTTATTTTTATTTCTCTTATGCAACACAACGATTATAGTTTGTCACATTAGGAGATATTTTTCTTTCCCTCTTTATTTAATTTGTTTCTAGAGCTTTCCTACATAATGAAAATAAAATTTGTTATTTTTATCCTTTTATAATCTTTTCTTTTTATGGAAAATGGACATAAAATTTTATTTTTACCTTACTTTACACACATTTTCAACATTATGTGAACTTCTTCTTTTTCCCACTAACAAAAAAAGTACATTTTTCAAAAGTTCATTTGCTAAAATTAATTCCATTATGCAACTAAAAGGATGAAATTCTTCATATTAACTATGCACAACCGATTTATTGATTGTCGTCAATTTTTCCTCCAATCCATTTTAATATTTTATCATCATTTATTTAATTTTTCGAACAATATTTGATATAATTATTACCAATTTATTATTGGATTCCCAATTCAGTATCCCAAAAAAAGGGATTGTTACATATATATTTAATAGAAATCGATCATTATAGAATGAAATCCAGTGTCAGACACACCATCCATTTACAAGTTCGTTCCGGGTTTGAACGAAACCAGACACACCTTATTCCTTGTCATATATGTCCAATACCGGAGAGAGGTCATCGCATATTCGAACAATCGACAAGTACATCCGGAAAACTACCACTATAACCTCTTCAAGGGAGAAACTCATATTCAAGGTATCAGTAGTTATCCATTCGATGTGAAGATTGTTGGTCTTGCATCATCTTCAACATTTTTTACTTTTAATCGTCGCTTAATTATTTGAAATGAGTTTTAACTCGAGCTTTATAAATAACTATCGCATAAATAATTCAAATCAAATTCTTTTCTTCAGTTAAGTTATTGGCCTTCACAATTCATTTCAGTACCTTATACAAAAAGGTTTAATTGAGAATTTAATTCGGTTGTCGAATTAAATACAATTCATAACATTTCCAAAATTCAGTTATACATTTTCATGCCAAATCGTACTTAACCATTTGTATTTTATAAACAAAGTAAAATTGGTTCACACACATTTTAAATTGCTTATAATAATTTAAAATGATTTTTTTGCTGTTTTTATATATAAAAATAGCTCAATTCTGTCAAACGACGTTTCAAGTCATTCAGCTGCACTAGCGTTATTTTCATTCAACTTTGAATTAAACATTTATAAAAATCTAACTGTTGGATCTATCGATGGAAAGATCTTTTCGAAACAAATCCAACGGTTCTAATTTCAGGGAAATCCAATGGTCGGATCATCGGTATACTCATTTAATATACTCATTTAATATTACGTGTTGGAAACACGAACCACCGCTGCGCGATTCATTTAACTAAATTTATATTTAACGTTTATAAATATAATTCGTTCAACGGCTTCCAAACTATTAAATTCATCAAATATTTGGCTAACGCCTTAAATTTACGAAAAAATTCGCCATAACCTCCTTCATACGGAGTGCTTGGAAAAACCACAACTTGCCTTAACAAGCCCCAATAAATCACCATATATTCGTATAACTTGTGTACACTGAGTGATTTGTAAAAATAAATCATCCCAATGCCCGTGTGGGATTTAAAAATCATTGTGAACAACCATTGTGTCACATATATATATAACTAGAGTGACGTGTATATTTTTGTCATATCCAGGCCTATGTAGGGTTTGTTATTAAATCCTGCAAATTGCGTTATATATTTATTTAAGTCTGTATAAAGTCCATTCTTCATTCGATAACTAATATGCCGTAGACCTGATCTCTGGTCATTTGTTCTCATCGTATAGCATCAAATATTTGAATGCATTATGGTTCACATCATATAAGCATCAAGCAGCTATATGCTTATATGGGTGTGTTATGCTATGCAATGTAGTCCAAATACCTGTCACTATCCTATGGCATATGTTCATTTCATCCAAAAGACCATCACACATCCAAGTCACGCACAGTAGTCAAAAATAAATAAATAAATCATCCAATGTCATTTATGGCACCACCAAGTGTCCAACCATATGGTATGAAATGCGAGTGTCGCATATCCACAAATGCTTCTGACAATAAATAAAATTACATTTTTAGTGATTTATACAATGTGTACCATATCAATGAACTTACATAAGCAGTGGTAAGCATCAATAAAACATGATCAAATATTTCTAATCAACAACTGATAGTCAAAATAAATTCACTACACTACTACGCAAATTCTAATTTTAGCGCAACTTAATTATTCACTTGCATAATGATTAAAAATAATATTTTTACATCGCCTATCGCTCGCTAACATCATAATAAATTATTATTATTATTATTATTATTATTACATGTTCATCATATAATTTCATATTTAATTTAATTTTTAACTACAATCCTTAATGCATAAATTGTTAATTTTATTTCATCCATTCAAGTTACAATTCCATGATATCAATACGTCTTTATTTATAGATTTCACGTATCTAATTTACATCGCATGAAATAGCTAAAAATTATTTCATCACTTAATAAATTTTATTTATTAATATACACTAATTGTTTTACTTAAAAATTAACTTAACAACCAAATTTCAAACAATTCATTTTCTAATCTACCACTTTTTAAAGTGAGTTTAGATTTCTCATCGAGAGTTCCAGTTCACCAAATCTTTAATACGGGGGGATGCAACTTTGCCAAGATTTTATGCGGTTTCCTAGACGTCCAAAGTGCTCAAACTTTTCTTCTACAATCTCTAATGCTCAAATACTACTAGATCCGAGAGAACAAAGAAAATTGGTGGCATAAACAGACACGAACTGGGCACCCAAGTCTTAGGGCTCTGTTGTCCAGGTTTGGATTGGTGAATGGAAAGAGTTTTAGAAGTGGTAAAGAGGTTTAGAGGAGGTGTAGAGGTGGCAGGGAGGTGTAGCAAGCTTCGCGAGGAGGAAAAATAGAATTTTGGAGCTTGGAAGTGGTTCAGGGGCTCAAGGTTAGGTGTGCCGGGGCTAGGGGGTGCGCCGGCGGTCTTGGTTGGCAGGAGGCAGGCGACAACGAATCAAGGGGAGGGCGAGGTGGCGGCAGCAACGAGGGTGAGGGAGTGCAACATTTTTGAGGAAGGAGGAAAAGTGAAGAAACAAAAGGAGGAAAGGGTTTAAGTGCAAAAATTTGTCTCGCTCTCTCTTCGATTGCTTAATCGCAAACTATCTCCATTTGCTATGAAATTTCGGATCATAATAATATATGTAATTATGAATCCAACAAATCAAGTTTCATTGAATTCCGAGTTCGTTTGACCTTCCATTTTATTTTTCGATCAAGTTTTAACTAGTTTCAAAAATGCGATTTCAGCGTACCTTTTCTTCTGGCACACCCACACGCTAACTCCAAAAATTATGAAATTTCGAATTCTACCATTATTTGGCGACACAAATTCAATGAAAAAAAATCGTTGATGTTTATCCATCAAAAGATAAGCACAAGTTGATAGTGTTAGGGGTTGCAGAATGGATCGTTAAGGCAAAACAAACACTAGAGGGGGGCAGAATAGTGTTTGTGAGAATTCAAACAAATGCAAAACTTATGTGAATAATAGAATGAATCAAATATTACAAACACGATTACAGACACAGATTCAAACACAGGTGCAAAATAAACAGAAATAAAAATGCAGAAAAGGAAAGAACACATCGGATTTTATACTATTTCGGATTGCTCCTATTTTAGTCCCGTACAACGCCAGATTTCACAGAGTTTTATTACCATATAAATAGTCAAGTACAACCTCCTTGATTTCACAGCTACAAGGGATACCACCGATTCCTACTTCCCTAGTTTCACGGCTATAAGGAAAACACCAATTCCTACTTCCTTGATTTCACGACTACTAGGAACACACCAATTCCTACTTTACTCAACCTATGTAATTACAAATAGCTCTATAACTCCTCAATAGCACTTGATTCAGAGAGAGATGACAAGAGAGTGTAGAGAGAAGAAGTTTGATCAAAATGGTATTGAATTCGGTAGAGTACAAATCTAGAAATCATAAAAATGATTAAGAACAATTAAATAATGAAAGAGAGTGAAAGTGTAGAAGAAGAGATGATTAAAAATTCGAATTCAAGCCCTTTTTATTGTGTGTGAAAGGTTGTAACATTTCTGAAACGTTTCAAATAGTGAAAAGACAATTACTTTCAATTTTGAATTTCTAAGGGTTATATGTCGACATAGTGTTTTCTACATGTCGACATACTAGTATATTTTTGAATTTTTAAAAATTTTTCAAGTGTTTTGATATTAATACAATTCTGGAAATTCCTGAAATAAAACTAGTTGCTAAAACATTATTTTTCAAGTGTAAAAACATAAGAAAATATTAATTAACATATGATTAAAAACTTAATATACATGTGATATAAAAACTATATATAGTATAATTATAAACATATATATAGGAATTTATAAAGAAATATTTATAAACTATATATAAACAAAAGGTTATATAAAAACTTAGAGTTTAAATAATCAAATATAAACTTAGTAAAACATAATTAACAAAAATATAAAAATAAGAATGCTTATAATTTAGGAAATATATTTGAAATCATAAGGTTGAAATTCTTGGTAGATTAAAAATTATTTTGAGAGAAGTTTGAAATTAATTTAAAATAGTTTTGAATTTGAAAATAGATAATTTGAAAAACAGAATTTGAACCTAGAGTGTTATTCAGAGTCTTACATAAACTAGACTCTATTACTATATTTATCTTGAACACTTGAATTCTTGAAATCTTGAATCTATCTTGAATCCTGAATATCTTGAAACTCTAAAACTGTACAGTCTTCAGTACCTAAGTCATGTATACAAATCCTGCATATATATGTATGTATATTCTAGATAGAGATGTTAGTATATATTTTATAATAAATGATAATTGAAATAAGGTAGTTGTCATCAAAACTCCATTCCCTAACAATCTCCACATGTTTGATGATGACAACCTTAGTTTATAAAAATATCATACCTATATATACCAGTCGATGATGATCCTTTTAATACTCCCCATGTCTATATGAATCATATGAACTATGTCTATATTTTATAATTTGTCCCCCTTTGGCATTATCAAAAAGGAATTCTGAAACTACTCCCCCTAAATGTTAGAACTATCTAAATAATTACTATACTAAATTAAAGTACTCCCCCTGAATCCTAAATCTATCTATACCTTATAAAATACTCCCCCTAAATTTATGCCTATATAATATCCTAATTCTATATAACTTCCCATAAATCTATAATTTTTCCTTATTCAATAATTCTCTATAAATTTCTGTAATTTCCGCTAAATCTATGACCACACTAATGTAATAAACTAAATAGAAGGATAATAAACTAAGAAAACCAATTAATTCAAACAAGCAAATCAATCCAAACAAGAAATTCAAGCAAACATGAACAATCAATTCAAGCAATCAATTCAAGCAATCAACCAAATCAACTAAATTAAATAATATTTGTTAATAAACACTACTTGAACCTTCAAATAATCCTAGAAACTATGAAACTCCCTCTTAATCTAAAACAAGAATAAGCCTAGCCTATAATCTAACTATGATAAGACTTTAATTTAGACTAAGAATTAACTCTAATATTATATGCTTAAAATTATGATACAAGCAAAGCAATTTAGTCCAAACAATCAATCAATAACATAAAACCAAACATTTCTTGTACTTCTTTTTATCCTTAAACGTATAAAACTCCTATCAACCACTAATGAAATTTAACCATGTTAAGTAAATCAATCAAGTTATTCAAGTCAAACAAGTCAATTAATTCAGTCAATTTTAATCAAGCCTAATAAGTTAATCAAATTAATCAAGAAAAAGTGAATATGTTAGGTATACTTGTTATGTGTGGAGTTAAAGTTAACATGTAATGCAGTGTCTTGGTTATAATGCAGTATGTTATATGCAAATCTATATGAAGTGATATATTGAATGAAATGCAACTTGGATGTGAATGGTTTTAACTTGAGATGTACTCTAATAATGTTGTATGATATGATATAAGATGTTTAGTGATAGTATGCATAATGATTTGGTAATTATATCTACTTAGGTAATATATTCAAAGTACTATCTAACTATTATGCATATACATATATATTACAAATTATTTGAGTTAAACAAGAATAATGTATGTTAATTTCTAGACTTAAGTTATTGATACTTATGAAAGAGATTGAAATGATAGTAAAGATAAAAGTTTTATGATATTCATAATATATAATAAAATATTTAAAATAATTATATGAGAAATGTGGAGTTAAATATTCTTAATAGGGTGCTACTTTAATATAGTAAAAATTGAAGATCTTTTTAAATAGAATATAGAATTGTATCATACAAAGTAAACATATAGTCATAATTGTATATATAAAAACTATTTTTTTAAAAGGATTTAAAATTTAATTTATTATGAAATATAAATCAATCTTTTGATACGAATCAATTTTAAATTTAAACTTTTAGAAATCAAAATATATTAATTTTTGAAGGAACCATTTATATGTTAAAACTTTAAAAGGAAATCTATAGTCATAACAAAATTATGAAATCTAGATATAAATTAAACTCTAAAACTATAATTTCTTATATTTAATACATAAAATAATATATATCTATATATTATCATTATTTTTATACCAAAATATTAGGTTAAATATTTAAGCTTTTATAGATCTTAATAAGATATCAAAATAAGTATTTAAGTTACAAATAATATTTAATGTAACCTAAAATTGTTATGAAATCATATGAATAATATATAAGTTAAGCTATGCATGTTTAAACTATATAAAAGATGAATAAATTTATATTTTACAACAATATCAAAAGGTTATATTAAATTTTTATATCATATTAACATGTTTATATAATTTATATACTTTTAACATATATGTTTAGAAACAAGGTATAAGAAAATAAGTAGACAGATAAAGTTAATAAGCAGAATTAGAATTGGCATTTTCTTATTGGAAGGATGGAGGGAAGTTTGAAAATTCAAAATTTGAATTTATTTGAACATATGTCGATATGCTCATTTATGTATGTCAACATACATGTATAATTTCAAAGGGCATATGTTTTTATAACTCTTGGTTTTAAATTATCGATTTATATTTCAGATTTAACTATTTCCTGAAATAATATTAATCCTAAAAAGCATTCAAAATTTGTTATTATATTTATTATTATTATAATATAGATATTTTGAATTTCAAATTTTAAATTTTAAATTTCAAGTTTGAATGTTAATTTTCAAATTCAAAAAAGTAGCAAACAAAACATCCATTCAGCCAAAAAATTAAAAATTAATTAAGGAATACCTAGTTTTTAGATCCATTTCTTCGATATTCTCTGAATTCTGAATTGTTGTAAAACACATATTTGAATCTCTGGTTTCTGCCTCTCCATCGCTTGATGACGCATCTGAATCATATTTACATCTTCAAGAATTTGACGATGAGATCAATGATTTAGTAGTTTAACTAACCAAGTTGGATCCAAAATTTTGATTTTGATTTTTAATTTTGAATGAACGGACACTTCAAGTACTTTAACCCCAAAAGTCATATCTCTTCATAAACCCTTCTTTTCTTGATTGATGAATAATCATCTTGGTGTCTTTTGGCCAATAGTCATCAGACATAACTCTTTCCCTGCAAAACAACATAACTTTTCAAAGAATCAAGTGACTTTTCAAAATAACTAATTATAATTTGGGATAATAACATTATGATGATTCTGTGATATATCTATTTAAACTTCTCAGGAAATCATATCATGATAACTTGGATTTTTCAATCAAATTGAATGCAGACTCATCTAATACTGATGCAAGACAAGAACTTAAACTAGTGTTCAAAATTTGCCATTTAAAATTTTCAAAAATCAGATTATGAACTTTTTGAAAAACCTTACTCTGATACCAATTGTTAGGAATTGCGGAATGGATCGTTAAGGAAAAACAAACACTAAAGGGGGGTGAATAGTGTTTGGGAGAAATTAATCAAAATATAAAAATATATGAATAACAAAATGAATCAAACACTACAAACACAATTATAAACACAGATTCAAAGATAGATGCAAAATAAATAGAAATAAAAATGCAAAAGAGGAAAGAGCACACTAGGTTTTATACTGGTTCGGATTGCTCCTACGTCCAGTCCCGCACAACGCTGCATTGCGTAAAATTTTATTACTATACCAATAGTCAATTACAACCTCCTTGATTTCACGGTTAAAGGGATACCACCGATTCCTACTTCGCTGGTTTCACAGCTACAAGGAAAACACTGATTCCTACTTTCTTGATTTCACGACTACAAAGAACACACCGATTCCTATTTTACTCAACCCAAGCAATTACAAACAGCCCTATAACTCCGCAATAACACTTAATTCAGAGAGAGATGATAAGAGAGTGTAGAGAGAAGAAGTTTGATCAAAACGGAACTGAATTCGGTAGAGTATAAGTGTAGAAATTGTAAAAATGATTAAGAATAATTATATAATGAAAGAGAGTGAAACTGAAGAAGAAGAGATGGTTAAAAATTCGAATTCAAGCCCTTTTTATAGTGTGTGAAAGGTTGTAATGTTTTTGAAATGTTTCAAATAGTGAAAAGACACTTCCATTCAATTTTGAATTTCTAACAGTTATATGTTGACATAATGTTTTCCACATAATGACATACTCTAGTATTTTTTGAATTTTAAAACATTTTCAAGTGTTTTGATATAAATACAATTCTGGAAATTCCTGAAATAAAACCAGTTGCTAAAACATTATTTTTCAAGTATAAAAACATAATAAAATATTAATTAAATATATGATTAAAAACTTATTATACATGTGATATAAAAACTATATATAATATAATTATAAACATATATAATATAATTATAAACATATATATAGGAATTTATAAGGAAATATTTATAAACTATATGTAAACAAATGGTTATATGAAAACTTAGAGTTTAAATAATCAAATATAAACTTAGTAAAACATATTTAATAAAATTATAAAAATAAGAATGCTTATAAATTAGGAAATATATTTGAAATCATAAGTTTGAAATTCTTGGAAGTTTAAAAATTATTTTGAGAGAAGTTTGAAATCAATTTAAAAATAGTTTTGAATTTGAAAACATATAATTTGAAAAATAGGATTTGAACTTAGAGTGTTATTCGGAGTCTTACATAAACTAGACTTTATTACTATATTTATCTTAAACTCTTGAAATCTTGAAACCTTGAAAGCATGATTACTCTTGAGTCTTGAATCTATCTTGAATTCTGAATCTCTTGAAACTCTAAAACAATACAGTCTTCAGTACTTAAGTCCTGTATACAATTCCTGCATATATATGTGTCTATATATTCTAGATAGAGATGTTAGTATATATTTTATGATCAATGATAATTAAAATAAAGATGTTGCCATCAAAACTCCATTCTCTAACATATAGATTAAATCTATAAACAACAAAGGATCGAGCATCACAGTGGGGTCGAGCTTCATAAGCGGTCGAGCAAATCAACGGATCGAGCATCACAGAGGGGTCGAGCTTCATAAGAGGTCGGGCAAACCAACAGATTGAGGTACTCGAATGGGTCGAGCTTCATAAGAGGTTGAGAATACCAATGGGTCGAGCATCCTAAAGGTCGAGCGTTATAAGGGCTCGAGCACCATAGGAGGTTACACATCACAGGTAGGGTCGGTCGAACGTTGATTGGGTCGATCAAGCACTGGTAGGGTCAGTCGAGCAGACAATTGGCTACAACTGATGACAGCTGGCTACAACTAGCAGTGACACTTTCCTAATTACCTGCATGAGCGATCCATAGCCTACACATACACGTTTCATCTCACAACTTCATTGCGACCTCTCTTATAAATACGCTATGACCTTTACTTTAATGGGGATCTATTTCCAAGACCACGAAGGGCAGCCCAACTGCTTTCTTAACTATTCTAATTGATTCTAACATCATCAATCATCTCCAAGCAAAGATCTAGAGTCAAATCCACCATGGTATCTGCCAAAATCATTCAAGAGCCTGGGAGTTTATAGATCTACCTGCGTACTCCTTGCATTTAGAGAGATTTAAGCATTCCTTCGCTGATTTGTAAAGATCAAAGTGAAATCCTTGTGTAAAAGAGAAAATGAATGTACTTAAGGATAATTCAAGTCTTGTAAATCTCTAAATGATAATGAAAACCTTTGCCAAAGTGGACGTAGAACTATTTTAGATCGAACCACTATAAAATACTTGTGTTTTTACTTACTTTTTAGTGATTGTGGCTCCTTTTTTCCATTTCTAACCATTTGGTGAAGTACTTCATAAGTAACTTTGGTGATTGGACCAATTTTGGTTTAAACATTTGGCTCCCACCGTGGGGCCGCGTTTGCACTTCCTTTCTCTAAGTCAGTTGTGGAGATAAAAGTTCGGAGCTCGTTCCTCCTATAGATCTTCCAAATCTAAAGTTCGAGCTAATCAACAAACTCTCTTCAAAGTTTAATGCCCTGTTTGAAATTATGGGAAGACCTAAGAAAACCACTAGTAAGACCGTTGAAGAGACCAACAATCTCGCAAATGATGTTACGCCTCTTACCAACTTTGACTCTGGTGAGACCTCTAGAGTTGGAGCTTCCATAACTAGGAAAGAATTGGATGAGGTTGCCATAGGATTGATGAGCCAGATGGAAATCTCGTCGAATGCCATGGTGAAAAAGTTAGAATCCATGTTCGCTCTTCAAGCTGCTACAACAAAATTTACCGTTAATGCCACCCATGCTAAACCTACTTAAACTGCTCATACGTAAAATGTAGGATCTTCTTCTTTTTTATGTCTGAATCGGGACAATTCCGTTCAGGAGGTTATTGATCCTAATAATCCTCACCGTGAAGTGACAAAACAACCTACGTGCAACCATTCTGGAAAAGCAACCTCTCAACAAGTGCATGGCTCCACCAAAGGGGCACCTCCCCAAGAGGGAGGTCCAGGGCCCCGGAACCCAAACTGTGACTGTTTGCCTAGGCAAACATCCGACGAGGGGGAAGGCGTGCACCCGATGGACCTGCACAACGACGGGGAACGCTTATCGAAAATGGTTCACAAGATTATGAAAGAAAACTTGAAAAAAGAAGATAATGAGAAAGAGTGGGGATTTGCTCCTATGAAGACCCTACTTACTGAGATAATCAAAATGGCCCCATACCCGAAGAAGTTCAAACCACTGACGGTACAGGCATACAATGGGACTGGTGATCCTAATGTGTTCGTGTTCAAGTATGACCAACATATGGACGGGGCACGTGCCACAAATGAACTTAAGTGCCTCTACTTCCCAACTTATCTTGAGGGGGTGGCTTCCCTTTGGTTCACTAAGTTACCACCAAAATCAGTGGATAAATTCGCTACTTTAGCCAAGATGTTTAGATAACAGTTTGGCTCTAAGCTACTAAGGTGCGAGATGTTATGGAGCTAAACGAAGTAGAGAAATGTCCAGGAGAACCAGTAAGGGCCTTTTTCACTCTGTTTATGCTACTGCTGCTGCCGAGGTTGGAATTCACGAGCCTCGCTTGGTATTGATAGCTTTAAAGGGAGCCAAAAACAAAAAGACTAAACAAGGGTGATGGATCAAGAAGAAAAGGTCGAGTACGCTTGAACAGTTATATGATAAAGCCGAACAATATATAAGTCTGGAAGAAAATCTGGCCTATGCCCTAAACATCCCTGAAAGCAGTGCACAACTTTAAAAGAAAGAAAATAATGTGTAGGGAGGCCAAAAGAACTTTAGGGGCCAGAAGAGGGGTAATGACAGCAAAGACAATTAGAGAAATAAGAGGCTTTGCTTCATTAAGAGCTCAGAGTTGACCCCACTCAAAGACACCCTAGAAAAGTCTACATGGCAAAAAAAGACACTGAAAACTTCCTAACTCCGAAACCTGTGAAAATCAGAGATGCTAGCGCAAACTCAGGACAGTTTTATAGGTTCCACAACTAGCCGAGACACAATACTAACGAGTGTAGACATTTAAAGAACCTGATTGAGGATCTAATATGGAAAAACAGTTTGCAACAACATGTAAAGAACCCTCAGAATTATTAGAATACATAAGGGCAAAGCAATCCCCTAGAAGAAAAAGCTCCAACTCCTATCAGCCCAAAGCCAATCATCTTCGCAATCTCAGGTGGTCCCAACCTAGCCGGAAGAAGCTGGGGGGATTACGTGAAATATGCTGACAAGTTGAATAATCCTCCACAGGAAGAAGGCTACGTGGTCCTCAACAATTCACTCCTCGTCAAACTGCCAAAAATGTCGGGAGAAGATGTAGTGTTTAGAGACAGGGATTCAGATGGGCTACTAACATCGACTGTTGATCCAATGGTAATCACTATTGGCATAGGACCGTCTATTGTCAGTAGGGTTCTGATAGATGTTGGGGGGCATCTATTAACGTGCTTATCATTAATGCTTTCAAAAATATGAATATCACCATGTCAGACATACGAGCATGTCATAACAAGATAAACGGGTTCATAAGAAAACCAACGTAGCCGACTGGTGTGATAGATCTGCTAGTTGAACTTGGTGAAGAAAACCGAAAGGTTTCTATGATGCAAACCTTTGTAATAATTGATGAGCTTTCATCCTGCAACGCTTTTCTTGGAAGGCCTACTTTGGCTGGATTCAAAATCGTGTTAGTTTTATGGTGAACGACCATCAAAATTCCCAATAGAAAATGGAGTTAGTCTGATAAAGGGAGATTAAAAAGCGTCTAGAGAGTGTTACATGGCAGAGCCAGTCGAAATTAAGAAAAAGGAGATAGGGAAGAATGCGGAGGCTTCGCTCCGCATTCGTGACACCACCTTATAGCAACTAGGGCGAGGCGCTTGCACTGGCTAGCACAGCGAAGCTCAAAAAGAAATGGACCCAAGGAAAGCCAGTGTAGGGGAGAGTATAGCGGAACTAGCTGAAGCCATTATCTTGATTCCAGTCCACGATAAAGATCTCGACAAATTGTTGAAAATAGTCCCCCACCTAGGCCTAAAGTTGCAAAAAGATTTAACTATATTTTTAAGAGCGAATTTGGATGTACTTGCTTGGAACCATTCTGATATTTGTGGAATTTCATCTGATATAATAGTACAAAAATTGAATATTAATCCAAAAATGACACCGATAAAACGGAACATACGAACTCGAGGACCCGAAAGATCTATAGCACTAAAAGAAGAAGTAGATAGGTTTCTTGAAATGTTTTTATTAGAGAATCCACATATCCTGATTGGGTCTCTAATCCGGTCCTTGTAGAAAAGTCCAACGTCAAGTGGAGAGCACGCATCGATTATTCAGACCTTAATAAGGCGTGCCCCAAAGATAGTTTCCCACTACCCAGAATTGATCATCTTGTTGATGTGACAGGTGGGCATGAACTCTTATCCTTTATGGACGCTTATTCCATATATAATCAGATAATAATGTATAAGCCAAATGAAGAAAATTCAAGTTACATAACAGATAGAGGCATATATTGCTACAAGGTCATGCCATTCGGACTAAAGAACATAGAAGCAACTTACCAACGCCTTGTGAATTCCTTGTTTGAATCAGAAATTGGGAAAACAATGGAAGTTTTTGTAGACGATATGCTGGTGAAATCAAAGAAAGCTGACGATCACTTATAGAACTTGGAGTAAATGTTCCATATCCTGAGAAAGTTTGGAATGATGCTGAATCCACTCAAGTGTTCATTTGAGGTTGCATTGGGAAAGTTCCTCAGATTCATTGTCAATACCAGCGGCATAGATGCCAATCTCGTTCATGTTATAGCTTTAAGAGAAATGCAAGCTCCCAAAAGAAATAGAGAACTTCGAAGTCCGAATGGAAAGATAGCTACGCTTAATCGATTCATCTCATAGGCCACAGATCGGTGCATTCCACTCTTTGATGCTTTGAAGAAAGGAAAGAAAGATTTCCAATGGACTCCTAAGTGCCAATCAACCTTCGAAGACTTAATCAAACACACGGAGTCGCCACTGATGTTGTCAAAGCCTAAAGATGGAGAAGAATTGTTCTTATACTTGGCTGTCTCGTCTCACGCATTAAGCACTGCACTTGTTCGGGAGGATGCAAAGGTTCAATGGCTAGTGTACTACATCAGCAAAAACTTGCTAGGGAAGAACTGAACTATCCCAAGTTGGAGAAACTTGCATATTGTTTGCTCATTGCCTCAAAGAAGCTAAGGCCGTACTTCCAGTTCCACTCTATCAAAGTTCTTACCGATCAACCGTTAAGGCATATTCTCTGCCACCCAGAAACTTCGGGACGACTGTTAAAAGTGAAATATTGCGCTTAGCCAATATGACATCACTTACCATCCTCGAAGAGCTATAAATGGGTAGGCTTTAGCCGATTTTATCCCTGAATTCACTGATAGAGGGGAAGAGAAGGAGGAACCAATTGAAGCAATCGTGAGATGGAAGTTGTTCGTTGATGGGTCCAAAAATGATTACTGCTTAGGGGAAGGAGTGGGTTTAGAACCTCCTGAAGGTCATCCTTTATGCTACACTTTAAGATTGGAATTCCCATCAACCAACAATGAAGCCGAGTATGAAGATCTAATTGCAGGATTGAATTTGGCAAAAGAATTGAACCTACAATCCCTACAAATTCTCAGTGACTCACAGGTAGTAGTGTATCAAGTCCGACGAAAATTCTAGGCTAAGGTCGGAAATTTTCCTTCTTATCTTTCTAAAGCTTGGGAACTACTCGATGACCTTGATTACTACACAATATCCCATATTACAAGGGAGGAAAACATGAGAGCTGATTCATTCGCCAAATGTGCTAGTTTCGGAGATGCTCAAATGTTGCGATTGGTGCTCGTTGAAGTTCTTTCAAATCCCAGTATCGAGGATGCATACATTGACTGGGTTATGTAGACTGATGAAGAGCCAATCTCATGGGTGACTGTTTAAGGAGTATCTCTTCAACGAGACACTTCCGGAGGATTCTAAGAATCGACGAATATTTTAGTGTAAATCTCCATTATACCTCATCCAAGATGGAAGATTATACAGATGAGGCTTTTCTATGCCCCTGGTTCAGTGTGTGACTAAAGAAGAGTCCAAAGCAATATTGGCAGAATTACATGAGGGTGAATGTGGGGGACGCACATGCGGATAGACATTGGCCAACAAAGTTTTGTGATATGGCTACTTCTGGCCTGATGTGAACCTAGATGTTATGACCTATGCTAAAAAGTGTGACAAATGCTAGAGATTTGCAAAAATTATGATAGCACCACCTACGAAATTGACCCAAATGGTTCGCCTATGGCCATTTACATTCTGGGGCATCGATTTTGGAGCTTTAGCTACAGCCAAGTCAAGCATGAAGTATGTCGTTGTAGCCATCGATTATTTCACAAGTGGGCTGAAGCAGAGCCACTGGCCACCATCACCTCGAGGAAAGTTATCAACTTTGTTTTGAAGAACATCATCTATAGATTTGGTGTGTCATAGAAAATAATCACGGACAATGGGACTCAAGTCGAAAGTGATGAGTTCAAGAATTTCTGTACCAAATACAAGATTAAAAAGAGTTTTGCAGCCGTTGCTCATTCGCAGACCAATGGGCAAGTTAAAGCAGTGAATAAAATTGTAAAGTCAACAATCAAGAAACGCTTTGAGAAAGATAAAGGTGGTTGGGTAGAAGAGCTTCCAATTGCACTATGGGCATACTGTACAACTCATAAAACTACGACTGGGCACACTCCGTTCTCCTTTGCATTTGAGTCTGAATCTATGATTCCGGTAGAGCTGGAAGTTCCCACTCACCACATAATTCACTTCAACCAACAGGAGAACAAGAGACTACAGCTTGAAGCGCTGGATTTGCTCGAAGAAAGAAGGCGAGAAGCAAAACTCAGGATCGCTGCTCATCAAAAATGGGTTGCCAAACATTTTAATTCTAAAGTCAAACAAAGGACCTTCGAAATTGAGGACCTTATTTTGAAAAGAGTCTTGACAGGGACTGGTGTCTTCGGACCCAATTAGGAAGTACCTTACATAATATGTCAAAAGCTCTAAGAAGGAAATTTCAAAGTAAAGACAATAGATGGTATTGAAATTCCAAGAGCCAGGAACATCATTCACCTCCGCCAATACTTTCCTTGAAATTTCCTTCATATTTCTTGTTAAAAGTTGTATATATTCTGCAAGTGCAGTAGACAAACTTTGTACATATTAATGAATGAAATTGCCTTGCTTCCCTAAATAGTACATTTGCAAATTCTTGTTAATTATTTACAAGTTGCTAAAATTGGATTTTGATTGCAGGTCCCCTAAAAGAATGTTGACGCATCCATAACCTAGTAAAGCCTAGCGACCATTACAGCACATCCCAATTGGGACAGCTCAAGCGCCTTGTGCTTAAAACATTATTCGCAACAAATACGAAAGTGTGGAGCACAACCTTGGAAATAAGGGACATCAGGAGCCAAATGGTCAAATGATGCAACGTTTAGACTACAAAAAAAGTTGTAAGTTTCACTGTAGGGGCACCTTCTTAAATGCAAGGTCCGAGACCCTAGTACTACGTATCATGACAAAACCTGATAGATGAACTAGTGTCCGCCCCGTGAAACGATGCAATCCCAAACCAAGGACCTCTCTGGGGAGCACCCATTCGATCTTCCATGTTAGGAATTACCTGACCTAATTGCGACGTATACTGGGCAAAAGACCTCTTCGGAGGCATCCGAACGTAAGTCGGGTCTTCCAAACGCGGTTAATGGAGAACTCAAAAGACCTCTTCTGAGGCATCCGACCCTAAGTCGGGTCTTCCAAATTCAGGTAGTGGCGAACTCAAAAGACCTCTTCGGGGGCATCCGACCATATGCCGCGTCTTCCAAATCCGGTTAGTGGCGGACTCTAAAGACCTTTTCGAAGGCGTTCGATGTATTCGATAAGTGGCTGAATTTTTCGGTTACAACAAACAATGGATTTACAAAGACCACTTCGAAGGCATGAAAACAAAGACCTACCCGGGGGCATATATTCAAATCTAATTCTCGAAGGGCTTGGAATGCCAGGTTAGCGAGAAACACGATTAAATAGATTAAAAATATAAGACCTCTCAAGAAGAGGCACAAAAACAAAAATTCCTCTTCATTAAAAGGCATGAGCTTGATTGACTAAGCTAGAAATCCTTAGATCATGAGCAAACCGGGAAATCCCAAATATGATGGCAAAAGCACATGACCAGTAGATTCCAAATATAGTCGGTCACATCTAACCTTTGAAGTTTGTGACGGATTTTGGGATGGGGGCATCACCACTGCATTAAGATAAATCAATAATGCTCACTTAAGCATACCATAAGCTCGTCACAACTATATGCAAAACAAAAAGGCTTGGCGCTTGCAAGGACTACTCCGATCAACAAAGTTGAATCACTTGAAATGGTTAAGGCAAATTCGAGGACTTCAATACAATGGTAAACGCAAAAAGTGGTTATTCACGAAAAAGAAGTCTCAAGTGTTGCCCCAGTCGAAATCCAAAAAATTCAATAAAAATAATCAAGTAGATCCAGCTAGTAATGATCCATGGCTACAATTGAAGAGATCATTATTTGCAAAAAACGTACCATAAGATCATTATAACACCACGCATTGCAATAACAAATGACTTATGATATAGAAAACTTGTGTTGTAAGCATGTAAAGAAAACAGGTGGGGAATCCAAAACAAGAAAGTACGACAAAGCTAAAGCAAAAAGCTTAAGAACAACAAGCATAACAAAGTATCATTGCAACAACATAGAGTCAAATCACATAATCACAAGTCTTGAACAAAGATCTTAGACATAAATGTGCGTAAAGTAAGGATTAAGAAGTGATAAGCGAGGACAACGGTCACATATACAACCGATCTAAGTGAAATACACAAAAGAAAGTAACCAAGGAACTAAAACAAGCTAATCATGAACATGATAACATTACTTCTTCTTACCACTAAACCTCAAAGAAGGATTAGAGAAGGAAGGAGGAGGAGTACTAGCTGGTTGTTTCCCATCCTTGACCACTAGGGCGCTGGGGCTTTCTTGAGATGACAAAGTTATGATTCCTTTCTTTTGAGAAGCGTGCTTTCTTGTTTTGCATCCTGAAGCTGGTAAGGGCTTGGATTTTTTCTTTTGCGGGTCCTCAGCCTCCTTGTTTGGAGTCTCACCAGTATGGTCAGAATCTTCTCAACTTGGGATGTAGTCAACGTCATCACCCAAGTCAGCGATTACGGGAAACTGAGTATCTTGAGAGCCCAGAGTGGTAAAAGCAAGAAGGGATGCATCACCAGGAGGAGGAGTGATGACTAGGGCAAGATGAACTGACATCAAAGTTGAGTCAGTTACAATAGCTTCAGTTGTCATTGTCTTTCCTACAACAGGAGATGATGGTGGTGAGATTAGGCCTAAAACATATGAACAGTGAACACGAAATGCAAACGTCCCAGGTGAAGGGCACAGGAAATCTAAGTATAGCATAGTGTGGATAATTTCAATTTTACCTGCAGCTATAAGACTTGCTTGAATATCTCTGCTCTCATCGACCTCAAACCTATCTACATCATTGTCATCGTCATCCTCATCATCGTCATTATGCTCTCCCTGAACATTATGTTCCTTAATAACTGTATCCTTGTCATTGAATGCAATGGGAAGACTAATTGGAGTCTGTGAACCAGAAGCTTCAACATTGGCAGGAAAAGTAGGGGCATCAACATTTGTTGCATCCTTGGCTTGCTTTCAAGAAGGCCTGGCCTGGTCATTTAGCAATTCTCGCTTTTTCTGTAGCAAAATCTTCCCCTCGGCTAAGGCCTCGTGTGATTCTTCATCTAAGAGATCCTCAATAAGATCATCCTCACTGCGATCGCCTCCATCAATCCTAAGTACTTCTTCCTATACAAGAGCTAAAGTTTTAGCGAAATCTTTTCCCAAATAATACAAACTACCACGGCCCATAATGCTATAAACATAGAATTTCAATAAGGTGTCTTTAGTCTTCGCCTTAACCTTCTTGTAAGCGGCCACAGCTTTAGCTTTATCCTCTTCAAGGAATTCAACGTTAGTGGCTAGCGCTTCAGCCTTCAAGAGCCAGACTTTGAGAAGAAATATTATGTTGGAGAGTCATATTCTCTTGCTAATAAGAAGCAGACACACTCCTATCTAGGGCTAGCTGGGATTCCGCAAGTTGTTGGGCAGATTGAGCATCTTGGACCTGTGTTACTAGTGTGCTTTCCTTCTGTTTCACAGTGATAATTTCCTTTTTGAGCCTATTAATCTCAGCTTCTAAACCTGCTACCTCCATATTTCTTTGAGCAGAAGAAGCAATAGTTTTCTCCTGTGACCTTATAACCCTGATCAGCTCAGCTTTGTCGTTCATTAATATGGCAATTCGAAAGATGTTGACTCCGTTAACTCTTTGGAGTTCATGTGCAAAAGTATGCCATTTGCTCAATAGCTTCTCAGCGTGGCTTCTGATCGTGTCTAATTTGACTTCGAGATGGCTTTTGGCCGTGTCAAGCTGTGTAAACATGCTACCCTTCAAACTATCAAATTTTTCGAGAATGTCTCGCTTGTCGGAAGGGTATATGTAACAATCGGCATTTTATGTATCGGAAGATCGTAAAATATTTTTATTTTATTCTTTGAGGGTTGGATCATTCTCATATTTTAATATTTTGCTTATGGGGATGTGATACATGTCCATAATTTTTACCAATTTTGTTTGTGACTGTTTTACCCTTGTTAGTTTTGTACATCGCATAACTTTTGACTAAGGTTGAATCAGGAGGTGAGACCTATGCTGTTGGAAAGGAAATGATGAATGCCTTTCCGTAGAGTGGTTACATGGAAGATTTAGCTTAGCGGTTTGGGAGAAATCGATGTTTTAAGGTTTAACAGTTGGTTGTTCAGGTTTGTGAAGCCTTAATGGGCTGATTTGGGGAGGCCCATTAATGGGTGGAAGGGAAAAAATAGGGGTGGGCGGTATGGGAAATGGCTTAGTTTCTCTATTCTCTCATTTGGTGGCTTATGTCACTCCTTCCTCTAACACTTTTCCACTATTAAAAATCAAAATCTAAGGAAGGAAATCGAAGATCTACACCATTGGAAGCTAGATCTACATCATTTGAAGTGGGAATTTATCAGATCAAGGGGTTAGATTCGAATTGCTTGATGTCCGGGCTCTTAATTCATTGTTTTTGCTTTGATTTGGAGAATGGTGAGCGATATGCATCTCTCACATGGATTCAATGAAGTATATGAATGTTTGATTATATTTTTCAACATATTCAAGCATTTTCTCGTAGATGTACACCCTGATAAGTCCATTTTCATATGTATCACCCTATGATCTAGTTAATATGTTTAAAACCGATAATTCTTATGCCATTTTACATGTTTATGCAAGTTGATCCGCAATTTAGGTCATACGTTCATTTATTATGGTTTTTGGTGAAATTAGCATAATTTTATGATAATTGTCATTTTCATGATGTTAGTGGTTCCATGACATGCTTTTGATTGTATTGGATGTATTGGATGAGTTGGTTTCGTCGAATTTGGCAAAGTTTTAGTTGAAATTGGCGTTGGATTGGAGCTGTACAGTGGATCGATCGGTCAAGAAGGATAGGTTGTCAAGTGGCTTGTAGAACAAGCCAAGAGACGACCAATCGGTGGGTGTCCAGGGGACTGATCGGTGTGTGTTCTTCAGGGGACCAATCAGTGTGTGCTCTTAAGGGGACCGTTCGGTGTGTTTGTGCTTCAGGGAGGTCGATCGGTAGGTTGGTTGCAGGGAGGCCGATCAGTGGGTTAGCTTCAGGAAGACCGATCTGTAAGGTTGCTTCAGGAAGAGCGATTGGAAGGGTTGCTTCTAGAAGACCGATCGGTGGGTGTGCTTGAGGGGAACCGATCGGTCAGTTCTCCAAGAGGATGGGTCGGTGTTCTGAGGAAGGATTGGTCGTATGTGTAATGGATAGGTTGGTCATTTATAGTCGGCCGAGCATACACAGGTTTTTTTTTCTGGAAATTTATTTTTCAGATACGGCTCAGATTGGACAAAAAGGTCTAAAAAAATATTTTTTGGGGCAACCCCGCTAACCCTAACCGCAGTGTAATGATGTAATTTGCTCGATGATTGTGTGACTTAGAAGTAATTTCAAGTAGAAAGGGTCAAAGTGTTGCAGGTGTTCGTTGATCGGTGTAGAACAACGAATGAGGTGACAACTCAAAGGCCGTGAGTTGGTGGATAATGGTAGCTCGAGAAGGTTGCTTGAGTAAGAAAAGTTGTTAGGTTGGATGACTAGAGATATGAATGCCGAGAGATTATCATTGTCGTAAGTTCTAGCAAGCTCAAAGCAGGAGTATAATAATGGGACCTAAAAGACAGGTTGTAGATCAAGGTCGAGTACCATGGGTATCGTTAAAAGGCCTAGTTGTCAAAATTGGGCATACATAGGTATCATTGAAAGGCGTATGGAGTTTATGCTAGAACTGGGGTTACCATTTACCCTTGACATATTACAAGGTTTGCTGTCATACGATTAACGATGGTTTCGAAGCAGGATTGACGGTGATAGCCAGAGTCTGTCATGGTTGATTAATTGCCTTATTTTAACCATCTCATGTAGATTGTCCAACGTCAAAGGAGATGTTCCTTGGGTGCTTGTTAGATATTGGTTTAGCCTCCGGGGCTTGTGCTTGAGGGATGTTGAATTCGATTAGGATGGTTTACGTGAGATCTGTAATTTGGATGCTATGAGTGCTCTTGATGGTTGATTTTTGATTTCCATGAATGAATGGTTGTTCTAATTACCATGGATGAATGGTTGAGATGGTTGATGTAAAGGCTATCACTGTCCAATGTGGGGAAGATAAGGTTGAGTTCTTCTCTGTGGTTGTGGGTAGATTAGTATGTTTATCTATCCCTTCTCATATACTTTTTTTTGTTGTTCTTTAGTTGTTTTATCGCTCACTAAGACTATTATCTGACTCAAGATTTTATGTTTCCCTATTATTACCTTAGGCTGTTCATTCAGTTATGGATTGGCAGACTAGGTGGCAGGTGACAGGTGATTAGTGAGGACGTTGTTGCAGTTCGGAGGGGAGCTGGAAGCTTACATACTAGTTTTATTACTATTTACTCTTTCTGTTTCCGCTATTTGGGTTAGTCTATGAGTGTTGTGTTTAGGTTTTATATACAGACTTTGATATTTTCTATGATGTTTGGATAATCTTTCAGGATGTTGTGAAAGATTCAAAATATTGTTATATGATGCTTCACTATTATTACCTATTGTATATTCTCTACTATATTTTATCCTTGCACTATGAGTTCTACGACAGGTATCAATTGTGTTTACCTACCTATGATGATCGTCCACAGCTACCTGGCACATATTTCCGCGCATTATTCCTCTTGTTTAGTTCAGGAGTTGTAGGCGTTCGTCACATTTGGTATTAGAGCTCTGGTTAACGATTTTAGTCAAAATTCAAAGATGTAATTATGTATGAGAGACGTATTTGTAGATTTCAAGTGGATTTATACTATATGATATTATATAGAGTAGTAGCGGATGTACTTTATTTAGCCGCTTTCTTGCAAGTGGCTAATCATTCTAATTTGCAGATTTAGAATGAGTCGACGAACTACAAGACATACAACTAGGGAAGGGGTTGTGCCTGGAGGGGGAATTGGTAGTATACTAGATTACCCATCCATATTTGAGGCCATAATGGAAGCAGTCATGCGCAGGGTACCCCTTCAGTGGCAGCCATGGTAGATATCGGTGTGCGAGTTCCTAGGGTTGTGAATTTTGCAAAGCTCTACAAAGATTATACATCTCTAGGAGGAAAACCATTCAAAGGGACTGAACCATCTGAAAAGGTTCAGAGGTGGATGGATTCTTATGTCCGTATTTTTGGAGACTTGGGATTAGATGATGCAACCAAGAGAAAGCTTGTGTCAAGGCAATTGCAAGCCAAGGCCATGGAATGATGGAATTCAGTTACAGTTGAGATTCTAGAAGAGGAGGTTTCATGAGAGTAATTCTAAGCTAAGTTTGAAGCAAAGTTATCTCCACTACTCAAAAGTCAGCTCTATTCAAGAAGTTCGTAGAGTTGAAACAGAATGGTCATTCTGTGCTTGATTATGTTTCTGATTTTGAGGCCTTGTCCAAATATGCTTGTTCATACATTGATACTCCTTACCAAAAGAATGTGAAGTTTGTCTCGGGTCTGGATACCTATATTGGAAGGCCATTGGTGGATCATCTTGATGATTCATTCGAGAAGATTATGGAAAAAGTTGTTTGCCATGAGAGCTTATTTCCTAAGGAAGCAAATGTTGTTGCTGCAACCAAGGAAGTTCGAAAACTACAGCAAGGTGGTACTAATAATAAGAGGAAGCAGCAACAGCAGAAAGGAAAGGATGGCCAAAAGAAGCCGAAGAGTGAGGTAGTTTGCTTTAACTGCCAACAGAAGGGTCATTTTGCTAATGAGTGCATGAATCCAAAAGATGAGAAGAAGTGCTTAAGATATGGAAAACCTGGGAATGAAAAGAAAGATTGTCCAGAATCAGCTAAGGGTAAGCAGTTTGTGAAGGCATATGCTTTGGAAGCCTTGCCAACTCCTTCAAGAGTTCCTACTGCAGAGGATAAGGGAAAGGGTGTTGTCATCCAAGGTACTCTTTCTATCCTAGGTGTTCTAGTTCGAGTTTTGTTTGATACTGGAGCATCGCATTCATTAATTTGCAATGAGCTTGTGGTCCGCTTAGGTTTGGAACCTGATATTTGTAATAGACCTTTCGTAGTGACTAATCTAGTTGGGGGTTCATCAAATCTGTGCATGATATGTTGTGGTCTAGTGATGTCGAGTCATGGTTTCTCTTTTGTGTGTGATTGCTTTGTTCTTAACTTCACTGGGTTTGGGATCATCTTGGGCATGGATTGGCTCAAGAGGTATGCTGCAAGAGTGAATTGCGAGAAGCTAGAAGTGAGGGTCGGAGATGTGGAAGGGCAAAAGGTGTTGATTAGATGTAAGCGCGAAGACAGTATCTTCGTAATCTATCTATATTCGCTTGTGATTCCACAGGAAGACTTGTCATCTGTGCTGATTGCTAATGAGTATGAGGATGTATTTGACGAGGTCAAAGGGTTGTCTCTGCATCGTGAGATCGAGTTTAGGATCGATTTGGTCTAGGGAGCTAGACCAATCGTTATGCCCCTTAGACGGATGGTGCCTAAGGAACAACGTGAGTTGGAGGTGTAAGTTCGTGACCTTCTAGGAAAGGGGTTCATTCTGAGAAGTGTTTCTGAATGGGATGCATCGGTCGTGTTTGCAACCAAGGGAGATGGCTCGCTGAGATATGTATGGACTATTTTGATCCGAATAAGGTGACTAAGAAGAACAAGTATCCGTTGCCAAGGATTGATGACTTGTACGATCATCTTCATGAAGCCAAAGTGTTTTCTCATATGGATTTGGCAACGGGATTTCACCAGTTAAGGGTGGCAAAGGATAGTATGCCGAAAACAGCTTTTAGGGCAACATTCAGTTTCTTCGAATGGTTGGTGATGCCATTCAGGTTGACTAGAACGCCAGCGTATTTTATGGATCTTACGAATAAAGTTTTCATAGATCAGTTGAATAAATTCGTGCTTGTGTTCATGGATGATATTATGGTTTACTCTCGGAATGAGGAAGAGCACAAGACACACTTGAGAGTTGTTTTGGAAATCTTGCTAAAGCATTAGCTGAGAGCTAAGTTTTCAAAGTGTCACTTCTGGAAGAAGGAAGTGAGATTCTTAGGCCATGTTGTTTCTGGAAGTGGGATAGCGATTGACCCTGCTAAGGTGGGAGCAGTCCAGGACTGGGATCAACCTAAGAATGCGACGGATGTTCGGAGTTTCCCTAGGTTGGCTGGATATTCCCGACGGTTTATCAAAGATTTCTCTAAGGTATTTGCACCGTTGACAGGATTGACAAAGAAGAACCAAGTGTTCACATGGGATGTAAAGTGTGAGCAAGCATTTGGAATAGTGAAAGAGAGACTGATGAGTGCTCCTGTGTTGACCATTCTAAATGGGAATGAAGAGATGGTGGTAAAAACCGATGCATGTAGCACTGTGCTTGAAGCAGTGCTAATGCGGAAGTATAAGGTTGTGGCCTACGCGAATCGATAGCTAAATCTACATGAGAAGAACTATCCAACTCATGATTCGGAGTTGGCAGTGCTTTCGTTTGCTTTAAAGATGTGAAAACATTACCTGTTGGGAGTTCGATTCGAGTTGTTTACGGATCACAAGTCGCTAAAGTATCTTTACTCCCAAAAGGATTTGAATCTTCGACAGCAATGATGGTTAGAGTTTTTGTCATCATATGATTTTGGTATAGCCTATACTCCTGGCAAAGGCAACGCAGTTGCAGATGCGTTGAGTCGAAGACACACAGGTTTAGGAGCGATGTTTTCAAAATGGAAGATCCTCGAGTACTTGGTAGGATTTGATTTCAGACCAAGGTGTGAATTGGAACCTGAAATGTTGGCAAACCTATCGATAAGACCTACTCTCATCGAAAGAGTTGGAGAGATGAAAAGCTTGTTGAGTTTATCCAGAAACTGGAACCATAAGATAAAGTGTTCGAGGTCGATCGAGAAGGTTGGCTTCAAAAGCAAGGGCGAGTAGTTGTTCTTGATATTGACAGATTGAGTGATGAGATTCTGAGAGAATGTCATCACTCAAAGTTGACAATTAATCCCAGTGATAATAAGATGTATTTATTGGTAGGGGATGAAGCGAGAAATTGGAAAGTTCATTTCCAAGTGCATGAACTATCAGTTGGTAAAAGCTGAATAGAAAAAACCGAGTGGATTGCTTCAACCATTAGAAGTTCCTACGTGGAAGTGGGAGTAGATATCGATGGATTTTATTGATGGACTGCCTAGAACCAGGACAGGAAATGAAGGGATTTGGGTCATCGTTGATCGCTTGACCAAAAGTGCAAGGTTCATTAGGATGGCATTGAAATTGGGTGAAATTTATGTGAAATGGATAGTTCAATTCCCTACTATCCCAAAGAGTATAGTGAGTGAACGAGATCCATTATTTACGAGTGGATTTCTGAAGAGTTTGCAGGAAATTTTGGGAAACGAGTTGTGTTTAAGTATGGCTTACCATCCCTAAACTGATGGGCAAACCGAGAGGGTTAACCGAGTTTTGGAAGATCTACTAAGAGCTTATGTGTTGGATTTTGGGGGATCATAGGAAGACCATCTACATCTAGTTGAGTTTGCTTATAATAATAGCTACCAGTCTAGCATTGGGATGACACCATACGAGGCGTTGTATGAGAGGTCGTGCAATTCTCTGGCATGTTGGTTAGAAACTGGAGATAAGTTGATACTTGGGCCTGAGATAATTAGAGAGACCTCAGATTGTATTGAGATCATTCGGCAACAAATGAAAGCAACCCAAGATCGTCAGAAGAGTTATGCTGATAAGCATCGAAAAGTTTTGGAATTCGACGTTGGCGGCATGCTTTTCGTAAAGATTTCTCCATTGAAGCTTGTGGTTCGATTTTGAAGTAAAGGAAAGTTGACTCCAAGGTTTGTTGGACCGTTTTCGATTGTTGAGCGATGGAAAGCTCGCATATGGATTGGAGTTACCTGAGAAGATGTCGAGCGTGCATAATGTTTTCCATGTGTCATTTCTATGGAAGTGTGCATGATTCGAATGTGGTGGTATCTTCAGAGCGGTACAAAGACCTAGAAGTAGAGACAGTAGTTGCGAGACCTCGTAAGCTACTTCGTGTTGTGGAGAATGATACGAAACAGTTTAGGAGGAAGGCGGTTAAGATAGTCATGATACAATGGAGTGAAGATGGTGACGATTGTACGTGGGAGACGGAAGAGAGCATGAGAGCGACTCATCCAGAATTCTTCGCCAATAGGAACCTTTGATATCGTAACATCGTTATATTGTTGTATCTTGTTGTTGTTTGATAGAATTCCACGTGCTAAGATAAGGCTATGGATGCATGGCTTGATGGTTGCTAGTTTGAATGATAGAATTAGCTTCTCATGGATCATAGGCATATAGAATTGTTGTGGTTGCTTATGTTTGCTTGGAATTTCGGGGGCAAAATTCCTGAGGGGGAGAGAATGTAATAGCCCGCATTTTACGTATCGGAAGATCATAAAATATTTTTATTTTACTCCCTAAGGGCTGGATCATTCTCATATTTTAATATATTTCTTATGGGGATGTGAGACATGTCCATAATTTTTACCTATTTTGTTTGTGATAATTTTCCCTTGTCAGTTTGTACATGGTATAACTTTTGATTCAGGTCGAATTAGGTGGGGAGACCTGTGCCATTAGAAAGGAAATGATGATTGCCTTTCCGTAGAGTGGTTACATTGAAGATTTGGCTTAGCGGTTTGGGAGGAATCGTTGTTTTATGATATAACAGTTGGCTTTTTGGGTTCGTGAAGCCTTAATGAGCTGATTTGGAGAGGCCCATTAGTAGGCTAGTGGAAGGGTATAAATATGGGGAGGAAGGTATGGGAAATGGTTTAGTTTCTCTATTCTCTTGTTTGGAGGCTTATGTATCTCCTACCTTTAACACCTTTCCACCATTAAAAATCAAAATCTAAGGAAGGAAATAGAAGATCTACACCATTGGAGGCTAGATCTACATATTCGAAGTAGGAATTCATCGGATCAAGGGTTTGGTTCAAATTGCTTGTTGTCCGGGATCTTAATTCAATGTTTTTACTTTGATTTGGAGAAGTGGTGAGTGATATGCATCTGATATGCATCTCTCACTTGGATTCAATGATGTTTATGAATGTTTAATCATGTTTTTCATCAAATTCAAGCATTTTCTCATAGTTCTACACCTTGACAAGTCAATTTACATATGAATCACCTTATGATCTAGTTAATATGTTTAAAACCGATAATTCTTATGCCATTTTACATGTTTATGCAAGTTAGATAGATAATTTAGATCATATATTCATTTATTATGGTTTTTGGTGAAATTTTCAAAATTTGATGATAATTGTCATTTTCATGATGTTAGTGGTTCCATGACATGCTTATGATTGTATGGGATGAGTTAGTTTCATCGATTTTGTCGTTTGGTGAAGTTTTGGTCGAAATTGGAGTTGGATTGGAGCTGTGTAGTGGACCGATCGGTCAAGAAGGATCGATTGTTGAGTGGCTTGGGGAACAACCAGAGGAGGACCAATCGGTGGGTGTCCAGGGGACCGATCGGTGTCTGTGCTTCAGGGGGACCGATCGGTGAGTGTGCTTCAAGGGACCGATGGGTGTATTTGTGCTTCAGGGAGGCCGATCAGTAGGTTGGTTGCAGGGAAGCCGATCGGTGGGTTAGCTTAAGGAAGACCGATCGGTTGGGTTGCTTCAGGTAGACCGATCGGTAAGTTCGCTTCAGGAAGAGCGATCGGTGGGTGTGCTCCAGGGGAGCCGATTGGTCAGTGCTCCAAGTGGATAGGTTGGTGTTCCGGGGAAAGAATGGTCATGCGCGTAATGGACAGGTTGGTCATTTATAGTCAGCCGAGCAGACACAGGGTTTTTTTTCTGAAAATTTATTTATCGAATACGACTCAGATTTGGACAAAAAGGTCTAAAAATTTATATTTTTCGGGGGCAATTGAACCTTAGCCACAGCGCAGTGATGTAATTTGGCTCGATGACGGTGTGAATTCGAAGTAAATTCAAGTAGGAAGGGTCGAAGTGTTGAAAGGTGTTCGTTGAACGGTGTAGAACAACGAATGAGGTGACAACTCAAAGGCCGTGAGTTGGTGGATAATGGTAGCTCGAGAAGGTTGCTTGAGTAAGAAAAGTTGTCGGGTTGGATGACTAGAGATATGAAGGTCGAGAGATTATCGTTGTCGTAAGTTCAAGAAGACACAAAGCAGGGGTACAATAGGGGCACCTAAAAGACCAGTTGTAGGTCGAGTACCCTGAGTATCATTGAAAGGCCTAGTTGTCAAGGTTGGACATACATACGTATCATTGAAAGGTGTATGGAGTTTATGCTAGAACTGGGGTTACCATTAGCCCTTGACATATGGCAAGGTTGGCTGTCATGCGATTAACGATGGTTTGGAAGCAGGATTGGCAGTGATAGCCATAGTCTTTCATGGTTGATTAGTTGCCTTGTTTGAACCATCTCATGTAGATTGTCCAACATCGAAGGAGATGTTCCTTGGGTGCTTGTCTGATATTGGTTTAGGCCTCTAGGGCTTGTGCTTGAGGGAAGTTGAATTCGATTAGGATGGTTTATGTGAGATCTATAATATGGATGCTATGAGTGCTATTGATGGCTGATTTTTGATTCCCATGAATGAATGGTTATTCTAATTATCATGGATGAATGGTTGAGATGGTTGAAGTAAAGGCTATTACTGTCCGATGTGGGGAAGAAAAGGTTGAGTTCTTCTCTTGTGTTGTGGGTAGACTAGGTTGAGTTCTTCTCTTGTGTTGTTGGTAGACTAGTTTATCTATCCCTTCTCATATACTTTATTGTTGATGTTCTTTGCTGTTTTATCGCTTACGAAGACTATTGTCTGACTCAAGGTTTTATGTTTCCCTCTTATTACCTTTGGTTGTTCATCCGGTTGTCGATGGCAGACTAGGTGGCAGGTTACATGTGATTAATGAGGACGATGTTGCAGTTCAGAGGCGAGATGGAGGCTTACGTAGTAGTTTTATTGCTATCTACTTTTTCTGTTTCCGCTATTTGAGTTACTTTATGAGTGTTGTTGTGAAGCTTTATGTACAGACTTTGATATTTCCTATGATGTTTGGATAATCTTTCAGTATGTTGTTAAAATTTCAAAAGTTTGTTATATGATGCTTCAGTACTATTATTACCTTTTGTATATTCTCTACTATATTTTATCCTTGCGTTGTGAGTTCTAGGACAAGTATCGATTGTGTTTACCTACCTATGATGATCGTCCACAGCTGCCTAGCACACCCTTCCGTGCATTATTCCTCTTGTTGAGTGCAGGGTTGTAGGCAGTCGTCACAGTATATGTGTAAATTGAAATACGACTCCCTTAGACACCATCCCGTAAATCGATCAGCGAGGCCAAATTTGGCTGGTCCTGGAATAACAAGGCATGTCTATAATCATCTGAAGATAAGAAGGAGTAGGAGTGACATATGGAGAAGCCAAAGATACTTGATCACAAGTATCCTAGATATCCGACATTGGAAGCTTGTCAGATTTGTGATGCTTCCTAAAGTCACCTTTGCCTTTATTCCACCTGTCTCTCTTCTTTTCAGCCTTCCTTTTCTGCCTTTCCTCTTCTTTTCTCCTCTTAGCTTCCAGCATATCAAAGTGCTCATGCCTCCACTGCCTTTGTCCTCAGTCTCAATAAGATCACGAGTTTGTTGAGGCTAGTAGGCCGGTTGTAAGCATTGAGATTGTTTTGAATTTTGAGAAGACCGAGGTTTGAGAAAGTTCTTGGGATTGTATTGCTTGGTGCCTTGTTTAAAGCTATATGTAAATGAGTGTCTTATTTCTGAACCTCGAAAAGGGAGAAAGCAACATCTCAATATTTAAATTGGAAGAGTGTTGGAACAATTTAAAAGGGTTATGCAGAGTATTAGAAACATATGGCATAAATAAAGAATGTGCTAATGTATATTTATTAACAAACCAATATTATGTGATGGTTCTAAGTTGACCCCTAGCTCTGCAAGCAATTTTCCTGGCCTAGAGATGGGAGCACTGAGTGTACAAATTCCTGTATTTGGGATCTGGGATTTAAGTGATTGGACAACAATATCATCTTGAATGAGATCTCTAGCCGAGCTAAGGTCATCAAGATCCGTAAAAGTGTTTCAGACACCTTCCCCTTGACTATCTTGAATAACAGGACTCTTATCGCGGTTCTCAGTACTTAAATTGCCTTTTGAAATTGCTCCAGCTTCTCCAAGCTGCTCAGTTTCCTTCCTTGGGTCCAAAGTAGTTTCCAGGGTAACTTCATCCACATGACTCTGTCTGGTTTCCTCCGTAGGACCCAGAGCAGTACCTTCCTTCTCGATCTGGTCAGATAAGATCGTAAGACTCTTACCCTCACGTTTTGTGATGCATCTTCCTCAATGGGGGTCAATTTAGATTTGGGAGTAGTTTTACTGCTTCATGCAGGATTAGAGCATTTATTTAGATTAGCCTTCTTAGTTGGAGATTTGCTAGTAGTATTTTTTTATCAGTCGAATCTATTGCTAGAGATCATTAGGGATGAAGCATATGGCATCGATGGAGGAATTCTTCTGTAACCATGAATTTTTTGCTCTGTTTGTTCTCACTAACAGCTGTTAAAGAATCAAGGAGAGCTTGATCGAAAGCAGTATCCTGATCGGAAGGAACCTCTATAATATAACTAAAGTTTTGAGTGTTGGAATGAAGGAGAAAGAAATAAAAGACTGTAAAGTAAGCGTATTCACCTTCTTCCATCCATCAACCATAAAAGTTTTCAGGACACCGAACGAAGAAATATTGGTTCGGGAATCCTCGAACACTCTCTATCAGATCAGTAATAATTTTGGAACCTCGACTCTCGACAAAAATAATTGAGGGACGGTCTTTCTTCCTCCTTTTAAAAGAGTATAAAGAACAAATATCTTGAAACGTAGGCGCAGGCTGTTTGACTCTCATAAACAATACATAAAGCCCCATTAAAGCGAAATAACTGTTCTAGTGCAACTGGTATAGGGCAATGGCCAAAAGCCGAAGAATTAACTCTAGATAAGGATTAAAAGGAAGAATTTCCCTGCATAACAACATGTAACGATTAACTGGAACGTACCCAGCAGTTGGAAGGTTAGCAAAATTCCTCCTTTCTGGGGAATTTAGCCTCGTCCTTTTCTGAAATTCAGAATTGCTTACATAATTAATGATACGAGCTAAAAGAAAGAGTTGTTTCATGCCTTTCGAGAGGTACATTGACAAGTGAACGGGGTTGAGGAAAATTCTGATTAATATTCACTTCGGGAATAAAAGCTGATGTAATTTCAGTAACTTGAATAGAACTCCCACCTTCATCAGACATGGTTCATTCCTTGGGATTCTGACGTAACTGTTGTCGAGTTAACATTTCTACGCGAATAGTTATGCCTTAAAATAAATCACAAGTACGCGTTCCTTTGCTTATATGGAATATTATGTATAACTGTGTATGATATCCTAAAAGTAAGGCTTGAAATTTATAATCAGCGTCTACTGGTTAACCAATTCCATGCATCATTAGAAGTTGATTCTAAAATGATTATATTCGCGTAGAGAATGTTCTTAAGTGACCAAATGAAAAAAATTCTGCGCAAGTATGTCATTCAATCTAAGCTATACTGCATGTTTAACTTTCTATACTAACCTACTGATGGCGTGAGCATCCAACAGCAAAATTATAGCTTAAATAACATGCGAGTAATCTTGTTAATACAGGTATAAGAATAGGAAAGCTTGGAAATCAACAAAAAAACTAAACCAGATCTCCAAATACTAAAGTTATTAAACATACTCGAGCTCAACCAGAGTCAAGCTCGACTAACCCCCACCGAGGTCGAGTTTGATCGACCCATGAGGGTCGAGCGTGATCGACTCCAAGAGGGTCGAGCTTGCTTGAACCAATGGGTCAAGCATGACCGTACCCGCGAGGGTCGAGCATGCTTAAACATGTAGGGTCGAGCATGCTTGAGCCCACGAAGGTCAAGCGTGGTCGACCCCCTGAGGATCGAGCAGGCTTGAACCCATAGGGATCGAGTGTGCTCGACCCCATGAGGGTCGAACATGCCTGAACTTAGCGGGCTCAGGCGTGGTCGAACCCATTAGGGTCGAGCAGCCGAGTCGAGCATGGTTGACCAATTCAATTCAGGAAAGCAAGCTAAGGGTTTGCAGAATGGCGCTAAAAACTTTTGAATGATAAAGTTTGCAAGACAAGGGCGTGGCACTAAAGAAAATTTAGTAAACATGAGTTCAAATACTAATCAATACATGTAAAGATTCATGTCCCTAAACTGTTCATAGCCTTAAGCTTCAGATTTAAATATAAACTGTTTTACCAAGATTGTTACTGAAAATGAGTACAATGGATGCTAGTCTAAGCAACGGTAAAAATGAACTGTTTCAATGATTTCGTGCATCATTAAAAGTTGTGTTTCAAGCATTTAATCTAACACCTTATGCGCACCAAACTCAAATCAGAATTCATAGGATTTAGGACAATTCGAATTCCTCAAACACATTCAAATACACATTTACCCCAATCCAATTCAATCTATCATAATTTACAATCATTACAGTCCCAAAAAGCTCAATCCAAACCATACCCAAATATACAACCCTACTCATCTACAAACCAATTCGACATAAACCCAATGCAAAATAAAAGAGTAAATCACCTCCAATTAGTGAGGTGATTCAGATCCGAGAAGGCTGCTCCAAATTGATTCGAAGTCGATCAGGTTTTGCTGAGAAGTTCGAGCGTGCCCAACATGTTTGGGGTTTATGAAGATTGAAAATCCAATTTGAATTGAATTCGAAGAAGGGTAAATTGTGACGCGGGAATTTCTAAGAAGAGGTAGCGCTGCCATTAAATTGTTTTATAAAAGAAAAAAATAAAGTGTGGAAGTAAGGGTTTCAAAGCAATATAAAGAAGATGAAAGGGCTCGCTCAATCTCAAGTAAAGGGTCAGATTTGGTCGCACGAGCCCAAACTGACCACTCGAGCCCAAACTGATTGCTCGTGCCAACATGAACTGCTCAACCAGCACTGATATGTTAACGTTGACTCACCTGAATTGCTAGCACTCGACCCATAGGAAAATAAATATTGTTGCTCAATGTTTAAACAGATCCCAATCTTTCAAATAGTGCTATATTTATTCATTTCGAAGCTCATAATTTTTACAAACTAAAAATTACAAATTTTGAGGGGCAAATGTTTGTCCATCAAAAGTTAAGCGCAAGTTGATAGATTAAATCTATAAACAACCAATGGATCGAGCATTAAATCTATAAACAACTAATGGATCGAGCATCATAGAGGGATCAAGCTTCATAAGAGGTCGGGCAAACCAATGGATCGAGCATCACAAAGGGGTCGAGCTTCATAAGAGGTCCAACATCCCAATGGGTCGAGCGTCCCAAAAGGTCAAGCTTATAAGGGCTCGAGCACCTAAAGAGGTCACACATCACAGGTAGGGTCGGTCGTACTCTGGTAGGGTCGATCGAGCACCGGTAGGGTCGGTCAGGCAACTTCCTAGTCGGTTCAGCAAAAAACTGGCTACATCTGGTGATAGCTGGCTACAACTGGCAGTGGCATTTTCGTAATTACCTGCACGAGCGACCTATAGCCTGCACATACAAATTTCAGCTCAAAACTTCATTCCGACCTCTCCTATAAATACCCCATGACCTTCACTTTAATGGGGATCGATTTCCAAGACCCAGAAGGGCTGCCCAACTGCTTGCTTAACTATTCCAAGTGATTCTAACATCATCAATCATCTCCAAGAAAAGATCTAGAGCCAAATATGCCATGGAATCTGCCAAAATCATTCAAGAGCCCGGGGGTTTATAGATCTACCTTCATACTCCTTGCATTTAGAGAGATTCAACTGTTCTTTCGCTGATTTGTAAAGATCAAAGTGAAATCCTTGTATAAAAGAGAAAATGAATGTACTTAAGGATATTTCAAGCCATGTAAATCTTGAAATGATAATGAAACCCTTTCCAAAGTGGAAATAGATCTATTTTAGATCGAACCACTATAATATCCTTGTGTTTTTACTTACTTTTTAGTGATTATGGCTCCTTATTTCCATTTCTAACCATTTGGTAAAGTACTCTCAAAGTACCTTTGGTGTTTGGACCAATTTTGGTTTAAAAGTTGAATTCCGAGTTCATCTCAATAATGTTCCTTTGTAAACTGATCGTCAGTTTCTTAACGAATGTTTTTGCCTTGCACAACCACACACTAACTTCGTTTGTCGTGAAATTTGAAACTTAGCCATGATTGATTATTCCGAATCTAATAAAAATATTCTCCTCGAGTTCTGAGGTTGCTGGCAAAATCTCAGTTTTCAAGGGCTATGCAATGATTTACAAATCGAATTTTTAAATTCTAATGTATTTTCTTATTATATATATATATATATATATATACATATATATGAAGAAAAGGGTACTTTATTAACAAGACGAACTATTACAACCACAGTGTGACTGAAGGTAAGAAAACCAACAACAAAACAAAAAAATACACTTTACAAAGGAAATATAACCTTCCTTAACACACCTACCAAAAAAAAAGTATGACCCTCGAACTTTTCCAAAAACTACAGTAGCGTCTCGTAATCTTCCCTCTAAAAAATTCATGGCGACTACAAAGGAATCAATCATGGTGGCCGCAATGAACTGGGTATAAAGCCATACCAATGTACATCAACTATAAGTCATTCAAAACCAAACTTCTTCTTCTTGAAACCCTTCTGATCTAATCTCCGAAGAACCGTTTCAATTTCAGCTTCCACAATTTTAGATAATAATTCCTTATTCATATATTATTTTTGAAAACGAGGTTACACCTTTCTCTCCATATATAATTCAACGTTGCAGCTAAGCAGATTCTCCCAATATTCAGATTCTTGGATCGAATGATGCCTTCGATTATCTCCAAAATATTATTAGCTTCTCTTGTAAGATTAATAGAAAATTTCTGCGTAATATAACTCCAAATATAATAAGAGTACACACATTGAAAATATAAATGATCCTGAGTCTCCAATTGCTTGTTACACAGGAAACAGATACCAGAAATAGATAAGTCCCATTTTCTAATTCTTTCCAAAGTCCGTAACTTGTTAATACAAACTAAATAAATGGTTAGAGAATATTTCTGAACCAAGTATATTTCCATTAAAAAAATTCCTAACTGAAATCTTGTGAGTATCTGTATAATGATTGATACGCGGATTTTAAGCTGAAGTGCCCCTTTCTTCCATCTTTCCAAATCCAATAATCTGAAATATTATCTGAATTAATTTTACACTGTTGTATTTCATATTTAATAAGTCCAAGAATTTCAGCTTGTCTAAATTCCATCAACCATTGTTAACGATATCAGCATGTTAAAGATAACTCCTGAGCATTCCTACCATGTCAGCCTGCTAAAGAGATAAGACTTCTACTCTTGATTCGTGGATCATACCAAAGATGAGTGGACTTACCATTTTCCTATTATATTATATTAAAAATAATTTTTAAATTAGTTGTAAAATTACAGGTTGTTACAATCTTCCCTATTTAAAAACTTTTCGTCCCCGAAAAGGAAACAATAGTAAAGTAGAAAATAAAGTAGTAATGTAACATATCATAAATGTACCTCACACAAAAGCTAATCATAGATATCCACTCTGCACTTGGGATAACCCTGTTTAATGTTATCTTCTGTTTCCCATGTACAGTCTCTGGGATCTCTGCTCTATTGCACTTTGACAAAATGCAAATTCTTGTTACTTAGAGCATCTCCAACAAAGCATCCGATATCCAAATTGTTGAAATCCACAATCAAATGCAAGCCCAGCAGCGTGTACATTTTTCCAATGGTTTGGATTTCGGGAGGAAGAGTTTCAGAATATGCAAACTCTTAAGGTGCTTGTTGAACAAATGCCTCAGATCAGGCATATGTTGAATAACGCCTAAAATGAGGCGCAAACGCCTCGTTTCTTTCATAACCACCAACGCGGTACTTTTGTTTTTTTATATATTTGAGCTTCCCAAAGAATGCGGCTTGTTTAATGGTTGCAGGCTCACATTATAACACATGCGACACTTTAGTATAACAAATGCTGCACTTTATTACAACAACGTAGCTCCTTTAATATTTTAAATAGTGGGGCCACTTCTTTTTTGAGGCGTTTGTTCAACAAGCGCCTGGTTTCCAACGTTTGTTTAACAAACGCCTGGTTCAAAAACTGATGGAAACTCCGGGTTTTCGGAGTGCAGAAAATTGAAAATTCACACCCATAAATAGTTGGATATGCTCTTGGAACCCTGGTTTCTCTACCAATAATATTTAGTGAATATATGTCTCACGTTCCTAAAACATTTCATAATAGAGCGCACATCCTTGTCATGTTTAAAATATAAACCCGGTCCCTATTTTTCACTTCCTCCTGATGTTTTGAGAACTTCCGCCTTTTACAAATTTCAGCCAAAATTTTGGCACTACCAACAAATTTTTTTTCCCTGATATCTGGAAATATTCTTAGAAGTCCACTCAAAAAAAAAGTTGCATACATGTATGTAACTTTTGATAATAGTTGCATACATGTATGCAACTATTGCATGCGCTGTTTTGTATTGAAAATCTTGACCGAAACTTGCATACATGCGTGCAACTATTTAAAATACTTGCACACATGTATGCAAGTATTTCATGCAGAATTTTGAACTTATATTTATTTATGTGAATTTATGCACACTTATATGCCAAATTTACGCAGTACTTGCATAGAAGTATGCAAAAATATCAAACGCAGATGCATGAGTTGAAAACGTGCACGGATATATGCAGGAAAATACATATACTTGCATACTATTATGCATTAAACTGCAATTTTGTTGTTTTTTCTGTTTTTTTGGTTTTTGACACCTTGTTTGATTATTTGGATCTGATTTTTTTATAGCATTTACATGTTTTATTTAAATAATAATTTACGTGATTTTTACATTTTTTTTACTGAATTTTCAAAAAATAGGGACTAAATTTACAATAAGTTTATGACCGGATGTGAGCCTAATTTTAAAACTTAATAGGGACCTGTGCCAAACAGACCCTAATAATTATCGGTTCTCTTTGCACTTTCAAATCTAGAGTAATATCCAGGGTTTACTATGTTGCCACCTCAACAATCAAATCAGGATCATGAATATGCTTGCGAAGCTGAGAGATGTGAAATACATCATGCACTCCGGGCAACCAATCTGGCAACTAAACAATATAAGCTAGAGTTCCTATTCTTTCCAATATCGGGAACGGACCAATATATCTAGGTGCTAACTTTCCTGTGTTCCCGAATCGAATCACTCCTCTCATCAGAAAAACTCTCAAATATACACGACCACCAATAGAAAATGCTAAATCTCTTCTTCTAGAATTTGCATAACTCTTTTGTCGGCTCTGTGCCGCTTGCAGTCACTTCTTAATGAAATCCACTTTATCTGAAGTTTCCTGGATCATACTTGGACCCAATAATAGTCGATTACCAGGCTCTATCCAACAAGCGGGAGAACTACATGGCCTACCATATAATGCTTCAAACAGGAATAATTTCATACTGGCTTGATAGCTATTATTATATGAGAACTCAACCAAATGTATAAGATCTTCCCAAGATCCTCCAAAATCGAGAATACAAGCCCGCAATTAATCTTCCAATATACGGTTCACCCTCTCGGTCTGGTTGTCTTTCTGAAGATGATATGCAGTGCTAAGATTAAGCTTCGTTCCCAACTCAGACTGGAATGCTTCCCAAAACTTATTAGCAAGGATCAGATCTCGATCACTGATTATCCTGTTGGGAATCCCATGCATCCTGACGATCTTTCTCACATATATTTAAGCAAGAATTTTAGCTGTTCTAGTCGATTTAACTTGAATAAAATGGGCACTCTTTGTAAAACGATCATCAATAACCCATATACTATCGTTGCCTTTCTTGGTCCTAGGCAAACCATCAATGAAATCCATGGATATTTGATCCCACTTCCATTCTGGAACCTCTAACAGTTGCAGCCATCCAGCAACCTTTTTCTAATCACTCTTAATCTATTGGCAAGTAGGACACCTGCTAACATATATAGAAATGTCTCTCTTTATCGACTTCCACCAGAATGTGCATTTAAGATTGTGATACATCTTGCTTACCTCTGGATGAATGCTAAGCTTGGATTTGTGACATTCATCCATCACTTCTCTTTTTAGCTCAGGAATATCCAGAACACAGATTCGGCCAAGCAGTCTCAGAACTCCCTTGCTATCAATTTGAAAACTCGAGACTTCGCCTTCCCGAATTCTCTTACTAACCTTCTAGATGAATTCATTGTCCTTATGAAGAACAAAAATTTTCTCAATCAATGAAGGCGTAATAATAAGATTAGCGATGATTGCATTCTTTCTGCTAAGTGCATCCACTACTACATTGGCTTTCCCTGGGGTATCTAAAATATCTAAACCTTATGCTGCAAGAAATTCTAACCAACATTGTTGTCTCAAATTCAAATCCTTCTGGGTAAATAGATATTTCAATGACTTATGATCTGTATACAATTCAAACTTCTCACCAATAGATAATGCCTCCATATCTTCAAAGAAAATACCACGGCTAATAACTCTAGATCATGAGCAACATAATTCTTCTCATGCGGCTTCAACTGATGGCTAACATAAGCAACAACTTAGCCTCTTTGCATTAATACTGCACCAACTCCATCATGAGAAGCATCTGTATAGACAGTCAAATCCTTATTACCATCTATAATAGTCAACACTAGAGCAGTAGTCAACCTTTCTTTCAACTCTTGGAAAGCTGCCTCACATATTGTCATCCAATTAAACCTTCATGCTTCTTTGTAATATTCGTCAACGGACTAGATAGGTTTGAAAAATCCTTAACGAATTTCTGATAATAGCCTGCCAATCCCAGAAAACTTTTAACTTCAGTGGGAGTACTAGGTTGCCTCCAATCTCGAATGGATGTGATCTTATTTGGATCAATAAAAATACCATTCTTTGATACAACATGTAACGACCTGGAAAATCTGAACCAATTTAAAAATTTTAAATTGGCTAAAATAGTGGATTTTAAATATTTAAAATAAATATTTTAAATAATAACGATGAAAACTGAGTTTGAATCGACAATTGAAAAGGAATATAATTAATTCTAATTATAAACCAGACCTGAAATGGCGCGGTAGTTTCAAAATTTGTATTCAAACTTCAACTGACTGTACCGGGTGCAAAACAAAACGGATTTGAGTGAAACCAAAAATATTCAAATCTGTTAGTGAATACCTTTCTAACGAATCTGAAAAATCGAAGTTTCATAGCGGAAAGCAAAAGTTATGGCCAAATGAATTTTCAGAAAGGTCGCTATGGAATTTATATAGCCCGTGAAATTGGCCATTTTGCAAACGACCTCGGAATTCGACGAAACCACTTTTGTTGGATCCGGGATGTGAAGATTTCAAGGTTTCAAATTTCATAATTTTTGAAGCTAGTATGTGAACGTGGCAAAAGAAAATGTGTTTTGGTCAATTACAGTTAAATTGGATCGACCAGAAATGGGCCATTTTTCAAACGGCCTCAGAATTCGACGAAACTAGTTTTGTTGGGACCGTATCGTTAAAACATAGCCAGATTTATTTTTCTGGAATTTTCCGAATCAGTTTGTGGCCCTGGCAAATTGAAATGTACGTTCAAATTAAATATTGAATGTTTTATATTTTAATTTGAAGGAAAACTGACTGAAACATTCGAATGGGCCTACGAAACATATCCCATTGTGTTCAGAATGGGGGTAAAACACTAGGCACGACAGTCGTTGGGTTTAAAAAGGAGTTCATTTGTGAAAACCCTAATTTTTTGAAATATATATATTCCGGCCAATCAGATTTTTTTATAAAAAAAATCTCTTTCTCTTTCCCCGACGTCAACGGCGGAAACCTTCACGTTTCTTCCTCCCTCGATTCCTTCTCCTACACGCACCTAAACGCCATGGCCCAGTTGAATTTTTTGTAGATCCGTCCGAGATCTTCAAATCCATATAAGGTTTGATAATTTTCATTGAGTGTGGAGAGAGAATCGACAGCAGGAAGTTGGCACCTTCCCGTCGCCGCCGTAGCCACGTTAGGCCACCAAACTGGCCCCACTTCCAGGCGCAGGCGCGCCCCTCTGTGCTCTCCCTCGTGGCGCTGGCCGATCAAGACAACGATCAACGGATTAGGAGAAAAGCTCAACCCTAGTTTCGAATCAAAAACTGAGGTATACGGCTGTGTTTTATTTAATCTGTTTTTAACATTTAAAAGCATAGCGAACTTCTAAAAATCATATCTTTTTCGTTTGTTAACGAAATCCAGTGAAACAAGAGACAGTGGACTCGTGTGGACGTCTTCTACATTTTAGAAGAGGCCGCATATTTTTCTGAGCCTTTTGCTATTTTTGGTGGAGTGGAACCCAAAGTGAGATTTCTAATTTATAAACGATATGGAAAACGACGATGTATAAATTATATAGTCGATGTATGAGTTATATAAGCGTTGTACACCTCTTGTACGTTCGATGTATAAGTTGTATATGCATTGTAAAAATTATATATGTGTTAAAATAGAAGTGAAATGCTATATATATATTTATATATATATACGCCCCTCGTCCACAAACCATGGACGATATTTATTGGTTGTGATTGGTGTGAAAATTGATTGATAGCGAATGGTTGATTGAAATTATTTGTGGTTGAAATTGATTGATTGTGGTTGAAAAATACCCGTTTGTGGTTGAGAAATATTTGGTTGAAACCACATAGGATTAGTTTGTGGAAATGAAAAAAATATACATGCCGCCTGCGTGCGAACTAGATGCATGATTCCCCATTGTCAAAAGCTGCGAGGCTTTAAGGTAGAGCGAGGAGTCGTACTAGGGACGGTCCCGGTTTTAACTACCCTGCCGTTATGCTACCGAAATTTTGAATAATATTCATGTGTTAGAATTATTTTCATTTGTTGAAACTATATTTATTCGTTGAATAGAAAACCTTCATGTGTTGAATTGAAACTCATTCGTTGAATAGAAATTCATGTGTTGAAAGGTATTCGTGTTTTAAATATAAAAATCACCTTTTTATCTATATATATAAACTATAGAAAACCTTCATGTGTTGAATCGATATTCATTCGTTGAATAGAAATTCATGTGTTGAACGGTATTCGTGGTTTAAATATAAAAATCACCTTTTTATCTATATATATAAACTATAGAAAACCTTCATGTGATGAATCGATATTCATTGATTGAATAGAAATTCATGTGTTGAATGGTATTCGTGTTTTAAATATAAGAATCACCTTTTTATCTGTATATATAAACTATAGAAAACCTTCATGTGTTGAATTGAAATTCATTCGTTGGATTGAAATTCATGTGTTGAAAGGTATTCATATTTTGAAAGAAATTGTTTTACAATAAAAATCCTATTTTTATTACCTATATGAACTATATAAAATAATCTCGTTTTGAAACAAATAGTTTTATAATAAAAATCATATTTTTATTAACTATATGAACTATATAAAATAATCATATTTTGAAATGAATTGTTTTACAATAAAAATCTCATTTTTATTATATAAATGAATTGTTAAAAATAGTGAAGTGTTGAAAAAGAAGACAGTTAGATAAAAATATCATTTTTATCAAATGTATGAAAAGAATATAGTTTTGAAATCGAAGAATCGATATATATATATATATATAAGTAGAATTGAAAGATATCGAATAACGAAGCTGCAGTTCGTATTTTGAAACCGTGATTTCAAACGATTAGTGCGGGAGATCCGACCATCGGATTTTCCTGAAATCGCAACCGTTGGGTTCGCTTTGGAAATATCTTTCCAACGACACCAACTTTGTAAAAATGTAACGGTTGGATTGTCTGGAATGTTTAATTCAAATCTAAAGAAAAACAGTGCCAGAATCGATTATATTTATATATATAAATATAAATATAATTATATTGAATCGAATAACGACGCTGCAGTTCGTATTTTGAAATCGAAACTTCAAACGATTGTACCGGGAGATCCGACCGTCGGATTTTCCCGAAACTGGAACCTTTGGATTCGTTTTGAAAAGATCTTTCTAATGATGTAAATTTTGTGAAGATCCAACGGTTAGATTTTCAGATATGTGTAAATCAAATCTGAAGAAAAATAGCGCCACGGCCGCGTTATGTCCCGAAGCGTCGTTTTGAATAAATTGGCTATTTTAAAATAAATAAAAATAGCGATAAATCGTTATAAAATATTATAAAAGATATGGATTTGAAATTTAGAAACTAAATGAAGGTTGGCTAAGTCGAATGGTTTCTTGGGTATTGATCTGATGTTGGTTTCGGCCTTCGGGGTTAATATTTGGGAAATCGTTCTCTTACTGATTGACGGTTAGTGACTAATGAATTGAAATGATGCGTAGTAGTGTTTGTGTAGCACTTGTTTATTATATACGCGAGTTTCTCAGAAAGACCGGGTTTATCCCATTCTAAATAATTGAATCGACGATAAGAAATCGAAGATGAAGACGGTGGTCGAAGACCGGAGATCTTCACCTCGTTTGGATGGTAACCGAGGTCCTGATTGGGAGGCATCCCGAAATATGGATAATGAGTGGTTATCTTCCAGACGTACGTGGTGATCGATGGGTTTGCGAGGTATATAGTACCTCCGGTTTCGTTCAGACCCAGAATGGACTTGCAAATGGACAGTGTGTCTGACATTGGAATTCATTCTGTGCGATTGATAACCATCAGTTGCGTGGTGTGAATTGCCTGTGTGGCATGCTAAGATGCAGTGATCAGGGCTTCTGTTGAAAAGCAAAGTCTTGTGGTGATGATCAAAGCCCCGCCTGTGTGGCGTAGCTTTGTGTACAACGTGAATTCGCGAACCTCACACCCGGTATGAACCAGAAACGGGAGAAAGGACCTCAGGGAGGACATGCGTTTCTTTCTAGCTAGAAGTGGCGTCAGTGGTTTTACACGCCCTGACGAGTTTGACTTATGTGGTGGTTACTGTTGCGAGGCGCCTCGGTTATATCGGACGATCCGGGTCCGATGGAGTCATTCGTTGGCTCATTTACGCCCCATAGGGCGGGGAAACGCAGTGTTCAGGAATTTTAATCCACATCGGTGGACCGACCCTGACGATCCAAGGGTCGATGCGCTCTGACCCTGAGGCTCGAGCTAGACAGTCTCGAAGTCGATAAGGACTATCTTTTGCCTTGGTTCATGATGGAAATCCAACTTCCAAATACGTGACTGTGCGGTTTTGATTGTATACCTATATATGGTGACATAGTGGTATGGGGCATTAATGCCGTCTATGATTGATACTTATGATTTGAAATTGCTTTCGAAATATACAAACACTAGTAATAATATCAAATGCTTTTGTTTTATTCGTATCAAGCATATTTTGGCCATTATAAGGTAAAAACTCTATCCTCCGGTTTGCGTTGCATTGTGTGATGGGAACTGAGTCTTATAATGGCTTCATTTTTATAAAAAGCATTGCGATGTTTAAAAGAATGATTTGTTTTAAAGCACTGGCAATCCAATGGAGTAAACCCATTCCACAAAAGTGGCGTGGTCATGTGATTAGCCATATTTTAATGTGTTGAGTAGATTTCTCATACCAGTCCCATGACTGACTCGTAGTTTGTTTCACTTTCAAACTCGGGTGCCCCTTTTTCTACACGGGCAGCCTTGTATTCAAGTTTAACTGGCTTTCTCTGGATAGCTGGAGCTGAAGATGGATTCTATCATTTACCTCTTTTTATGCTTTTCATCTCCTATTGTACATTATGTTTATTTCCGTTGTAGACATTTATGTATAGTTGAACTGTATTTGTACTAAGTATGATCCTGTATACTGTGTAACTCTGATGATTACGTTTATTCAGTGTATTATTTGTACACTATCTAGTGTATTTATTTATTTCTGTTCTGCTATTATCTGTTTCTGTGTTATATTCCAAGGATTACCCTAGCCGCCGTCAGTACGGGGTTTGGGGTCGTCACACGACATGACCGAGCAACTTCACTTCTTCTTCCCAGAATATCATTTAGAAAATTTTCCTTTTAATACATTCTTTCTCAGAATTTCCAAAACATGTTCCAAATGCTTGCGTGCTCGCTAGCTGACTTAGAGAAGATTAAAATATCATCAATGAAAACTAGCACAAATTTATTCAAAACTCCACGGAAAACTCGATTCATTAAATCAACAAAATAAGCAGGACTATTACATAACCCGAATGCCATTACTAACCATTCATAAAATAAGTCTGGACCTCTAAAAGATGTCAATGGAACACATTCTTCGGCAATCCGCAATTGATGAAAACCCGTAGCTAAGCCCATTTTTGAAAACACTCGAGCTCCATTCAAGCAATCTAATAAATCATCAATGTGCGGTAATGGATATATATTCTTCAATGTTTTCTCATTGAGATCATGGTAATCTAAGGACAATCTGAGAGTATCGTCTGACTTAGGAACAAATACCACAAATGCTTCCCAATTCGAGAAACCAGGCCTGAGAAGACCTTTCCATAGCAATTATTGAGTTTGACCACTCAAATATTCCTTCTCTTTCAGTGTCATCCTTCAAATTGCATTCACAACTAGCCTTGCATTCGGAACTAAATCGATTTTGAAATCAATTTCTCTTCGTGGAGGTAGGCTATCAACTTCTTCGAACACATCCGCATAATCTCTAACAACAGGATATTTTGCAATAGAAGTAGGAGAAATTTGAAGAATAGACCTAAATTCTTTTCTATCTGAACTTGAGCCTTCGCATGGTGCAATAATACTCCCAAGTTTTGTTTTAACTTTAATAACTCTTTCGGCGCATTTAATTTCGGCCTCAAATTTTTCAACCAAGCCAACCCAAGTATTGTAATAGCCCGTATTTTACGTATCGGAGGATTGTAAAATATTTTTATTTTATTCCATGAGGTTGGATCATTCTCATATTTTGATATGTTGGTTATGGAGTTGTGCGACATATCCATAATTTTTACCAATTTTATTTATGACCATTTTGCCCTATCAGTCTTGTACACGGCATGACTTTTGGTCGAGATCGAATCAGGTGCTGAGGTCGGTTTCACTGGAAAGAAAATGGTGTTGCCAATTCGGAAGTGTGGTAACGTTAAAGATTTGGTTCAACGGTTTGGGATAATTCACTGTTTTAGTGTTTCAGAATTTCTATTTAGGTTTTGTAAGCCATAATGGGCTGATTTGGAGTGGCCCATTAACGGTCTAATGGGAAACTATAAATAGGGGGTTAGAGGCATGGATGATAGTTTACTTTCTTCATTCTCTCATTTGGTTGAGCTCGTGGACCTCCATGCTCACTCAAATACACATCCACCATTAAATTCTTGATCTATGGAAGAAGAACGAAGATCTACATTAGTCAAAGCAAGATCTACATCAAGAGAAGTGAGATTTCATCAAATTGAAGAGTTGAAGCTAATTCTTTGCTATCTGAATTTTGAAGCAAGTGTTTTCTTGTTGTTTTGAAGATTTGGTGAGTGATAAGCATCTCTCACACAGATTTGACAAGTATATGGGTTTTTGTTCATATTTTGGTCATCTTAAGTTGTTTTTACCTCGATCTACATCATGGTAAGTATATTTTCATTTGAATCACCATAGGATCTAATCTAGCAACTTAAAACCGATAATTCTTATGTTAATTCATTGTTGTATGCAAGTTTGATCCATTACTTTGTCCATTCATAGATTTATCATTATTTTGGTGAACTTTATATGATTATTGATGAATAATGGCCATTTTGATGTTGTTAATGATTTCATAATGTGTTTATGGTTAAATTAGATGATTTGGATGAATTGGTCGCATTGATATTATCGTTTGGTGAAGATTTGGTCAAGTTTACAGCTATTTTAGTCAGATCTAGAGTCAGGTCGTTTTTCTTAAGTCATGTGGCATGAGCTTGGGTCGTGGCTTGTTACTTAAGAAATGGGTCAGGTCGTCTAAAAGTAGGTCCGGTCAATAGAGCTGCTTCGGGTTGTTCATTTTCAAATGGTAAGGCAAAAAAGTCGGGTCGTTCGGAGTAGGTCAAGTGGCATTGATGGCTTGGCAAAGGCAGGTCGTGGGAGTGTCAGGTTGTCGGTCATTTAGGTCATTGAAGCATGGATCATAAGAAGTGGGTCGGTTAGATGGTGTAATTGTAACGTGGAGTCAGGTCGTTAGCTCCCATAGGTCGCTCGTGTTCAGTTCTTCCATGCTTGGGTCGTTGTGTGACCTGGGAAGTTAGGTCATAGGTGACATATAAAGTCAAGTCGTTGGGTGACCCGGGAAGTTAGGTCATGGATGACCCATAAAGTCGGGTTGTTGGGTGACCCGGGAAGTTAGGTCGTGGGTGAACCATAAAGTTGGATCATTGGGTGACCCAGGAAGTTAGGTCGTTAGTGACCCATAAGGTCGGGACTTTCGGTGACCTGATGAGTCAGGTTGAAACACTATGAATCGAATATTGACCAAATGAATTATGTTTTTGGCTCGATGGTTGTTGTGGCTTCGAAGTGAATTCAAGGTGGAATGTCGAAGTGATGTGATGTGTTCGTTGATCGTCATAATGCAACATGTAACACCCCGTAATTTTATAACACATTAAACTGATAAACTAAGGAATACTTAATTAAATATTGATAATTAAGTAAAATGGACTATGCCATTGTATTCGTCCCGGAATTCTGCATAAGATAGACCCTAAGTTTGCGTAAATCAGACATCGTATGAAGAAGATATTAAGGTTTGAAGTTTATATACATACAAGACATTTATATATAAATAAAACTATTCTAGAAAATCAAAATCAAATGCGGGAGAATTAGGTAGGAAATTGGCCCATTAGGGACCGACCCCCACCCTAAGGGTGTCGACTCATGGGTCGACACCACAAAAGGGACGTTGACACCCGTATCGACCCTCATGTTGACCCCCCTCCCCCCAGATCTGCGTAGAATTCAGTTTATGAACGTGGACTTGTTTCTTGACTAGATTCGTTGACCCTATGCTATATAAAGGACCTTAATCCGTTATTTTATTCATCTAAATCAATGGCGACAACGCGGTACTGCCCCAACTCAGAGTAAAATAGCCTATTCTTCTCCAATAACAAGTTATACGTTACAACATCTATAATCAGTTTTCTGATCTTTAAATCCAATCACAGTGAGTCTATTTTATTTTAAGATATAAGCACCAAAAATGTAATCTAAACATGTTTATAAGTTTGGATCTAAGCCTACGCCTGTTAGTAATCTGAATCACAATAGATCTGCCGTTACTTGTATATCTAATTTACTGATCAGATCTCATATGCCTATTTATGACATCCCTATTCTATTAATTTGCCTAATCATGTCACCTTATGCCTATCATGTTAGTTTGCCTAATCATGCCACCTTATGCCTATCATATTAGTTTTCTTAATCGCGTTATCTTATGTCTATTATGTTAGTTTGTCTAATCATGTCATCTTATGCCTATTTAATTTACTATACATATTCTTGTTCTCTTGTCTCCCTCCTTCCCTTTTTGGTTTTATAGCCAAGCTACCTTTGAGCCTAGGCCTATCGCTGAAATACGCAAGCTCACAAAATTGGGAACGATTGGGAATGATTAATTTGGGGCATAGTTCATATTGTAAAACATGATTGGGAATTTTGGGAAAAATTTGTACCTCGAGCCAAAAATTGAGATTTTGGGGCACAATCTGTATCTTGACTTAAACCTTAATCTGGGGCATAACTTGTACCGTTGATGGACGAGGATTTGGGGCATAATGAACATGGTTAATTGGTTAGTAAAGGAAATGCCTAGATTTATAATAATTAGAAAATGTAACTGCACTTAAATAGGAGGTTAGATTACATTTGTGGTAGAATACTGCCTGAAATCGCCCGCCATACCTAGCGTCCATAAGTGGTAAATCTAATGTAAGGGTCTAAGTGCATAAACACGTAATGTGCTATGACACGAGGTTAAGTCCGACTTGTGGAAGAAGTATGCCCGGACCCAATCGACATATCCAGCATCCACAAGTGTAGACTTAATGTGGGAGGTCTAGCGCATTATAACCATAAATGAATGAATGGAGATGAACTTGTAATACTTAACCTGTTTGAATCCATAAGGATTACATGAACCTGTTAAATTGAGTAGGGGTTAAGTAAACTTGCTTGAATCAGTGGGAGGGTTAAGTTAATCTTGTTAAACATGTAGGGATGGGTTATACATATGAACCCGACAAACTTAACCAGTTGGGGTTATGCAATCTTATCAAACCAGTAGGCATAACTTGTTGAAATCCTAGTAGTGGGGATGCAAGCCTATGGAGAAGCTTGTATCATATGTCATATGGGACGTGTTTCAATCAATAACCCATATGGGTATCGAACTGGGAACCTCGAACTAGGTCGAGGTCTGAGTACTCTTACTGAGCTTATTATAGGTGGTCAACTGAGTGAGGGTGTTTGACGGCCTGTTCCAACGGAGTCATGTGCGTGCATGGGTCCGCTTGCTTGGGAAGACAAGACGTTGTGACATCTGTAGATATGGTTTGTGCACATCTTGTAAACAAAGGGTTGCCAGTTTTGGAAGAGATACATCCTACTGTGGGGCCAACACAGGGTATCTACGATTTATGGAGTTGATCGATTGGGGTAGTAAGTAGGGTACATCTAGTTTGCTTGTTTAAGATCCCGTTATTGTCGTTGGGGGTTAACACCTGTCAGTTTTATTAGGCTACCTATTATTTTATGGGGTAAAACCTCTCATTAGAAGTACAATTAAGTCTACCATCTTGCACTTGTTGGGATCGTCTTGTTCTTGTTATACTAATATTGGTGCAGAGAAAAGTACTAGAGAAGAACAATGCATGTTCTGTTTATCCTGTTTACCTTGTTATACCTACTTATGGCACTGTTAACACTGTCCAACTTATATGCCTGTCATGATACTTTTACTTATTTGTATGCTAAAAGTAACTGGACTCGCCAAACTTTATGTCTATCACATTTTGTTTCCTTTTATTTCTCTTCCGTCCCCCACCCCCTTCCCAGGTTCTCAGGGTGGGAATACTCAAGCTTGATAGGGATTCTTCTTTCCTTCTACTTGGAGCTGCTTAGATGTACTGCCCGATTTCGTATCTTCTCTACTATGGCTATATTTTGGGGATTATGCTCTTTTTATGTATTATTGTACTTTGATGATGATTTTTGTATAAAATAGAAGTTTTATGTTTTCAATATTCCAGACTTATGATGTAACCATGTTTTGGACCATGAAGTTTTCTATTTAATAAAGTTTTAAATTCCACTGTTATTTTATATCGATCTTGTAATGTTTCTGTTTACCTATAATGCTTAACGAAACTTAATGCATTTTGATAAAGAGTGACATTAACGGATGTGGTGTGTCACATCTGATATCAGAGCTGAAGGTTACTCGATCAGATAAAAAAATTTGAAAATTGTTTTCAAAAAGCTTTAAAAGAAAGCATTTTCAAAAGAAAAGTCAGTTTTGAAAAACATATTCCCCAAAGCCATATGAAATATCTTTCAATTCTCTGTTTGAATCCCTTTTTCCTTTTCTTTTCAGCATGTCTGGGGAACCTAATATTCCAGAGGGCATATAGATCCCGTCTTGGTTTCGTAGGTATCTAGAGGCTATGGCACCTGCCGAAGGCTGAGCAGACGCCCCTCCCCCAGCTATATTCGTTGTTTCTCCTCCTCCCCCGTGTGCTAATAATTTCTCAAAGATATGAAAAGATTTATGTGCAATGGGTGGAAGCCATTCCAAGGAACTAAGACTTTTGTAGAGGCAAGAAATTGGCTTAACGAGACGGAGGATTAGTTTGGGATTTTTGAAGTAAATGACTAAAGGAAGATTCAATCGGCCGTTTGGTAGCTAAAAGGTAAAGCCTCGTTTTGTTGGGAAGTGATGCATGTTGGACGTCCAGTCGAGACTTGGGATGATTTCCTATAGATATTCGAAATGAAGTTTCTTTCTCAAGCCGAGCAAAGTATGCAACTGGAAAGGTTTTTGGTGCTAAAGCAAGGAGGCATGCCAGTTAGAGAGTATGTTAATAAGTTTAATCAATTGGCGAGGTTGTTTTGGAACTAGTAGATACCCAGCACAAGAATGCTTTGAGGATTGCTAAAGGATTGAACGAACCCCTCTATGGGTTGGCTATGTCTCATATTTCGATGGGAGAAACTTTGGAGAAACTTGTTGATATGGCATTGATGCATGAAGAAGAAAAAGGTGAAAAGAAAGAGGCTATGGTTGAGGAAACACAAAACAAGAAAGTGTGGCCTAAGAAAGAACGACAGCAGCAAAAGAAGGGCGGTAAGAATGGCAAAGCTCAAGATAATAGGAAATGCCAACATTGCGGACGCAAGGGTCATATGATCAAGGATAGCAAGAAAAGAAAGAATACTTGTTTCTATTGTGGAGAAGTTGGACATCTTATTAAAGATTGTCCAAAGAAGCAAGGACAGGGTCAAAGGGCAGGATCTTCTGGAGGGCAAGTGCATGCTCTCGTGGCCAGTGCGCCAGATAGAGGTAGGAAAGTTTCTGTCGAAGGTTTGATTTCTCTTTTCAATCATCCAGTTGGAACTCTTTTTTATTTTGGGGCTTCACATTCTTTTATATCTAATTCTATGGTTGAGCCTCTGCACCTTAGTACTAATATGGTTTTGGATCCCGTTGTTGTCTTGAACCCCATTGGTGGTATGGCTCATTTGTCTACGATTTGTCAGGGTTTGTGAATATCTGTGTTAGGCGTCGATTTTGAGTGCGACACATACGTGCTTGGTTTCATGGGATATGGTTTGATTCTAGGGATGGATTGGCTAGCCATGTATGGTGCCATTCTAAATTATGAGAGGAGGGTCCTTAGACTTTTGACTTGCCATGGGAGGACCCTTGAGATTTCTTATGACCCTACAGGGTCTGTCATGCTTAGTTTCCTAGAATCGCTTGATGCATCGTTCGATGACCTATGATCTGTACCAGTAGTCTGTGAGTATCCTGATGTTTTTGAGGAGGTTCGAGGCTTACCTCCAAGCTGCGTGATTTATTTTCGTATATACTTGGTGAACAATGGAAAGTCAGTTGCATTGCATGTGCACCATATGACTCCAAGAGAAAGGAGGGAGCTTAGCAAGCAAGTAGGGGAGCTACTTGAAAAAGAGTTTATTAGGCAAAGCATATATGAATGGGGTGCTCCAGTAGTATTCGTCACTAAGGCGGATGGTTCGCTTTGCTAATGTGTGGACTATAGAGAGTTAAATAAACCCACAAAGAAAAATAGGCACCCACTTCCGAGGATAGATGATCTGTTTGACCAGCTTGTCGATGCATCTTTTGACCACGGGGTTTCATCAGTTGAGGGTGGTCGAGGACAGTATACACAAGACCACTTTTACAACTCCAGATGGTTTCTTCGAGTGGCATGTCATGCCTTTTGGGTTGACGAATGCACCCGCCTATTTTTTTATCTGATGAGTAGGTTGTTTCAGGAGTTTCTATATAAGTTCGTTGTGATCTTTTTTGATGACATCTTGATTTTCTCGAAGAAGAAGGAAGAGCATGCCCTACATTTGAGAGAGGTTATGAAAACTCTCTATGCACACCAACTTAAGGCGAAATTCTCCAAATGTCATTTTTGGAGAAAAGAAGTAAGATTTCTAGGGCCTCGGATCTCTAAAGATAAGATAGCAGTAGATCCCACAAAGGTAGCTGCGGTTCAAGATTGGCAGATCCTAAAGAATGCAACAGAGGTGAGGAGTTTTCTTGGTTTAGTGGGCTATTACAGGAAGTTCATTAAGGACTTCGCAAAGATATCAGCCCCACTCACCAGACTGACAAAGAGGAATCTGACATTTTCTTAGGATATAGACTGCGAGGACAATTTCCAGTAATTGAAGAGGGCTCTGACAAACAGCCACAGTCCTAACCTTGCCCGACGCGAACAAAGTGTTCACAGTATACACTGATGTATATGGTACCGAGCTTGGTGCAGTTCTGATGCAAGATGCAAGGTAAGTATGTTATGGAGGTAGACGGGTAAGAGTTCATGAGAAGAATTACCCCACCCATGACTTTAGAGTTGACTGCCATGGTATTTGCACTAAAGACTTGGCGCCATTATCTACTTGGAGAGAAGTTTGAGTTGTACACCGATCATAAATCTCTCAAGTACTTATTCTCGCAGAAAGATCTTAATTTAAGGAAACAAAGGTGGATGGAGTTCCTAGCGTCCTATGATTTTGAGATTGCTTATACCCATGGCAAGGGTAATGTGGTGGCAGACGCATTGAGTAGGCAGAGGATGACTTTGAGTCTTCTTTTTGTGGAGAGGAAGAGCTTGGAGTTTATGTCGACTTTTGATTTTAGACCCTCCACCGAGTTTACACCTGGTTTATTGGTATCCTTAGAGATGCGACCCACTCTATAGGACAGATAGGGACTTCGTAGCAAGAGGACCCACAGCTAGCAGATATCGTGGATAAGCTCGGTAAAGGGGAGACTTCTAGTCACCTCAGCAGATAGTCTACAGACGATAGAGGGTGGTTGCGATGAGATGGAAGGCTTTGTGTTACCCGAGTTGGGAGTTTGTTGAAGACAGCCCTTGAGGAAGTCCATCATTCTAGGATGGCTATTCATCCAAGCAGTGATAATATGTATAGTGATACGAAGAGGGTTTTCTTTTGGGTTAGGATGAAGAAAGATGTGGAAGAATTTGTTTCCCGATGTTTGATTTTCAGCAAGTCATGGCTGAGCAAAGGAAGCCCGGTGGTTTACTTCATCCTTTGGAAGTCCCAAAGTGGAAGTGGGAGAGCTTCTTTATGGATTTCATTGATTATTTGCCTAGATTGAGGAAAGGCAACACTAGTATTTGGGTTATAGTTGACATGCTTACTAAGAGCGCTCATTTCATCCCCATTAAGAGTAAGAGGATAGCAGCATGGTTGGTAGCAGTTTACCTCCATAAGGGAGTCCATCTGCATGGAGTACCTTCCATTATTGTGAGTGATTGTGACCCCATATTCACTAGTGAGTTTTGGAGGAGCTTGCAAGAAGCATTAGGTACATAGTTGTGTTTGAGCACCGCTTATCACCCTCCGACCGATAGACAGACAGAAAGGGTGAATAGAGTCCTTGAGGATCTTTTAAGATTGTGTATCCTAGACTTCGGAGGGACTTGGGAAGAGCATCTTCCTTTAGTAGATTTTGCATACAACAACAGTTACCAAGCTAGTGTTGGCATGGCACCCTTCGAAGCACTGTACGAACGACCCTATAGATCACCGACTTATTGGTGGGAATCTGCAGAAAGGCTTCTACTTGGACCTGAGATGATTAGAAAAACTTCAAAAAAGATTGATCTTATTCGAAGGCGCGTGAAGATAGCTCAAGACAGACAGAAATTCTATGAAGACAAGAGAAGGACCGATATTGAGTTTGAAGTTGGAGACATGGTTTTCATCAAAGTATCACCTTTGAGGAATGTGGTTCGTTTTGGATCTTGAGGGTGCATCAAGATTTGTAGGGCCATTTCCCATAACATAAAGGATTGTCCAAATGGCCTGTAGAGTAAAGCTACCAGAGAAGTTGTCCGACATTCATGATGTTTTCCATGTTTCTAATTTACGAAAGTGCTTGCATGATACCGCAGAAGTAGTTGAGCCGAGTATGCTTGAGGAAGTAGAGGTGGAACGGGTGGCGAATGTTAGATGAGTCCTTACCGTATTCTTGGATCAGAAGTTAAGAAGCTACGCAACTGAGAAGTCAAGTTGATGAAAGTACAATAGGGAGATAACCGAGTGGATGCAACTTGGGAAACTTAAGACAAGATTCACGCTTCGTATCCTTTTCTTTTCAAGGGTATGTTCTTAACTTCCTTTTTCCAAATCTTTTATTCATGCTTGTTTATATGTTTAAATATATCCCATCGATCGAATCTTCGACTTTTAGGGAGGAATCCCATGGATGTAAACATGTTTTTGATACATGTTATGTTTGATGGATGTAAGTGATGCAAGTGTTTGCCAGTGGTTGCTTGTGGATGCATAAACACACACATTAGGCACTAGATCGACTCAATTACTCTCATACCGAATATGGATCTGTGCGCATTTTTCTTCTTATAATGGATTAAAGTTGGTGTGTCATCATATGGATGTTGCATTTGGATGAATGATTGCGCACACATATAGAACTTACATGTTATAATAGAATTATTTGCATACAAGTTGGATTCATGACACTAACATACATTGCATAAAGGAGGTCGACTGAATCAGTGGACCGCCTGATCTTTCGCATAAGTATAGGGACATATGCACACACCTTTTCATATGTTCATATAAGTATTAGAAATCCTTTAAGGACAATGGATGCCTATGATTTGTGGATGAGTAGATGGATGTTAAGATATACATTCTTCTTAACTTGGAGATTTTGGGGATGAAATCCTTTAAGTAGGGGAGAATGTAACACACATAATTTTATAACACATTAAAATGATAAACTAAGGAATACTTAATTAAATATTGGTAATTAAGTAGAACGTACCACGCCATTGCGTTCGTCTCAGAATTCTACTTAAGATAAACCCCAAGTTTGCGTAAATCAGACATCGTACGAAGAAGATACTAGGGTTTCAAGTTTATATACATATTAAACCATCATATATAAATAAAACTATTCCAGAAAATCAAAATCAGAGATGGGAGAATTAGGTGGGAAATCGACCCGTTAGGGGTCGACCCCCACCCTAAGGGTGTCAACCTATGGGTCGACACCAAACAGGGGTGTCGACACCGATGTCGACCCCCATGTCGACTCCCCCCAAGATCTAGGAAGAATTCAGTTTCTGAATGTGGACTTGTTTCTTGACTAGATTCGTTAACCCTAGGCTATATAAAGGATCTTAATCCCATTGTTTTATTCATCTAAATCAATGGCGACAACGAGGTGCTATCCCAACTTAGAGTAAAATAGCCTATTCTTCTCCAACAACAAGTTATACGTATTCAGAGATCTGTGCTACAACATCTATAATCAATTCTTTGTTCTTTAGATCCAATCACAGTGAATCTATGTTATTTTTAGATATAAACACCTAAAATGTAATCTTGAGATGTTAATAAGTTTGGATCTAAGCCTATGCCTGTTAGTAATCTGAATCACAACAGATCTGCCATTACTTGTATATCCAATTTGTTGATCAGATCTCATATACCTATTCATGACATTCCTATTCTATTAATTTGCCTAATTATGTCACCTTATGCCTATCATGTTAGTTTGCCTAATCATGTAACCTTATGCCTATCATGTTAGTTTGCCTAATCATGTTACTTTATGCCTATTATGTTAGTTTGTCTAATCATGTCATCTTATGCCCGTTTTATTTACTATGCCTATTCTTGTTCTCTTTTCTCCCTCCTTTCCTTTTTGGTTTAATAGCCAGGCTACCTTCGAGCTTAGGCCTATCACTGAAATACGCAAGCGCACGAAATTGGGAACTGGGAATGGTTAATTTGGGGCATAATTCATATTGTAAAACATGATTGGGAATTTTGGGCAAAATTTGTACCTTGACCAGAAAATTAAGGCTTGGAGGCATAATCTATATCTTGACTTAGACCTTAATCTAGGGCATAACTTGTATCGTTGATCAGATGGGATTTGGGGTATAATGAACATGGTAATTGGTTAGTAATGAAAATGCCAAGATTTACAGTAATTAGAAATTGTAGTTACGCTTAAACATGAGGTTAGATTACACTTGTGGTAGAAGCCTGCCCGGAACTGCCCGACATATCCAGTTTCCATAAGTGGTGATCTAATGTAAGGGGTCTAAGTGCATAAACACGTAACGTGCTAAGACACGAGGTTAAGTCGGAATTATGGAAGAAATCTGCCTGGACCCAACTGGCATATCCAGCATCCATAAGTTTAGACTTAACGTGGGAGGTCTAGTGCATTATAACCATAAATGATTGAATGGTGATGAATTTGTTATACTTAACCTGTTTGAATCCATAAGGATTACAATAAACTTGTTAACTTGAGTAGGGGTTAAGTAAACTTTCTTGAATCAGTGGGAGGGTTAAGCTAATCTTGTTAAACATGTAGGGACGGGTTATACATATGAACCCGACAAACTTAACTAGTTAGGGTTACGCAATCTTATTAAACCAGTAGGCATAACCTGTTGAAATCCTAGTAGGGGGGATGCAAGCCTAGGGAGAAGCTTATATCATCTGTCGTGTGGGACGAGTTTCAGTCAGTAACCATCTTGGTAACAAAAGGGGAACCTTGAACTAGGTCTGGATTTGGGCACGTTTACTGAGTTGATTATAAGAGGTCACTTGAATGAGGGTGTTTGACGGCGTGTTTCAATGGAGTCATGTGCGTGCATGGGTTCGCTTGTTAGGGAAGATAAGACCCTGTGACATCTGTAAATATGGTTTGTCCACATCTTGTAAACAAAGGGCTTCCACTTTAGGAAGAGATACATCCTACTACGTGCCAGTACAGGGTATCTACGAGTTAGGGAGCCGATCAATTGGGGTAGTAAGTACGGTACATCTAGTCTTGCTTGTTTAGGAGCCCGTTATTGTCGTTGGGGTTAACAACTGTTAGTTCTATTGGGCTACCTGATATTGTATGCGGTAAAACCTCTCACTAGAAGTACACTTAAGTCTACCATCTTATACTTGTTGGGATCATCTTGTTCTTGTTATACTAGTATTGGTGCAGAGAAAAGTACTAGAGAAGCACAATGCATGTTTTGTTTTGTTTATCCTGTTTACCTTGTTATACCTGACTTATGACATTGTAATCTCTCTCCAACTTATATGCATGTCATGATGCTTTTACTTATTTATATGCTAAAAGTAACTAGAATCCCGAGACTTTATGTCTGACCCATTTTGTTTCCTCTTCTTTTTCTTCCGTTTCCCCCACCACCCACACGAACTCAGGGTGGGAAGACTCAAGCTTGATCAGGATTCTTCTTTCTTACTGCTTAGAGCTGCTTAGATGTACTACTTGATTTTGTATCTTCTCTACTATAGCCATATTTTGGGGATTATGCTCTTTTATGTATTATTGTACTCTGATGATGATTTTTGTACAAGACAGAAGTTTTATGTTTTAAGTATTCCTAACTTATGATGTAACCTTGTTTTGGACCACGAAGTTTTCTATTTAATAATGTTTTAAATTCCGCTGTCATTTTATATCTGTCTTATAACGTTTCTGTTTCTGTTTACCTATAACGCTTCGTGAAACTTAATGCATTCTGATGAAGAGTGACATTATCGGAAATGGGGTGTCACACAACGTATGTGAAGACGACTCCATGGGGTAACTTCGTGGATGATGGTTGCTCAAGAATTGAACTTGATCTTATGTATAGTGATCAGGCTAGATGGTTTGAGATATCAAAGGACAAGGAATTATCATTTTCGTAGGTTCTAGCGGACTCAAAGCAGGGGTATAATAGGGACGCCTAAAAGACCGATTGTATGGTCGAGTACCCTATGCAGCTCGATGGGCCTAGTTATGTTTTGTTGTATGGCATATGGAGTTTTTCTAGAATCGGGGTTACCATTAGCCCATCAAGGTTGATGGCAAATTGTTTATTCGGTCATATGATTAACAATGGTTTCAAAGTGGATTGGCGGTGATAGCTAAAGTCATGGATGATGGTTGTTTTGCTTGTATCGTCTTGTATACATTATTTGACGTCGAACATGATATCTCTTGGGTGCTTATCTGATGTTGGTTTAGGCCTTCGGGGGCTTGTGCTTGGGAGACGTCAGTATCGATTAGGATGGTCTACACATGACAATTGATTGTCATAAATGTATTGTTGTTCCTGAATGCTTTTTTTTAAGGCTATCACTGTCGGATGTAGGGAAGACGGGCTTTGGGTTTCTTTTTTTGGTGCTTTGGGTAGAATGATTGACTAATCTACCTATCCTCATATACTTTATTGATGATGTTAGTTAGCTGTTTTATCGCTCATTAAGACTATAGTCTGACTCAAGGTTTTATGTTTCCCTCTTATTACCTTGGGTTGTTCATCCATTTGTTGGATGGACAGACCGAGTAGCAGGTTACAGGTGATAGATCTTAATGTAGACGAAGATGTTGTGCAGTGGCAAGTTAGTGGCTGGCGTATTATTTTGTTATTATCTAGTATTTCTGATTTCGTTGTTTGTTGAGTGTTGTAGTGAGGCCAATTTGTATAGACATTTATGTTGTAATCCAAAGTCTTATGGATATGCTTTCTAGTTGTTATGAAAGTGCAAGTTTCTACTCAAATATGCTTCATTATTAATGCATGTTGTATATGTTCTATTATATTTTATCCTTGTGCTGTGAGTTATACAACAGGTTCTGCTTATATTATTCTACCCTGATGATCGTCCACAACAGCCTAGCACGTCTTTCAGCGCATTATTTTCCTTGTTTAGTGCAAGAATTGTGGGTGGTTGTCACATTTTGTATCATAGCTCTGGTTAATGGTTTTAGCCAAAGTTTGAAGACGTAATAACGTATGAGAGACGTGCTTGTAGAATTCTGATGGATGCTTACTATATATATATATATATATATATATATATATTAGTGTATGGTAATAACATTTGAACTCTATAGCAGTTTTTCCGTAAGTGGTTAATCATTCTATATTACAGATTTAGAATGAGTCTTCGACCATCGAGACACGCTGCTATGGAGGAGGCTTCTCCTGGAGGGGGAAATGGCGGTATACCTGACTACCCAACTATGTTCGAGGCCATGGTGGCAGCGATCATGAAAAGGGTACCCGCTCAGGATGTAGCAGCAGAAGATGTAGGAGTTCAAGTGCAGGTACCGATGGCTCGGGATTTCGCGAAACAATGCAAAACTTCACTTCTCTCGGAGGAAAGCTATTCAAGGGAACAGAGCTGACTAAAGAGGTTCAAAGTTAGTTAGATGCTAATGTACGAATTTTTAGAGATTTGGATATAGACGATGGAATGAAAAGGAAGCTTGCATCGAGACAATTGCAAGGTAGAGCCCTAGATTGGTGGAACTATATCACTTTGGAAAATCCGGAAGAAGAGATAACATGGGAACAGTTCCAAGTCAAGTTCGAGATAAAGTTTATCTCTACTGCTCAGAAGTCAGTTCTTTTCAAGAAACTTGTGGAGATGAAACAGAATGGTCGACCAGTGCTTGAGTATGTTTGTGACGGCAGGGGATTTCGCTCGGTCCGAACCAGTCACTAAACCGATCCAGGCCGTTCGAAACGCCCTATCGTTTGAGAACATGACAAAACAGAACGCAGACGGAAGAACATCTCACTGTATATTACAACAATGCATCAGATTACAAGAATATACAGAGTATAAATGAATATTACACAGAAATTTCAGAGATTTAAATTACATTTAAATACATAGCAGCGGAAAAATAATACAATACACAACTAGAATGAGATATACGGATACAAAGCTTTCCGGATATCGTTCCAGCTGTAAACCAGGATCCTGCGAATATAAATCTGCAAAACCAAAACTACTAGCTGCCCGTGTCAAAATAAGGGCACCCAGAGTTTAGGTTAAAACAATAAACTCCAGGTCAGTCATGTGACTGGTGTGAGAACTAAAACAGTTATTAATCTTTATTTTAAAGTTAGGTAAATCAAGGGACCACGCCGTATAGCACGGAACGGGTTTCCTCCCAAGAATACCAGTGCCTAAAACAAACAGCGCAATGCTAAATAAAGAAAAATGAAGCTGTTATAAGACCCAGGTCCCATCACACAATGCAACGCAGCCGAGGATAGGGTTTTCCCTTATAACAGCCAAAGAATGCTTGATACGGTTAAAACAAATCGTTTGATACTATTATAAGTGCATAGTGTATAAAACAACTTCAAATCATAAGTATCAATCATAGGCGGCATGAGCGTCCCATGCCACTATGTCGCCATATATAGGTTTACAAATAAAACCGCAAAGTCACGTATTTGGAAATTGGATTTCCATCTATGAACCGAGGCAAAAGATAGTCCTCAACCGATTCGAGACTCTCTAGCCCGAGCCTCAGGACCCAGACTCAGGTGGGCCCTTGGAGCGACAGGGCCGGTCCACCGATGTGGATTAAAATGCCTGAACACTACGTTTCCCCACCCTATGGGGTGTAAATGAGCCAACTAAATGAATCCATCGGTTCGAGAACGACCGATCAATCCGAGGCGCCTCGCAACAGCAACAACCACATAAGTCAAACTCGTCAGGGCGTGTAAAACCACTGACGCCACTTCTAACTAGAAAGAAACGCATGCCCTCCCTGAGGTCCGTCTCCCGTTTTTGGTTCATACCGGGTGTGAAACTCGCGAAGTAAACGTTACACAAAGCTAAACCACAAAGGCCGTGCTTTGATCATCACCGCAAGACTTTGCTTTTCAACAGAAGCCTTGATCTTTTGCCACTTAGGCATGCCACACAGGCAATTCACTCCATGCGATTGATATCCATCAATATATAACCCCTGAGCTCGTACGTCTCAGAGAAGGGCGTTAAGCAAGAGAATAAATTCTCCGCCGCCAAACAGATATATATTTAATAGAGATCAATCACACGGACTAAAATCCAATGTCAGACACACAGTCCATTTACAAGTCCGTTCTAGGTCTGAACGAAACCGGAGGCACCTAGTACCCCGCATATCCATCGATCTCCAAGTACGTCTGGACGATCACTAACTGTTTCCATCTTCTTGGGTGTACAGCCCAATCAAGATCATCAGTAATTACCCAAACGACGTGAAGACCTCCGGTCTTCGACCATCGTCTTCATCTTCGACTTATCGTCGTATCAGTTATTCAGAATGGGATAAACCCGGCCTTTCCGAATAACTCGCGTATATTTTAAATAAGTGTTACACAAACAAAACATACGCCTCATTCCAATTCATCAGTCACTAACCGTAAATTAATCAAGAGAATAATTTCCCAAATATTAACCCCGAAGGCCGAAACCAACATTAGATCAATATCCAGAAAACCATTCTGCTTGGCTAACCGACAGTTAGTTTCTAAATTTCACATTCATAGGGAAAGGTTCCCATTAATTTTATCCAAGATAAATTTTTTGAATTTATTCTTTAATCTATTTTTGAATATCAATTCAAAACTAGTCGGGATTAACGAAACTTACCGAAGTAATCATTTGTTTTAATTTCCCAATCCCAACCTATTCATCCCATGAAGTAAAACTGGTAATGCTTCATATCTAACACCACGGTGTTATCGGTAAATTCAATTACCATTTCACGTTCAAATCTAATTAAAGATTTAACTATCGCCTGGAGCAAAACTGGTGATACTCCATTCTCGATCATTTCAATCTAATTAAAGATTCATTAAAACTCCACTTAGTTTTAATCTTCGACTGGGTTAAAGAATCAGTGTCATTTAAAACACGGTTCACGATAAACCCAAAATCACATTCCATTAATTATCGGGTTAAAGAACAAGTGTTATTTAAAACACTGTTCACGATAAACCCAAAATCACATTCCATTAATTATCGGGTTAAAGAACAAGTGTTATTTAAAACACTGTTCACGATAAACCCAAAAATCAATATCAATTCAATTCCAATTAAATATTATTTAATTGGTACACTTCATTAAATCTAAATAAAAAGATTTAATCATTTCTCAACTGGGTTCAAGAACAGTGTTAGTGAAGACACCATTCACGACAAACCCAAATCACATTCGATATTCAATACATGGCTCTGAATAGAAAATATATCGGCCTATATTCAATATCAAATTCTACGATTAATAGATGTCGTATTGGAAATAACGATATAAATATATATCTTTCAAATTTCCATAACAACACCTGTATAATCACGAATTCCAACATCGAAATATTCCGAAGACAATTTCGATTCAAATCCACTCCAATGCAATCATTGTAAATTTTGGTTATTTTCAAAACCCTTTTCGAATTCAATTTATTTATTTAAAAATAAATAGAATTATAATTCTAGTTCAAAACTAGTTCATTTCGATAAAAATCTATTTTTATCTTTTCAAATATGGAGTTTTTCATCCCAATTCTTTCTAAATCATTTCTTATGATTTTACACAAATTATTACTATTTTTAATAATTTTAACAAGGCCCGTACAGTCGATTTCCATCTATGGCCATCGAACTGCACTTATAGCGGCCTTTTTCGAATTTGATTTGGACGTATCTCCAAATCCAACCGTTAGATTTCTAATTTCTGATATTCGTTAGAAAGCTCTTTTCGATACGAACCCAACGGTTCCGGTTTTAGGAGAATCCGACGGTCGGATCTCCCGTAATGTCAGTTTGAAATAAATGGTCGAAATTTACGAACTGCCGCGGCGCGGCGCGTTCTATTCAGGCCATTATATTATATATATAATATATATAATATATACTTCGTCGATTGCTATTTAAAACGAATTATATAAATAGTTTTAAAATCGTTTCAAAAGCGATTTCAACTTTCTTTTCAATTCAAATCAAAATTGAATTCTTCTTTATAAATTCGTTTTAAAATTCATTTCTATTCAATTCAAATTTCTATTCAATTTGAATTCATTTCAATTCACTTTCAATTCAATTTGAATTCGTTTTCAATTCAATTCATTTCGAAATCGTTTTATATTCAATTCATTTCGAAATCGTTTTATATTCAATTCATTTCGAAATCGTTTTCAATTCAATTCATTTCGAAATCGTTTTCAATTCAATTCAATTCAATTCATTTCGAAATCGTTTTCAATTCAATTCATTTCGAAATCGTTTTTAATTCAATTCATTTCGATTCATTTCGAAATCGTTTTCAATTCAATTCATTTCAATTCATTTCGAAATCGTTTTCAATTCAATTCATTTCAATTCATTTCTAAATCGTTTTCAATTCAATTCATTTCGAAATCGTTTTCAATTCAATTCATTTCAATTCATTTCGAAATCGTTTAAAATCGATATAAATATCGTTCACGTCAAAATGGCGTCAATCTAATCAACACGGCTTCATAAATTTCTATTTTTCAAATATTCTATTTCAAATATTTCTTTTTCAAAATAGTTGTTATTATCAAAATATTTCGTTCAACACATGACCAATCTCAATGAATGAGTACTGTCAACACATGAACTTTTATTTTATATTGATAAAGATGTAAACTTTATTATTAAAATATTTCGTTCAACACATGACCAATCTCAATGGATGAAACTGTCAACACATGAACTTTTATTTTATAATATTCTTTATTTTTCAAATTGGAATGAGGCCCAATCAATTACCATATAAAGTTAATTATATGGATTTTCATACAACACATGTATATAATAGCATTGAAAATAATCAACCTTCAACCAAAGTGCACTACACTGTATAAGCGTCAAATATAGATATTCAACGCTTATAACAGCCTGTCAATCAATCGATCGACAAATTTAATCAATCAGGATGAGTGAACTTCAAATTTCATCCCAACACCCGTGTGGGGTTTCAAACAATCAAACACATATTTTATTTGTGCTGTTGGGCGATGTGTGAAATTTATCGTCCCAATCCATATCAGTCAAATGGGTGTACATCAACAAATCGTTTTGATTTGTTAATGAATATGTTATTTTATTCATTTCTAATAAAAATGATATTTTTATTTTTTTCTAACATATTTTAGAAAATTTCAGCGGCATAACGGCGCTATGCTAGAAACGGGATAAGGCCTAGCCTTGTCCCCGGTCTAATAATGGCCACCGCCATACCCATATCAATCAAATCACTTTCGTTATGCAAACCACAAAATTTGGAGTAAGAGTCTAACCTAGCCTTACTCCTTCGCCTTATAACGGCGCACGTCTAATCCTAACCAATTTATCGATTCGATTTTTCACACCACAAACCACATTCAAACCAATATCGCAATCAATCACCAAACAGTCAAACAAACAAGTCCATGGTCTGTGGACGATTGTGTCGGGTGCTACTAAGCACCGTCTGCATCCTAGTATATATATATAACTAGAAAATGAAATTGAAAGGTGAGAAATTCTCACCTATAGCTATCCCAACTTCACGACACTTCTTTTGCAGAATTCTTCGTCATTTCGCCTTCTTGTCACCTTCATTGACCGTAGCCACTACATATGTAAAAATCGAATTTTTACTTCGTTATTCAATATATAAAAATCATATTTTTATTTCGAAGTTCAATATATAAAAATCATATATAAAAATCGAATTTTTACTACTATGTTATATAAATAAAAATTATATTTTTATCACGCTATTTTCCATATAAAGATTTCGCCTTTTCTAAAATAAAGATTTCATCTTTATAAAAATCTCATTTATATTTTTCTACACATATAAAGATGATATTTTTAATATTCCTATCATGTAAAAATTATATTTTTAATACTTTAAAAATACAAAGATCATATTTTTACGTCTTCCATATAGTAAAGATTATATTTTTAATATGCCATTAGTATAAAAATTATATTTTTAACCTTTCTACATTTTATAAAAATCGATCTTTATCATATAAAAAATAGTATTTTTATAACTCTAACTTCATATTAAAAAAAAACAGATTTTTATAGCTTCAACTTCATATTTTCCATACGATAAAAATCTTGCCTTTAACTCTAAAAATTCGATCTTTAACACTAAAAAAATCCGACCTTTATTCTATTTTAAACCTTAAAATAAAATCAGTTTTTATTTCCTAAAAAACAAAATCAGTTTTTAAATGTTTTATAAAATCAGTTTTAAAACACTTTAAAATCATTTGAAAAATCAGTATTTACTTTATATAAAAATCAGTATTTACCTTATATAAAAAATCAGTATTTACCTTATATAAAAAAAATCAGTATTTAAATTATAACAAAATCAGTATTTAAATTATAACAAAATCAGTATTTAAATTATAACAAAATCAGTATTTAAATTATAACAAAATCAGTATTTAAATTATAACAAAATCAGTATTTAAAAACATAAAAAATCAGTTTTAGTAAGAAATAGAACTTACAGGGTTTTTTCAAGACGGAGGGGGTTTGGAAGAGCGGCGGACTGGAAGAAGGGAGGGCTCAGGTGATCGGCGGTCGGCGAGGGAGGTGGCTGCGATTCTGGTTAGGCGCAGGAGGCTTCGGCGTCGTATGGGGAAAGGCAATCGAGAGGAGGGGGAAGGGTGTCGTCGCGGTTGAGGCCAGAGGGGGGGGGGTTGTGGGGCTAGGCGACGCTCGCGAGGGGGCGGCGTCCATCGACGGGGTGGAGCGCGATTTTGATCTACGGCCTTTTTTTTTCTTTCTGATCGATTAAAAGGAGAGAGGGGGGGCCAGAAATATAAAGGAGGAAAATATTATTATTATATATATATATATATTTTTTAATTAATTAATTTAATTGCATAAAGTTGACTTTTACCTACGACCTCGAAACGAGGCCCACCGCCTGTCGTCCATAGCTAATTACCCCCATTCCGAACACAATGGGATATGTATTCGTAGGTTGATTCGACTGTTTGAATCAGTTTCCGTTGAATTTACATTTAAATCGCTATATTGAATTTTAAACGTACATTTCAAATTACCGGGGTCACATACTAACTCTAAAAATTCTCGAAAAATATTTTCTAGCTTCGTATTGACGATACGGTCCTAACAAAACTAGTTTCGTCGAATTCTGAGACCGTTTGAAAAGTGGCCAATTTCCAGTCGATTAAAATCAACTTAAACAGGTCAAACGCGTTTTCCTTTGCCACGCTCACATATTGATTCGAAAAATTATGAAATTTGGAATCTAGCAATAACTTGACATCCCGGACCCAACAAAACTGGTTTCGTCGAAATCCGAGGTCGTTTGCAAAATGTCCATTTTTAAGGGCCTGAATTCCATAGCGACTATTCAGAATTTTCAACTGGACATATCTTTTGATTCCCGCTATGAAATTTTGATCTTTCGGATTCGTTGGAAAGATATTCACTATTAGATCCTAATGTTTTTGGTTTCACTAAAATCCGGATTGTTTTGCACCCGGTACATTCAATTGAAGTTTGAAATCGAATTATCGAACTACCGCGCCATTTTCAATTCTATTTATAATTATATAAAATTATTTATATTCTAACGACGACGTATATAATATATACGTTTTATTATATTCAAAATAAATTTCTCGTCGATATTATTTAAAATAATTCATTTTAAATATAGAAAATTCGTTATATTTGCAAAAATAAAAATTTTAAACTGGCCCAGATTTTCCGGGTTATTACAATCTCCCCCACTTAAAACTTTTCGTCCCCGAAAAGGAACAAAGTCGAAAGTGGTTTGATCCATCTACTCTACGCTCGATCTGGCTTCCATTCTCCAACTCTTTAGTTTCTGAGAATTTTCAAAATTTCAAAAATTTGGCTAACACCCTAAATTTTCGAAAAATTTCGCCATAACCTCCCCTGCACCGGGAGCATCGGGGAATTTCAAATAGCTTCCCCGGTCCTTCAGATCTCAAAAAGAAAAAGAAAAAGCCAAGCGGCTAGCCAATAGGCTCATAAAATCATCATCACCCAAACAAAACAGTAAATCATGTAGTAAACATGTACCTATTTGTCGGGCAAACAAGTTTTATTCTCTGCTCTAGCCTCCTTGCTATGACCTGTTCAATAAAAGTATATGTATATGCAAGCAAATGCGACCAATTCTCAATATAGTTCAATATTATTCAATATTTGGTTCAATTAGGCTAAATGGATAAAAATTAGCAAACAAATAAACAAACAACACAAACATCAATCAATTAGTGAATTAGAGTTTCAAATTCGTAATTTTGATACATATACAAAAATCACATTTTTGATGCCAAATCACAACAATAAGCCCTATCTAATTTTGGTTCTCACACCAGTCAATAGGAAATATATAGAAAGCCCACTTTCGTCACTCGAACATAAATTCTAATGATGGAGCTCCATCATCAAAATCATCTCCGGGCGATTAGAGTGTAATTCTATATCTATCCAGTATATTAAAGTTTCGAATACACGCGGATCAGACGTATACGCAAAATCTATATATACTGGATTGTCCACATCAATATAAATAGATAATCAAATACGAATAATTGATTTATATTTTCAAAACAAAAATTGTTTTCATTTTCAAAAATATACCCTTCACACTCGTTCTAGGATACTACTGATCCTATTTCTAACGAGTCATTCTAATTGGATATTACTAATCCAATATCTGATGAATTCTTTCGTAAGGTTCTAATGTGTCTTGTTCTCGAGCTCTGTAAACCAAAGCTCTGATACCAACTGTGACGGCAGGGGATTTCGCTCGGTCCGAACCAGTCGCTAAACCGATCCAGGCCGTTCGAAACGCCCTATCGTTTGAGAACATGACAAAACAGAACGCAGACGGAAGAACATCTCACTGTATATTACAACAATGCATCAGATTACAAGAATATACAGAGTATAAATGAATATTACTCAGAAATTTCAGAGATTTAAATTACATTTAAATACATAGCAGCGGAAAAATAATACAATACACAACTAGAATGAGATATACGGATACAAAGCTTTCCGGATATCGTTCCAGCTGTAAACCAGGATCCTGCGAATATAAATCTGCAAAACCAAAACTACTAGCTGCCCGTGTCAAAATAAGGGCACCCAGAGTTTAGGTTAAAACAATAAACTCCAGGTCAGTCATGTGACTGGTGTGAGAACTAAAACAGTTATTAATCTTTATTTTAAAGTTAGGTAAATCAAGGGACCACGCCGTATAGCACGGAACGGGTTTCCTCCCAAGAATACCAGTGCCTAAAACAAACAGCGCAATGCTAAATAAAGAAAAATGAAGCTGTTATAAGACCCAGGTCCCATCACACAATGCAACGCAGCCGAGGATAGGGTTTTCCCTTATAACAGCCAAAGAATGCTTGATACGGTTAAAACAAATCGTTTGATACTATTATAAGTGCATAGTGTATAAAACAACTTCAAATCATAAGTATCAATCATAGGCGGCATGAGCGTCCCATGCCACTATGTCGCCATATATAGGTTTACAAATAAAACCGCAAAGTCACGTATTTGGAAATTGGATTTCCATCTATGAACCGAGGCAAAAGATAGTCCTCAACCGATTCGAGACTCTCTAGCCCGAGCCTCAGGACCCAGACTCAGGTGGGCCCTTGGAGCGACAGGGCCAGTCCACCGATGTGGATTAAAATGCCTGAACACTACGTTTCCCCACCCTATGGGGTGTAAATGAGCCAACTAAATGACTCCATCGGTTCGAGAACGACCGATCAATCCGAGGCGCCTCGCAACAGCAACAACCACATAAGTCAAACTCGTCAGGGCGTGTAAAACCACTGACGCCACTTCTAACTAGAAAGAAACGCATGCCCTCCCTGAGGTCCGTCTCCCGTTTTTGGTTCATACCGGGTGTGAAACTCGCGAAGTAAACGTTACACAAAGCTAAACCACAAAGGCCGTGCTTTGATCATCACCACAAGACTTTGCTTTTCAACAGAAGCCTTGATCTTTTGCCACTTAGGCATGCCACACAGGCAATTCACTCCATGCGATTGATATCCATCAATATATAACCCCTGAGCTCGTACGTCTCAGAGAAGGGCGTTAAGCAAGAGAATAAATTCTCCGCCGCCAAACAGATATATATTTAATAGAGATCAATCACACGGACTAAAATCCAATGTCAGACACACAGTCCATTTACAAGTCCGTTCTAGGTCTGAACGAAACCGGAGGCACCTAGTACCCCGCATATCCATCGATCTCCAAGTACGTCTGGACGATCACTAACTGTTTCCATCTTCTTGGGTGTACAGCCCAATCAAGATCATCAGTAATTACCCAAACGACGTGAAGACCTCCGGTCTTCGACCATCGTCTTCATCTTCGACTTATCGTCGTATCAGTTATTCAGAATGGGATAAACCCGGCCTTTCCGAATAACTCGCGTATATTTTAAATAAGTGTTACACAAACAAAACATACGCCTCATTCCAATTCATCAGTCACTAACCGTAAATTAATCAAGAGAATAATTTCCCAAATATTAACCCCGAAGGCCGAAACCAACATCAGATCAATATCCAGAAAACCATTCTGCTTGGCTAACCGACAGTTAGTTTCTAAATTTCACATTCATAGGGAAAGGTTCCCATTAATTTTATCCAAGATAAATTTCTTGAATTTATTCTTTAATCTATTTTTGAATATCAATTCAAAACTAGTCGGGATTAACGAAACTTACCGAAGTAATCATTTGTTTTAATTTCCCAATCCCAACCTATTCATCCCATGAAGTAAAACTGGTAATGCTTCATATCTAACACCACGGTGTTATCGGTAAATTCAATTACCATTTCACGTTCAAATCTAATTAAAGATTTAACTATCGCCTGGAGCAAAACTGGTGATACTCCATTCTCGATCATTTCAATCTAATTAAAGATTCATTAAAACTCCACTTAGTTTTAATCTTCGACTGGGTTAAAGAATCAGTGTCATTTAAAACACGGTTCACGATAAACCCAAAATCACATTCCATTAATTATCGGGTTAAAGAACAAGTGTTATTTAAAACACTGTTCACGATAAACCCAAAATCACATTCCATTAATTATCGGGTTAAAGAACAAGTGTTATTTAAAACACTGTTCACGATAAACCCAAAAATCAATATCAATTCAATTCCAATTAAATATTATTTAATTGGTACACTTCATTAAATCTAAATAAAAAGATTTAATCATTTCTCAACTGGGTTCTAGAACAGTGTTAGTGAAGACACCATTCACGACAAACCCAAATCACATTCGATATTCAATACAAGGCTCTGAATAGAAAATATATCGGCCTATATTCAATATCAAATTCTACGATTAACAAATGTCGTATTGGAAATAACGATATAAATATATATCTTTCAAATTTCCATAACAACACCTGTATAATCACGAATTCCAACATCGAAATATTCCGAAGACAATTTCGATTCAAATCCACTCCAATGCAATCATTGGAAATTTTGGTTATTTTCAAAACCCTTTTCGAATTCAATTTATTTATTTAAAAATAAATAGAATTATAATTCTAGTTCAAAACTAGTTCATTTCGATAAAAATCTATTTTTATCTTTTCAAATATGGAGTTTTTCATCCCAATTCTTTCTAAATCATTTCTTATGATTTTACACAAATTATTACTATTTTTAATAATTTTAACAAGGCTCGTACAGTCGATTTCCATCTATGGCCATCGAACTGCACTTATAGCGGCCTTTTTCGAATTTGATTTGGACGTATCTCCAAATCCAACCGTTAGATTTCTAATTTCTGATATTCGTTAGAAAGCTCTTTTCGATACGAACCCAACGGTTCCGGTTTTAGGAGAATCCGACGGTCGGATCTCCCGTAATGTCCATTTGAAATAAATGGTCGAAATTTACGAACTGCCGCGGCGCGGCGCGTTCTATTCAGGCCATTATATTATATATATATAATATATATAATATATACTTCGTCGATTGCTATTTAAAACGAATTATATAAATAGTTTTAAAATCGTTTCAAAAGCGATTTCAACTTCCTTTTCAATTCAAATCAAAATTGAATTCTTCTTTATAAATTCGTTTTAAAATTCATTTCTATTCAATTCAAATTTCTATTCAATTTGAATTCATTTCAATTCACTTTCAATTCAATTTGAATTCGTTTTCAATTCAATTCATTTCGAAATCGTTTTATATTCAATTCATTTCGAAATCGTTTTATATTCAATTCATTTCGAAATCGTTTTCAATTCAATTCATTTCGAAATCGTTTTCAATTCAATTCAATTCAATTCATTTCGAAATCGTTTTCAATTCAATTCATTTCGAAATCGTTTTTAATTCAATTCATTTCGATTCATTTCGAAATCGTTTTCAATTCAATTCATTTCAATTCATTTCGAAATCGTTTTCAATCCAATTCATTTCAATTCATTTCTAAATCGTTTTCAATTCAATTCATTTCGAAATCGTTTTCAATTCAATTCATTTCAATTCATTTCGAAATCGTTTAAAATCGATATAAATATCATTCACGTCAAAATGGCGTCAATCTAATCAACACGGCTTCATAAATTTCTATTTTTCAAATATTCTATTTCAAATATTTCTTTTTCAAAATAGTTGTTATTATCAAAATATTTCGTTCAACACATGACCAATCTCAATGAATGAGTACTGTCAACACATGAACTTTTATTTTATATTGATAAAGATGTAAACTTTATTATTAAAATATTTCGTTCAACACATGACCAATCTCAATGGATGAAACTGTCAACACATGAACTTTTATTTTATAATATTCTTTAATTTTCAAATTGGAATGAGGCCCAATCAATTACCATATAAAGTTAATTATATGGATTTTCATACAACACATGTATATAATAGCATTGAAAATAATCAACCTTCAACCAAAGTGCACTACACTGTATAAGCATCAAATATAGATATTCAACGCTTATAACAGCCTGTCAATCAATCGATCGACAAATTTAATCAATCAGGATGAGTGAACTTCAAATTTCATCCCAACACCCGTGTGGGGTTTCAAACAATCAAACACATATTTTATTTGTGCTGTTGGGCGATGTGTGAAATTTATCGTCCCAATCCATATCAGTCAAATGGGTGTACATCAACAAATCGTTTTGATTTGTTAATGAATATGTTATTTTATTCATTTCTAATAAAAATGATATTTTTATTTTTTTCTAACATATTTTAGAAAATTTCAGCGGCATAACGGCGCTATGCTAGAAACGGGATAAGGCCTAGCCTTGTCCCCGGTCTAATAATGGCCACCGCCATACCCATATCAATCAAATCACTTTCGTTATGCAAACCACAAAATTTGGAGTAAGAGTCTAACCTAGCCTTACTCCTTCGCCTTATAACGGCGCACGTCTAATCCTAACCAATTTATCGATTCGATTTTTCACACCACAAACCACATTCAAACCAATATCGCAATCAATCACCAAACAGTCAAACAAACAAGTCCATGGTCTGTGGACGATTGTGTCGGGTGCTACTAAGCACCGTCTGCATCCTAGTATATATATATAACTAGAAAATGAAATTGAAAGGTGAGAAATTCTCACCTATAGCTATCCCAACTTCACGACACTTCTTTTGCAGAATTCTTCGTCGTTTCGCCTTCTTGTCACCTTCGTTGACCGTAGCCACTACATATGTAAAAATCGAATTTTTACTACTATGTTATATAAATAAAAATTATATTTTTATCACGCTATTTTCCATATAAAGATTTCGCCTTTTCTAAAATAAAGATTTCATCTTTATAAAAATCTCATTTTTATTTTTCTACACATATAAAGATGATATTATTAATATTCCTATCATGTAAAAATTATATTTTTAATACTTTAAAAATACAAAGATCATATTTTTACGTCTTCCATATAGTAAAGATTATATTTTTAATATGCCATTAGTATAAAAATTATATTTTTAACCTTTCTACATTTTATAAAAATCGATCTTTATCATATAAAAAATAGTATTTTTATAACTCTAACTTCATATTAAAAAAAACAGATATTTATAGCTTCAACTTCATATTTTCCATACGATAAAAATCTTGCCTTTAACTCTAAAAATTCGATCTTTAACACTAAAAAAATCCGACCTTTATTCTATTTTAAACCTTAAAATAAAATCAGTTTTTATTTCCTAAAAAAAAATCAGTTTTTAAATGTTTTTTAAAATCAGTTTTAAAACACTTTAAAATCATTTGAAAAATCAGTATTTACCTTATATAAAAATCAGTATTTACCTTATATAAAAAAATCAGTATTTACCTTATATAAAAAAAATCAGTATTTAAATTATAACAAAATCAGTATTCAAATTATAACAAAATCAGTATTTAAATTATAACAAAATCAGTATTTAAATTATAACAAAATCAGTATTTAAATTATAACAAAATCAGTATTTAAAAACATAAAAAATCAGTTTTAGTAAGAAATAGAACTTACAGGGTTTTTTCAAGACGGAGGGGGTTTGGAAGAGCGGCGGACTGGAAGAAGGGATGGCTCAGGTGATCGGCGGTCGGCGAGGGAGGTGGCTGCGATTCTGGTTAGGCGCAGGAGGCTTCGGCGTCGTATGGGGAAAGGCAATCGAGAGGAGGGGGAAGGGTGTCGTCGCGGTTGAGGCCAGAGGGGGGGTTGTGGGGCTAGGCGGCGCTCGCGAGGGGGCGGCGTCCATCGACGGGGTGGAGCGCGATTTAGATCTACGGCCTTTTTTTTTTCTTCTTTCTGATCGATTAAAAGGAGAGAGGGGGGGGGGGACAGAAATATAAAGGAGGAAAATATTATTATTATATATATATATTTTTTTTTAATTAATTAATTTAATTGCATAAAGTTGACTTTTACCTACGACCTCGAAACGAGGCCCACCGCCTGTCGTCCATAGCTAATTACCCCCATTCCGAACACAATGGGATATGTATCGTAGGTTGATTCGACTGTTTGAATCAGTTTTCGTTGAATTTACATTTAAATCGCTATATTGAATTTTAAACGTACATTTCAAATTACCGGGGTCACATACTAACTCTAAAAATTCTCGAAAAATATTTTCTAGCTTCGTATTGACGATACGGTCCTAACAAAACTAGTTTCGTCGAATTCTGAGACCGTTTGAAAAGTGGCCAATTTCCAGTCGATTAAAATCAACTTAAACTGGTCAAACGCGTTTTCCTTCGCCACGCTCACATATTGATTCGAAAAATTATGAAATTTGGAATCTAGCAATAACTTGACATCCCGGACCCAACAAAACTGGTTTCGTCGAAATCCGAGGTCGTTTGCAAAATGTCCATTTTTAAGGGCTTGAATTCCATAGCGACTATTCAGAATTTTCAACTGGACATATCTTTTGATTCCCGCTATGAAATTTTGATCTTTCGGATTCGTTGGAAAGATATTCACTATTAGATCCTAATGTTTTTGGTTTCACTAAAATCCGGATTGTTTTGCACCCGGTACATTCAATTGAAGTTTGAAATCGAATTATCGAACTACCGCGCCATTTTCAATTCTATTTATAATTATATAAAATTATTTATATTCTAACGACGACGTATATAATATATACGTTTTATTATATTCAAAATAAATTTCTCGTCGATATTATTTAAAATAATTCATTTTAAATATAGAAAATTCGTTATATTTGCAAAAATAAAAATTTTAAACTGGCCCAGATTTTCCGGGTTATTACAATGTTTCTGATTTTAAGGCCTTGTCCAAGTATTCCCAATCTTCCTTATCACAAGAATGAAAGGTTTGTCATGGGTTTGGATTCTTATATTGGTATGCCATTGGTTGATTATCTGGATGACCCATATGAGAAGATAGCAGAAAAAGCCATGAGACATGAAAGCTTGTTTCCGAAGGAAGGAACTATTGTTACTGCAACCAAGGAAGCTCCAAAACCACAGAAGTGTGGTAATAATAATAATAAGAAGAGGAAGAAATTACACCAAAAAGGAAAGGATGGAAAGAAGAAACCTAAGAGTGAGTTGGTTTGCTTTAACTATTTGCAGGAGAGCCATTATTCCAAGGATTGTAAGAATCTGAAAGCTAAGAAGAAGTGCTTCAAGTGTGGAAAGCCAGGGTATGCCAAAAAAGATTGTATAGAACAAGCCTAAGGTAAGCAGATAGTGAAGGCTTATGCTTTGGAGGTCGTACCATCTTCTTCAAGAGATCCTACAGCAGAATAGAAAGGGAAGGGTGTCGTTGTCCAAGATACTCTTTCAGTTAAAGGTGTTTCAGTTTATGTGTGGTTTGGTATTGGAGCATACCATTCATTCATTTGTAATGAGTTTGTATGTCGTTTGGGTTTGGAACCTGAGATTTGTGATAGACCTTTGGTTGTGACCAATCCTGTTGGGGTTTCGTCCAACCTTTGTATGCTTTATCATGGTCTTGTGTTGTCGAATCATGGTTTCTTTTTTGTGTGTGACTGCTTTGTTTCGAATTTCGCTGGGATTGGTATCATCTTGGGCATGGATTGACTCAAGAGGTATGCGGAAACAGTCAATTGCAAGAAGCGTGAGGTGAGATTAGGGGATGTGGAAGGGCAAAAGTTTTTGTTTTGATGTAAGCCCGAAGATGGTGTCTTTGTAAGCTTTTTTTATTCTCTTGGGATTCCACAGGAAGACTTGTCATCTATGTTGATTGCTAATGAGTTTGAGGATGTCTTTGAAGAAGTTCAAGTTTTGTCGCGGCATCGTGAGATCGAGTTTAGAATCGATTTGGTCGAGGGTGCTAGACCTATCATTATGCCTCTTAGGCGGATGGCGCCTAAGGAATAGCAAGAGTTAGAGTGCAAGTTCATGACCTTTTGGGAAAAGATTCATTCAGAGGAGTGTATCCGAATGGGGTGCACCAGTTGTGTTCGCAACTAAGGCCGTTTGATCCTTGAGATTATGTGTGGACTATTGTAAGCTGAATAATGTGACCAAGAAGAACAAGTATCCATTGCTAATGATATACGACTTGTTCAATCATCTTTACGAGGCCAAGGTGTTTATTCAGATGGATTTGGCAATGAGATTTCACCAGTTGAGAGTGGCAACGGATAATATGCTGAAAACTGCTTTTAGGACACCATTCTGTTTCTTCGAATGGTTGGTGATGCCATTTGGGTTGACTAACGCGCCATCGTAATTCGTGGATCTTATGAATAGAGTGTTCAGAGATTAGTTGAACAAGTTCATGCTTGTGTTTGTGGATGATATTCTGGTTTATTTCCGAAATGAGGAAGAGCATAAGACGCACTTGCTAGTTTTTTTGGAAATCTTACGAAAACATCAGCTGAGAGCTAAGTTTTCAAAATGTCACTTTTGGAAGAGTGAAGTGAGGTTTTTAGGCCATATTGCTTCTAGAAATGGAATAGCGATTGACCCCACTAAAGTGGCAGCAATACAGGACTGGGATAAACCTAAGAATGTGACAGACATGAGAAGATTCCTTGGGTTGGCGGGTTATTATCGTCGTTTTATAAAGGATTTCTCCAAGATAGTTTCTCCATCAACGGGATTGACGAAGAAGAATCAGGTACTCATATGGGTTGCAAAATGTGAGAAAGCTTTCAGAATCAAGAAAGAGAGACTGAAGAGTGCTCCTGTTTTGACAATTCCAAGTGGAAATGAAGAGATGGTGGTATACACCGATGCATGAGGTACTGGACTACGAGTAGTACTAATGCAGAAAGACAAAGTTTGGCCTACGCAAGTCGATAGCTGAAGCCGCACAAGAGGAATTATGCAACTCATGATTTGGAGTTGGCAACGATCGTGTTAGCTCTGAAGACGTGGAGACATTACCTGGTTGTGGGTTGCTTCGAGTGGTTCACAGATCACAAGTCATTGAAGTATCTTTTCTCCAAAAAGGATTTGAATCTTTAGCAACAGAGGTGGTAGCCTATACTCCTAGTAAAGGTAATGCAGTTACAAATGCATAAAGTCAAAGACATGCAAGTTTAGGAGCGATGTTTTCAGAATGGAAGAGCCTTGAGTATTTGGCAGGATTTGATTTCAGACCACGACGTGAGTTTGAACCTAAAATGTTGGCAAGCTTATCGATAATACCTACTCTCATCAAAAGGATTGGTTAGAGCCAAAAGCGTGATGTAAAGCTTGTCGAGATTATCTAAAAGTTGGAACAAGAGGATAAAGAGTTTGAGGTCGATCGAGAAGGTTGGATTCAAAAGAATGGATGATTGGTAGTTCCTGATATCGATGAATTGAGAGATGATGTTTTGAGGGAATTTAATCACTCGAAATTGACGATTCATCTTGGTGGTAATAAGATGTATCAGGACATGAAGCGGGTCTAATACTGGGAAAGGATGAAGAGAGATGTTGGAAAATTCATTTCCAAGTGCGTGAAGTGTGTGTTGGTGAAAGCTGAACAGAAGAAGCCGAGTGGATTGCTTCAGCCATTAAAAATCCCTACAAGGAAGTGGTAGCAGATATCGATGGATTTGGTCGATGGACTACCTAGAACCAGGGCAAGAAACGAAGGAATTTGGGTCATCGTAGATCGTTTGACCAAAAGTGCAAGGTTTATTCCTATCAAATCGAATAGGACAACATCAAAGGTTGTTGAGCTTAATATAAAATGGATAGTTCGATTCCATGGTATCCTATGACATTCCGCGTCCGTTAATGTCACTCTTTAACAGAACACATTAAGTTCCATGAAGTGTTATAGTAAACATAAATACGAAAAACACAAGACAGATATAAAATAGTAGCGGAATTTTAAACTTAATTTTCCAAATAGAAAACATCGTAGTCCAAAATCCAATTACAACATAAATCTAAAACATGCATCAAATTAAAATATCTGCCTTATACTAAAATCATTAGAGTATAGAAATATAAAATCATAGTCCCCAAAAATACCCATAACAAGGTAGACATGTAATAAAAGTGGAACATCTAAGCAGCTCCAAGAAGAAATAAAAGAGAGGATCCTAATCAAGCCGGAGTATTCCCACCCTGAGAAACTATGGGGGAAAGGAAGAGAGAGAAAAGGAAACAAAATGGGTCAGACATAAAGTCTGGCGAGTCCAGTTAATTCTAGCATATAAATAAGTAAAAACATCATGACAGGCATATCAACCGGATGAGAGAGATAGCAGTATCATAAGACATGTATAAACGACTGAGAATAATAAGCAGAATGAACAGAACATAATATATTATGCTTCCCAAATCTTTTCTCTGCACCAATACTAGTAAAACAGATATAAATAATCCCAACAAAACATAATGTTAGACTTAGGTGTACTTCTAGTGATGGATTTTGCCTCCAAACGATAATAATAGGCACCCCAACAGCAATAACAGGAGTTACCCCAAATGATAACAACGGGTACCTAAACGGGAAGAACTAGATGTACCCTAATTACTACCGCCAATCGGTCAGCTCTCTACCCATAGATACCATGTGCTGGCCCCACAGTAGGATGTATCACTTCATAAAGTGGCAACCCCTTCCCCCGATAGGCACAACTATACCTACCTATGTCACAACGTCTTAATTTCCCGATTAGCCAGACCCATGCTTGCACATGACCCCATTGGAATGCGCCGTCAACAGCTCCACTCATATAAACCTACTATAATCAGCTCAGTAAGCATGCCCCTAACCCCTACCTATTGCGGGATCCCCCCATGATACCTGTATGGGTTACTGTCTAATACGGGTCCTACACAACAAATGATACAAGCCACCCTCTAGGCTTGTATCCCCAACTACAAGGATTTTTGGAAGGTTATGCCTAATAGTTTAACAAGCCCGCATAACCCTAACATATAAAATAGGTTAAGTTTGTCGGGTTCGTATAACCCTCCAAAGATTTAAAAGATTTACTTAACCCTCCAATGATTCAAGAAAGTTTACTTAACCCTTATACAATTTGACAGGTTCATATAACACCTATAGATTTAAACAGGTTAAGTATTACATGTTAACATGTTATTAACATCCCCGTTTAGGTATGTTAATGCACCAGACCTCTTACATTAAGTTGGCCACTTTTCGATGTTGGATATGTCAGGAAGTTCCAGGCAGACTTCTACCACAAGTTGGACTTAACCTCGTGTCTTTGCACTACTGTTACATGTACATTTACGCACTAGACCCCTCATATTAAATTAACCCCTTGTGGATGCTGGATTTGCCGAGCGGTTCCGGGCAGACTTGTACCATAAGTTGAATCTAACCTCGTGTTTGAGTGCGGTTACAATTTCTAATTACTGTAAATTTAGGCATATTCATTCTTGAACAATTATTCATGTTCATTATAGTTTTTTCATGCCCCTACCCTCAAGTCATAAATCATCATATAAAATATGCCCTAAATAAAAGTCTTAGATCACAGTATAGGTTATGCCTAAAATCCCAGTCATGTTTTATAATGCAAGTTATGCCCTAATATATCATTCCCAACCATTCCCAATTTTGTTCGTTTTCATATTTCCGCAATAGGCCTAGGCTTGAAGGTAGCCTGTCTATATAAATAAAAAGGGAAGGAGGGAGAGAAGAGAACCGAATTAGGCATAATAACAAAATAGGCATATGATAATAGGAATGGGCAAAATAAAGATAGGCATGTAAATACTAAATAGTCGATCGGGTGTACAAGTAATGGTAGATCTATTTAGTTATGATTCGGGTTATTAATAGGCATAGGTTTAGATCCAAACTTATAAACATGACAGAATCACTTATTAAATGTTTATATCTAAAAGTAATGTGAACTCACAAAGACTAGATCTAAAGAACTGAGAAAAGAGTGTTGAAATTGATGCAGAGATTCTACTTTACATATAAGTCGTTGTAGCAGAAGAATAGGCTAATTCAATCTGAGCTGGGGCGGCATCTCGTTATCTCCATTGTTTTGGGTGAATAAAACAATAGAAATGAGGTCCTATATATAGCCTCAAGCCAACAAATCAGGTCAAGAAACAAGTCGAGGTCCAGAGAATGAATCTGACCGGATCCCTGGGTGGGTCGACCCCCAACGGGTCGATCTCCCTCGTGGTTTCCCACTCTACAATTTTGAATTATTTTGAATATTCTGGACTGGTTTGTTTATATAAATTCTCTTATACGCATACAAACTTCTAAGCTTAATAACTACCTCATACGATATCCGTTTTATGCAAACTCGGAGTCTATCTTAAGAAGAATTCTGAGACGAACGCAATCGTGCAGCCCTACTTAATTCAAAATATTTAATTAAGTATTCTTCAATTTATCATTATAGTGTTCTTATTAAAATTACGGGGTGTTATATTATCCCTTACTTAAAGGATTTCGTCCTCGAAATCTCCAAGTTTAGAAGAGTGTATATCCTAACATCCATCAACCATCTACTCATCAACCAATCACACGCATCCATTGTCCTTAAAAGATTTCTAAATTTTATATGAACATATGCAAAGTTGTGTGTATATGTCCCTATGCTAATGCGAAAAATTAGGCGGTCTACTGATTCAGTTGACTTCTTTAATGCAATGTATGTTAGTGCCATGAATATAACATGTATGCAAATAATCCTAATATATCATGTGAACTCTAAATGTGTGCACAATCGTCCATCCAAATGCAACATCCATATGATGACATACCCATTTCCATCCATAAAAAAAATGCACACTCATTCATATGCAGTATGAGAGTGATTGAGCCGATCTAGTGTCTAATGTGTGTGTATATGCATCCACGAGCAACCACTAGCAAACATTTGCATCCACTTGCTTCCATCAAATATAACATGTCTCAAACACATGTTTACATCCATTGGTAGACTTAGTCAGGGTTTTATTATTGTCTGCAAATTAACTTTTGAACCTCAAAAAAAAAATTGTTCAACTTCTTTATAACTTAGAATTTATAGTATATTTGTTTTTAAATTTCAGGATGGTATATACAGCATTGAGATTGCGGAACTAAATCATAATTTTCTTTATGATAGGTTTGGTAGATAAATATCGATATAAACATTTGACTTAATACAACATTTTCATTGAGTTTAGAAATACTAAGAACGAAAATAAATTTTTTGGCATACCCTTCATAGTTTATAAGGACAAAGAAGGTATTTTATCATTTTGTTTACAAGGACAAACAAGATACTTTATCACTTTTAGTTGCAACGGGGTAGAAAAGGAAAACAACGGGATGCAAATAGATTTATCCCAAAAAATTAACCAAGCTAAATAAATATGAAATCTAATTCTATCTACATTAAAACATAAAGAAAAATCACATACTAAATAAAATTTGTCTCCAACTTTTACCAACCCACTGTTGGTTACATAGAAGCCCATACTGCATTAGTTGCAAAGCATACAACTGAGATTAGTGATCATTTTTGAAATCTGATGTGTTGGTCCTATCAAATTTGCTAAATTTATGCCAATGAAATCATGTTGGACAACTGAGACAAGGGCAGTAAGCTTTTAGTGTCTATTGGACAATAAATGGCTTTGGTGAGGAGATGGTAGCATCAACGATGAGCTTTGGGTCGTTTGGGTGAAAACTGAACCAATTACATGGACGACAATGTGATTTTAGGAGAGATAAAAAATAGGTTTTTTTTTTGTGTATTAGAGATTGGAGATAAGAATTCGATTTCAAGCAATGAAAAATAAAAGGTGGTGCAAAGGCGACGAGAATAAACAATGAGAAATACGAACAAAAAGATTAGGGTTTTGTTTGGAGACCAACCATCGATATTTTGAAAGTGGCTCTAGGATTGTTATGGTCCATGGGATTTTTGAGCTTCCTTTGTTTCACCTACCCTATTTTAATGTCCAACACAAACTATTCTTCCTTTCTCACCCCCACTCCAAAACTCATCTCGTAGCTCGTGCGCTCGATCGAGATATGGAGCAAGTCATGCACCCTTGGCTTGGAACTCCTTCCTAATCTGACATACGACAAGTAAGGAGTCACAAAAAATGTAGATCGATATTACTTCCAACTTCTTGGCAAGTTAAAGCCTATCAATTATCAAAGCTTTGGATAGCTCCGCTCAAGATTTCGATAGCTCCTCTCGAGCCCATCAGTCTTTTGCTCCTATAATACACGGATCCCTGAATCTGATAGTCCTCATAAGTAAGTGCTAAATTGATGGCATCCAAAGACACTGCCCATATAAGTGAATAAGTCCACATGATACATTGGTTTCGATAGTAAAGGGGGACTCTCCAAAAGGATCTAAAATGCCTCAACACAATCAGGTATCCATGCAAAATTGTTCTTGCCCTCTCTATTAAATTAAAGAATAGGATGCATTTCTCAATTGCTCTAGATATAAACTAGCTTAGGGTGGCCATCTTTCTATTTAAACCCTGCTGTCTTTAATTTCAGTTGGAATCTAAATGTTCTGAATGACATCAATCTGCTCATCCTTAAATTCAATCCCTCGAGATTGGACAATGATACCTAAGAACTTTCCCGATGTGACGACCGTGTCATACTTGTAAAGAACACTAAAAATCTCTGTTATGTCATCAACATGGTTGGCTGATAGTCATGATTTTACAATCATCTTGTCTACACAAATATCCATTGACCTCCCAGTTTAGTCTATGGACATGCGGTTAATCAACCATTGATAAGTCTCTCCATCATTCTTCAACCCAAATGACATCACCACATAAGAGTACAATTTGCTATCGGTAATGAAACTCATATGTTCCTGGCCCAAGACATGCATTTGTATCTAGTTGTAATGACCTAGTTTTTTTACCATTTAATTTAATATTTAAAATTCGTTTTGAATGTTGATTTGGATTTTAAATGGTTTAAATTTAGTAATTTTGAGATATTTCAGTAGTTAAATAATAAAATAATAGTTTAATTTCGAGATAGTCGAAATTGGCTGAATTTGAAATATTGTATGATTTGGTAATATAAGAGAATTTATTTAATTTTATGAATGTATTTTTTATTTAATAATGATTGAAAGTTTAATTTATAATTTTAATGGTAAAATGCGTAGTAGCGGTGTGGTAGTTCGTAATATTACATTTTGAATTTTAAATGATTATACATGATCCAATTTAAGTCGGAATTTCTTTGAAACAAGAAATGTCTGAATCTATTGGATAATAATTTTATAATGAAGCAACAAAACTGAGTTTTCATATTGTAGATTTTATTTTATGTCCAAATCAAATATTCAAATAGTCCCTATGGAAATCATTTACAAAATATATCATTTTATTATATAAAAATAAATGGTTCTTAATATTTTGAATATCGTTTTAACTCGGAATTCAACCCGAGCTATTTTATTTTGGTATTATATGAAATTCTGCCTAAGTATGTCCGATTTTAATATTATTTTATTAAGATATTTTAAAACTGATTTATTTTAATTAAATTTGGAACCTTTAAAAGGGAAAATTTCGTACGCATATCACTTTTGAATCCAACAAAAATCCATGTAGATCTCTTCCTATCTAAAACTAAATTTTACCTAAACCTGCACAAATCTCAGCCAAATTCACTGTCCCTGTTAAGTAATATTGGCGTATCAATTTGCAAATCTGTGCTAAATCTCACAAAATACCGACGCAAAATATTTGTAATATCTACAGTGCAAATGAAAAATAAGAGTTTCAAGCTGCCATAATTTAATTTAAAATTTGCAGTAATATTAACCAAAACATGAGCTTGTGGAAACATCAGCGAGAAATAGTCGGAACTTCCTTTATCTAAAAATAATCCAGTGCATCGCGTGGGTAATTTTCTATTATGAAACGTTAACCAAATATGAGTTCTATATATTTAATCAAGTTGTATTGATGTTATAACAAAGGTAAATTACTGCACATCACATGCAGATCTAAAGCACCTTAATAATGTTTGTGTACTGACCATACATATGATCTACATGCAGAATGAGTAGCAGGAATCGAATGATGTAGTACAGTAGAAACCATGCAACGTAATAGATAAAATGCACAAAAAGGATACGGCTATCACCATTCAAGATTTCTGCAAATCTCTACACATCCGATCTAATATCCCGAATCTTTGAACAAAAATCTAACCTATGCCTGCGTTTACCTAAGCCATGTTTTTCGTTTCCCCAACCTATTTGCTCAGCTACTGTTTTTTTATTTACCCCAAGCTATCACCATTCAAGAAGTACGATGGTCGGTTGTGCGGGTAGAATTACCGTTGGTGTTAGCCTAAAGTCATATGGAGGAAGTAGCATACGTGAAAAGGAGGTGTTGAAGGGTGGTTGTGTGCGGAACCATGAGATTTAGAAGAGGAGAGAGAGAGGATCAACATGTTTTGTTCATGAGTTTTTAGGAAACCGTATGGCGAGAAGAAGAAAAGGAAGTAGTGGGCTATGGGAACTTTTGTGTGCTGAATTGGGCCTTACAGTTTATAAAAAAAGAAAAAAGAAGAAGAGGTTGAGACGGTTGTTTGTTGTTCAACGTTGGAGAAAAGGTTTAAAACCAGGAGTGAAGACAACAACAAGAACGTAGAGCAGTTGGAACGAAGGGTAACATGGGTGATCAACCATGCTAACATGTAATTGTATTTAATTAATCTTGATTAGGGAAAATTTTAATCATATTTAATTTTTTCACTGACGTATAATCATTGTTTCAAATCTTGCAAATATTGCTCGAGATCTCCTCCGAGTTCTCGTTTTGGGCTCCTTTCGAAATAAAACAGCAAACATCGCTCTAAGTCTCCTTTCGAATATATTGCCCGAGATATTGCAATATCGAACGATATATCGATCGAGATGAAATACTGGAATATTTTCCGAGTGCTTAGTTTTTTTTGTTAAAATTTTAATTTGTGCCTGAACTAGAACTATAATTAAAAAACTCAAATCTATCCATAACAATCTTTTGTTATTTTACGTTTTGCATGTTAAATGACTATATCGTATGTTCATATATGTTTTACAATGCCTATGATTTTCATATTTGTCTTTTTACATACATATTACTTATGAAATTATGTATTTTATGGTCTATTTATGCTGAATTTTTTAATGTTTTGGATCCTTTTAATGTTTCATGTCTAACAATATTTCCATTTTAAGCATATTACGATTTAGAGTATGAATGATCTTTCGCAAAATAAAGAATAAATAAAGTTTTTATGCATTTTAAGTTTAAGTTACTATGTTTTTAATAGCATTCATAAAAATCATTTTGTTAAAATATCATTTTTAACATATCGCGTACCCCAAGATTGTTCCGATATGAACTTTCAGACCCGAGATGAAAATCCGAGACGAACTTCCGAGTTAGACTCATCTCGTCCGAGATCTCCCCCGATACGAGACCGAGTCTATAAAATCCCCGAGACGAAACGCGACCGATATCCGACATTTAAAACCTTGTGTATAATACTTAAAACTGTTTACAGGTTTGGTATTGCGTGATGTTAAAGATGTCTGGAACGATGGAAAGGAACGAACCAGTATACATGGAAAGGGGTATCAGCCTAGTAATCAAGTAATTAATGATATGAATGTTTAATTAAGTAAATTAATTATTAATCTACTAATGGTAATTTGCGCGAAGGGTCTTTGAATGATGGCATGATTGGGAACGATGCGTGGAAGCAGATGGAAATCGTTTGGCCTAAAACGATGATTAAGGGGTAGGAAAAAGTAATTTAGTTGGTTTAATTTATATTAGAATTAAATGTTATATTTAATTAAATTGTATCACTAATAGTATCCATAATGTTTGCACGTGGTAACAAAATTAAATGAAATTGGTGGCAATGGAATCGTATCAGGGAAGTCTACGCTATTGAGCTATTTTGGTTGGCTTCAGAATGGTTGGAGATTTTATTTAATAATGAACGGCTGTTTAAAATTAAACGAAACGACCAATATTCATCGAACCATCGATCGAATTGAATGGTGAGTTAACTCTCACACTTTTCTGGAATGATATGATGTGTTAAATTCATATAAAAATATAGTTCATCGTTAATGAAATAAGTGGATAATTGGGTGTCTTGATTGCTTATTGATTGTTAAATGGTTGTCGACATATATAATATGTCATATTAAATGATTTGAGTTAAGTATTCCTTTTGTATTTTATTATCAAATATAATATGTGATGCAGGGAAGAACATGGTGGAGGGATCTGATCGGATTCCTCAAATATATTGTATGTTGTTTATTTTTCTGCATTATCAAAATATGAACTGTTACCCCAATTACGTTTTACTCTTATTGGATGTTGATGGATGATTATATATTTTAACGTTGAATTACAATTTAACATTGATGTGATGTTTTAATCAATAGATGGTATTGATTAGGTTATTGGAAGCAAATGATTTAAAACGTTGTTTTAAGACGTTAATTCACCATTAGGCGAATTGACGTAGCTGAAGTTATAAAATTTATTTTTATAACTGAAGTGAAGTTTCTAAGTTATATTTTTATTTAAAATAAAGCTTTAAAATAATCGATATTTATAAATGGTTTCAATGCTTTAATAAATTAAACCTATGGATTAATATTTGGAAATTACTGTTTTAAAGAAAAACAAGTAAGTAATATAATTAATTTATTATATTAATCTAGTGAGACGGGTAAGTGAAATCAGTTAAAATAGCTAATGTTTATACTAACGGAGTCAATTGTGCTAATTGGGATTATTAATTAGGTTTATCGATCTTCAATTAATCTAATGGTTTAACGAACCATTAGTTTAATTTTTCTTAAATACTAATTATATTTTATTTAATGATATTTAAAAATGCTTATAAATTGAAAAAACACAAGTGAAGTGGCTATTATTTAATGATGTCGTTAAGCGATCAACTGATCTATTTTTGATAAAGTGAACTATATCATACTTCAGTTAATAATGAAATTAATTATTATTTTAATTAATAATAATTAAGGTATTTTACCTTGTTAAATAGAAGTCAATTAAGAAGTGGTTGAGTTTTGAAATGTAACATAATTGGATTGTGATACCAAAACTTATAAAACGAGTTGTAAAGCTAATATGTTGTTCTATTCATAAGTGTTACTTAATTATCAAATTAAGTAAAATAAAAGTAAATTGGAATGTTATTTTGAAAAGGGAAGAGATAAATATATTTCTATTACAAGATTTTAGAATTTGGATTCAAATTTGTGTAAACGAAGTTTATAAAGTAAACTTAAGTGATGAATTTGAAATAAGCTTAAGTAAAATCATTTTTGGGAAGAAGTTTTGTGAAAGTAAGGAACTTAGTTGAGTTTGTGTAAAAGACAAAGTAAATGGATTTTAAATAAATCCAAAGTGTTAATGAGGTTAAAAGCGAAATAGTTTGTGTTCAGTAAGTTGCACCAAATTAAAAAGTAAAAGAGTTTAAAATTTGGGACAAAGGTGCCAAATGAAAGGGATGGTTATTAAAACTATATTTTTGAGTATAATTGTAAATGAAAGTGATATGTTTTGTGTTTCAAATTTTTATCTGTCCCGAGATAAGAACATTGTCGGTCAAGGTCTGAGAGGTAATTAAATACCCTAACTTGAATGACTTCACTATTACCAAGGGTTGATATTAGTTTGAAACGGTAGGTGTATTGAAATTTGTTTATTATTTCTACAATAGAAATATTGCGACATTACTGACAAAATTTCGAAATGTTAATTAGAACTAGTAGTTTTTAATAAAGTAAGGAATAATTTAACATTGTTTAACTCAAGTTTGAATTATGAATAAATTATTACCTTTGAGCAAAGAATATGTGGTGATTTTCGCAAGGCAAAGGAAGTGGAAGAAATTTGGCGAATATATAGCAATGTTTTGAAATAAAGAGTGAAATGGATTTTGGCAAATAAAGATATGTTATTATTTTCAACGCAACGAAAATAATAAGATTTGGGACAGGAGGATACGAAATCGAATTATAAAGATCGATGAAATAGTTTTGATGAATGAATCAGAGCTGCCAATATACTTGACCATACTGTTGGAGATTGATAGTTAAAAACCCGACTATCAATGAATATAATATTGGACCTTTTGTCATGTTGTTTCGAAGAGACCGGGATGGGAACTAGACCCAAAACCACTTTGAACCAACGTTGCATATGAAACTAACTTGCAGCAAATGAAGATGGAGAAATTGAAGACCATGGATCTTTATTAAGTGACAGAGTTACTTACAATCTCGGGTTTGCGCCCCGAGATAAACTGTGGTTCTGTCGTGGTTGAAATCTATGGATTGCAAGGACTACTCATCGCTGATCCATAGGGTGATTCCTAGGATGCAGTAAAAGGGTGCCTTCCGTTCATTCTATTCCTGGATGACTTGTATGGACGAATGTCTAATAGAGTATTTCCTAAGGGTCACGGACAATGATTTTTACAAATATAGAAGTTTGATTGCGGAGAAATTCTCTTGCATAACACCTAAAGTATATTTGTGGACGTCAATTAGTGATTTGGTGGATTTGAAGATGTGGAATTCGAAGTAAATGTGACCTCAAGCCTCATCAACCGGGAAATGATAGAAGTCGGGCAGGAAGCATGGCTAGGTGGGTCATTCCCAAGTAGGGTATATTTATCACTGATCTAGAGAAAATTCATTTTTGTTCTTCTGCAAGAATGAGTGGTCGGTCATGTGTTGCCAGGTTGCAAGAGGTTCTTGTTGAACCCAGTGTATACCCTCTAGAGCACGCTGATCGGAAGGTGGTCCCATACCTTGTCATAGTTGTAATCCAATCTCCAATAAGTGCCTTGCGGTTTTTGATTATATAATAAATATGTAGAGCGTGAATGCAAGCATTCTGCTAGATGGTTATTTATTTTTGATTCGATAGACACTATAAATATCATTGGATTTTGATATATCGAAAATGTTTTGGGTTATAGTAACGTAAAAACTGTCCGTGTTTATGTGTGGGATGGTCTTACAACTATCCTTTCTTTCAATAGGATTTCTAAAGTTAAGCAAATTGTTTGTAATGCGAATTTACTACTGAAAGTATCCCAGATTGATCTGGGTGAATTTTTCTTTCCTTCAAATGTGCTCGGGTCAGGCCGAGTATATTATCAGGTTAGGTTTCGCCTGGAACTTCAGAAGTGGAGCTGGAGTCGACACGTATAGCCATATTATTTTGGTACTACTTAATCTGCTGTGTGTTGTATTGAAATGTATGTATACTCTGATACTATAATATACAATTTCTTTTTATATAAAGCATGTGATATATTATATTTTATTCATTCCGCTGTGAGACTCTGATCTTCATATTCTTCTATTCTAATACTTCTTTCTTTCTTCTCTTACCCTCTAATTTCTTTCTCATAACTATCTACTTTTCTGTGCAATTTGAGTTGACATGGGGTTGTTAGATGTTGGCTTAAACTGTGCAGAAAAAATGGTCATTACACTGGTTGTATCTGGAATATGTGTCCATAAATGAAAGAAGCCCATGTTAGTCTGTGGAATCCAGGTCAACCTAGAAAGCATAGAACGACCTTTGGGATAGGCTATGTTTAAATCAGAGAGTCTATTCACATTTTCCATTTCTCGTTGAATTTCTTTAAGAGAACAGAATTTGATACCCTATCGGGATATAACGAATATCATATGAAACTGTTGCTCTTGAGTTTATCCACTTTGTCTCTTAGTGTCACTGACTTTATGGGGCCTAGCATACACCTCTTGTTTTTTTTATTGGGACTTACTTTAGGTTGATGTTGAGCAAGTGAATTGCAACTATCATTGAGACCCCACATACATCAGTGTGGTTCCATGCAAACACGTTAAGGTTTGCATGGGGGAAACTATTAAGTTCCTCCATCTGAAAGGGACCAATATAGGATCAAATTTTCAAGACCTTTAATGGGTCATCATTATCAATCAGGATCACCATGTTAGTCTCATTTGGAGCGACCCTTTGATATCCTGACTCCTTGTCTCTTCTGAGACTATATCTTTGAAAAGACGGTTATGATGTCCAGACCGGGATCCACTCTGTGGTTGTTAAGCATTGCCATTTATAATGTAGAGAGAGGGTTTCTCGTCCTTTCCTTTTTCTCTACATCAAGCATGCTTCCACTCGACTATATAGCACACCTTTCCAATTAGTTGGCCTACTCCTACAACACCAATTCAGTTCTCCGTTGAGAGTTGCAAGAACCAAGGAGTAATGCAAGCTCTGAAGTCAGCTAGCACTGGTCGACCTAAGAAAACATTATATGAAGAGTATATGTCTAATATAATGAATGGAAGGTTTTGTACTTTCCTGCGATCCTCTTCCCCAAGTTCCACCGATAGTTTTACCATACCTACAAGGAAGATAGCAGCTCCGTCGAACCCATGTATCCGAGCAATACATGGATTTAAGTCCTTGGCCTCAAACATCGTTTGGTCATAAGCCCATTTAAACAAATTATTTATGAAGATCATACAGTCCACAAGGATCTTCCGTAACAAAGCAGGACCAGTTAAGGCCGATATCACAAGCAGATTAATATTTTGGGCCTCCACCCATTCATATCTCTTTTTCCAGAAGATGACATCGTCAGTCGTCATCCTCCAATATTTGATCAGAGTAAACATTGCACTCCTCATCCTCTACGTGCTTCACTGCATTGACATATCGCTTCATGGTACTTATACATTTAATATCCAAGGGTGGCCCACTAATAACTGTATTGATAACGATTCATTTTTTGTTAAGCGGTAGCTTAAGGTTTTGCCTAGAATTATTTGTTCAGGTCCAAAGTCACTTGCCTTCTATCCCTCGGGGCCATTCTATACGTATCGAATTTTCCTTCTTGAATTCTCTTCTCAGCACTATCCCCGAGATGTTGAAACTTGCTTCCCGTGTGGTCGTATATATCGTGAAAAAGGAAAAACTTTCATGTCTGCCTTCCTTGTCCATTCATTCTTGTGATGCATGTTTTCGGTATTGCATAGCACTATAGGTATCGAAATAAAAGTTTTTCGATGTATCATTCAGTGATGTGTAATTTTCTTATGTCGGGAATCTTGGATGCTTCCTTGAATCCCTCTTCTGATCGTATCCACTTCCTCCATTGTCTCAATTCCATTGAGTGTTGTTTCTCTTGTTTTGATTTGGAACGTTGACTTGAATTTTACCAGAATTGTCTTCGAATTGGTTAACGACTACATACTCTGTATCCCTTCATTACTGGGAACATCCCACTTTCTAGTTCTACTGGCATCATTCCTTTGTAGTAACTGATAAGCCTTTTCTTAAAACTAGTCTAGAGTGGTTGGGACCTTTCCATTCAACTATTCTCTGAATACTATGTCGTGGTCTACGCCTTCAACTAGTGCCATCAAATTTTCTTGTCATTAGGATTACTGGTTTTAGTGAAAGCCACATTGAATTGATCTAAATAATCTTTAAGTGATTCCCTCAAGGCTTGATGTATCCTAGACAGCATCGTCACATGCTTCAGGAGAGATGTATGGATATAGAACTGGTTCACTAACTTCTTCCTAAGCTCCTCAAATAAAGACATGAACTTCGGTGTCACCTTCGTGAGCTACATAATCGCTTCACCATCTAATTATATTAGGAAGCTCTTACACTTGATTAAATTAATGTCTTTAGACGAGCCCATATGCCACTGGTAGCACGTTAAATGCTGAGTAAGACACGTCTTTCCTACGTAATGTGACATCTATAGCAAGCTGAACCTGCATGGGAATTCAAAATTTAGAATGTCATCCATGAATAACGTATGACTTCGATTAGTCCACCAATATTTGTTGGAGAAACCTTGGTTGTCCTCTATAATCTGTCTAAACATGGTTTCCAAATTCAAGGTATGGATAATAAACCATAATTTTGATTCATCTCCCCATTGATGCCTTTTGATATCTCAGTCCGCCGATATCGTCTACGTTGTAGTCTGAACAATGCTTCTTTTGCCTTTGTTGCCTTGCTTGGTCATAAGGTACAAGAAAGGAAGTGCAACTGCATGAGAAGGTCTAGCGCATCGCGATCACGATCATGATAAGGAGCAGCTATGTCGGGTCCATATAGCACAGTAGGGCTCGGGTGGGCCGTCTTCGGATTGACCTAAGCCAGTTGATTTGGGTTGACCAAGTTCGCTAGTCCCGGCTCGTCCCGCGAGCTGGGTCTGTTGTGCTCCAATTCTAGCTTTGTCTACTTCAATATTACATTGTGGCGCTCTCTTGCTTCAATTTAGTGATGATGAAGCTTCTAAATTAAAGCATGGTGGATTAAGAGATCGCCTTCTTGGTTCGTTCCACCGCGCAATCATCTGAATCATCTACATCCTCAGCTTAATGTCATCCCGCATCCGTTAATTTAGAGCATTGTCGATCTCCTATAGTTTCTTCATCACCACCATGAGATCATCACGTATGACAAGATTTGAAGACATCGTGAGATCGGCTATTATAGTGGAAGCTACCACATTCCCAATGTTGCAATGTTGCTTACTAGCTTCATCTGGGCATGATTCTTTGGTTAGTAGGAGGTAGCTCCCTTCTTAGTTGCCATTGTCAAAAGCTTAATCATTAAAGCTCAAAAACTTATAGAAAGATGTAAAAACATATCTTCTCAAACGACTGGTCCTCTAGTAGATTAAAATGATCCAACGTTGAATATCTTTTTTTTCTCAGTTAAAGCACCAAAAAATATTGATATAAAAAATGATTCATCACCCTAAAAAATTCTCTGTAGAGAATGAAACTGAAGAAATATAAAATTAAAAGGCTAAGATATGCCTACTTCCACTTGCTCTTTTGCTCTATATTAATCAAACTTGAACAATTACACATTTCCAAGTTGGAGTGGCCTTAATTACAACAACAATAATGGTGGAAAATTGCAAGAGAGCCAACAGATCCTTAGCTTTTCAATGGGTCGCCTTTTTATAGACTATAGTAGGATCAAACTGGCTAGAAACTCAGATTCATGGGAAGACCTCTTTCAGGCGATTATAGTCAATTCCGCAAAAAACATGGGTTTTGGGTCGAAGCCCAATCCGGGGAAACCCGGATAGGGGACGATACGAATCCAGCCACACTTTGTTGAGTTTCTTTTAAATTGGCCTTAATCTCGGAGTTGAGACGCATGTATTTGAGGTTGTTATGTCACATTAAGTAAAATTCTAAGTGTGCAAGATAGCTTTAAGCCTAGCTAGGTCCGAGTGATCTAAAGCGTTTGAATAAGTTGGTCGATCCAAAAAAAGGCCAAATCCCAGTACCAAGGCACTAGAACCAATCCAAAATCATGTGGTGATCATGCCGAACCGAGGTGAAGCCATTGATTAGTCCAATGGAAGGCTAGGAGATCTAAAGTATTGATTAGTCTGATCAAGAGTGAAGGTTGATTCAGGTTGAGTCGAGGCTACAAGGCCGATCCGATGTATAGTAGAATGCAGGGGGAAGAGGCCAATCCAGATATAAGCCAATCCGGAGTATTGGCTAATCCGAAGTGTGGGATGATCCAGAGCATAGCATGATTCAGGGATAAGCCGATATGATCCTTAAAGTTATCGTGCCAAGTTGCTGAGAGTTGATCCAAGGAAAACTAGTGATCTTCCCGATCTAATCCTATGCCAGAGAACTCGATTGATCTGAGTTATGTGAATCCAACACTCCAAGTGTCCTTCGAATATGCCACTAAATCAAAGTTCTTCCGATTATGTGTAAGTCCGTGCTCGAGTCACGAGTCATCCAGTAACCCCAAGTTGAAAGTGTAACCACCTAGTAAAAAGTCGAGTCAACAAAATGTGTTAAACATGTAAGATTTGTATTAAAACCTATTGTGAAACACACATCGTAACGATTGCTGTAAAAATTGATGTCATCGGATAACATAAAATGCATGCGTACATGAATCAAACAAATCGTACAGTTGAAGCTAGGGTAACAGATGTGAATGTTATATCCGCATATGAAATATAAAGTCCGCATTCACATCTGTATCCACTATCCGTGGAGATTCCAAAAGTAATATCTGTACTTGCATCCATATATATTTTCATATATTCAAAAATATTTATATTCGCTTTGATGGATAAGGACATTTGAAAATATCTCCCTAAGTCAAGTTAAACATGATTTTCTCATACTAAAAGCTGAAAATAGGGTTTAAACTGATTATAATTGGTTAAAGTTTAAGAGTTAAGTATAATTTGAAAATAAAAATGAATTTTTGATTTCATAGCAGACTGATACTTTTCAGATATGGGAAATGTCGCATTCTTATTTATATTCGCAAATGTTTTCGGGTATCGGATATTTGTATCCGTTTTTGGATAGTGTATATCTTCGTATCTTCGGATGATTTCATATTTTTTGAAAACTCATGGAAAGTCCTAGTTGAAATTTGAAACTACATTATATGCATTTTATGCAATGTTAGGGATTCTAAAAAACAATCGTTTGGGCTTTGCTATATGAGGTTGTCGCTAAATAGGGTATGTGATGAACTTCCAATTATAAAACATATGAGCTACTATTGAATTTGTAGATGGCAAAGGCGGTTGTAGTGTCAATTTTTTTTTAGGAACCTGGTGAATGTGACTACGATTTTAGGGTTCATAAACATGACTCCTTTGCTTGTTTGGTATAGTGAGCCGAAGAATAAGAGGAAGAAGACAATCATGACCATGACAACTACCTTAGCAGCTACAACCAAAAAGAAGGAAACGACGAGGAGGTTAGACGAAGGAAAGAGTTGCAAAATAAATAAAGCAAAGGGAAAAGGCTAATTACATCAGACAATAATTATAAGCCAAATTCTATTTAAATCCAACATTTTGTTTGAGTAGCCTTATGCAATAAAAAAAAAACGAAGTGTAACAACCTGGATTTTTAACTGCTTAATTGAACATTTAAAAAATGAATTTAAATGTTGATTTAGAAATTTAAATAACTCGAATTCCATGATTTTGAAATATTAATAATAAAATAATAAGTTTAATTTTGGAATAGTCAGAAAAGTTGGATTTGTAGTATAGTATGAAATGGGACAATATAAAAAGATTTGATTAAGTTTAGATTTAAATTATAATAAGTAATTCGTTTATTAAATGATGTTTCAACATATAAATTTATATTTAACTAAAAACGAGCTCACAACATTGCGGTAGTTTATAGTTTTACGTTTCGAACTTCATTTGAATATATAGAATCCAATAATAAGTTTGAATTCTTCGAAACAAGAATCGTCCGAATCTATTGGATAATAATTGTATAATGAAACAGAACAATCGAGTTTCCATATTATATATTTTGAGTTATGTCCAAATAAAATTTTCATACAATCACCATAGAATTGTTTATAAACCATAACGACTTATTAAACAATACGAAAGGAATTTTCAATATATTGAATATGATTTAACTTGAAATTCAATATGTTAAGTTTAAAATCCAAAGCAGATTTTTTTGAGCTATATGAAATTCCATTTGAAAATATACGATAATAATAACTTATTATTATATCGAACTGTTTTGAAAATGATTTATATCAATTTAATTTAGACCTTAAAAAGAGCCATACTTCAAATGATCTCGGATTTCAACGAAACAAATTTTATTAAATCTGTAGTGGCTAATTATTGCTAGATTCAAGTTTCGTGCCATATAAATTTATTTTGTTAGCGGACGCAAATTAAAATATGAATAAATCCATAATTTGAACACGGACTAGTGTTGTTTGTGCAAACTGATTCAAATTTCGACAAAACAAGTTTCATAATTGAAATGTCGTCTGATGTCTCCATCTTGCCCCGTCCTCCTTATGACACCTCCATATTGCCTCGTCCTTCCTCTGACACATCTTTACCGCCTTGTCCTCCCCCGACTCCTCCATATTGCCTCGTCCTTCCTCTGACTCACCCATCCCTCCTTGTCCTCCCTCTTCAGCACCCCTACTTCTTCTATAGGTCCTGTTCCTCCAACTCCTCCTCCACCTCAGACCATCCTTCCTCCTCGTGCTTCGCCTCTTCCTCCCCCCTATTTCGTCGTCCTCTCCTACTAAATTCTCCTCTCTTTTCTACTCCAAGCCTAAAAATGCGGAAGCTTTTGTCCCTATCAATTTTGAAGATAATTACAAGGGAAAGTCGATTCCTCCTCAATCAGTGATAGATGAAGGTACGAAGTCCTGGAGTGACTGTCTGGTTGGATCATTCCTAGCTGGTAATGTCAACTGTATGGCAGTTAAACAACATCTAGACAGGGTTTGGAAACTAAAGGGTGATTATGACATTCTCTATGATAAGCAAAATTACTTCTTCAAATTTGTCAATCAGGAGGATAAGCTACGGGTGTTAAAGAAAGATCCTATGTTCCTCCGTGGACAAATGTTCATCATCTCAAATTGGACACCATCTTTATCATCAGCAAAAGCGGCGGTAAGAACTGTTCCAGTTTGGGTACATTTCTATAGAATTCCGATGATGTATTGGTCTCTATTGGGTATAAACTGGGTTGGATGTCACATAGAGAAGGTTTTATGTTACGAGGAAAATACTGAAAAAATGAAAAGGTTCGAATATGCTAAATGTCTAATAGAAGTTAGTCTGGACAAAGAACTTCCAGAGAGTCTTGTTGTTGGAGATGAAACATGTCCAGATATTGTAGTGGAGTATACATGGAAACCATTAATCTGTACGATATGTAAGATTTTTGGGCATGCAACTTCCCTATGTGAGAAGAAGAAAGAGACTATCGATGTTGAAAGTGGAATCAAAAACAAAAAGAAAGAAAATAGAAAAGAGGATGTAGGAAAATATGCACATGAATGTGGTGAAGAGCAAGGTATACAGAGGGGTTTTACAGTGGTGCAAAGGAAAAGAACTAGAAATTTCAAAAAAATGTGGAGAAGAGTACCAAAGGATAATGTGAGTGATGATAAGAATGGAGAGGAAATGACAAATGTTTTGTGTATAGCAGATCATAACACACCTATAAATGTTGATGAGGAAGGTAATAACCAATGTGATGCAAATATAAATGATAAACTGCCTGGTGTGGTTACAAATGAAAATCATGATGATAGCCTAAATATGAAAACAGTCTCGGCAAAAGGAAAACAGTCATCAAATTTGGTTATATCCTCGAAAACTAATGTCCCTGATGGTTGTGCAACCTCTTCTATGTGTTTGAATAACCAATTTGAATTACTGCAAAGTCAAACTCCGCAAATCTTACCAGATCAACCAAACACTCTACATCACTCTCCATGTACAATAATATCTTTCATGCATAATCCTACATTCCCTTACTCAACCTTGTCTCTTCCTAACCACATCTTTGGGGACATTAACACCCATTCCACAAAAACACAGCACCTTTCCTCCTCTGATTCTCAAGTGCCAAAACCACCAACCTTTCCCTTGCCAAGAAACAGGGTTACTAAGAAAACCAGAGGCAGACCAAAGAAAACCTCATCCTCGTCTGATCTTGATAAAGATGTTGATTACTCTATTGAAGAATCAATACTCTCCCTGCCTTCTCATCAAAGCCCTAATCCTATCTCATCTGGTGTTAAAACCAGAGCCTCGGCCTCTAACCCCTCCCAGTGATAGACAAAATAGGTTTTTTGAATACTAGAGGTGCTAACCACCTATCTAAACATCTAGAAATTAAGAACTTGATTGTATCTCATAAGATTCAGTTGATGGCCATAGCTGAGACAAAGTTAAACCACATAACTACCTCAAAAGCCTCTGGCATTATTCAACCTTCTTGGAACTCAATACACAACTTGTCTCAAGCTCCTTTTGGAAGAATCTTGATATTATGGAACCCCACTATTTTCACTCTTAATCCCAGCTGTGTGCATAGGCAGTTTATACATTCTGAAATCCTTCACATTCCCTCTAACACTACCTTCATGCTAACTGTCATATATGAAGAGAATAGTGTTGCTAATAGACAAACCTTCCTGGATAACCTGCCATCCCTTCAACACCCTTCCCTTCCATGGATCTGCATTGGGGGTTGGAACTGCATGCAAAACTCCTCTGACAAATTGGGAGGATCCCCTATGACATTTAGGTAGACTAGACCCTTGAATAGTGCAATTTTTGATGCCAATCTGATTCCAATTCCATCCAATGGTGCTTCATTTACCTGGAACAACAGTTCTAGAAATGGTCTTAGAACTTACTGCAAACTTGATAGACCCTATCAAAACTACTCTTCCATTTCTCTATGGCCTACCCTTAGCTGTATTATCCCTCCTCCATCCCTTTTTGATCACTCCCCCTTGTGTTGGATTGGGGCAAGAAATTCAATAGAAGACATTCCTCGTTTTCATTTTTTAACAACTGGGTAGACCACCCGGATTTTTTAAACATAGTTACTAATAGTTGGAACATTCATGTGCTTGGCAACCCCATGTTTATTGTGCTAGAAAAATTGAAAAGATTGAAGGGTGTTTTGAAGGTTTGGTCAATGGCTACATTTGGAAATGGATCAAGTTTATCTAACTCCATTAGACAATCTCTCTATCAAATACAAACTGAAATTCAAGGGTGTACGTGCAGTTCTGATATGAGCAGGCTCTCGGATTTGGAAAATCTATTGATCAAAGACCTATCAAAAGCTATCATAGAAGAAGCAAAGATGGCAAGACAAAAATGTAAGGATGCTTGGAAACTTCATGGTGATAAAAATACAACAACTTTTCACAACTCCCTCAAGATAAAGCAATCTGCTTCCAACATTCTCACCATTTATGACATAGAAGGTAAAATCTGCAATGAACCTGTTTCAATTCATTCTGCCTTCGTTGAGCTTTTTGAAAAAACTATTGGTAGTTCCTCTAATATTGCCATCAATTTAGACTCATTCTCGCGAACTGTGTTTCCTGCTATCTCGGATGACTCAAAATATGGGTTAATTGATGAAATAAAAGATGATGAAATAAAAAAGGCAATTTTTTCTATGAAGAACTCAAGCTTTCCTGGACCCGATGGATTTAATGCCTTCTTCTTTAAGAGCTGTTGGATAGTGGTTGGGGATGAAGTAGTTAAAGGCATTAAAAACTTTTTCCTTCACAATAAATTGGTAGGTGGAATTAATTCAACCAGATTTGCTCTTATCCCAAAGATACCCTCAATCTGTCACTAATTTCCATCCTATAGCATGCTGTAATGTTCTATACAAGTGTATTGCTAAGATCCTTGCGTCTAGAATGAAGAAAGTCCTATCTAAAGTTACCTCTCATGACCAGTGTGCTTTTATTCCTAAGAGAGACATAGCAGATAATATCTTATTGGCATCAGAACTTATGAAAGGATATAGCAGGAGCTCTATCTCCTCGAGATGTTTGTTAAAGCTAGACATCCAAAAGGCATATGATTCGGTTAACTGGGAAACTATCATTTATATACTCTTCAAAATGAATTTTCTTGTTCCCTTTTTATCATGGATATATACATGCATCTCGACTGTTCAGGTTTCATTGAGTTTAAATGGTCATACTTTTGGATACTTCAAGGCAATGAAGGGTCTTAGACAGGGAGATCCCATCTCTCCCTGTCTTTTTGTGTGTGTTATTGAGTTATTTACAAATTTAGCACAAAAGTCATTCTCTTTGAAGAAAATTGACTATCATCCGAAATGTAAAAGATCCAGGATTACCTCCCTGTTATTCGCTGATGATTTGTTATTGTTCACAAGGCCCAACATAAAAATCTGTGAATGGGATAATGGATGTGCTTGAGTCTTTCAGGAAGATGTCTGGATTATCTATTAACATTAGCAAATCTAGAATTAAATGTGCAGGAATTGATGATGAAAGGAAATCAAATATAATCTCCTTAACAGGTCTTTCTCATATGACAGAAAATGAACATTATCTAGGTGTGCCTCTATGCTCATCAAGACTTAAAGCATCTCAATGCCTGCCTTTGTTTGAAAGCATTATTTCCAAGATTTCTAGCTGGCCAGCCTCTAAATTTTCAATGGCAGGTAGAGTGGTTATTGTTAAATCAATTGCCTATGCCATGTGTATCTATTATGCAAGGATATTTGTGTTACCTACTAAAATTATTGATATGGTTTGCTCTTCTCTTGTTCACTTTATCTGGCATGCAAACCCATACTCAAAACAATTAATTCCTATTTCTTTTAAGAGGTTGTGCTCTTCCTATGCTAGTGGTGGACTTGGTATAATAAATTTGAAAACATGGAATAAAGCGGCTCTCTCAGCAAGAATAGAAAAGCTTCAATGCATTGAACCAAATTTATGGCTGATTGGTGTAAAAAAAACCTTATAAAAAGAGATCATTTCTGGACAATGTCAATCCCAAATGATGTCAGCTAGTCTTGGAGAAATATTATGAAGAAGAGAGGTACATTTCTTCCCTTTTTACAAAGTAATTTGGGGTTTCCTGGTCGAGTGTCATTCTGGTTTGACCCATGGAGTGCAAAAAGTACTATATTGGCTGAGAAAGTTGATTATATAGTAAGAACGTCCTATGGCATTAATGATTCAGCCAGTGTTCATCAGTTTATTGCTGATGGTGCACTGTGTCTTCCAAATGTTAGCTCAGCGAGTTTAAATACATTATGGAATAATATGAGAAGCATGTCGTTCCTTGCTAATGAACATGCCCTATGGAATGATAAAAGACACTTAATTAAAACTGTTTATAATGCCTTGACGGATAACAATGTAATATTTCCTTGGCACTCGAGAGTTTGGATGACAAATAGCGTGCCGAAGGAAAACATGATGATGTGGAGAATACTAAACAATGGAATTAATACTAGAAGTAAGTTATTTGCATTGGGGATTATTGACAATAATGTGTGTATTTTATGTTCATATGATGTTGAAACTATGAAGCACCTGTATTTTGAATGCAATTATTCTGGATATGTTTGGAAACAAGTGCTCCTTCATCTCGGTTTGCATGTGCCTACGCATGGTTCTCAAGAGGAATGGTTCTTGATTTTCAAATTCACTAGATGGAAGAATACTAGAGGATGTTTGCTTTTGAAAGCCTTAAAGAAGACTCTTTTCTTGTTATGGATGGAACGGAACAATAGAGTGTTTAGGAATGTACGTGTTGCTAAACATGTATTGGTGTGATCTATCATTTCTTGTATTTGAGTGTGTATTGTAATTTGCTCTTTCTGTGATTGTGATTGTGTATTAATAAAATGGTTAGGGCCATTCAATCCCACTTTCCTTGCAAAAAAAAAATCGCTGGGTCCAGAATGTCAAACTATAACATGATGTCCATTTTTATCACAATCGGAGTTCGTATGTGATCATACGAATAAATAGGCGTCGAACGGAAATGGTGATCGGCACGAGTTAACAAAATAGTAATAAATCCAAAATATCGTTAGCCACTTTCAAAAAATATCGTTAGTCACATCAAAATAAAAAATATATAAATCTCCTTTATATAATCACCCTAGCAATAATGCTACATCCAAAAATCAATAGCCACTATTTTACATTTTAATCCATTTCCAACTTTTTTTATCTCCCAAACTGTAACTAATTGGAGGAAGCTGTCAACTAAGAAGTTGGAGAGGATGTTGAGGGCGACCTATTGGTAAAATTTTTGGACAATGGCAGTCTAAGGTGGCCAGAATCGTCGAAGATAACAAGGAAAAGCAGTTTCGTATTTCCTCGATTTGTGTGTGATGTAGATGTTTTTAGGAGAAAGCTTGAACTAGAATATTGTAGAGGGGAGTGAGGAGGAGATTTTGGCACAGGTGCGATGAATTGTGGTGGTTGATGGTCAGAGATAAGGGCATTCGAGCATGGGTTGTTTATTTTTGGGGTTTGATCGAATTTTGATGATTTGGAGGCGGTGGCGGAAGTTTTAGGGCTAGCCGTCTGAAGAAGAAAGGAAGGGCGAAGGCTGAGGTATCGGTGGTGTGTTGTCGTATAGTTGCATGAGGTGGTGGAATTTGGCCAACATTTGGTTTCTATTCATCTCCAGATTTGGGGAGGAGCAAGGGGCATTGGCGCTCAGTGTCGCCGTCGGTAGCGCGTGTAACACCCCACCTCCGCTAGGGTCACTCTTTCGGGGGCACTAGCTTCTGGGGGGCGTTGGAACTGGGTAAGCATGCATAATGATATATCAAGGCAGAACAAGAACATAAATATATATGTAAAACAGAGTAAGTGAGAATAAAACAGAGGAATATCTCAAACCATCTCAAAACAAGTCTAGTACATCATAAAGTCAACTGCCAAAATAAACACGTCTAGTACATCATAAACAGAAATACTGAAATACATAGTGCTATCCCCAAAATAAAGATGATAAACCATAGCGAGCTCAATGTCCAGACATACATGAGCTATCCAGCAAACAAGCAAGCGATCCAAGCTAAGCACCACTATTCCCTCCCTGAGAACCTGGGGGGGGGGGGGAACGGAAGAAAAGAGGCGAAAGAAAACAGGTCAGTCGAAAAGACTGGTAAGCCCTACTACGATCAGTCTATAAACTAATAAAGTTAGCATCATGATGGAAACTGAGATGAACATACTGGCAATAGATAAAGGTGTCATCACATAAAGAAGATTAAGCTTTGCACCATAGTGTACTAGCAAACTAACATAACAGGTATTGATCCCTTAGCCCAAACTTTGGCCCATTAACATGAGGTGACCTTAATACAAGGTCCAGCCCAACGGTCTAGTCGATCGGCTCCCTATAAACCTAACACGTCAAGTGTTGGTGTCCATACGGCCCACATATGGTTGTAGTCAGACTGTGCTGGGTCCACCTTCGGGTGTATCAAGCCCTCGGGTGTCAACCCCAAACACCTAAGCAATAATGCACAGTCTAAACCTACTGGTACCCGTGCCTCGAGTTTGTCCAACACCGGATTACATGCACGTCCGTAGCCCGCCTGGACCCGCACCGCTGTACCACTCAGCCGTCGCTTTGGTCGCTTACATCAGTCCAGTAATCGTGCCCCGCCCTAGCCTAGCCTCTAGGGTTGTGAATGATACCAAACTGGGATTACTGCTGGAACAGACCACGTTGCTAGGGTTTTCTAAGAGGGTTAAGTGTGGTTTAACCCCTCACTAATCATGGATTAAATTAGTTAAGTGTAACCAACAGTTCACCACTTAACCCCATTTAATCCCTCGTATCCCCAAAATTGGTTAAGTATTAGTGGGCCATGACTTAACCCTAATCATGAGGCATTAATTAATTTAATGCACCCAACCTCTCACATTAGACCTTGTTGTGGTTACTAGTTAGGCCGGGCGGGTCCGGGTAGGTTTACACCACAACTTAGTCTAACCTCGGGTTTCACGTGCAACATGACCAACTACTTACATTGGGTCCTATTGCTTGTAGCCACTAGTTAAGCCGGTCGGTTCCGGGTAGGTTTATGCTACAAACTCAACCCAACCTCGAGTTGGCCACACTTATGTTTTCTAAGTGTCATGTCCACTTTAATTTCAAAACATAATTACAAGTTTAACAAATACTTGGGTAGACCTAACTTAATAGGTAAATTCCCAAGGGGTAGACCTAACTTAATAGGTAAATTCCCAATCTTCTATTTTCATGTATTTTAAGTTTTACCCAAAACCCTCCAACGTCATTCTATCGCTCACATATTCGTCATAACGCATAAAGGATAGAAAGAGGGAACTTGGCACAACATACATGAGGAATCTTACATATCATAATAAACATGCATAACATGTTGGACTTGCATAACTTAGCATAGTGAACTTGCATAAACATGCATAACTTGTTAAACTTGCAAATCATGGCATAGTGAACTTGCATAAACATGCATAACTTGTTAAACTTGCAAATCATGGCATAGTGAACATGCATAAACATGCATAACTTGTTAAACTTGCAAATCATGGCATAGTGAACTTGCATAAACATGCATAACTTGTTAAACTTGCAAATCATAGCATAGTGAACTTGCATAAACATGCATAACTTGTTAAACTTGCAAATCATAGCATAGCGAACTCGCATAAGCATGCATAACTTATTAAACATGCATAAATCCCAACTTTCATCACATATTAACTTTAGAGTTTCTAAAATGAAGGTAAGAGGGCTTACAATGCTTATGCGGACTCAAATGAGTATAGCAAATGTAAGAAACCCCTTATGCAACAAAATAAAACCCCAAAATGCAAGCAAACTTGATCAAGACTCCTCCTTTATGATGACAATAGAGAAACAAGACTTTAATGCAAGCTAAAGAGGATCATACAAGTCTAAATACACTTGTATGCATGGAAATCTCTTAGGAATTTGTTTTAGGAATTGTATGAAGAGAGTGGAGGCCATGAGAGGTTTGATTTTGACATAGTTTAGTTGCTAGAATGAATAATGAGTGATTTAGGGTAGGTTAGGGTCTTATTTATAGGTTAGGCTAGTGATTTAGACCATAGGATTAAACCCTAGTTGAATTAGGTCCATCAGATTTCGGAATTCTCTAGAACCAAGCCACACAACCAAGCCCAATCAGAAATGGTGCGCCAGGCAAAACTGCCCGGCCACCCCGTGTCGACAGGGCTGTCGACAGGGCAGTCGACACCCTTAGACCCCTGTCGACATGCCTGTCGAGTTTGGGGTCTTGGCGGGAGTTTTCCCGCCTGACGCCAGTTGTGCCCTAACCCTTGTTTTTAACTTAAAATTTAAATCTGTTTTTACTTAGGAATTTTCTGAAAACTTCAATGGGCCTTAATCGGGTCATACGGACTCCGATTTTCGAAAACTCGGACTCTATTTCGCGTATTTTTCCGAGACGAACGCAATGGCATAGCCCGTTTCCCCTGATTCAGATTTTAGAATTAAATTCTGCCTCGATTTATGTTATAACAGGTTATTGAAAATACAGGTTGTTACATTCTCCCCTCCTTAAAGGATTTCGTCCCCGAAATCTTCAAGTTAGGAAGAACGTATCCTACCATCCAATCATCCATCTACTCGAAGCATCATCCACGAGCAATCATTGTCCTTACAAGATTCTAAATGCTGTATGAACATATGCAAAAGTGTGTGTATATGTACTTATCTAATGCAAAGATCAATGCAAAATATGTTAGTGAAATGTATCCATATGTATGCAAATCCCCAACATAATGTATAATATCTACATGCGTGCTCAATCATACATCCATATGCAACATCTATGTGATAGCATACAAATTTCATCCAAGAATAAGCATAAACACTCATGCACATGCAATATGAGGAGTGTGTGAGCCGATCTAGTGCCTAATGTGTATCATGCATCCACGAGTAACCACTTGCAAACACTTGCAACCACTTGCAACCATCAAACATAACATGTCTCAAACACATGTTTCATCCAAAGGATTCTACCTAAGGTTCTCATGATAAGATAGACACGATGAACTAGATAAACTAGATAGACATGGAAAGATAAAGAGATTGAGAGTGTACCCTCAAAAAGGAATGGATAAAGCCTACGCATCTTCTCTTCGGTTTCCCAAGTTGCGTCTTCTTCGGCTTCACCCCATTGAACCTTCACCAATTTGACCTCACGATTCCTTAGCTTCTTGATCTCTGTCCCCAAGATACGAATCGGAGCTCTCCTCAAGGTAGCTTCTTTCTCTACTTCCACATCTTCTAGAACACTTGGCTCAACCACCTCTGCTGACTTATGCAAACACTTCCGGAGATGCGAAACATGAAAAACATTATGCACTCCAGCTAGCTTCTCGGGCAATTCCACTCTATAGGCCATCTGCCCGATCCTCTCTACAACTGGAAACGGTCCAACAAACCTTGGTGCTAACTTTCCTACTGCTCCAAACCGAACCACATTCCGCAAAGGAGAAACCTTCACGAAAACCATATCCCCAACATCAAACTCCAAATCAGTCCTTCGCCTATCAGCATAAGACTTCTGTCTGTCTTGGGCCGCCTTCATCCGTCTTCTAATCAACTCGACCTTCTCGGATGTATCTCTAATCATGTCAGGTCCAAGTATAAGCTTATCTGTAGTCTCCCACCAACATGTAGGTGACTTGCACGGTCTCCCATATAAAGCCTCAAATGGTGCCATCCCAATGCTCGCCTGATAACTGTTATTATAAGCAAATTCCACAAGAGGAAGATGGTCTTCCGAAGTACCACCAAAATCCAGAATGCAAAGCCTCAACAAGTCCTCAAGTACCCTATTCACCCTTTCTGTCTGACCGTCCGTTTGTGGGTGATAAGCCGTACTCAGGTTCAACCTCGTGCCCATAGCTTCCTGCAAACTGTTCCAGAACTGACTAGTAAAGATGGGGTCTCGGTCACTGACTATGCTAGAAGGGACTCCATGTAGTCGCACTATCTCACGAAGATATACTGATGCTAGTCCAGATGCGGTCCTTTTGCTCTTCACCGGAATGAAATGAGCACTCTTCGTAAGCCTATCCACAATGACCCATATGCTTGTATTTCCTTTTCTTGACCTTGGCAATCCGTCAACAAAGTCCATAGAAATACTCTCCCACTTCCATAGCGGGACCTCTAGAGGATGCAATAGCCCACCGGGCTTCTTCGACTCGGCTTTAACTTGCTGGCAAATAATACATCTAGAGACAAACTCTGCCACATCCTTCTTCATTCCAGGCCAGAAGAAAATGCGCTTCATATCCTTATACATCTTATCTCCACCCGGATGTATAGTCAACTTGGAGCGATGTGCTTCCTCAAGAACTTTCCTCACCAAGTCTTCCACCTTCGGAACACAAAGCCTTCCGTCTCTCCTCAGCCAACCCTTATCATCTATAGAATATCGAGCAAGGTGACTAGATGTCTCCCCTCGGATCAGCTTATCCATAATCTCAATTATCTGAGGGTCTTCCTTCTGCGAAGCCCCAACTTGATCCAGAAGGGTAGGCCTGAGCTCAAGAGATGCTAAAGAACCGGTCATCGACTCAACTGCCAAAGAGAAATCAAAGGTTGCCAAGAACTCTAAATTCTTCATCTCAACAAATAGAGGACTTAGTGTCAACCTTCTTCTACTCAACGCATCCGCTACAACATTCCCCTTGCCATGGGTATAGGCTATATCAAAATCGTAGGACGCCAAGAATTCCATCCACCTTTGCTGCCTCAAGTTCAGATCCTTCTGCGAAAAGAGATACTTCAAAGACTTATGATCAGTATACAGCTCAAATCTCTCTCCCAGAAGATAATGACGCCAAGCCTTGAGTGCATATACTATCGCTGCCAGCTCTAGATCATGAGTGGGATAATTCTTCTCATGCACCTTAAGTTGCCTACCACCAAAACATATAACTCTGCCTTCTTGCATCAGAACGGCGCCCAATCCCGTGCCACAAGCATCAGTGTACACGGTAAACATCTTACCACCATCGGGTAAAGCTAGAACTGGTGCTGAGGTAAGGGCTCTCTTGAGTCTCTGAAAAGCAAGCTCACAGTCCATATCCCAAGCAAAAACTAAGTTCTTCTTCGTCAACTTAGTAAGAGGAGCGGATATCTTCGCGAAGTCCTTGATGAACTTCCGGTAGAAACCCGCAAGACCTAGAAAACTTCTCACTTCGATTGCATTCCTTGGAGTCTTCCAATCCTGCACAGCAACTACTTTAGCGGGATCCACCGCCAAGCCTTGCTTAGATACTATATGCCAAAGGAACCGAACTTCCCTTCTCCAAAAGTGACACTTGGAGAACTTGGCCTTTAACTGATGCGCTCTAAGCGTATCCATCACCTCTACAAGATGCCTCGCGTGCTCTTCTTCATCCTTAGAGAAGATCAGAATATCATCCACAAAGACCACGACAAACTTGTTCAAGAACTCCCGAAACACCCTACTCATCAAGTCCACGAAATACGCGGGTGCATTCGTCAAACCGAACGGCATAACAAGCCATTCAAAGAATCCATCTGGAGTTCTGAATGCAGTCTTGTCTATACTATCTTCAGCCACTCTGAGCTGATGAAATCCAGTAGCAAGATCAAGCTGAGAGAAAACAGAAGCACCAACAAGCTGGTCAAAAAGACCATCAATCCTCGGTAATGGGTGTCTGTTCTTCTTAGTCAGCTTATTCAACTCCCTATAGTCCACACAAAGTCGAAGAGAACCATCTGCCTTAGTAGCAAACACCACAGGCGCTCCCCATTCGGATATACTTCGTCTGATGAAGTTCTTCTCAAGCAACTCCTTTACTTGCTTGCTGAGCTCCCGTCTCTCACGCGGAGCCATGTGCCGAACGGGCAAAGAAACAGGCTTAGCATTATCCACCAGATAAATGCGAAAATCAATCTCTCGTTTAGGGGGCAACCCCTTAACTTCTTCAAAAACATCTGGATAATCTCGGACCACCCTTACTGACTGAAGGGTTTCCTCTGACGAGTCGAGAGATTCAAGATAGCACAACATGACGGGATTCTTCAGATTGCATGAAATCTCTAAGGTGTTGCCAAGGCGAGTCACAAGCCTCACAACCCTATGCTCACAATCAAGAATGGCTCCATGTCTAGACAGCCAATCCATGCCCAAAATCAATCCGTATCCCCTGAAACCAAGAACATATGCACTACACAAGAACTCTACACTGAGTATAGAGATCCTCAGATCCTCACATATCATAGATAGATGAGCAGAACCCCCAATGGGATTCGAAACACAAACGGGATCATCCACTAAGCTAGTACTAAGGTGCAAACTATCAACAAGATCAGATGAAATAAAGCTATGTGATGCACCAGAATCAAACAAGGTACGAACTGGAAGATCGGAAACATAAACAAGGTTCTCAACAGAAACACTACCTCGATCGGGAACTGGAGCGGTATTGAGAGCATGAACTTGCCCTCCTGAAGGTCCAGCACGCTGAGTCTGACCCTGCCCTTTCTTCTTCGGGCATTCCTTGCTGAAGTGTCCAGTCTCACCACAGGAAAAACATCCACCACTAAGCTTCCTTTTCTTCTTCCTACAATCCTTAGCAAAGTGTCCAGGCATACCACAGTAATTGCACTTTCCCTTGCCATTGTTGTTGTTCCCCTTCTTGTTCTTGCTCTGATTCCCCTGACTGCTTTGACCACCTTGATTGCCTTTACCCTGAGAATCAGCCTTCTTTGCTTGAGTATCACTCGACTTGTCCTCTTTCTTTCCATCTCCCTGAAGTAGAGCCATATCGACCAAACTCTCAAAAGTAGCCCCATGCGGAATATGTGACATCGCCAAACCCTGCAGCGGCTCATTCAACCCTCTAGCAAATCGAAGAGCCTTCTTCTCAGGAGTGTTCACCATATCCAAACCAAAACGGGCCAGTTGATTAAACTTGTTCACATACTCCTTGACAGACATATCACCTTGCTTTAATGCAATGAACTTCTCCATCTGTAAATTCGCCTCAGCAGAAGATAGAAACTTGGCCACAAATCTAGCCCTCAAATCGGCCCAAGTCTCAACAGGCCTCGTCCCATTGGTGACCTCCCACCAATAGGCTGCTTCGTCCTTCAAAAGCCACACCGTCAATAAGATCTTCCTCTCGTCATCAATCCTAAAGATAGCAAACAAGTCCTCAGTGTCTTTCAGCCAATTCCTAGCTTCAACAAAAGATTCCGTGCCTAGGAAATTCTTGCCTCCCATCGCCTTGAAGTCTTTACAAACCTTCGTGAACTCAACCTGAGGATGCTGAGGGGGAGGAGGAGGAAGAGGAGCCTCAGCAACTGGAGGGGGAGGAACAGGAACCACAGGAGGAGGGACATTAGGGGGAGGATTCTCAACTACAGGAGGAGGAGTGGGAGTAGGGTTTGCGGGGTCAGCTGCCGCCCTAGCTTCTAGAAGTCTCCTATACCAGAGTGGTACGTTTACTCCATCCGGGATGGCAAGATTCTCAGCCATACTGAAGCGAATAGATAAGATAAGATTAGGTCAAGGGAACGAAGGATAACGCTAATGGCTTTTTGGGGAATAGCCTTTTAAAATACTAGACTTTTCTTTGGAAAATACTTTATACTTGTTTTGAAAATAGTTTTTCAAAAGTCTTTTAAAAACTTTTTGTTCTTTCTTGTAAACCATATGCTCTGATACCAAATTTGTAACACCCCACCTCCGCTAGGGTCACTCTTTCGGGGGCACTAGCTTCTGGGGGGCGTTGGAACTGGGTAAGCATGCATAATGATATATCAAGGCAGAACAAGAACATAAATATATATGTAAAACAGAGTAAGTGAGAATAAAACAGCGGAATATCTCAAACCATCTCAAAACAAGTCTAGTACATCATAAAGTCAACTGCCAAAATAAACACGTCTAGTACATCATAAACAGAAATACTGAAATACATAGTGCTATCCCCAAAATAAAGATGATAAACCATAGCGAGCTCAATGTCCAGACATACATGAGCTATCCAGCAAACAAGCAAGCGATCCAAGCTAAGCACCACTATTCCCTCCCTGAGAACCTGGGGGGGAAACGGAAGAAAAGAGGCGAAAGAAAACAGGTCAGTCGAAAAGACTGGTAAGCCCTACTACGATCAGTCTATAAACTAATAAAGTTAGCATCATGATGGAAACTGAGATGAACATACTGGCAATAGATAAAGGTGTCATCACATAAAGAAGATTAAGCTTTGCACCATAGTGTACTAGCAAACTAACATAACAGGTATTGATCCCTTAGCCCAAACTTTGGCCCATTAACATGAGGTGACCTTAATACAAGGTCCAGCCCAACGGTCTAGTCGATCGGCTCCCTATAAACCTAACACGTCAAGTGTTGGTGTCCATACGGCCCACATATGGTTGTAGTCAGACTGTGCTGGGTCCACCTTCGGGTGTATCAAGCCCTCGGGTGTCAACCCCAGACACCTAAGCAATAATGCACAGTCTAAACCTACTGGTACCCGTGCCTCGAGTTTGTCCAACACCGGATTACGTGCACGTCCGTAGCCCGCCTGGACCCGCACCGCTGTACCACTCAGCCGTCGCTTTGGTCGCTTACATCAGTCCAGTAATCGTGCCCCGCCCTAGCCTAGCCTCTAGGGTTGTGAATGATACCAAACTGGGATTACTGCTGGAACAGACCACGTTGCTAGGGTTTTCTAAGAGGGTTAAGTGTGGTTTAACCCCTCACTAATCATGGATTAAATTAGTTAAGTGTAACCAACAGTTCACCACTTAACCCCATTTAATCCCTCGTATCCCCAAAATTGGTTAAGTATTAGTGGGCCATGACTTAACCCTAATCATGAGGCATTAATTAATTTAATGCACCCAACCTCTCACATTAGACCTTGTTGTGGTTACTAGTTAGGCCGGGCGGGTCCGGGTAGGTTTACACCACAACTTAGTCTAACCTTGGGTTTCACGTGCAACATGACCAACTACTCACATTGGGTCCTATTGCTTGTAGCCACTAGTTAAGCCGGTCGGTTCCGGGTAGGTTTATGCTACAAACTCAACCCAACCTCGAGTTGGCCACACTTATGTTTTCTAAGTGTCATGTCCACTTTAATTTCAAAACATAATTACAAGTTTAACAAATACTTGGGTAGACCTAACTTAATAGGTAAATTCCCAAGGGGTAGACCTAACTTAATAGGTAAATTCCCAATCTTCTATTTTCATGTATTTTAAGTTTTACCCAAAACCCCCCAACGTCATTCTATCGCTCACATATTCGTCATAACGCATAAAGGATAGAAAGAGGGAACTTGGCACAACATACATGAGGAATCTTACATATCATAATAAACATGCATAACATGTTGGACTTGCATAACTTAGCATAGTGAACTTGCATAAACATGCATAACTTGTTAAACTTGCAAATCATGGCATAGTGAACTTGCATAAACATGCATAACTTGTTAAACTTGCAAATCATGGCATAGTGAACTTGCATAAACATGCATAACTTGTTAAACTTGCAAATCATGGCATAGTGAACTTGCATAAACATGCATAACTTGTTAAACTTGCAAATCATAGCATAGTGAACTTGCATAAACATGCATAACTTGTTAAACTTGCAAATCATAGCATAGCGAACTCGCATAAGCATGCATAACTTATTAAACATGCATAAATCCCAACTTTCATCACATATTAACTTTAGAGTTTCTAAAATGAAGGTAAGAGGGCTTACAATGCTTATGCGGACTCAAATGAGTATAGCAAATGTAAGAAACCCCTTATGCAACAAAATAAAACCCCAAAATGCAAGCAAACTTGATCAAGACTCCTCCTTTATGATGACAATAGAGAAACAAGACTTTAATGCAAGCTAAAGAGGATCATACAAGTCTAAATACACTTGTATGCATGGAAATCTCTTAGGAATTTGTTTTAGGAATTGTATGAAGAGAGTGGAGGCCATGAGAGGTTTGATTTTGACATAGTTTAGTTGCTAGAATGAATAATGAGTGATTTAGGGTAGGTTATGGTCTTATTTATAGGTTAGGCTAGTGATTTAGACCATAGGATTAAACCCTAGTTGAATTAGGTCCATCAGATTTCGGAATTCTCTAGAACCAAGCCACACAACCAAGCCCAATCAGAAATGGTGCGCCGGGCAAAACTGCCCGGCCACCCCGTGTCGACAGGGCTGTCGACAGGGCAGTCGACACCCTTAGACCCCTGTCGACATGCCTGTCGACTTGGGGGTCTTGGCGGGAGTTTTCCCGCCTGACGCCAGTTGTGCCCTAACCCTTGTTTTTAACTTAAAATTTAAATCTGTTTTTACTTAGGAATTTTCTGAAAACTTCAATGGGCCTTAATCGGGTCATACGGACTCCGATTTTCGAAAACTCGGACTCTATTTCGCGTATTTTTCCGAGACGAACGCAATGGCATAGCCCGTTTCCCCTGATTCAGATTTTAGAATTCAATTCTGCCTCGATTTATGTTATTACAGGTTATTGAAAATACAGGTTGTTACAGCGCGCCTCTGAGAGGTAAAGACGCTAGTGATACTTGCCTAGCGTCTGGATGTCGGAGGAGGGAACGACGGTCGTGAAAGTTTCGGTGATCAGTTGGGTTGTCGCGTTTCGAACGAAAAAGGGAAGGAAGATTAAGACTAGGTTAATTAAGTTAAACACGGTTTTTAAGTTAATTAGTTAGTTATTAATTTAAACTAATGGTGGTTAATTATACGTATAATATATATAAACTTGTAATTGGTACGACTCATTTGTTCATAAACAGAATTGCGTGAAACAATATTCGTTGGAATCGCAGTGATGAATACTACGCAGTCGAGCTGGTTTGGTTGGAATCGGAGGCAGTTGGAGTTTTATTTAATTTTAAATGTTCGTTCAAAGTTAAATGAAACAACGGAACATCTTTGAATCAAAATCAAATGGTGAGTTAACTCTCACACCTTCTGGAATTCTATGATGTGATTAAATTCATATAACTATAATCTTTCATTGATAGTATAAATTGGATGATTGGATGCTTTGATGTTTATTGTTCGTTAGTTCGTTTATTGATTGTCATTATTATATTTCCGTCATTTTAATATATTAATTAAAATTCTTATCTCATTCGCAGTTATTAAATGTAATTATGAGTTGTGTTGCAGCGAAAAATAGGTTGAATGGATACGACCGGATTCCTCAACATTGCATGTTATTTATTTTCATATTGTTTGTATATGAACTGTTTAACCCCAAACCTATTTGGATGTTGAATAGAAATTTAATGTTGTTACGTTTTAATCAACAAACATTATTGTTTAAGTGCTTGGCAACAAATGGTTTAAAAACATATTCTTAAGACATTAATTCATCTTTAGACGAACCGACGTATTTAAAGTTATAAAATTTATTTCATAACCAAGACAAAGTTTTAAATTTATATTTCTATATAAAAATAGAAGTTTTATAATCGATATTCATAAATGATTTTCATGAAAATAGTTATATAATAGTATGTATACTAGTTTTAATAAGTTTATAAGCATATAGTCAGAATTTAACCTACGGATTAATAATTCGGAATAATTATTTTTAAGAAAACAATTAAGTGATAATATTACATTAATTATATTATTCTAAGAAGAATATGTAATTAAAATCAGTTAACAAGTTAACTGATGATTTCAAGTTGACCAGGTCAACTGTTTTAAGTAAAATTGGTTATTAGATTAATTAGTCTTTAATTAATCTAATGAAAATAGTTAACGAATAGTTGTTTAAATTTAATAAGATTTCTTAAATTATAATTTTTCTTTTATTAACGATGTTTAAAGATTACTAATAACCATTAATGTAGTTAGTTATTGTTAATATTTTTAATTTAAAAAGTAACCTATTTTCAATTAATAATGAAGTAAACTGCTTTTTCTTTAGAAAATGATGAAGTTAATTATTATTTTGATTAATAATAATTAAAGTGACTACTTCTTAAATGGAATTCACTTAAGGTAGTAACTGAGTTTGCAAATAAGGTTTAAATCGGATATCCGTAGACATTTTGTAAAGAGATTTTTAATAAAATTCAAGTGCTATGGGAAGGGTTTAAAAGGGAAATTAAAGCTAAGGTTTAATTTTAAAGAGGTGTTTATCTAATAATTGAATTAAGTACAATGATTTGAATTGGAAGAAAAAGGTCAAAAATGAAGAAGGTTGAATGGATTTGGGTAAGGAATTTATAAATGGATTTTAGTAATAAAATCCAAAATTTAGTTTTACAATATGACGTTAAATAGCTTGGCTGAAATATTGGTAAATGGGTTATCGTAAAAAATATGGAATTGTATAAAGTGGTTTAAAGTGAAATGTTAGTATTTTAGTAAACAATTTACTTAATCAACGAATTAAGTAAAACTGGTTATAATCGATAGATATTTTCAAAAGAAGGATAAGGTTTATAAAAACATATTTTAAATAAAATAGAAAATAAGATTTGGTTGATATTATTAATAATATGGATTTTTGAGTTACGAACTTTTATATGTCTCAAGACAAGAACATTGTCGATTAAGGTTTGAGAGGTAAATAAAATACCCCAACTTGAATGACTTCACTATTATCAAGGGATGGTATTAATTCGTAACTGTAGAGGATGTTGAAATTAGTTTATTATTTCCATAAGAGGAATATTGCAACTTATTTGCAAGATTTTGAGATGTAATTAAAACTATTAGGTTTATAGTAAACAATGTGTAATTTAACATTGTTTGGCCCAGATGTGAGATGTGATTATACTTATACCATTTGGTTAACTATATAGCACTATTTTTAAACACTAACGATAATATGTTTTTGAATACACTTATTCAATGTAATAAGTAAGTGGCTATGCTTTTTCGAGAAATGGAAAAGAGTCATATTGGTTTGGAAACAAAAGTAAATATTTGGAATTTAATTATATTTCCATAAGTGTCATTATTTAATTGAAATCTTTGAAGTTGAAGTTAAGTGAAAGTCGTTGGGGTTATAATAAAGAAATGTCGATTAACCTTGTTTTTCGTATAAGAACCGGTAATTGGGTTTATACCATTGAGCTATGAATACATATTGATTTTTCCAAAGTAAAGGAAATAGAAAGGGATTTAGTGAGTATATAGTAATCTTTCCCAAGTTAAGGAAATAAAAATGAGTTTTTATGAAAATAAAGCAATATTTTCTCAGGAAAGGAAATAAGACGAGTTTGGTGAATACATTATTCTATTTATATAAAGATAATGATATTATTTTCAAAGTAATGAAAACAAAAGAGAGTCGCGATAGGTATATAAAGTTGATTTTTAAGAATCGATAATTTTAATGATTGATTCTAATTAAAGGGTCAGAGCTGCCAGTTAACTTGACCGTACTGTTTGAATAATAGTCAAAACCCCAACCATGAATAAAATATCCTATTGGACTTTTGATGTGTTGTTTCGAAGAGACCAGGATGGGAACTAGACTCGAAACAACTTCGAACCAACGTTGTGTTCGAAACTAACTTATAAGGAATAAAGATGGAGCAATGAAGACTGTAAATCTTCCTAAGACGGAAGAACCACTTATAATCTTTGACTAGCAACTAGAAACTGTGATTCTGTCGTTGTTGAAATATACGGATTGAACTCCTCGCTACTGATCCATGGGGTTATTCCCAAATAGAATGCGATAGGAGGGTGCTTTTAGTTCACCCTACTCCTAGATGAATTTTATGGACGAATGTCTGACAGAATATTTTCTGAGACTCACATACATTAGTTTTTACAAATATGCCAAGTTTGGTGGTGGAGAAGTAAACTTCTTGTAACAACCCAGATTTTTAGCTATTGACTTTAAAATATTTAAATTGGTTTTAAAAGTCGTACTGGGAATATATAAAAAAGATTCTGTAAGGAATTTATTTATTAAAAAAGATATTTAAACATGTAATTTATAATTAAATTTAAAACAAGCTCATAACGTCGCGGTAGTTCATAATATTACGGTTTGAATTTCAATTGAATATACAATATCTAATATAAGTTGGATTTCTTTGAAACAAGAAACCTTTGAATCTATTGAACTGCAATTTTCTAATGAAAGAGAAAATTGGAGATTTCATATTGTAGATTTTTAGTTATGTCCAAATCAAATTTTAGAAAGTCTATATGGAATCATTTATAAACCATAAATATTTATTTATGTAAATAAATAGATTTTAAATAATGCGAATGTCATTTTAACCTGAAATTTGAGATATCAAGTTATAAATTCAAATATGTTTATTTTAGAGTTGTATGATATTCTGTTTGAATATATACGATATATTGATTATTTATTTTTATATTGAATTGTTTTGGAATTAATTTATATTTTATCGTTTTATTTAAGCTTAGAAAATAGCCAATTCTGAAACAGTCACGGATTTCAACGAAAACAGTTACATTGGATCCATAATGTTAAACTATTGTATGAAAATAAATTTCGTGGTGATCGATACTGTATGTGACTGTACTGCCATAAAAGCATAGCTAGTTTGCATAGTGATTAATTAAATGAATTCAATTCGATTGAAACAAATTTGTACGTAACTTGAGATGACCATCAAATTAAAACGTGAAACCAATTCCATTACATTCATATTGACGTTTAGGGTCAGGATATATATTGTTCATTATTTTTGGAGATCAGGTATTTTGGTGTTCAAAATAGCGTCATTTTACGTATAAAATATCATTCTCGGAGAACCGTCACGGATTGCAACAAAACTTGTGCCGTTGGATCCGTATTGTTAAGTAAATATAGGATTTCTATTTTCGTATCGATCAGACTTACCATTTGATCGTGCGAATGGTAAACGCATAGATTTTTATTTAATCATTTTATCGATTTAGCATACAACTTAAGAATAACCCATTTTCAAATGAATTCGTATTTTAGCAAACTAATTTTATTAAATCCATAGTTACTAATTATTGTTAGATTTCAAATTTGGAGCCAATCGAATTTGTTTTGTGAGCATGCGAAATTAAAATGTATATCGATCAACAATTAAATATTAAAAATACGTTGTTTTTGCAAATGGACTCGGATTTCGATGAAAAAAGTTTCACTAAGTCTGGAATGTAAAACTATAGCTAGATGTCCATTTTCGTCATGATCGTAGTTCATATGCGGTCATACGAATTAGAAACGTCAAATGGAAAGTGGTGTACACATAAAAAAATACAACTTAAGGCTTATTCAACACACTTCCTCTGCCTCTTTTTAAACTGGTGTTACCCTTCCTTCCGTAATATGCAACAATTTGAAATGGAATCGGTCATTTCAAAAAAAATTGAAACTATTCATGCAAAAATTGATAAATCTCAAAACTTATACACTTGGGTTATGTTGACACGCTTTTTAGTCAAAGCTGTCACACATTACGTATTTGATGAGCGACGCGCTCAACCGTCAAAAAGTCACGTCACATATGGGTTTGAAATTTTGGGTTCAAAATTCTAGGTTCGAAATTCCTGGGGTTGAAATTCCTAGTGTTGAAATTCCGGGGTCGAAATTCCGAGATCGAAATCCCTGGGGTCGAAATTCCTGAGGTCGAAATCCCTAGGGTCAAAATCCCTGGGGGCGAAATCCCTGGGGTCGAAATTCTTGGGGTTGAAATTCCTGGGGTCAAAATTTCTAGGGTCGAAATTCCTGTTACGAGGCTGCTTTTAGGGTACGAAAATTGCTTCTTATAGGTCCTATTTCTCACCTACTCCCACCTAACCTTCCTCCTATAAATACCCCAAGCCTTGGCCTTCATTGTGGGACTTCTCCCTTGGAATTCTTGGACCTTGAGAGCTCCAAACACTCATTAATGGCTTCCAACACCTCCACCATGGCCATGAGAGATGACATGGATAATTAAAACTTGGCACGCATGTTTTCCTTCAACACTTGAACATTAACAAGGATTGTTGTGCCACTTTTGGACTTCATGGACATGAATACCAAACTTGGATATTGTTGACCAAGTCAACGCTTTTCAACGAAGAAGAAGAAGGGCAATTTAGTCAAAGTGTAGACCAAGCATAAATTTTGCTATTCTATTGTAACACTCTGTACTTAGCTATTGTCTGAACTTGTACAACCTTGTAATCCACCAAAGATATGATAAATAAGGATTATAAAGTGGATGTAGGCATTAGCGCCGAACCACTATAAAAGCTGTGTTTCTTCGTACTCTCTTTATTTGCTGCTTACTTGGATAATCGTTCATACATATAAAATTGGGTGTTGGCATGCGACAATATTGCCTGTCAACATTTTGGTGCGCCGAGAAGGGGACGCACAGCTTTGACCTCTATATCGAATTAAGTACTTGGATTTGTCTTTGGATCTCGACTTCGGTTTCAGTTTTTGACTTCGACTTCACTACTCGCTTCTCAACATGGTAAACACGAAAATGGTTCGATGCTACCTCCGAGGCTCGAACTACTCATAGCAAGGAAAATAAAGAACATTTTGCGAATGAGGAACTCTCAGACTTGGTTACTCGAGAAGACTTATCGGAATTGGCTAGAGGATTGATCGCTTGTGTGGATCATCAAGCAGAAGTTATGAACACGTTCCTCGCTCAGATTGAGTGTAGATTACATGGTTTTGGAAGGTCGAATGACCAAACAGACGCCATTGGAACAAGTGCTTATGTTCCGCAGTTTGTAACTAGGGACATGGGGGAAACCTCGCACACCCCACAATAGGATGATGCCGATCCTCAGATCAGCGCCGCTCCCTCGACACTAGGGGCACCCCCATTCCCAATAGAAGTGCAGTCCTACAATTTTTGGATACTCGAGCTATGGTATCAAGTAATGGAAATCCTCGTAACAAGGCTAATAGACAACATAGGTTCTCGAATTACTCGGAGCTTACTCACACTCTCGAGGAGATCTACCAAGAGGTTCACCCTATTACTCCTTTCAAAAAGCCTCCCGCTCGGGAGCCCTCTCAACAAGAAAGAGATTCTAACCGACACTGCGTATTTCATGACATCGCTGGTCTCAATACAAATGAATGTCATCATATTAAGAATGCCATTGGAAAGCATGTTAGAAATGGAGAACTAGAGCGATTCGTACAAACTTAGGCTAGGATGCTAGTACAGGTACAACCACCAATTGCCATTCAAGATGGGCCTGAGCCCCGCGCTTAGGACCCCGATTCAAACTAAACCCCTCACTGGATCTGATGTCTACAGTCCAAGCCTCTATGGCATCAGTATCTTACGGATTTTATGTCTTCTAGTCTTACTATGGTTCTCTATGGCTCTCGAATAAGGCGCTACTCACTCACAGCTTTCTCAATCTGGCTCTATAGGCTCAAGTATTCGGGCTTCGGCCCATGGCATTACATTTAAGGACCTTAGTCCGTTGGATGTATCCTTCCTTTTGGTTATTAATGAAATGTTTACTTTTCTCGGCTTTGAATTATGAATGGTTATGTTTGTTTACCCATGTAATTGGAGCCGGTGAGATCCTAGGCATGTTCTTCACAAACAATAAACTATTTGCTTTTCCTTAATGAATGAAATTGAAATCAAAAAACGGCCAAGTCCGCATACCTATGCACGGGGGCAGGCCAGCTCCCAAGGCTTTCTCTTTATGGATGACGAACCATTGGTTTTCTTGTGGCTTTACTAAAAATCCTAACTTTTATAACTTTAATAAACTTACTTTGCAAAGTAATGATGCTTACTTGTGAAGTATGAAATCGATAATGGGATTGCAAACTCTAAAAACCATCTATCTATCTTGGCTTCTCGTCCTACTTCGACGAGATTTCCTTTGCTCTGGCGAGTGATGGATCATGTGCGATCATGCTTGTTTGGATTAGTGGGTCGCCTTGTCAATGATCTTGGATTACATTGGGTGGACTCATCTACGACACGACGAGAATATCCACTCGTAACTATCTCGGCCACTTGTCCTGCTTCGATAAGGGTAACTTGAATCGACTTGCCAAGGTCATCTCACTCACATGAGATTCCCTTGAATGCCACTTTCCAAGGTCATCTCGCTCACACGAGATTCCCTTTAATCCCACTTGCCAGGGTCATCTTGCTCACACGAGATTCCCTTGAGTGCCACTTGCCAAGGTATTCTCGCTCACACGAGATTCCCTTGAATGCTACTTGCCAGGGTCATCTCGCTCACAGGAGATTTCCTTGAATGCCACTTCCCAAGGTCATCTCGCTCACACAAGATTTCCATGAATGCCACTTGCCAAGGTAATCGTGCCTACACGAGATTCCCTTGAATGCCACTTGCCAGGATCATCTCGCTCACACGAGATTTCCTTGAATGCCACTTGCCAAGGTCATCTCGCTCACACGAGATTTCCTTGAATGCCACTTTCCAAGGTAATCTCGCTCACACGAGATTCCCTTGAATGCCACTGGCCAAGGTCATCTCGCTCACACAAGATTCCCTTGAATGCCACTTGGCAGGGTCATCTCGCTCACACTAGTTTCCTTGAATGCTATTTGCCAAGGTCATCTCGCTCACACGAGATTTCCTTAAATGCCACTTGCCAAGGTCATCTCGCTCACATGAGATTCCCTTAAATGTCACTTGCCAAGGTCATCTGGCTCATGTGAGATTTCCTTTAATGCTCTAAAATGCCTTGGCCACCTCAATAATGTGAGATCGCCTTGAATGCAGTATATCAAATGAATACGATGACTTATGGAAGCCTTGTCGGCGGCCAGGCAAGTCCGCTCACATATGATTATGTGTACACCTTTTCTATGTAGATTACTGGGCTCCTCCAGTCTCTCGGATACTTTGGTTGTTCTGGATTTCTATTAATACGATTCCAAGCGATCGTTGGATTTCTCTCCTTAATATGATCCCAACCGATCGTGGTCTTCCACTAATATGATCCGAAGCGATCACGGATTTTTGGCTTATCGGCTTTGGTTTCTTGGATAATACGACCCGGCGTGGTCAGGGCTCTTCCATCTTATGAATATAGAAGCTCGCTCCGGACTTCTCCTAGCTTTGGTTTCTGGATTTCTCTTCTCATCGCAAAACACACTTCCTTGGTCAAGTAAGATATGTTTTGGGGGGCAAATGTTGACACGCTTTTTAGTCAAAGCTGTCATATTTGGTGAGCGATGCGCTCAAGCATCAAAAAGTCATGTCACATCTGGGTTTGAAATTCTGGGTTCGAAATTCCTGGGGTCGAAATTCCAAGGTTGAAATTCCGGGATCGAAATTCCTGGGGTCGAAATACCTGGAGTCGAAATCCCTAGGGTCGAAATTCCGGGGTCGAAATTCCCGAGGTCGAAATTCCTGGGGTCAAAATCCCTGGCGTCGAAATTCCTAGGGCTGAAATTCCAGGGGTCAAAATTCTTGGGGTCGAAATTTCTGGGGTCGAAATTCCTGTTTCGAGGCTGCTTTTGGGGTACAAAAATTGCTTCTTATGGGTCCCATTTCTCACCTACTCCCACCTAACCTTCCTCCTATAAGTACTCCAAGCCTTGGCCTTCATTAGGGGTCTTCTCCCTTGGAATTCTTGGACCTTGAAAGCTCCAAACACTCATTAATGGCTTCCAATACCTCCACCATGGCCATGGGAGATGACATGGATAATTAAAACTTGGCATGCATGTTTTCCTTCCACACTTGAACATTAACAAGGATTGTTATGCTACTTTTGAACTTCATGGACATGAATACCAAAATTGGATATTATTGACCAAGTCAACGCTTTTCAATGAAGAAGAAGAAGGGCAATTTAGTCAAACTGTAGACCAAGCATAAATTTTGCTATTCTATTGTAACACTCTGTACTTAGCTATTGTCTGAACTAGTACAACCTTGTAATCAACCAAAGATATGATTAATAAGGATTATAAAGTGGATGTAGGCGTTAACGCTGAACCACTTTAAAAGCAGTGTTTTCCCGTACTCTCTTTATTTACTACTTACTTGGATAATTGTTCACACATACACATTTGGGTGTTGGGGTGCGATAATTTTTCCCATCAACAGGTTGCTGCAAGTATAAGCTTTGATCTCGTATCCAGTTTGTAAGGTGCAAGCAATATTTTAGGTGCTAATTTTAGACAGCATCGGCCTAGGGTTGATTGTCGAAGCTGAGAGGGAAGGAGTTGGGAACCGCCACTACTTACGTTGATAGGGGGACAACGATTCTATCGAGGGTAGTGAGGTCAAGCCCGGTGGTCGGTGGTAGTTTGTACTGGTAGTTGAACGAAATTTTTTCACATGGTTTTTCTGGTGTTTTGCTTCGTCATTCTAGGTGGGATTTTCAAGCGTATGGCCAACTCGTCGAAGCGGAGCCAATAAAGGCTGCTCAGGAGATCTGGCGAATGCTGGAGGTTGCAGCGTGATGATAAACGTCATGTATTGCGTGATGGAGCATGTGAACGTAACAATGAAGAGATAGAAGAGAAGTGTTGGCCTATTTGAATTAAACAAAACGTAATTAAGTCTAGTAATTAAGTGTCGACCGGTTTTTATTAATTAAATGATTAAAAGGTTAATTATTTTAATATAAATTGTGTGCTAATAACTGTAATAACTTAGGTCGTATGTTAACATAATCGAACAAAATTGGTCATGTTGGAATCGTATCGATGAGATCTTCGTTGTGGAACTGATGTGGCTAAGAAAAGAGCTACTGGAATTTCATGATAGAATCAAATGCCTATTTGATTTTAAATGAAACATAAGAAGAATCATACCGGAAAAACAATGTGTAACGGCCCGAAAAATTCGATGCTCGAATTTTCAACAATAATACATAATCTTGTATTTCTTGCCAAAAATCCAAGTACCGAAAACTCGGCCTATTAATAGAAAGAAGTTAGTGGATGGGAAGTAGAAAGAAAGTTGTATTAGAATAGAAAAAAAAAGAACATATCAGAATCTCACAGCGGAATGAATAAAATATAATTTATCAAATCTCTTTATACCAAAGAAAACTGTATATATACATATCAATCATCAGAGTACAACATATATCTATCACAGTGGAAAATAACTCTAAATAACTAACGGTGAAGCCTCCTGCTTCCAGCTCCAGAAACACCAAGCGAAACCTAACCTGGAGATATACTCGGTCTGACCCAGCACATTTGAAGAAAAGAAAAATTCAACTGGATTAGTCTAGAATGCTTTTAGTGATAAATTCACAGCACAAACGACTTTGTTTAACTTTGAAAAATCCTTTTTGAAAGAAAAGGATAATAGTAAGGCCATCCCACACATAAACACGGACAGTTTTTACCTTGCTATAACCCAAAACATTTTTGAAATCAATATCTATTCTAATATTATGATATTGTACAAATACAAATAAATATCAATCTAGCAGAACGCTTGCATCTCATGCTCTATATAAATAGTATACAATCAAAATTGCGAGATCTTATTGGAGAATGGATTCCTACTATGGCAAGGTATGGAACCACCTTCCGACAATGTACCTCCAAAGATGAATACATTGTGGTTCAACAAGAACGACTTGCAACCCAGCAACACATGACCGGCCGCTCATTTCTCTTGAGAGTACCGAATATATCTTTACCACGGTTGGTGGCTAGCCAACCGAACCGATAACATGCATATAAAAATAAAAGGAACAACCAAAGGCATTTGATTTTTCCAGATCAGACAATGATATACCCTTTAAATGGGTGCGACCCACATAGCCATGCTGCCTACCCGATTTTGTGTCATTTTTCGGTTGATGAGGCTTGAGGTTAAGCTTTCCATTTTAGATCAACACATCTCCATTCACTTTGAATGCCACATCGTTAGATCTACCAGAAATCACTAATTGATTTCCACAAAAAATACTCTAGGTGTTAAGCAAGAGAATAAACTCTCCACCACCAAACTCGATACGTTTGAAGAAATTAACGTACATGACCCCTTTGGAAATACTCTGTCACACATTCGTCCATACCAATCATTTAGGAACAGGATGAACTGAAACACCCTCCTATTGCATCCTTATATATGAATCACCCCAAGGGTCAATAGCGAGAAGTCCTTGCAATCCGCAGATACCAATCACGATAGTGTCACCATCCTAATATCTCTGGCTGTAGACTAGAGAAAATTCATCAAGTGATCCTTATGCTTATGAAGATCCACGGTCTTCAATTGCTCCATCTTCAATCAGCATTTTCCTTGTGGTATTTGCTAGCCGGAATGGTTTTCGAATATAAATTCTATCTCAGTCTTTCCATACCAACCATCGTATGGGCCAGGTTTTTGATAGTCGGTTATTTAACTATCAAATCATAATAATACTGTTAAGTACATTGGTAGCTCAGGTCCTTTATATAAATATTTCATTATCACTATTTCATCGATTTTTGGAATCGATTTCATAAATTTAATCTCATCAAAACTCTTCCGTTCCATTACTTCAAAAACATTACTATATAACTTATAAATGTTATTACCCAAATCCCTTCCTTATATTTCGTTATCTTGAAATATTACCATATTCATTAAAACAACTTTTGTTTCCTTTATCTTGGAAATATCGTTTATATTCTCAAAACCCATTCGTATTCCCTTATATTTGAAATTATCGTTATAGCTTTACAACCCACTTCCCATATCCTTTACCATTGGAAATGTCATTTTTATTCTCAAAACCTTTTTCCATATTTCCTTAAATTCGGACATATCGATATATACATATATATATACTTAATGGTATAAAACCAATTACCAATTCTGATACGGGCAAAGTAAATGTCAAATTATATAATTTAAAACCAAATATCATTATTGCAACTAACATAGCATTATTTATATTCAAAAATCTCGCACTAATGTTCAATATTCTTCGTATGGGGTAATAACCAATTTCAACACCTTTTACTCACTCCAAACTAATACCATTCCTCGATAATAGTGAAGTCGTTCAAGTTGGGGTATTTTGTTTATCTCTCGGCCTTGATCGACAAAGTTCTTACTTAGAATATACAATAGTTTACAACTTAAAACTGATATTGAACCATCCTAAATATCTTATTTACCATCTTGATTTCAAATTTGGTTTAAACCATATCTTACAATTGAAATTCTCTTTCTAAATAATCTATTTACTTAATTCGTTTGATCGAGTAAATATTCCCTAAAACACAACTTTTAACCTAAACATAACCTTGCTTCTAATTTTCGGACATATAATAAACTTATCTTGGATTTTATAATTAAAATCTGCTTACCACCTTTTATACGATAAGACTTTTTAAGTTGGACTTAATTGCCAAAAATCCAACTTTCAATGTTTAACACAAAACTATCGTATGTATTTTCCTTTGCGTTCGAAATCCTTACTTCAATTACAAGGTTTCCCTTAATTTAATTCTTTAATAATTAATTCGTCGTTTTGGTTTAAAAACCCTTTATAAATCTTGTCTAGATTTCTGCCAAATCACTTATACTAATCCGTTTAGCGTCTTATAACAAATTAACTTAGATTTTTATTCTAAATTTGTCACCATATTTTAACCCTTTAATCAACTCTCTTGAATGTTTCCTTCCAATTGAATTCACTTTACTTAATTTAATAATTAACTGAAATTTTATTTAAACCTCTGCATTCACTTACAAATTCCATTTACAAATCTCGTTGGAAAACTTGGATTATACATCCCTCTATAAAATTCTTACAAGACTTAAATCAAAACTTAATGCTACCTGATCACCTTTTTAATTGAATTCCAATTAAAAGTCTCCGCTTTAATTATTTTTTATTTAAATAATAATTAACTTTAATATTAACTAGATTAAAAATAGTTAACTTCATTATTAACTAAAGATAGAATAATTAATCATTTTTAAAAAGCTTGTAAAATAATAATTAACTTTAGTAACAATAAACGATTCGATAACTACATTAAAATATAGTTAATCGAAGATTAACTAACATTTAACCCCATTCGTTAAATTTAACGATTATTCAAAAAATTATTGATTAGATTAATCTAAATCAAATTAATCTAATTGTCAACTTTAATTGAACAGTCCACTTTGTTAATTGTTAACATCAGTTAAACTGTTAACTGAATTCCATTATCATTTTCCCCTTAAATTAATTAAATAACTTAATTAATTTAAAACATCATTTAATTGTATACAGAAATGATTACTCCAATTTACTAAACCGTAGGTTAGTTCATAATTTACATTTATAAATGACATAAGGATTCCCTTTATAAAATGTTTACTTATCCCTTTTGTGAAACATGATTTTTAATATAAATATATTTATAAAAATTATATCTTATTTAACATATATAAAACAAATTTAAAAACCCCGATTTAGTTATAAAATAAATTTATAAATTAAACTTCGTCAATTCGCCTAACGGCAGATCGACGTCATAAAATGATACATTTTAGGCCATCACTACCAACCACTTAGTCAATATTGTCGAATGATTAAAATCACTACAATGATCAAAATCCATTCAATGATCAACAATCAAACAGGTTTGAATATCATTTGGGTTAGTTCATATATGAACAATATAAAAATAAACAACATCCATAATATTTGAGGAATCTGGTCGGGTCCCTCCAACCTATTCTTCCCTGCAATACAAATTAATATAACATTTCATAATAGCATAAAATTTTAAATTAATAAATTAACAACGATAATATAATTAACAACAACCATTAAATCAATCATAAGCAACCTAGGCATCCAATCAACTAATGTATATTATTAATGGTATTTTAATTATATGAATTTACCACATCATAGCAGTCTAGAAAAGTGTGAGAGTTAACTCACCATTTTTGTCGATTCACTATTGTCGCGTTATATCGTATAATTTTAAACTAGCATTTAAAATTACATGAATTTCCCACTACTTCCATTTCAGACCAAACTAACTTGACAGCATGGTGCTCGTCGCCACGATTCCAGCCAGGCCAGTTTTGCGTAAATCTGAGATTGAATGTAAACATTATGGCTATTTCAAGTTATATGAATTAAATGATAATTAAATTAATTAGATTATAAATTAGCTAAGGTTAATTAACATTAACCTTTAATCCACGTCAGCGAAATAAAATGAGCTTTCTCCCATTGTTCCAGTGAAACCTGATTCCTTTTACTCCTCCTCTACTTAGTCAGTTCAAACTTCATCACCCATTCATTTTTCCCACACCACCGCCGTTTTGATCATCTTGAGCCTCCACCGTTCATTCTCCCAGGTGTGCCAGTCCCCGGCGGTCCACGTCCAACTGCGCCGCAACCCAACAGTGCTCCATTCGCCCAGAATTCGACCAAAACCGTATTCTGTTCCGTCCCAAATTGCCACCGCTACCGACCACTTCAAGCCGCCTCACCACTTCCAGATCCACCGCCTCGCGTTCCACTACAATCCCCCCTCAGACCACTCCGACCATCGACAACTCCATCGACCAGAAAAACCCAAAATCAGTTCTTTACTTCATCAACACAAAATAGAACCCTCCGATCAACTCCCAACCGCGACCACCACACAACGTTTCAGATCCTCCGACCAATAGCAAAGTTGAAGCCCTACATCTTCTCTACAAAAGCTCTTTAGATACCATCAACTAATTTTTCACCAAAACGCCACAAAACACCATATTTCGAAACTATATATTGATGGAAATTGGCGATTTCTTGTCATCTCAAGCCACGGTTAGTCGTGAAATTTTTACAGTAGTTAGCTGGCGACCAGATCTACATCTTTGCTTCAGATTTCCTTGGCTAATTCGTAATAGATTGAGAGAAATAAATTAAAATGTGAAGGAGGGTTTTTTCTGCAAATTTGTGAACGGTGGAAAATTTTTAGATGGGAGTGCTAAAAATTTGGAGCTGAAGTTTGTGTATATATAAAGAAAATAATATTAATTTATGTTGATGTGACGAAGGATATTTTATTTCATGTCTATCACAATTTCTAACCACTATTTATCGCTCTTGTGCTCACATACCAACTCTATTCGCTACGGGAATGGACATTATGGTATAATTTGACGTTACGGTCCCAATGAAACTTGTTTCGTCGAATTCCGAGTCTATTTGCTCAAATGGCGCTTATTCACCTCCAAATGGTTGTTCTATTTGTATTTAATTTTTTTTGCTTACAAATAAATTCTAATTGACGTGAAACTTGAAATCTAACTATAATTAGTTGTTACGGTCTCAATAAAATTATTTTGTCAAGGTGTTCGTTTGAATAAAGTCCCTTTTTAAGGGTCTAATTTACATTAAAATAAACCAATTTTAAAATACTTCAATATAATAATATTAAAATATTACAATCTGCCATACCCGGGCAGAATTTAATGTAGTATCAAAATAAAATAGTTCGGGTTGAAATCCAAACCAAAATGGTACTCAATAAAATAAAAATCATTTATTTTAATATAATAAATCGCTATAATTTATAAAGGAATTCCATAGCGGCAATTTTAAAATTTGATTTGGACATAAAACAAAATCAACAACATGAAAACTCAAATTTTCTCTTCTATTAGAAAAATATTATCCAATAGATTCGGACGTTTCTTGTTTCGAGAAAACCTGACTTATATTGGATCATGTACAGCCAATTAAAGTTCAAACTGCAATATTACGAACTGTAGCGCCGATGCAGCTCGTTTTATAATTTAATTATAAATTATACATTTTAACATCGTTTAATAAACGAAATCATTAATATAATTTTATTATAAACAATATTAATCCATTTTAAATTGCCCGTTCACATGTATATTTCAAATTCAACATTTTCCAACTATTTCGGAAATAAATATTATTATATTATTTATATTAATAAAATATTCAAAATAATTGAATTTAGACCATTTAAATTCAAATCAACATTTTAAATAATAAAATAATTAGCCAGAAAATATGGGACGTTACACAATGTGAGTAAACTCACTATATTTGGCTCGTCTATATTTTATGTAAATTAGTTTTAAATTAATATATGGTAATTTTATGTTGTGTGATGGTTGTTTTGGTAAATGGTTGATAAATTGGTTGAAATGATTGATATAGTTATATATGTAAATCGTTGGTTGAATATTGATTCTATTTACCATGATTTCCCATATTGGAGTGAAATTGGTGTTATTTACGCTGATTAACTTCCGTGGATGCAGGGAAACAGGTTGGTGGGATCCAACTAGATTCCTCAACATTTATATTACTGTTTTTCATTTATTGGGATATATAATGTGATAAATAATCTATGATTTATTATGGTCGGGTTAGATGACATTGGCCCTGGATTTGGTATTTTAAAATACTGTGAAGAGATTTTTGAATAAAAGAAGTTCTAAAATTAGATTTTAATTTAAAGGATATTATAAAATCAATGGATTTTATAAAAGGAATATTGGGAAAGTAAGTAAAAAGTTTTTAACAGTTTATACGGTAACTTTAAAAAATGGTAGTTTGTGAAAGATTGAATATGAGTAATGAGAAGAAATTATAGGATATATGGAATAAATTTGAATTTTGGAAAATTAAAAAAAAATCCATAAAAAGGGTATTTGGGATATAAAAGAATTATGGGAAGTGATAGCCTACTTTGTGAACTAGGCTACACAAAGTTAAAAGGGGGACTGATGGAGAGTATTGATTAAGAAGAACGTACATTAGAGACTCGGATTGGAACGGAGTAGCCAAGCCAAACTGAAGCATTGTGGAGTAGAAAACAAAGGAGCGAAGACAGAATCAGATCGGTTCGGAGAAACTCAATCCGCTCCTCCTCTCCTTTACATGCCCGATCCGAAAGCAGGAAACTGCAGCAGCAACAACCCACGAACCCTGAAGATGCGAAGCGGTTATGTGCCATTTCCCCCACGTTCACCCACTAACCTGATGTGTTGTCTTCGTCTCATTCCATCTGAACCCAATTTTTAAGGGATGAGAGCCACGTGCATCCGAACCGGAGCCAGTCTAGAGACATTTTTCACCTATAAATAGACCACCAATGGTCATTTGAAAGGATCTTTTGGCAAATTCAGAGTTCAAACTCCCTTGTCAACCAAATTTCATCACTATATTCAGATCATTACCCCAATTTGAAGTGGAAAATCCATAAATACTGAGTGAAGTTATGCATTGTATGAGTGAAATTGAGTGAGAACTACTATTGTATTTGTATTTAGATCATCAATCCAAAGAGTAGAAAGTGGACGTAGGCTCTTTAATGCCGAACCACTATAAATCGTGTGTTTTCCCTTTACTTTTTGATTTCATTTCATCAGGATTACTACTAGTTTGGGTGTTAGAACCACTTTTTGGCCTAACGTTTTGGTGCTTTCATTGAGAGTTTTTTGAATTCTCCGCTTTTTAGGATTATCATCCTACTATTTGGACCCTCGAGTTCAAAGAAGTTAATCCTCTGTTTTCGGCATTCTCGAGTATTTGTTGATTACTCTCTAAGGAATTGGATATTATGGCCAAAGGAAAAGGGAAAGAAGTACAGGGCGCTCGGGAGAATGAGGCTAACGAAGACCAGCTGGCCATAGTCGTGACGAGGTCGCGGGGACAGAGCTCTGGAATAGGTCGATCTGAACCGGGCGCTCCGCACCAGGTTGATAATGCAAACCTATCTGATTCGGCTCGTACCCTGTCCAAACAGATTCGGCTATGCTACCCTACTCTAATCCAATCCGAACGCGGCTGAACTAGTACATCTACTCGAGCATCCACCAATGCTCCGATACCGGCCGCGACGACTAGTGAACAACCCGCTCTATCTGCACCAGTCACACATGTAGACTTTTCGCGCTTTTTGGATATTCTTGAGAGCACTAGGGATGCTTTGGAAGCTCACAAACGTGACAGTCTTCGCATGCAAGAGAACATGACGATTATGAGTAGGGAAATTAATGAACTTTGTAAGCAGAAGACACCCTCTCCAACTCGCTGTCTCACAGCAGACCAGTCATCCTCTTCGGATGAAGAGCGCCCTCGTGAAAGAAGGCCGTATAAGCGAGCTAAAAATCTTGATCAGCTGACTTTTGGATCTTTGTGATCCTGCGAAGACACTCTTCGTGTGCTAGGGTGTGACGACCCGAGTCTGAGAGAGCCAATGCTGCTGCCCATGCGTGGATCTCACGTCCTACCCTGGGATCCTAATATTATCAATCCCAACCAAGGATAACTTCTCCAACCCCTTCCTCCCATGAATGACCAGGGTCGTAGGGAACAAAGTAGGGTATCTGCTGCTAGAAGCAGGAGAACATCCCCTAGTCAGGAGTCCATGGGCAATCCAATAATCAGGGCCAAAGAGCCTGAACCAACATTAGCAAATGTATGGGCAATGGTGTGCCAAATCATGGCCGATAGTCAATGCTATACCAATGAGGACTGGAGCATTGAACAAAGTCACACCCCTTTTACATATGACATACTGGACTTCCAATTCCCCCGACGATTTAATTTGCCACAGACGGGTCGATATTCCAGGAGAACCGACCCGGGACAACATTTGATGAGATATGCATGGTTCATGAATGCCGCAGCAGCTCCAGACACTGTAAAATGCAAGGCCATCCTGATTTATCTAGAAGATGTGGCATTGATGTGGTTCACCCGACTCCCTCCACGGTCGATATCAACTTTTAAAGAGCTGAGTGAACGGTTTATGAGCCAGTTCTGACTTCATGCTCGAAAAACTAAAAGCGTCATTGAGTTGTCGAGGATTAAGCAGGCTCCAGGTGAATCTTTGAAATCATACTTAGACCGCTTCAACCTGGCAGTTACCGAAGTCAGTGACCCTCACGAACCCACTATTTTGATGGCCTTGATAGAAGGAGTCGTCCCTGACACAGAATTCGGGGATTATCTCTCCGGAAAACCACCCCCACTAGGGATTTGTTCTATGAAAAGGACAATATTCGCTTGAGGCAATATGAAGCCTATACAAATAGGAAAAGAACATCAGAAGGGGTTTCTAAGGAAGATATTCAAAGCAATGTTGCAGTAAAACAGTCTGGCGATAGTTCTGGGAAGGTTGAAGTGAACATTGGCAACAAGAACGAAGGTAATAACAACAGGAATGGGAATGACAATTGGAGGAATAGGAACCGAGGAAACAACTCCAGTAAAAGACCTCGATTCCAAACTTTTGATAACTATTCACCATTGAATGAAACATTGGAAAACATCTACCTAGATACTTACAACGTCTTACGATATAAAATGCCGCCACCCAGAGACTCAATCAAAAAACAGATCACGACTGGAAAAAATTTCCTATTTCATGGAACTCACGGACACTCAACTAATGAATGTCAGCATCTGAGAGACGTTGTTGAAAAGCTATTATGGGAAGGAAATTTAGACGAGTATAAAGTCGCTCTGAAAGATAAGGGGCAGGGGGCAGACCCCGAACCAATATCAACCTGCTCTTAAACCCACAACTCAACAGAAAGTTAAAGGGATTGTCATCAACACCATAGTAGGCGGGCCTCATCCAGCTAGCCATAGTTACAGAGCGATGGACCAATATGTTAACGCAGCTAAACACATCAATATGGAGGAATGCAATAACCTCGAAGATATCGCTCCGGTACAGCAATAGAAAACAATGTCCGACGATGTTATATTCCATAACAGAGACGATGTTGGAGTTCAATCACCTACTGAAGACCCGTTGGTCATCACTACTACCATTGGTCCCGCTCTAGTTCATAAGGTATTGGTGGACAATGGAAGTTCAGTTAATATTCTTTTCAAGAAAGTGTTCGATCAGATGAAACTCGAGCCAGAAGATTTGAAACCTTGTGAAGGATGGATTTGCGGCTTCAATGGGGCATCGACGGGTCCATTGAGATATATAGAATTGTCAGTGATGTTGGGACAAGGAGACCATTGGAGAGTAAGAATTCTTCAGATTGTAGTTTTGGACGTTAGCTCACCCTATAACGCTTTCTTGGGGAGACCGGCTTTCGCGGAGTTCAGAAATTGCATCGCACCCTGGTGTCTGTTGCTAAAGTTTCCAACCGAAGCCGGGGTAGGAGTAATGAGAGGTAATCAGGTCTCCGGACGGGCCTGCTACATGGCCGAACTGAAGATGTTGATGAAGGGATTAAGTATAGATGCTAAAAGCCTCTGAAGGAGGGTTCAGCATAGCAATTAAAGGGACCAACCCAGAGGGAGTTTCTTAGAGGACTATCCAAGGACATAGATCCCAGAGAGGATGAAGAGCTTGGGACAAAAAGGTGACTCCCAATGAAACGACAGTGGACATTCCCATTGACGACGTTGATCCCACAAAGGTTTTGAAGATTGGATCCCAGCTGGATCCGTTCTGAGCAAAGGAATTGACTGACTTTCTAAAGGCAAATTTAGATGTGTTTTCCTGGACCCACGCTGACATGTGTGGGATATCTCCATCCATTATGAGTCACTCGTTGAGTATTAATCTGAAACATCTACCCGTTAAATAGAAGAGGCGTATGTTAGGCTCGGAGAGGTCGGCAGCCCTAAAAGAAGTGGAAAATTTGAAAGATAACAGGTTCATTAGGGATTCAGTGTATCCCGACTGGATATCGAATCCTGTTTTGGTCAAGAAATCAAATGGAAAATGGCGGACGTGCATTGATTTATTGGACTTAAACAAAGCTTGTCCAAAAGATAGTTTCCCGCTCCCTAGGATTGACCAGCTAGTGGACTCAACAACTCGACACAAGCTCCTTTCCTTCATGGACGCATATTCAGGATATAACCAGATCCCCATGCATGTGCCGGATCAAGAGCATCCGAGTTTTATAATGCATTTGGGATTGTATTGTTATGTGGTGATGCCGTTCGGACTAAAGAATGTCGGAGCCACATATCAACGTCTGGTAAATCGAATGTTTAATAACCAGATAGGAAAAACCATGGAGGTCTATGTAGATGACATGCTCGTGAAATCCAGGCAGTCCTCCGGTCATACACTAGATTTAGCGGAGATGTTTGATATCTATGGAGGTACAGAATGAAGTTGAACCCCTTAAAGTGCTCGTTTGTAGTGGCATCTTGAAAGTTTCTTGATTTCATCGTGAGTTCTCAAGGAATTGAAATTAATCCTAGCCGGATAGCGACAATAAGAAATATAGAATAACCACGAAAGATTAGGGATGTTCAAAGCCTGGCAGGGAAGGTTGCCGCATTAAGCAGGTTCATCTCTAAGGCCACGAACAAGTGTGTCTCGTTTTCGATTTGATCAAACGAGGAAAACGTAACTTCGAGTGGACTCTAGACTGTGTGGAGGCTTTCCAAAACCTGTTGGACTTACTGAAGAAACCCCCAATATTGTCAAAACCTATGGATCATGAAGATCTGTCCGCCTATCTAGCAATATCATCTCATGCTTTCAGGACAACGTTGGTGCATGAAGAAGACAAGGTCCAGAGGCCCGTATATTATGTGAGTAAGAAGTTGGCGGCTGCAGAATGTAATTATCCAAAAATAGAAAAGCTTGCCTACAGCCTCTTAATTGCCTCTAGAAAGCTCCGACATTATTTCCAATCTCATCCGATAGTTATATATACCGATCAACCTCTAAGATAGGTCTGGCAAAGACCCGACACATCGGTATGATTACTTAAGTGGAATATCGAAATGAGCCAATTTGATCTGGATTTCCAACCAAGGAGGTCAATAAAGGGGCAGGCCTTGGCCAACTTCATAGCAAAATTCACAATTCCTGAAGAACAAATAGTGAATGACAAAGTTGTTACTTCAGAGCACGAGTTAGAACTTAGTCCGTGGAAGTTATTTACGGATGGGGCCAAGAATGATCAAAGATCCAGCGCCGGAGTTGTTTTAATCACTCCTGAAGGACGATCCATTTACTACGCCCTGTGATCTGAATTTCCTGCCACCAATAATGATTCCATGTATGAGGCCTTGATTGTCGGGTAGAAACTCGCCAAGGAATTAGGAGTAAGGATATAGGATGTATTCTGTGACTCCAAGATAGTTGTCTGCCATGTTCGAAAGGAATTTGTGACCAAGGGACCCCGACTTGTTACTTATCTTGGAAAAGTAGAGGAGTGACTGGGCAACTTGGAACACTACCGTATACACACATTCCACGAGCAGAGAATCAGAAGGCAGACCGATTGGCTAAGCTAACGAGTTCTGAGAATCTTGAAGAAATCGAAATGGTTCCAATAGAGATATTGGAGTGACCAAGCTTCGACCTAATGGAAATCGAATTAGCCTTAGAAGTTGAGGTAGAAAGGGAGTCATGGATGACACCAATTAAAAATTTCCTCAAAAGAGGAACTCTCCCATCGAAGAACAGCGAAAGACGAGCTGTAACACGTAAAGCTGCATGGTATGTTTTACAGGACAACGTCCTTTATCGCCAAGGATTTTCTATGCCTTTGTTACGATGTATAGCACACGACAACATCAAGCACGTACTAAGAGAAGTACACGAAGGTGAGTGTGGAGATCATACCGGGGGTCAAACCCTAACAAAGAAAGTATTGCGGCATGGATATTTTTGGCCTACCGTAAATAATGATGCAGCTGATTAATCACGACGCTGCGACAAGTGTCAAAGATTTGCTAAAATCCCCAGAGCACCTCCGCAGCTTAAGTCAATGGGAAGACCATGGCCGTTTGCCATATGGGGAATCGATATTATTGGAGTTTTACCAATCGCCAAAGGAGGAGCAAAGTACGCGATCATCGCCATGGATTATTTCGCGAAGTGGGTGGAAGCCGAACCCTTGACCATGATCACAGCAAGGAAGGTGATATGCTTTGTGGTCAGAAATGTTATTTGTCGATTCGGGATACCGAAAACCATTATAACTTATAATGGAACCCAATTCGACAGTGCCGAGTTTAGAAACTTCTGTCATAAATATAAGATTGATAAGAGGTACACCGCCGTAGCTCACCCGTAGTCGAATGGATAGATTAAAGAAATAAATAAAGTCCTTAAGTATATTCTTAAGAAGCGATTGGAGCGGGCCAAAGCCATGTGGGTGGATGAGTTGCCGCTAGCTTTGTAGGCCTACTGAACAACCTTTAAGACGGCTATTGGCCATACTTCTTTTTCACTTTCCTTCGGATCTGAAGTGGTGATCCCCGTGGAACTTAAAGTACCCTCTTATAGAGTGACATACTATGACCCAATGACGAATAAAACACTCCTCCTAGAGTCCCTTGACGCGGTTGAAGAAAAAAGGGACGAAGCAGACTTGCGTGCTTCAAGGCATCGACGTCAGTGGCATGTTATTATGACAGAAAGGTTCGCTTTAGGACTTTCGAACCAGGAGACTTAGTACTGAAGTGAATCTTTCCACCTTCAGTCCATCTAGGCCCAAAGTGGGAAGGACCATACGCCATCCAAAGGAAACTTGAAACATGAGCCTTCAAGTTAACGACCGTGGATGGTGAAGAAGTTCCTAGAGCTTGGAATGCACAGCGTTTGCGGCAATATCTGAGTTAGATATGTATTGCTTTCTTTTGTTTTTATGAACTATTTAAAGAGGCACGGCTTGCCTTGAAAAGTCTGTTTATATGAACAAAGGATTATAAAGTGGATGTAGGCTACGAATTAGCTGAATCACTATAAAAACATCGTGTGTCATTTACTTTTCCTGCACTATTCTTATATCTTGTGACTGTTCTATCCTGATTATGAAATGCTAAACATTAAATTAAACTTAAAAGATTGAGGGCAATTCTCGTGCAAGAGCAAACGAAACGACCGTTTGCATAATAGAATGAAGGAGTGAAAAGACGATGTTCCTAACTCTAAATCTCATGAACTGAGAGAGAGTATAAAGGACGGAAGACGACGTCCTCCGAGGCGTGATGGTGCACCCGAAAAGAAACCGCCTCGATGACACTCTAACCTGATTATGCGATAGGAGAGTATAAAGATGCAAAAAGAATAAGCATCCACGACAAAGGAAATTCGACCCCACCAGAGAGTTGGGGGTAGCTAACTATCAAAACTAATCGATCTCGAACAGAGCTTTAGACAGGCTATTCATTCAAGATTGATAGGAGGCATACACATGCACATCCCCCGCATATATTGTGTATCGTCTAAGTAGTAGTGACTTTAAATATGACATGTTGTTTATCTGCATTTTTACTTAAATGATGAATTTGCAAACATTGGACATTGCAGGAAATAAACTATTTTATTCACAAATACGTGAATTTACATAGGAAAACTAAAACAAAAGATGCGAGGGCCGCACTCGCTACAATAATAGCGGACCAGGAGATAAAGAAAACAAAAGACAAAGCCACCCTTTATTTGGACTTTGGAGTAGGCTTCGCCTTCTTGGCAGCCTTAAGCTTTTCTTTCTCTTCTCTATCAGCTTCACTAATAATAAGCTTTTGCTTCTTCTTCTTCGGAATTGGGGTGCTGGAGTCAACAGATTTCTTCCTAGGAATTGGAGCACTGGGATTAATAGCAGATTTTTTTTAGCAAGTTCCTTCGTAATTGACCGAGTTGAAAGTTTGACAACTAACCTTGATCCGGGAGGCACCACCGCAAGAGGCTTAAGAGTTTCGAGGTCTGTTTCCTCAACTTTCAGCTGCATGCGCTTGTCCTATTTGGCGTTCATCTCAGCCAAAGTTATGTCATCAACGTTCCCTGAATTTCCAGTCACAATAATGTCATCCTCCTCTTTATGTCCCTCGTCGCCGTCATCTTCTATCAGAGCATCTATCATCTCCCCATGGTGAAAAGTATCGGTGATGGATGGCATGGGGACTTTATCAATAACCTCCTCTTTCTTGTCCTCGGCTCCTTCCCCGGACTTTGAAGAAGTGACTTCATCACGTTTCTCCCGGGTCTCTTCAGTAGACCCCTCACATTGTCTTCTGTGAATTATTAATTTTCTCAGTTGGCTTGGTACCTACAAGACGAGAAGTTACAATTATTAACTCAAGAGAAAACGCGGGACGTTCAATTGTTTGTCCAATAATGCAACGTAGGTAAGGAAGAAGCCCCAGGGATCTCTGGCCTTTCGGGATCATATCCCTCTACTACAGCAGCTTCGATTGTGGTAGAAGAAGAACCAACTTCAATGGTATCTTTCCCTTGGCCTGACGCCTTTTCTCCTCCATAGCGGCGACAATAAGTTTTCGCCCTTCAGCTAAGCGGGTTATCTCTTGGCCCCTCGAGTACTTCTCCATCAGCTTGTCCTCATCAATCGAATCCACTCCAAGTTCTGCTTTTTCCCATTCGACCAATTGGTCCCATGCATACACAAGGGGAATAGGATAGTCTTTAAGCGAAGAAAGATTTTGGAGATGAATCACTGAGAAAAAAAATCCAACTATAGTTTCACCACTCTCGTTCAGCTCCCTTTGAGCTTCTTTAAGCTATTCATTGACTTCGTCAACTTGCTGCAAAGCCGTGTTTGCATTCCCATCGGCAAGAGCTGCCCTCGTTTTGGCCTCTAGTAATTTAGCCTCAAGCTCTGCGTTCTTTTTGACTAAGTCTGCTTTCTCTTGGGCAAGACGAATGCTCTCAGACTTAGCATCCTCGGCCTGTTTCTTTAAATCTATTTGTTCTTGACTATGGGACTCAAGCTCGGAACGATAGCACTTTTGTAATTCTTCGAGTTTCCTCTTATAGTTATCTGCGTCGCATTGTGCAAGAGCAAGTTTAACTTGGGCATCCTCCAAATCTCTCTTAGAGTTTTCGATATCCCTTGCGTCATACTCGGTGGCATCGGCCATGGTTTTTACATCTGCCATCAGATCGCTAATGATTTTGGAGAAAGTCTTTGCATACTTCTTCATCTCCTTATATTGTTCATCTAAAAAGTCTATGGAAGCCTTAACATCATTGGCCCAATCAGGATTTATTAGTGTGATTTTTGGGATGAAGTGCATGTGCCCGAAATGGTGATCGGGAAATTGTTGCTTCAAAACTTCCAATCTAGCCTGGTTTTCATCATTAAGAATAACTGGCCTCGTGGTGGTGATGTCGACAGTGCGACGATTGAGTTACACGATGGGCCTGTCATTTCCTGTTTCTTTCCTCGATTCCTTTTGTTTTTATGTTGGATCCGGTACTTTCTTCGAAGAGAATCTTGAGGAGCTTCATTTTTGGATGAGGTAGAAGGTTTGACGCCATGCTTCTCCCCCTCGTAATATGAAGGCTGACTTTTACGTTTGTCTGAGTCTTTTCGGTGTGGAGATCGAGAACGGGAAGACCGGCAGGGCCTTGGAGGTCGATCCCTCCTATTATCTTTACCCCTACTTTCATGCCGATCATGCCTCTCATCGGGATCCATTAGGGGCATACTCAAACTGACATCCCTCATATAGTAACGCTGCCTCACCATTTGTCCTATAAGAAGAAATGAGAGAATATTAGAATCAACATTAACATAAAAATCAAGTGTTGTGACGTGCACTACTAGGGAGAAATGTGTTTCCTAAGTAGTGATTTCCCCCAAACAGACTAGAGCCTGGACTGAGGCTAGTATGTGCAATGTCCCCGGACTTTACGGGACTACTTCTTCCTCAGAAGTGAGAGCAAGAGGATTTTTTGCAAAATCTTCTGCAGTATAAAGGGTTTTGGGAAAGGGAAGATCTCCTAAACCCCGATATATAGAGTCATCCACTGTAGTATTATCTCGTAAAGGAATGACCGACGATAAATCTTTTGGAGAAATTGGCGTAGCCGCGTCCTCAGGAGTGATATATCTATCTCTGTCTTTCTCAGCTATGTTTGCCAGTTCATCATCCTATGTCGAAGATGGAGAAGGAGGGTCCCTAAGGGGCACCGTTGGACGTTTCGAGCCTTCTCCCGTCTTAAGGATAATATCTACTGGGGGTATGTATACATAAGGGTCTTTCCCATGGCCTATACTGCAGATGATGGATAATAATCTGTGACGATGGAGGTACTCGTCCTTAATGACTTCATCAATGGTAAAGAACTTTTGATCACTGGTGAGTAGCTGGTGCAAGTGATTGAGGTATACTTGACCCGTCACTTGCTTTGGATTAGGAACTGCGAATAAAAATAAGAGTCATTTAATATGCTGACTCGAGTATTTGAAGTTGAAATCTAAAAAGTTGGTGCCTTACTTGACTTGAGCCATCCATGGCACACCCAGGCTGCTGTTTAATATAAAACCATTCAGGTTCTGAGTCACCAGCTTTGCTGCTATATGGAACAGTGATGATTTTCCTTTTTGGAACTGATTCAAAGTATGAAAAAGATGGAGTCTCTTGGGTTCGGTGCTTCAAATTATAAAAGAAATGAACGTCGTCAAAGTAAGTTTTACGCCTAAAATATCCTTGTAGGCTATGTATAGGGTGTACAAATAAGCATAGGAGTTGGGATGCAGTTACATGGGGGAAATCCGCTATTGCCTTAGAAAATCGACGACAAAAGGCGAAAACGGAGGTATTGCCCCAACTACACACATTAATCTGGTGATAGCCATATATCTTTCTGGTGGATTATGGGAACGATATGTTTTCGAAGGCAACTGAGTATCTCTTTGAAGAATCCCATGCTTTAGGCGTATCCGTAAAAATCTGTCATTGTCAATTGTTGATTCGACTGAATCTTTAGGCGATTCCAGAATAGTGACATTTCTAAGTTCATCGGGAGCGCGGTTATCTCCTACTCCTCCTTCCTCTTCCTCACCTAGAGAGACGTCACCTCCAGAAGATACTTCACTATTATGAACTTCCATCTCGTAATTTGGGCCCTCACTATTGCTTCCTGAATCTGAGGTGGAAGATACATCCTCGACAGGTGGATTTTCAGATGATCTGGCAGCACCTCTCCTTTCTACTAATCTAGACAAGCGTATTTCTGCCATGGTTACTAAACTATTGAAGAAGCAATGGTATGAGTTAGAGAAAAATTGCCCGTATCCCCCCGTGCATGTGTGTGAGTTAAAGTGTGTAAGTGTGAATGCAATAATGCAAAACAGTCACACAAAGGAATGCAATGCAGAGACGAACAAGAAAGCTATGTATTCGTTGATAATCTAGAAGTTCAATTGAAAAGGATCTATCCTAATTGTCCAAGAAATTACAATTCATATATAATTTTGACTAAGTTGATTGAAGCACATAGGCATTTCTGTGGACCGGTTCGGGTGCATCTGTATGGTACGGATCAGTTTAGATTTTTTTTAATACCAAAGAGTTAGTTTGGCTGTCCATGTCGTATGCGGATCAGACAGATCTTCAGGGAGAAAATCCAGTTCGAGTCAATTAATGCCGAACCGAACTGCCCTCATGTCTTTAAACCTATTTCCACTTCCTTTATGCGACTCTGGGACTTACCCCCATATAGTCTATTCCGATCCGAACCGAGGTCACAAAAGTTTCCTAATAATTTAATCAAACTCCACTGCACCAAACCGATCCGCCCCTTCTCCTCCAAACTCTTCATCCCTCTTCTTCCTATACCCACTCAAAAGCTCACTATCTCCATCCACAAGTCATCGAAATCTGTGTCCTATCCATGAACAGTCACACGCAACGCTATGACTCAGTTCATCAGCTCCGACACCCCGAGTTGGTGAAGAAACTCCACCAACAATGACGGAGGCGAGCTGAAGACCCATAGCATTGTCAATCAACTCGTGTTCGAGAAGCAACGCAAGGACATTGTAAATTAACGAGCAAAACATGGAAAAATCAACTCATGCAAAGTTATTAACCCACCTAGTGTACTGATTTGGAGATTTAAAAGGGTTTAAGAGATTGAGGAATTAGGGTTACGTGAGGTTGAAAATAGCGGCGAAATGAAGTGAAGAGGGGAAAGGGCAATTTGTGTAGATATATATATGAGGATGGGGGGCTTTTTGTCTTCCTCGTGGGGCCTTAATGACCAGGCCGACCCATTGGAAGAGAAGCCTGCATCCTTCCAGACCTGTGATACTACGCAAGTCAAGGTCGAAGCGGATAAGATGAGCATGCAATATCCGAGGATCAACCCAAGATACAAGACTAATCCACAAGGAGTAGTAATTTGATAAATATGCATTACTAAAGTTTACCTGGGTAAGCTACTCCGACGTGAGGCAAAGTTCTCAAAATTATTTTAAACAACAGAAGCAATTTGTGCATTCTATTGTGTGTATATAGACAACAAGAGATGTGACTTTACGAAGCAACACAACCCTGCAAACGAATGGAAGCGACTATTCAACGATTTAAATTCAGAAACCAATGTACAGACAATTTCGAAGAACACTCTATCTTCAACAGAAGTGTGCTTCGAGGGGGCAAAATGTTAGCCTACTTTGTGAACTAGGCTACACAAAGTTAAAAGGGGGACTGATGAAGAGTATTGATTAAGAAGATAGTACATTAGAGACTCAGATCGGATCGGAGTTGCCAAGCCAAACCGAAGCATTGTGGAGCAGAAAACAAAGGAGCGAAGACAGAATAAGATCAGTTCGGAGAAACCCGATCCGCTCCTCCTCTCATTTACATGCCCGATCCGAAAGCAGGAAAGTGTAGCAGCAACCGCCCACGCATCCTGAAGATGCGGAGCGGTTATATGCCATTTCCATCATGTTCACCCACTAACCTGATGTGTTGTCTTCATCTCCTTCCATCCGAACCCGATTTTCAAGGGATGAGCGCCACGTACATCCGAACCGGAGCCAGTCCAGAGACATTTTTCACCTATAAATAGACCACCAAGGGTCATTTGAAAGGATATTTTGGCAAATTCAGAGTTCAAACTCCCTTATCAACCGAATTTCATCACTATATTCAAATCGTTACCCCAATTTTGAAGTGGAAAATCCATAAATTTTGAGTGAAATTATGCATTGTATGCGTGAAATTGAGTGAGAACTACTATTGTATTTTATTTAGATCATCAATCTAAAGAGTAGAAAGTGGACGTAGGCTCTTTAACGGGGAACCACTATAAATCGTGTGTTTCTCTTTTACTTTTTGATTTCATTTCATTAAGATTGCTAGTTTGGGTGTTAGAACAACGTTCTTGGTCTAACAGGAAGATTGGTTTTAAAAGTAGATTATAAATAAAAAAAACTGTTTTTAATAGATAAATTAAGAGAATTAATATATAAATGGCGTTTATAAATTAAGTAAAATATTTATCATTGGATAAATTGAAATATAAATACAAGTCTGAATTTATATAAAAAAGCGAAAATTGGTTTTTATACCAATAATTATATTTGAATTTGAACTTAATAGTTATAAAAGAAATTATAAAATAGATTATAAATGGTTGGAACAAAAATGAGATTTTGTATGAATAATTCTGTAGGTAGAAGGTATAAATGGGATTTGAATTTTGAGATATTATTTACAAATACGAAATCAAATTGATTTGATTGTAAAAAGAAATATTGTTCATGTTGAAGTGGATAATGGTTTAAAGAAAATAATTTGCGAATAAGAATATTTATAAAGGAAATTTAGATTTGGAAATATAAATTCAAATGAAAATTTGAATAATAAGAAAATCGAGTAACAACGAGATAATGGATTCTATTTCAGGGGAAAAAATGGGATAGCTACGGATTTAAAGGTGTAAATGAATTGGTGATAAATCGAGAGAAGGATTTATAAAATTTCTTTTATATAAGAAAATAATATTTTTACTAATAAGCCTATTTGTTAGAAAGAGAGCTTTGGAAAAAGGATAAGGTGTTTATAAATTCTCTCGAGATTTGTGAATCAAAATTTATTAAATGAATGAGATCATATAAGAGAAATATTATAAATTAGAATATAAAGGATAGAGACTTCGAAAAAGAATGAAATAGGATATGATGTGGATTTATAAAGTGACTCGATTACTGGGATTTGAACCTGAAATGGTATTTACAATATTTATTTGATAAAACGGGTCTGATTCCTATTAAGGAATGATATTCATATTTTAAGGTGAATAATGGTTTGAAAGCAAACATTTTACAAATGGGTATAGTTATAAGGAAAATTGAGTTAACCTGTAATGGTAAATTTATTCCAAAGTTCGAACGTTAATCGAATGGGGATTTATTCGAATGGGAGTTTTACATTGAAATTCGACTATATCAACTCAGGAAAGTAGCATTTGCTTTTTGTTTTAATCAAGATTTAAATTATTTATTTACTTATTCAAATTAATGAATAAAAGTTATATTTTACAATTAAATATTTTGGAAGTAGGGATTATAATGCTACTGTTATAATCAATGTTTTTCGTACAAGAAATGGATTCTTAATTTGAATCCGAGAGTTTCATAAGCAATGTTTTGTTGGTATTTGAAGTTGTGATCTTTGTCCATTTCGAAGTTAAGAATGTTGTTCAGTTAAAGACTGAGAGATAATTATACCTCAACTTGATTGACTTCATGATTGCCTAAGGAATGGTTAAGGTTCGATGGCGGAAATTGGTTAGAGATACAGTTAGTTAATGGATGATTAATAGGATGAGCTGTCGTAACGATGTTTTATATAACTTTCTTTTAAATTCATATAAATGGATATGGGAAACTTTTTGTAAATAAAATTGGAGAGTTTTCTAAGCACAGAAAATGAAATTAATTGGTTAATGAGAAGTTAAGAAATGGAAATTTGGAAAAAAATCACGATGTTAATAACATATATTTTCTAAATATAGAAAAAAAGAAATTGTGGATGATATGGAAATGTTTTCCAACTGTGGTAAGAGATTGGAATATAGAAAATAAAGCATTTATGATATTTGGAAATGTTTTCCAAGAATCATGAGTGGCTAAACGGATTTGGAAGAATATCAAGGTAAAGATATTGAGAGGAAATTGGGCAATGATAAATTAATAAGGAATTAATATAAGTGGCTTAGTGTTTCTTGATGATTGATCGGTAGAATTTTCATTTTGAAATAGGATCGTTAATTGTATGGATGTTTTTCTTTAATAGCTAAATAACCGACTATCAAAGTTTTGACCCAGTTTATATTTCCATTGTCAATACAGAGAAGCCGGGATCTGGTTTATTATCTTAAAACCACTTTGTATGGGCATAAGCATTGCGAATCAAATTACGCTGAAGATGATTGAAGATGGAGTAAAGTGCAAGGGTTGTTCTATTAGTCCTAAGTAGAAATTGTGTAAGATGGATTAATGGGATGGTGCCTTCGGTTTGTCCAGTCCCCAGAAAATTTGTACGAACGGATGTTTGACAGAGTATTTCTAGACGGTCACGTACATTGATTTCTTCAACATACCATAGTTGGTGGCAGAGAAGGAAAAATCCCTTAACTTAACACCTAGCGTATTTTTGAGGATGTTCAATTAGTGATTTGATGGATCTGACGATGTTGAATTCAAAGTAAATGATGATGTGATGTTCTTAAAAGTAATCGTAACCTCAAGCCTCACCAATCGAGAAATGACGGAAATTGGGCAAGCAGCATGGCTATGTGGGTCATACCCATTAGGGTGTATTATCACCATCTTGAGAAATTTCAGTTGTTACAGAAAATGGTGTTTTATCACAATAGTGGGTGACAATATATTCGATACACTCAAGTTTAATGAGTGGTCGGTCGTGTGTGGCTGGGTTCCAAGATGTTCTTGTTGATCCTAATGTATTCCTCTCTAGAGATACATTACCGAACGGTGGTCCCATACCTTGTAATATTTGGAAATCTATTATCCAATAAGCATCCTGAGGTTTTTGATTATACACTATGTATGTGGAGCATGAGATGCAAGCGTTCTGCTAGATTGCTATTTATTTGATTTAGACACTATTATAATATCAGATTAGTTTTGATACAAAAAATATTTTGGGTTATCGTAAGGTAAAAGCCATCCGTATTTGTGTGTGAATCAGTCTTGCGAGAAGTTAAACCAAATGGTTGGACTTTACTCACACCAGTCCCATTACTGACCCAGAGTTTTTCTTTATCTAAACTCTTGGGTATCCAAATTTGTACGGGCAGTCAAGTTGTCAGGATTTGATATATACACTTGGAGGAGCTTGAAGTAGGAGGCTTCAGTATTAGATATCTACTATTTATTTCCGTTGTATTGTATGTGTTGTACTCTAATGATGGTATGTATATACAATTATAGGTTATATTTCAAAAGTTATGTGATATATAATATATTTTATTTGTTCTACTGTGAGATTCAGATTTACTTTGATTCTGTGATATTGTAGTCTTCTTTTTCTTTTCTTTCTTTCTATTTCTCACCCTTTAACTTATTTCTATTAATGATCAGATAATTTTTTGTGCTTGGTTAGGTCCCATGGTATTTGTGTTGATGGTCAGGATCGATAGTTGGTTGTTTCATTGCACTTCTTTTAAGTTAACACCCAGAGTATATTTGTGGATGTCAATTAGTGATTTGATGGATCTTACAATGTAACATTCAAAGTAAATGTGAAGTTTTAAAAGGTAATTTTAACCTCAGGCCTCATCAATCGGGAAATGTCAGAAATCGGGTAGGCTGCATGGCTATGTGGGTCATACCACTAGGGTGTATTGTCACCATCTACAGAAAATTCATTTGTTTCTTCTGTCATCTTCGTATCTTCCAGAAAATGGTGACAATATATTTGGTACACTCAAGTTGAATGAGTGGTCGGTCATATGTGGCCAGATTGCAAGATGTTCTTGTTGAACCCTAAAGTATTGCTATTTAGAGGTACACTAATCGGGAGGTGGTCACATACCTTGTCATGTCGAAAATCAAAACTCCAATAGGAGACGTACATTTTTATACCAATTATGTTGGAATGTGAGATGAAAGCTTTCCGACTATATTCTTATTTTCCGGTTATATTCTTATTTATTTATGGATTGATAAACATCATAATAATATCACTGGATTTTTATATAAAAAGAAATTTGGGTACCGTAAGGTAAAAACATGTGGCATGTTTATGTGTGGTTGTGCTTTTAAAGGATTTTCTTAAGTTAAGCAAGTTGTTTGTGTACCAATTATCATTGGAAGTATTCCAGACTGATCCGGATTGATTTTGCATTGCTTCAAAATGTGCTCCAGTCAAACTAAGCATATTTCCGGGTTAGGTTTATCTTGGAGCTTCAGGAGAGAAGCTGAACTCGAAACGTATATATGTATTTCTTGGTATTAATTTATTTTTGTTGTGTGAGTTGTATTGATCTAGTGTGTACCCTGATGTTGTATAAACTTATGTATACATTACTTTTAAGTAAAGTATTTTGATATATTATATTATGTCCACTCCGTTGTGAGACCTATTCTTACTTTGATTCTGTAGTGTTAGTCTTCTTCTTCTATTCTAATATTTCTTTTTTTCATCCTTTAATTTTTTTTCTTTTAACTATCTGGTGTTTTAGACACTTTGGTTTTGGCAAGTAATACAGGATCATGTATTATAGTCGAAATTCGAGCAAGAATTCCACCGTGTCGTTATAGTGGTATCAGAGCATAAGGTTTAGTGATAACCTTGGCTCTGTGGTGTAACTCAATAGAGATGGTGTTAGTAATGCCCTAGACTGAGTTTGAGTGTGTGTACGTCTCTCCCTCTCTCTCTCTCTATATATATATATATATTATATGAGAGTGTGTATTTGTAATTGGATATAAAACCATTTTTATATTATTTTTTTCTTATATGCTTTGTAAAAAGGATAAAAATAATAAGTTTTCCAAATTATTATAATATTAATCAACTAATGTTGATTTGAATGAAATTTAATTGGATTATGAAGTTGAAGTGACCAGACCAAAAGTAGATTTCAAATTTGGAAAGTGTAAATTAGAAGATCACTAATTAATTTAAATTATGTTGAATTAAAATGAATCTTATAAGTTGTAAATGGACTTTAATAACTCTTCGATTAACTCCTTCGGATTAACTAACTTCGAATAACTCCTTTGGATTAACTAACTTCGAATAACTCCTTTGGATTAACTCTTCGGCTAACTCCTTCGGATTAACTCATCGATTAACTCCTTCGGATTAACTAACTTCGAATAACTCCTTTGGATTAACTCTTCGACTAACTCCTTCGGATTAACTCTTCGATTAACTCCTTCGGATTAACTCTTCGATTAACTCCTTCGGATTAACTAACTTCGAATAACTCCTTTGGATTAACTCTTCGACTAACTCCTTCGGATTAACTCATCGATTAACTCCTTCGGATTAACTAACTTCGAATAACTCCTTGGGATTAACTAACTTCGAATAACCAATATTCGATAACTCCTCTTCGTATAAATAATATTCGATAACTCTTCTCAAATGAATAACATTTGATTTCTCCACTCGAATAAACTATATTCGATTACTCTTCTCTCGAATACACTATATTCGATACTCTACTTTGAATAAGTGATATTCGACAACTCTACTCGATTAACTCCACTTGGATAACTCTAACCGGTTAACTCAACTTATTCTACTTAACTTACATTGATTAACTCCTATCGAATAACTCTATTCGATTTAACACCATTCGCTTGACTCTAGGTCGCAGCGATCACAATGGTTACGCCTGATTCCCTCAGGAAACATCCGACCGCCGTAGGCTATCTGCAGCCCTGCGAATTACGCTAGCAGTCGTGCTGAAAGGCAACTTATCCTGAGTAACTCTGTTTGACTAACTCTATCTGGTTAACTCTAACTGATCCACTCTGACTGGTCAACTTTGCTGTTTATCTTTAACTGGTTAACCTTAACTGCTCAACTCTAACTGGTCATCTCTAACTGGTTAACCCTAATGGTTTAGCCTAACTGGTTAACTCAAATGGTTTAACCTAACTGGTTGACTCAAATGGTTTAACCTAACTGGTTGACTCAAATGGTTTAACCTAACTGGTTGACTCAAATGGTTTAACCTAACTGGTTGACTCAAATGGTTTAATCTAACTGGTTGACTCAAATGGTTTAACCTAACTGGTTGACTCAAATGGTTTAACCTAACTGATTTACTTGTCTCGATTAACTGAACTAATCGCTTTGATTAACTCGACTAATTCACTTTAATTAACTCAACTAATTACTTTGAATTACTCGACTAACTCACTTGAATAACTTAACCAATTAGTTTGATAAATCACTTAGTTTAACTTAACTAATTCACCTTGATTTACCACTTAGTTTAACTTAACTAATTCACTTCGATTAACCACTTAGTTCAACTTAATTAATTCACTTCGATTAACCCGACTAATTAACTTAGTCTAACTTGACTAATTAACTTAGTTTACCTCGACTAATTAACTTAGTTTCAACTCGACTAATTAACTTAGTTTAACTTGACTAATTAACTTAGTTTACCTCGACTAATTAACTTAGTTTCAACTCGACTAATTAACTTAGTTTAACTTGACTAATTAACTTAGTTTACCTCGACTAATTAACTTAGTTTCAACTCGACTAATTAACAAATAAATATCTCCTTTGGTTTAATTCTATTTTATTTGTAAATGTTTTACAATATTATCCATTATATTTGTTTTGTAAATACTTTACTTTATATTTGCTTTACAAATATTTTCCTTTATATTTGTTTCAAATATATATCTCCTTTGGTTTATATATAAAATCCATCGATTTTATATAAATAAATTATTTTCAAAATATACTTTGAAAACCCCTTTCCTACATTCTGGTATTTCTTATGGTATTTAACACACCATCTAACAACGATGAATATCGTCCTACCACACATAATCACACAGATTATATACATCACATTATATATCACAATATATAAATCACAGTAAAATAACTGTTGAGGAATCCAGTTGGATTCCTCTAACCTGTTTCCCTGCATCCACAGATGTTAGACAATGTAACAACATCGGTTCTACTTTGATATGAGTTATTCTGATAGTAGAATCACATATAAACACTTAACAGTTTATATATATATACAGATATATATATATATAATTTCTACTAACTGACTAGCAGTTCAAGCAAACAGTCAACACACAGTCAACAGACAGTCAACAGACAATAATTTACAGTCCTAAGAATACACTGTACAAATAGAACTATTAAGAGTTGATGAGTTTTACTCACATTTGACGATCATCGTCAATGACGATAACCATCGCTTGATTCAGCTGGACAATTCATTTTGCTGTAAATTGTGACGGACTCCAATCGACTCGCGGTCAGTTCCTTCGTGGAGTGCTCGTCCATACGATCCCAACGCAACTTGCGGTTCTCGATTCTGACCTCGTATGGATGAGATATTGCTTTTACAAGTTCATACATATTTGAATTTAAACTAAACTTTAAATAAATAACCTACTGGGCTCTACCCTTTAATTGTCGGCCCACTAACATCCACTAAGGCCCATCCTCACGTTTTAAAACCCGACCCCTTAACCACATCTTCCCATCGCAAGCTCCTGCTTCATCTCCTCCTCATTTTCGAATTCTTTTACCCACCATAACTCCCTTGTCATCACACGAGGATCCAAACCGACATCACCATTTTACTCCTCATCGACTCCTCAACCTCGCCGACCCCTCCTCCTTCAACTCGCGCTCCTGGACTGAAACGCGTCGGTTTCAGCAACAACCGCACCCATGAAGAAACCATCGACAATGATTATCACGGATTTCCCTCACAGACCCCAAATCGCATCTAAATCCAACCACCAACCCAAAACAAACCCTCATTTCAAGAACTGATCACCACACACGCCGAAAAATCGAACCCTAACTCACTGCACCCAAACCCAGTATCGACCAAACGCGATCGAATAACCCAGAACGGGTACCGAATTGAAGAGAACTACCTCATGAACTCATATATAGGTGTTATACGATTTTAGGATTTTCTATTGATTTGTTTATGGATTTTAAAGGGAGAACTTTTACTGTGTTTGGTTTATACGCCTTATATAGGCTTGAATGGGTTTGGTAAGGTTTGTGGTGGAGATCGAAGGCCGTGTGGCCTGTGCAGGACCTCTGAAAATGGGAGGGATATTTTCAATTTGATTTTCTTATCTTTATTTATCGATTTTCTCCTCGTATTTGTCTTCTAAAAATCCCAGTGATTACATATGATACCCAAAAATCACCAAACTGGACATGTAGCTAGAGTTCGACATTACGGTCCCAACGAAACTGGTTTCGTCGAATTCCGACTCCGTATGCTCACAGAGCGTATTTTTAACTGTCAGAATACTGACTGTTTCTCACTCTAAAAATCCGTACGACCACACAGTGACTCTAAAAATCACGAAACTGGAAATCTAACAACTATTTGCCATTGCGGATCCAACAAAACTGGTTTCGTCGAATTCCGACTTTGTTTGCAAAAGAGGCTATTTTTAACGCTCTAAATAGCCTATTTAAATATATAAATATATTTAAATATTATTAAATTAATTATTTAAAATTAATTATTATCGTCTATATTCACAGTGTAATGCCGTACAGCTCTAGACTATTCCTGTATGTATTTCCAACTCGATATTACATCGTCAGAGTTATATCGACGGTCGATTTCTATTTAAATCCCTATTTAAATATAATTAAATCGTTATGGTCAGGGCGCTGCATTTCTGATAATTTGATTTGGACGTAACTCAAAATCCACACGACGAAATCCCGATCTCTCTCTTCCACTAGAAAGATATACTCCACCAGCTCCACACGTTTCTTGTTTCACAGAAATCCGATTTAAAACGGACCCTGTACATCCAGTTGAAGTCTAAATCGCCAAATAGCGAACTGCCGCGTCGTTTTGCGTTCTATTTTAATTATATTATAATTCTAGGCTTCCAACCGATCTCGTCTGAATATATTCATCAATATAATTCAACTCTAAACTGAACTAAATCTCGGGGATGACCCCGTCCATATTATATCGTCAATTCACTATTTCTGGTTAGTCCTGAATTAAATATATTATTTAATTATTTAAATTAATTAAATATTCCCAGTTATTTAATTAAACGACGATTTAATCCCCTACCTCACGATATATATAATTAAATAAATTAATTATACCTCTGGAAAATCGCGCCGTTACAAAATACATTCAAAACTCATATCCTGGTATAATGAAATTTTCATTGAGAATTAGTTTGAATTATAGATTGCACTAGTATAAATTTAAAGGTGAGTAAACTTGATTGAGAACTAATCTAGAATGAATTAAATGTATGGAGATAAATTCAAGTAAATGAATTTGAATGGAATTTAATGAAATCGATGTATGTATCCAAAATGGATTACTAGGAAATTAATTATAAATTTCACGTGAATTGAATAGCATATAAAATAGATTGGAATGGATAATCTTAATGTTTGAACTAATTGCATGGTTATAGAACTAATGAGTCCATCTGTGTTAAGGACAGGTGAAGGGCCTAATTTATCTTTAAGCTTATACTGATTGATTTAGGGAGCTGACTGGATCTAATTTGGTTATAATTATTAATTGTGCAAGCTCACATATAGCTTATTGCTTAATAATGCTCATGTAAATCCCCCAAAAAATCCATACGCACATTGAGCAAAGGATGCGGAACGGGCACCATCAGTGTCGTTTATGCATGATGTTATCTGAGGCACTTAAACGACTCATAACAGACAGGACGCAACCGCACAGAGCAAGACCCAAATATCAAACCCAAGACAAGTCAAGTTAACCAGTACGACCAAAGATGATGGCCCAATATGCTATGAGAGGTGTGACCCGATAAAGATCAGGGTTGTATATCCTGTAGACCGCCTAAACACCAAAACAAAACAAATCGCCCATTCAATATAGGTGAAAGCGACTTTGTGGCGTAGTCTTGGGTCAAACAATGCCATACAGAGGCAGCAAAAGGACGAGCGCCCTGGAACCAATAAGGTCGGTCGTACAAGGAACAAAGAGGAATTGATTCCAGTCCCACGTTCTGCTCTTATAAAATTTCTCAAAGCAGTCCTGCTCACATGGATGCCCGCTCCTATGTACTTGCACAACTACTCAATACGCTCGCTCCATTGACTCGCTCACATATGGTAGCTGAATATAGCCACGAACAGCTGGCTACAACTAGCCGATGGCATGATTATAATTAATAAAATGAGCGACCCATAGCTGGCATAAACAGACTTCAGGTCATTTCCCAAGGGGAGCTCACCTATAAATACACCATGACTATCAACATAAAGGGGATCTGATCTTTGAAAGCACGAAGTGCTGCTAAATTTTATCCTCAACTACTGATCCGACCATGGCATCGAGTACAATCCAGTAATCAACAAACGTAGGCATCCTCTCTCTCAATCATTCAGCCATCCTTCTTCTCCACAAATTTTACCATTCTCTTGTACAATTCCAAGATCTGAAACATATATAAACGAGGGTGTACTGTGTGAATATAGGGATGCGTGAAAAGAGAGAACTGATGTATTTTGCAATCCTCATTATAAGATTGGAAATCACCTTCATAGTGGATGTAGGCCTAATTAACGGTTGAACCACTCTAAATCTCGTCTCTATTATACCTTTCTTGTGTTTTTCATTTTTAATTGCTGATTAAACACGGTTCCATTTATTTCTTATCAAATTGGTGAAGTACAGTTTAGTACCTTGGGTGTTTAGACCATTTTTGGTGTAAACATTTTGGCGCCCACCGTGGGGTCGTGTTCATAATTCCCTTTCGTAGTTCAGCAATTGAAAAAAAAAATCCCAAAAAACGTTTTCTCTTTTGGAACCATGGTTGGATCGAAGAAAAGCGGCAAACCTACTAAAGTTACTATGATCAGTGAGGGTGATAATGCTGACAAAGCTACACATCAAATCTTGAATCAAGGGGCAGGGGGTACCCCTAGGCCATCTGTAACGCGAGATGAATTGAATGTGGTTGTAATCGGCCCGAACGAAAAAATGGATAATACAACGAAGATGATAGTGGAATGGTTTAATGTCCTAACCAATGTTCAGGCCAATTTTGTTGCCGCCAAACACTGTGGTAAATACTGGTGAAAAAGAGGACTCATCAGCCTCAGACCCTGGACGTCCTCACAGCCCAGTGGGAGACAGGGGAGAGGCCGGCGTTGAGGATCCTAAGGCCAGATCTCCATAGCGCAAAGAAGAACGTGCGGCTCGGACTGTCGCAAGCCCCACTAACGTTACATCCTTCAAAAAGGATGTAAGGCGCCGAAGCTCAAACCGTGGTCGCACCGACAAAAACGTCAGTGTCGATCCCGATGAATAGGCAGGTGACGAGGGGCGCATCACAGACTTGATCTAGTGAATAACAAAGGAGAAGGCGACCCAGGAAGATGAAGAGAAAGAATGGGAGTTTTCCCTTAGCAAAAATCCATTCACAGAGGAAATCCATCAAGGGAAATTCCCGAAGAAATTTGTACCCCCAACAATAGCACCTTATTGCGGAGTTGGAGATCCAACCATTTTTCTGCTCAAGTACGACCAGCACACGAATGGAGCTAGGGCCACTGATGAAATCAAGTGCCTATACTTTCCTGTGTGCCTGGAAGGTATGGCCTCATTATGGTTCACCAGACTTCCACCTAAATGTATCGACCAATTTGCTGACTTGGCAAGGTGATTTCAAGATCAATTCCGACTGCAAACCACCAAGGCAAGGGATATAATATCATTATGCGAAATGGAACAGAAGCACAGGGAAACCATCAGAGCCTTCCTTACACGCTTCCATGCAGCAGCAGCGATGGATATAGAACCAGAGCCTTGGTACTTATTGGTAGCCCCGAAAGGAGCTATCAATAAGAAGTCAGAATTTGGAAAGTGGCTCAAGATAAAGAAACCAAAAACTTTGAAGAAATTTTACAAAAAGCTGAGGAATACATGAGTGTGAAAGATGAAGCCCCAAGTGTCCGGAAGACTGTAGAAAATAACGCCGCCAGAGAGGAAAAAAGCAATGAGTCCAGAGTTGAGCAGAAGAGTGGTGTAGGACAGAAAAGGGGAAACGGCGAGAGGAATAGCAAAGCTTATAAGAAGACGCGGTTGTACAAACCATCTGAGCTAACCCTCCTAAACGAAACCCAAAAAGAATTTACCAAGCCACAAAGGACTCGGGCATTTTCCCTCAAATGAAGCCACAGAAGGTAACTGAACGGTAGGCAAATTCTAGAAAATTCTGCCTGTTTCACGGCCAAGCAGGACACAGCACCAACGAATGCCGACACCTGAGGAGTTTAATTGAAGAACTCATCAGGAAGAACCGACTCCAGTAATATGTGAAGAATTCTCAAAGTGCTTCAGCTGTGCAAGGACATAACAGTACGACTAGCCAGCCCAACTCGAGTGCAGATGCCCAGATGCCAATCGACTTGAGGCCGATAATCAATACATTATTTGGAGGTCCCCACCTAGCCAAGAACAATTGGGCAGATATGGAAAGATACGCTAATGAATTGAAGGATGTCACGAAAGAGGAAGGATGCATGATCTTGAACAATGAGCTTTCGACGAAAATGCTAAAAACCTCGATCGAGGATGTGATATTCAAAGATAAAGATGCGGATGGCATAGTTACACCAACCGTCGATGCCATGGTGATCATAATTGGTCTCGGACCTGCGGTGGTGAAAAGGGTCCTAGTCGACACGGGGCATCGGTCAATGTGATTTTTATAAATACTTTCCAAAAGAAGAATCTCCTTATGGAAAAGGTGCGCGCATACCCAAATAAGATCCATGGTTTTACAGGTCAACCTACGCAACCCATCGAAACGATAGATTTACCTGTGGAATTGGCAAATGGGGAACGTAGGGCTTCCATGGTACAAACCTTTGTCCTAATAGATAAGTTTTTGTTTTACAACGCATTCCTTGGGAGACCGACTCTTTCGGGTTTCAAGGTTGCATTAGCTCTATGGTGCTTGACCATGAAGTTTCCAACTGAAAAGGGAATTGGTGTAATTACGGGTGACCAAATTGCTGCAAGGGACTGTTATGTGACAGAACTGAGAGAGGCTAAGAAAAAAGACTCAGGAAAGGATGCAGTTGCTTTTCCCCTCATCCAAAATCCCCTTTATAGCAACTAAAGAAGGGTCCGTGCACTGGCGAACATAGTGGAGAGAAAAAAGAGATCGATCTTAGAGAAGCCAGTGCCGAGGACGAAATGGCGATCTCGGCCGAAGACACAGTTCATGTAGCTATAAATCCGAAGGACCCAAACGGTGTGTTGAATATAGGATCTCGTTTAAGCCTCAAATTGAAAAACCAATTGATTACCTTTCTGAGAGCTAACTTAGATGGTTTCCCTCTTTCCAGAATCGACCAATTGGTGGATTCGACTACTGGTCATGAATTGCTATCTTTCATGGATGCATATTCCGGCTATAAACAAATCATGATGTACGGTCCAAACCAGGAAGGCACAAGTTTCATTACTAAATTCGGTCTATAATGTTCTATGGTGATGCCATTTGGTCTAAAAACACAGGGGAATCTTATCAGCGACTGGTAAATGCTATGCTTAAAAAGAAAATTGGTAGGACAATGGAAGTCTATGTCGATGACATGTTAGTTAAGTCAAAGAGAGCAATAGACCATTTGGAAGACTTAGCCCGAATGTTCGATATCTTACGCTAATATGTCTTGAAGTTGAATCCCTTGAATGTTCTTTTTGGGTCGGTTCAGGCAAGTTCCTTAGGTACATGGTCAACGCTAGAGGTATTGAAGCTAATCCAGTTAAAATATTGGCTTTAAGAGAAATGTGTGCCCCCAAGAACCAAGAAGGAACTTCAGTGTTTGAATGGGAAGATCGCAGCCTTAAATCGCATTATATCTAAGGCGACGGACAGATGTCTTCCATTCTTCGATGCCCTTAGAAAAGGAAAGAAAGAGATATAGTGGACCCTTGAATGTTAGAAAGCCTTTGAGGAATTGATCCAACACTTGACGACACCACCTATGCTATCGAAGCCTAGCGATGGGGAAGACTTGTTTCTATACCTGGCAGTTTCAGCCCACGCCCTAAGCGCAACATTGATTAGAGAAGACTTGAAGGTACAAAAATCGGTCTGTTACATCAGCAAGAGGCTATCTGGAGCGGAGCTTAATTATCCAAAACTTGAAAAACTTGCTTATTGTTTGCTCATTGCATCAAAGAAGCTTTGGCCCTACTTTCAGGCTCATCCCGTCAGGGTTCTCATAGACCAGCCTCTAAGGCAAGTTCTGTCCCGACCAGAAACCTCCAGAAGATTATTAAAATGGAATATAGAGCTCAGTCAATATGACATTACGTATCATCCTTGGAAAGAAGTCAACGGATAAGCGCTTGCAGATTTTATCGCAGAATTTACCAACCGAGGGAAGGCAAAGGAAGAGGATGATATTGAGACTAATGTCCGGTGGAAATTATTTGTAGATGGGGCGTCGAACGATCGCTGTTCTGGGGCAGGAGTAGTTCTTGAAACCCCTAAGGGAAGATCCTTATGTTATGCATTAAGGCTAGAATTTCCATCAACCAATAACGAAGCTGAGTATGAATCCCTTATCGTGGGAGTAAAACTAGCAAAAGAGTTGCAAATAAAAACTATACAGATCTTCAGCGACTCTCAGCTCGTAGTATGCCAGATTCTGGGAGAATTCCAAGACAAAATAGGTAATCTGCCAAATTATCTTACCAAAGCCTTGGAATTGTTGGAAACTTTCGAGCATTACACCATATCTCATATTCCCAGAGAGGAAAATACCAAAGCTGATTCATTAGCCAAATACGCAAGCATAGGAGATGCACAACTAATGGGGTTAGTTCTAGTGTAAGTCCTTTCCAGCTCGAGCACGAAGCAGACTGAAATGGATTGGATCATGGAAACAACTGATGATTCAAAGTCATGGATGTCACCAATTAAAGAATACCTCACAACTGAGGCACTCCCGGCTGAAGCCAAACTCCGAAGAAGGATTTTGCGAAAAGCTCTCTTTTACCTTATTCAGGACGAACGACTGTACAGATGGGGATTTTCTACGCCTTTACTTCGTTGTGTAACATAGGAGGAGTCCAAGGCAATCATGGCAGAATTACATGAAGGGGAATGCAGAGGACATACTGCTGGACAAACTTTGGCCAAGAAAATCTTATGATATGGCTACTTCTGGCCAAATATCAATAAAGATTCCACGACCTACACTAAAAAATGTGACAAGTGCCAAAGGTTTGCCAAGATTCCAAGGATGTAATCCACAACCATAACTCACATGGTCAGCCCATGGCCATTTGCTGTCTGGGGCTTCGACCTCATAGGAGCTCTCCCCACTGCAAAATCCGGTTTTAAATATGCAATTGTTGTCGTTGATTACTTTACAAAATGGGCTGAAGCAGAACCATTGGCCACTATAACTTCGAAGAAGGTTATTAACTTTGTCTTGAAAAATATCATATGCAGGTTTGGGATACCAAAAAAGATAATCACAGACAACGGAACCCAATTCGAAAGTGAAGAGTTCCAAAGCTTTTGCGCCAAATACAAAATCCAGAAAAGCTTTTCAGTAGTCGCTCATTCACAAGCGAACGGGTAGGTGGAAGCGGTAAATAAAATCATCAAGACTACCATTAAGAAACGACTAAAGAAGGCTAAAGGCGGATGGGTAGACTAACTCCCGCTGGCATTATGGGCATATCGCACCATGCACAAAACTACAACATGGCATACTCCCTTTTCTCTATCCTATGGCTCTGAAGCCATGATACCAGTGGAGTTGGAAGTCCCCACCCATAGAAGGATACACTTCAACCCCAAAGAAAACGAGAAGCTACAGCTCGAAGCCCTCGACCAACTTGAAGAAAGAAGAAAAGAAGCGGAACTTAGAGTAGACGCACACCAAAGAAGGTTGGCTAGGCACTTCAATTCAAAAGTCAAGCATAGAGCTTTTGAAATTGGAGACCTTGTTCTGATAAAGATAATGACCGGTACCAGAGTCTTCGGACCCAATTAGGAAGGGCCTTATGTCATAAATCAGAAACTCCAGGACGGTACTTTCAAATTGGCCACCACAGATGGGAATCAGATTCCACGAGCATGGAATAGCGAGCATATTCGTCGTTATTTCTTATAGCATGTTATTCAAATGCATAGAAAATGCTGTAAAGATTTATGAAAATTTTCGCATTTTGAATTTTGTACATAAAATGATTGAATATGGAGTTCTAATTACATGTATAGCTCACTTATTCACAGGCTCCTACTAAAAGTTAACTTCCTTATGTAGCCAAACGATTGATTGGGGGGCGCCAACTCGAGGAATTCTGACTTTCATCAGGAAATACTGGATCTCTCAATACAGGACCAATAAAATCTTGGTACTAGAATAAAGGAGTCAATGCTGAAGTAAAAGCAACTCAAAAAGTCCCATGGATAAAATCGCTGAGCCCACCAAAGAAACACCTTCTTAGGTGCTGGACACAGGTTCTCCAACTTGGTTTTTTTTTCAATGAGGTGAACCAGTGTCTGTTTCTTAGGGCAAGGCACAAAGTCGGAAAAACCGACACGTCCTGAAACGGAAAAATTGCCAATCACGGGGGGCACCTTATTAGGTGAAGGGCGGGAAATTTATCCCTTCTGACTCAAGGCTCGATGAGATAAATTAGTGTCTGCTCCTCGGGAGGAAGCATAAAAATGGGGAAGGATCAAACATGTTGGAAAGACCAGCGCAGAAACAGAAATCCTAGCCGAAAGGGGGTATCCATTCTTGTTCTTTGTTGTCAACCGAGTCAAACAAAGCCAAGATTGGATTACAAAAGCAGAAACCCTAGCTGTATGCGGGTGTCCATTCTTGTTCTTTATTGTTAACCAAGTCAAACAGAGCCAAGATTGGATTACAACATTGGAGCCCAAGTCCTCCCATGGGGGTACGCATAAAAATGCATCACGAAAATACCCCAAACAAATAAAAGGGTATCTAATAAAATAATTTAATGGCTAAGATTGCCAAAGTTAAAACAACGAAAAGCTTACCAAGTCAAAGCCAAATACTAAAAGCTGGATGATCCCAGCCTAATAAGAACGTTGTAAGACTAACCGTAATGCGATATTAACGTGCGAACGGATGCTCCGTAATACGATATTAACGTGCGAACGAACGTCCCGTAATACGATATTAACGCACGATCGCTACGAAAATTTTAAAGAAAAATGTGTGTGTATTGTTAAGCATAGAAAAGAGACATGGCATGACAAAGACACAAAGAGCGTCGTAAAACCAACCAGGCAATCATTCATCAGGATCATAGCAGTGTCACAGATCAAACAACAAGTCACAGCCAACATAATGTCATGAGCGAGGACCAGCACTCGCTTACACAACCGACCTTAAAGTTCAAAAAGCAAAATAACCAAGGAGAAGGAGATTACAGATCTCTAACCTTCCTTGGCCTACCTACCTTCTTTTTAGTCAGAGCAAAACCAGACGGAGGCCCATCGGCATGTGCAGAAACCGCCGACTCAACATCCCCAAGGGGGAAAGAAGCAACCAAGATGTCTTTGGACCTAAAAGCCTGGATTAACTTCGCCTTATTATTTTCCAGAACAGAGATGCGCTCCAAATTGTTCTTGTGAAGTCTTTGGAGGTTGCAGGCCAATGTATGCCAGCCGTTCATCCGCTTCGTAGAATGATTTTTCAGCAAATCCGTCTGTTTCTCAAATTGACGAACAACCGTCTCAAGGCGAGCCAACATCTGATCTTTTGCCGCAGTCATGTCACAAGAGAAAGTCTGAGAATCAGATGGAGATATATCCACATTTGAAGGTACTCCTTGTAAGCTTCACCCCCGAAACCGCTTAGCTAGCCTGGGGTTGCAAGGCCCAGGAGCATGGCGCGGCCAGTTAATAATAGCTTGAAGCTCTGCATAAGAGGGGTTGGAGGGAGAGTTTACAGACAGCTGACCGGATGATAGAATCTCGTCCTTTTAGAGGTCCAAATCAAAGAAGGTTTCCCATCGACGCCGCTCTGGAGATGGAACTATCCTACAAACAGATCAGGAAATAACCATAAGGTTCAAAGGAAGAATGAACATGAGAAAGAATTAACAAACATGAGTATCAGTAAAGAGAAGTATGGAGTTTTTCTTCCTAATTTTAGAAACCCTACTAAAGGTAAACGAGAGCAGAATTGAATTAGAAATAAGAAAATGAAGGGGAAGATTAAAGGGCACACATCAAAAGCACTCCTCGTCACGTCAACCTAATACTCGAGTACTGAAATGGGTGTCCCATCAGAAGGCCAGTTGGCGTGTTCACTACCCCATAATTCAGTTGTTTACAATAATGACAAAACATTCCAAACGTCTCACCTAAAGGTAAAGACGCCAATCAGCCACAACAAAGCGGTCTTAATCCTTGCACGAACGACTCCTCAACAAGATAGGATAAATCTACCAAACAATGTGCAATCAAATGATGTCGAAGCCAGTAATTCTTCACAAAAAGAAATCACAGACTGCGAGGGGAAAGTGTTAATCCCCCAAAAAATCCATACGCACATCGAGCAAAGGATGCAGAATGGGCACCATCAGAGTCGGTCGTGCATGATGTTATCTGAGGCGTTTAAACGACTCACAACAGATAGGACGCAACCGCATAGAGCAAGACCCAAATATCAACCCCAAGACAAGTCAAGTCAACCAGTACGACCAAAGATGATGGCCCAATATGCTATGAGAGGTGCAACCGAATAAAGATCAGGGTTGTATATCCTGTAGACCGCTCAAACACCGAAACAAAACAAATCGCCCATTCAATATAGGCGGAAGCGACTTTGTGGCGTAGCTGTAGGGACAAACAGTGCCATACAGAGGCAACAAAAGGACGAGCGTCCTGGAACCAAGAAGCTCGGTCGTACAAGGAACAAAGAGGAATTGATTCCAGTCCCATGTTCTGCTCTTATAAAATTTCTCAAAGCAGTCATTCTCACATGGACGCCCGCTCCTATGGACTCGCACTACTACTCAAGGGACTCGCTCCATTGAGTCGCTCGCACATGGTAGCTGAATACAGCCATGGACAGCTAGCTACAGCTAGCCGATGGCATGATTGTAATTAATAAAATGAGCGACCCGTAGTTGGCATAAACAGACTTCAGGTCATTTCCCAAGGGAAGCTCACCTATAAATACACCGTGACTGTCAACATAAAGGGGATCCGATCTTTGAAACCACGAAGTGCTGCTAAATTTTATCCTCAACTACTGATCCGGCCAAGGCGTCGAGTACAATCCAGTAATCAAGAAAATGGAGGCATCCTCTCACTCAATCATTCATCCATCCTTCTTCTCCACAAATTTTACCATTCTCTTGTACAATTCCAAGATCTAAAACATATATAAACAAGGGTAAACTATGTGAATATTGGGATGTGTGAAAAGAGAGAATTGATGTATTTTGTAATCCTCATTATAAGATTGGAAATCACCTTCATAGTGGATGTAGGCCTAATTAACGGCAAAATCTCGTCTCTACTATACCTTTCTTGTGTTTTTCATTTTTAATTGCGGATTAAACATGGTTCCATTTATTTCTTACCAAATTAGTGAAGTACAGTTCAGCACCTTGGATGTTTAGACCATTTTTGGTGTAAATAGCTCATCTAAGGTACGCCTACGCAAAATATACAAAATTTGGGTTATGAATTGGATTATCCGACCATGTGGGTCAATGCATATGTAATTGTTATTCGTGTGATATCGCAGAAGTCCCTCCATATACAGGAAACTACTAAAATTTTTCAAAAATTTAAGATGTTAGAAAATTTTCAAGATCTATGATTTTTTTTTAATAGAAATGGGTTGATTTTTCGATTGAAACTAATTGGACTAGTTAAAAATTAAAGGTTCAAAAATTGTAACAAAAGATTTTAAACGAAATAGATTTTTGAAAGACAATGAGTTTGTAGCATTTTTCCTACCTTCGTAATTAAGGGGACAAAATATTTTCAAGGGAGAAGGAATGTAACAAGATGGATTTTTAATCATTTAATTAAACATTTAAAAATGGGTTTATTTGTTGATTGAGAAATTTAAATAACTCGAATTCAATGATTTTAAAATATTAATAATAAAATAATAAAATTAATTCTGGAATAGTTGGAAAAGGTTGGATTTGTAGTATAGTATGGAATGTGACAATATAAGAAGATTTGATTAAGTTTAGATTTAAATTATAATAAGTAATTCGTTTATTAAATGACGTTTGAACGTATAAATTTATATTCAATTAAAAACGAGCCTACGGCATCGCGATAGTTCGTAGCTTTTACGTTTTGAACTTCAATTAAATATATAAAATCTCATATAAGTCAGAATTCTTTGAAACAAGAATCGTCCAAATCTATTGGATAATAATTTTCTAATGAATGAGAAAAATTGAGTTTTCATATTGTAGATTTTGAGTTATGTCCAAATAAAATTTTCAGAAAGTCGCTATGCAATCGTTTACAAACCATAATGATTTATTAAATAAAACAAATGGAATTTTCAATATATTGAATATTGATTTAACTTGAAATTCAATATATTAAGTTTAAAATCCAAAGTAATTTATTTTTAAGCTATATGAAATTCTTGTTGAATATATATGACAATAATAATTTATTATTATTATAATGAATTGTTTGAAATCGATTTAATTTAGACATTAAAAAGAGCTTGCTTCAAGCTACCTCGGATTTCAATGAAATGAATTTTATTAAATCCGTAATCGGCTAATTATTGCTAGATTTCAAGTTTCGTACCAATTAGAGTAATTTTATGAGTGGACACAAATTAAAATTTGAATAAATTAATAATTTGAACTCAAACTCTCAAACTAGCGTTGTTTGTTCAAATTGATTCGGATTTCGACGAAATAAGTTTCGTTGCGTCCGGAATGTCAAACTATAGCTTTATGTCTATTTCCATAACAATTAGAGTACATATATGATCATACGAATAAACAAATGTCAATCAGCAATGGAAATAAGCAAGAGTTAATAAAATGAAAATAAATCCAATATATCGTTAGGCGCTTTCAATAAATATCGTTATTTACATCAAAAAAAAACTGCTCTATATAATAGCCCTAACCATAACCCTAATTCCCAAATCAACAGCCACTATTTTACATTTTTGTCCATTCCAAACTTTAATTTTTATCTCCTAAACTGTAGCGAATTGGAGGAAGTTGGAGAGGATGTTGAGGGTGACCTACTAGTAAAATTTGGTGGCCAACGGCAGTCTGAGGTGGCCATAATCATTAAAGACAACGAGGAAAGGCAGTTTCGTATTTTATTGATTTACGTGCGATGGAGATGTTTTAACGCAAAGGCTTCAACTATAATATTGTAGAGGGGAGTGAGGCCGAGATTTTGGTACAGGTGTTGTGACCTCTAGTGGTCGATGGTCAGAGATTTATGCGCTCGAACGTGTGTTTTTTGTTTTTGGGTGTTCAATCAAATTTTTATGATTTGGAGGCGGTGAAGGAAGTTTCACGGTAGGCCGTCTGAAGAAGATTGGAAGGGCTTAGATGGCAGTGGTGTGGTGTCGTATAGCTGTAGGAGGCGACGGAATTTAGCCAATATTGGATTTTCGTTCATCTGCAGATTTTAGGAGGAGAAGGGGGAATTGGTGGTCAGCATCGCCAGTGGTAGCATGCCTTGGAGAGGTGAAGACGTTGGTGATACTTGCCTGGCATTTAGAGATCAGAGGAAGGAATGACGGTGGTGAAAGTTTCGGTGCTGAGTTGAGTTGTCACGTTTCGAACGAGAAAGGGAAGGAAGATTAAAGTTGGGTTAATTAAGTTAAACACAGTTATAAAGGTAATTAATTGGTTATTACTTTAAATTAATGATGGTTAATTATATGTATAATATATATAACTTGTCATTGGTATAACTCGTTCGTAAACAGAATTGCATGAAACAAGATCCGTTGGAATCGTAGTGAAGAATACTACGCAGTCGAGCTGGTTTGGTTTGAATCAGTGGCATTTGGAATTTTATTTAATTTTAAACGTTCGTTTAAAATTAAATGAAATAACACAACATCTTTGAATCAAAAACAAATGATGAATTAAATCTCACACCATCTGGAATTCTATGATGTGATTAATTCATACAACCATAATCTATCATTGATAGTATAAATTGGATAATTGGATGCTTTAGATGTTTATTGTTCGTTAGTTTGTTTATTGATTGTTCTTATTATATTTCCATCATTCAAATGTATTAGAGTAAAATTCTTATCTCATATGTAGTTATTAAATGTTATTATGAGTTGTGTTATAGGGAAAAACAGGTTGGAGGGATCCTGTAACGACCCAAATTTTAACTGCTAAGTTTGAACATTAAAGTTGGTTTTAAATGTTAATTTGGAAATATAAAAGGAATTTTATAGTAATTAAACAAAATCTGAGCGTATAATTTATATATAATTAAAAACGAACTCATAACGTCGTGATAGTTCGTAATGTTACGTTCTGGACTTTAACTGAATATACATAATCTAATATAAGTCGGAATTCTTTGAAATAAGAATCGCCTGAATCTATTGGATTATAATTATTTAATGAATGAGAAATTTGAGTCTTCATGTTGTAGATTTTGAGTTATGTCTTAGTAAAAATTTTAAAAAGTCGTTATGGAATTGTTTATAAACCATAAGGATTTATTATATAAAATAAAAAGGATTTTTAATAAATTCAATATCGTATATCCTGTAATTGAATCAAAATGATTTTTGAATAGTTATATATGCTATTGGAATATGATGGAAGTTGATAGAGTTTTAAAGTTTTAGTTCGACATTGATTTGGAAGAAAATGTGAATTTTATATTAATTTAATCAGGCTAAAAATAGCAAATTATGAAACAGTCACGGATTTCAACGAAATAAGTTTTATTGGATCAGTAATGTTAAATTATTGTAGGAAAATAAATTTCGTGGCTATCTGGTGTCATACACGACTGCAATAGCCATAAACGCGTAGCTAGTTTGCATAGTGACTAATGAAATAAATTTAATTTGATTAGAAAGAATTTTGTGTATGAATTGAGCTAACGATCGAATTAAGGCGCAAGACCACTTCTGATTAATTCATATTGATGTTAAGAATAAGGATACGTAGAATTCATTATTTTTAGAGACCAGCTATTATGGTGTCAAAATAGCTTGTTTTACATATAAAATATCATTCTGAGAGAGCAGTATCGGAATTTGATGAAAATTATGGCACTGAAATCGTACTAATAAGTTATTACAAGATTTCGATTTTCATATCAATCGGACTTATCGTTTGATCGTGCGAAGGGTAAACGCCTTGATTTTTATTTAATTGTTTTATTGATTTTAGTATAAAACCTAGAAATAACTTATTTTCAAACGAACTTGGATTTCAAAGAAACTATTTGTAATAAATCCGCAGTGATTAATTGTTGTAAGATTTCAAGTTTCAAGTCAACTGGATTTATTTTGTGATTGTATGCAGTTTAAACGCGTACCGATTCACGTTGTGAATTTAAAATAGAATTTCTACAAATGACTTAGGGTTGGACAAAACCAGTTCCATTGTATCTGTACTATTTAAATATGCTAGGATTTCAATTTTCATTGCAATCAGAGGTCGTATGAGGTAGTATTTGCATGAAATTTGCAGCGTAAGTTTCGTAAATAATAAAATAATATAATATCACATATACATATATATAATATAAAAACCTAATTCTTTGATAAAAACCTAACGCGTGGTCAACTCAAGCCACAACTGCCTCCCGAACATATGAACGGTTTAAAATTCATCGTCGTCTCCTCTATTTTTCTCTCAATCCATCAATTGATTCACAAATTGTTCAACTGCAAATTGATAGAGCTCGGTGAGATCTCCAAACTCAATGGCGGTGATCGATTATCGACGATCATGGTGGCCAGTATTGATCTTGAAGGTGTCGCCGGTTTTGGGGTTATTGCTAATGGAATGCATGACTGAGCTGCGAGTTTTTCCTACCGAAGGCAGAGGGAACTATGGCATACGTTTCGGTGGTATCGAATCGAGTTCCAATGGTCTGAGCGGCGTGCAGCAGTGTGAAGTCAATATCGTGATGTCAAGTTTGAACAAAATGATGTGAAAGAGAACGAAGTAAATTGTAACACCCTGCATTTTTAACTCAAGATAATAAAATAAGGATAACTTAATTAAATAAGAATTAGGGAAACGAGCTGCACCATTGCGTTCATCTCGGAATTCTGGTCAAAATAGACACTTGGTTTGCGAAAATCGGACACCGTATGAAGACGTTATTAAGGTTTGAACTTCGTATACGCGCAAGAGAATTATATATATATATAATCAATCCAAAAATCAAATTTTCATATCAAAAATCAAATTTCCGTGAGCGGGAAAAATCCCTCCCTGGGGAGTCGACCCACAGGAGGGGTGTCGACCCCTGGGTCGACCCCATAAGGGGGGTCGACCCCCCTGTCGCAGATCTAGGCTGTAACGACCCATATTTTTGTCCGTTCAAAACGACAATAAACCACACATGTCGACCCAAACAAATCACAAATACAGGCGGTTATTGGGAAAAGAAGAAAGAAGAGAAAACAAATTTCAAAATCTCACAGCGGGAGGACAACATATAATAGACAAATAGCAGTTAAAAACAATTGGAATATATACATTTGACTGTAGCGTACAAATGATAAATCAGAGTTACACATAAACAGATATACACAACACGGCAGCGGAAATAAGATGCAGCGGAAATATATATAATAGATATATATACCAAATCTTCGTTTTCGGTCTCCAAGGCAAAGTAATCTTCATTAACTGCAACATCTGCTGACCCGAGCGTATTAAATAAAAGAAAACCCAACAAACACTCGGATCAACACTAAATCATTCTCATATTAGTTAAATCAGAATATGAAATAGCATCAGTGTCATGGGTGCAGTAACTCAAGAGATGTTACGGGATTTTTCCATCTCTCAAGGATCCATTAACTAATACATAGATAGTATAATACGCTACTATAATAGTGTCTACACAGTAAAGTATAAATACTGAAAATAGCGTAAGCGGGATTACATTTTTACCCTTTGTAACAACCCGAAAATCTGGGCCAGTTTAAAAATTTTATTTTGGCAATTTTAGCGAATCTTGAATATTTAAAATGAATTATTTTAAATAAAAACGACGAGAAATTTATTTTGAATAGAATTCGAATGTATATATTATATACGTCGTCGTTAGAATATAAATAATTATATATAATTATAAAAGGAATTGAAAATGGCGCGGTAGTTCGATAATTCGATTTCAAACTTCAAATGAATGTACCGGGTGCAAAATAAACCGGATTTTAGTGAAACCAAAAATAATGGGATCTAATTGTGACTATCTTTCCAACGAATCCGAAAAATTGAAATTTCATAGCGGGAATCAAAAGATATGTCCAGTTGAGAATTCTGAATTGTCGCTATGGAATTCAGGCCCTTAAAAATGGAAATTTTGCAAACGACCTCGTATTTCGACGAAACCACTTTTGTTGGATCCATGATGTAAAGTTATTGCTAGGTTTCAAATTTCATAATTTTTCAAATCAATGTGTGAGCGTGGCAAAGTAAAACATGTTTGACCAGTTTTAGTTGATTTTAATCGACTGGAAAATGGCCATTTTTCAAACGATCTCAGAATTTGACGAAACTAGTTTTGTTAGGACCGTATCGTCAATACGAAGCTAGAAAATATTTTTCTGGGATTTATAGAGTTAGTATGTGACCCCGGTAAAATGAAATGCGCGTTCAAAATCAATATATAGAGTTATATGTTGATTTTGACGAAAACTGATCGAAACGATCGAATCAGCTTACGATACATATCCCATTGTGTTCGGAATGGGGGTAAAACGCTATGGACGACAGGCGTTGGGCCTCGTTTAGAGGTCATACGTAAAAGTCAATATTTTGAAATTAAAATAATAAAAGAAAAAAATCTCTTTCCTCCCCCTATTACCTCTCTGCCTCCCCCCCCCCCCCCCCCCCCCGTTTATTTTCTCAGAATCGAAATCAAAAAAAAAACCTAAACCTAAATCGCACGGTCACCGATCCTCCCACGCCACCACCATCGCGGCCTCCACCTCGCGCCGCAGACCGACCTCCGCCCCATGAGACCTCGACCGCGACACCCTCCTCTCCAGCGCCCCGTTCAAGAACTCGCGAGACACGAGACCCGCGACGGAGCAGCTGCCGCACCGCCACCACATTCTAACCCCGAGCGCCACCAAGACCAACACCACACCTGACGCACCGCCCTGATACCTCCCCTCCGACGAAGAGCAACGGTGAGCTTTAGTTTCTTTTATTTACCCTATGTTATTTATATTTTAAATCTGAAAATAATAGGGTTTTAAAACTGAAAATAATATTGTTTTTGAAAATAAAAATATATGTTGTTTTTAAAAATAAAAACAACTTTGTTTAAAAAAATAAGAGATATCAACTTTGTTTGCTAGAAAAGATATGAACTTTGAAAATGAAAAGATATGAACTTTGAAAAAGAAAAGAAATGAACTTTGAAAATGAAAAGATATGAACTTTGAAAATGAAAAGGCGAGTTCTTTAAAAACAAAAAGGAGGAGATTTTTTTTTATGTGAAGGCGAAATATTTTTTTTTATAGAAAAGATTAGATTTTTAAAATAGGAGAGATACGATTTTTAGCGGTGTAAAACAAGGATTTTTATATATTGAATAGCGAAGTAAAAAATTCGATTTTTATATATTGAATAGCATAGTAAAAATTCGATTTTTATATATTGAATAGCGAAGTAAAAATAGGATTTTTACACATTGAATAGCGAAGTAAAAAATTCGATTTTTCTACATTGAATAGCGAAGTAAAAATGTGATTTTTATATATGTAGTGAATACGGGCAACGAAATAGACAAAAGAAAAGCACGGTGAAGATTTCCTACCCATGAAGAATTGCGTCATTCAGTTTAGCGAAAGGGTGAGAACTTCTCAATTTGAATTTACTTTTCTAGTTATAATTATATACTAGGATGCAGACGGTGTTTAGTAGCACCCGACACCCGTCGTCCACAGACCATGGACGGCTTGTATGCTTGTTTGTTTGATTTTGATGTGTAGTTGATTGTGTGATGTGATGTGAAATGAAATAAAACATTTATATAGTTGAAATAAAATATTTTATAGTGGAAAATATTTTATAGTTAAAAATAGAATTTTTAACGTGTATATGAAATGAAATAAAAATAAACAAATCGGACGATTTGTTTATATACACACATTTGACTGATATTGATTGGGACGATAAATTTTACACATCGCCCAACTGCACAAATAAAATCTGTGTTTGATTGTTTGAAACCCCACACAGGTATTGGGATGATATTTGACGTACACTAATCCCGATGTTTAGTTGTATGTCGATCGATTGATTGACAGACAGTTATGAGCGTTAAATATTTATATTCAATGCTTATACAGTGTAGAATGCACTTTGGATGATGGTCTATTATTCATCGTTGTTATTGTATACATGTGTTGTAGAAAATCCATATAATTAACATTATATGGTATTTGATTGGGCTTCATTCAATATTTGAATAGAAATATTTGAAAAGAAATATTTGAAATAGAAATATTTGAAAAGAAATATTTGAATAGAAATATTTGAATAGAAATATTTGAAAAAGAAATATTTGAAATAGAATATTTGAAAACAAAAATATATGAAGCCGTGTTGATTAGATTGACGCCATTTTGACGTGAACGATATTTATATCGATTTTATTGATTTTATAATGAATATCGAAAGTGATTTCAAAATCTGATATTTGAAAAGAATTGAAATTCAAAACGAATTCGAATTGAATTGAATAGAAAACGAATTCGAATTGAATTGAATAGAAAACGAATTCGAATTGAATAGAAAACGAATTCGAATTGAATTAAATAGAAAATGAATTTGAGTTGAATAGAAAACGAAATTGAATTGAATAGAAAACGAATTTGAATTGAATTGAATAGAAAACGAAATTGAATTGAATAGAAAACGAATTCGAATAGAATTGAATTGAAAACGAATTCGAATTGAATTGAATAGAAAACGAATTTGAATTGAATTGAATTCAATTGAAAACGAATTGAAATCGATTTGAATTGAAATCAAATAGAAGTGAATGTAGAAAGAATTTATAAGGGAAAATTCAATTTTGATTTGAATTTGAAATAAAGGTTGAAATTGTTTTTGAAACAAATTTGAAATGATTTATAAAATTCATTTTAAAAAGGAAATCGACGAAATATATATAATATATATATATTATATATATAATGGCCTGAATAGAACGCGCCGCGCCGCGGCAGTTCGTAAATTTCGACCATTGACTTCGAACGGATATTACGGGAGATCCGACCGTCGGATTCTCCTAAAACCGGAACCTTGGGTTCGTATCGAAAAGAGCTTTCTAACGAATATAAGAAATTTGAAATCTAACGGTTGGATTTGGAGATACGTCCAAATCAAATTTGGAAAAGGTTGTTGTAAGTGCAGTTCGATGGTCGTTGATGGAAATCGACTGTACGTGCCTTGATGAAATTATTAAAAATATCAATAATTTGTATAAAATCATAAGAAATGATTTGGAAAAAATCAGGATGAAAAACTCCATGTTTGAAAAGATAAAAATAGATTTTTATCGAAATGAACTAGTTTTGAACTAAAAATTAAAACCCATTTATTTTTAAATAAATAAATTGGATTTGAAATGGGTTGTAAATAAGAATTGATTTGTGGGTTTATCGTGAAGGGTGTTTTAAATGACACTTGTTCTTTAACCCGATAAATAAATAGAAAGTGATTTGGGTTTGTTGTGAACTGTGTTTTGAAAAGAAATTAGTTCTTTAACCCGGTAACAGGAGTTTTAATGAATCTGTAATTAGATTGAAATGCGAATTGATAATCTAAATTATCAAATTTAGAAATTGAGCGAGAATGGAGTATCACCAGTTTTTCTCCAAAGCGATAGTTAAATCTTTAATTAGATTTGAACATGAAATGGTAATTAATTTTACCAATAACACTGTGGTGTTAGATGTGGAGTATTACCAGTTTTGCTTCATGGGATGAATAGGTTGGGATTGGGAAATAAAATAAATAATTACTTCGGAGTGGTTCGCTAATCCCGACTAGTTTAGAAAACCATAATTTGGTTTGAAATGGCATCCAGAGGAAGATTAAAGAATAAATTTTAAAGAATTTATCTTTGATAAAATAAATGGGAACCTTTCCCTAAGAACGTGAAATTTAGAAACTAACTGTAGGTTAGCTAAGAAGAATGGTTTCCTGGGTATTGATCTGATGTTGATTTCGGCCTTTGGGGTTAATATTTGAGGAATTGTTCCCTTGCTAATTTATGGTTAGTGACTGATGAATCGGAAAGAGGCGTATGTTGTGATTGTGTAACTTTTGTTTACTATATACGCGGGTTGTTCAGGAAGGCCGGGTTTATACCCATTCTGAATAACCGATTCGACGATAAGTCGAAGATGATGACGGTGGTCGAAGACAAAAAGTCTTCACATCGTTTGGGTGATTACTGATGATCTTGATTGGGCTGTACACCCAAGATGAGGGAATCAGTTGGTGGTCGTCCAGACGTACTTGGAGATCGACGGATATGCGAGGAAAGTGCCTCCGGTTTCATTCAGACCTAGAATGGACTTGTAAATGGATGGTGTGTCTGACATTGTATTCCTTTATATCGTATTCGTTGATCTCTGCTAAATATATATCTATTTGGCGGCGGGGAATTTATTCTCTTGCTTAACGCCCTTCTCTGAGACATAAGAGCTCAGAGGTTATATATTGGCAGAAATCAGTGGTACGATATGGATTGATAGTGTGGCATGCTGAGATGCAGTGATCCAGACTTTTGTTGAAAAGCAAAGTTTGGTGGATGATGATCAAAGCGCAGCTTTGATATAGCATGGCTTTGTGTATAGCGTTGATTCGCGAGCCTCACACCTCGGTATGGTGGTAAACTGATGGTTTGATCAGTATGCTTTTAGTGGATGGGTACCTTAGTGATGTCGTGGATTTGGTCGACCGAGATGAGCTTAGTGCTCAGGGATATATAGAGTAAGCGGTGTTTTCTCTCGCTGGGACGTAAGCCGCGGTGGTACTCTGGTCCCAAATGTGCGGATGTGCAGACGGTGTTTTCTCTTGTGGGGACGTAAGCCGTGGGGAATTGCATTACGCGATCGATCTTTCGAATCAGGAGCCACCATGATGGAAATCCAATTTCCGATACGTGTATTTCGGTTTTATTTGTAGAGCCTAGTATGGCGACATAGTGGGATGGGGCGCTTATGCCGTCTATGATTGATACTTATGATTTGAAGATATTTTATACAATATGCACTTATAATAGTATCAAATGATTTGTTTTAAACGTATCAAGCATTCTTGGTTATTATAAGGTAAAAACCCTATCCTCCGGTTTGCGTGCATTGTGTGATGGAGTCTGGGTCTTATAATAGCTTCATTTTTCTTTATTTAGCGTTGCGCTGTTGTTTTATGCACTGGTGTTCTTGGGAGTAAACCCGTTCCGTGTTATACGGCGTGGTCCCTTGATTTACCTAACTTTAAAAATAAAGACTAATAACTGTTTTAGTTCTCACACCAGTCACATGACTGACCTGGAGTTTATTATTTTAACCTAAACTCTGGGTGCCCCTATTTTCGACACGGGCAGCTAGTAGTTTTGGTTTTGCAGATTTATATTCACAGGATTCTGGTTTACAGCTGAAACGATATCCGGAAAGCTTTGTATCCGTATATCTCCTTCAGTTGTGTATCGTATTATTTTCCGCTGCTATGTATTTAAATGTAATTTAAATCTCTGATATTTCTGTATAATATTCATTTATACTCTGTATATTCTTGTGTCTGATGGAATTGTTGTAATAACAATGAAATGTTCTTTTGTCTGCGTTCTGATTTGTCTTGTCCTCATAGTAATTCGTTCTTTCTCATCTCTTCGGAGACCGGGGATGTTTCGGGTCGCTTCATTTGGTATCAGAGCTTTGGTTTACAAAGCTCAGAGAACAAGGCACCTTAGAACCAAACGAAAAATTCATCAGAGATTGGATTAGTAATATCCAATAAGAATGACTCGTTAGAGATGGGATCAGTAGTATCCTAGAACAAGTCAAAAGAGTGTTATTTTCAAAATAAATATTTAAACAAACTTTGTTTTGAAAGTTTAAACCATTTTATACGTATTTGAATTTTTGTTTTATATTGAATTTGGACAATCCAATATATAAAGATTTTGCATATACGCCTTGCAAACGTGTATTCGAAGTTTTAATATATTGAATAGATATAGAATCACACTCTAGTCACCCGGAGATGATACTGATGATTGAGATCTCATCATCAGTGTTTATGTTCGAGTTTCGAAAGTGAGATATTTATATATTTCCAACCGACTGGTGTGAGAACCAAACTAGATAGGTTTATTGTTGTGATTTGGCATCAAAAACATGTTTTTAGTATATGTATAAAAATTATTATTATACGTTTGAAAGTTAACCAACACATTGATTGCTGGCTGTGATGATTATTAATTCAACTAATAGAAATACTGGAATGATATATGAAGCATAAATCAAGATATTTGTTAATTGAAAAGTAATGCAAACTCTCTTGATAAAATCCTTGAAATATAATGTAGGAGATGGTTCTCTATGGCTTATCTAATGCTGACTTCAGTATGACTCCGAAACAAACAAGGAGGGCCCACCAGAAAACAGAAAAAGAAAGGAAGTTGAACTTAGGAACATATGTGGGTGTTTATTGTCGTATATGCAGAGAAGAAGGGCATTATGCGGTTCGGTGCCCTGAGAGAAAGAAAAGCAAGGAGAAAGAGATAAGAATGGACATAGTTTGTTTTAAGTGCAAAGAAACGGGACATTTTGTGGATAAGTGTCCAAACGTTAAGAAAAAATCCAGAAAATTAGGAAAAGAAAAGAAGTGCTTCCGATGCAAAGAAGTAGGGCATCTATCCCGAAATTGCCCGTTAAAGAAGGGTGATAAGAAATCCAAAGGAAAGGAGATATCTACTTTGTAAATTATGCAAGGAGGAGGCACGACTTCCTAGAAAGTTGGGTTTTAATGTAATGAACTAGCATTTTGGATATATGTATGGATGTGTATGATGCGTGTATGAACGTAAGTATGCTTTTGTTTTAAAAATGTATCGATATTGTATAATATAACTAGTGTAAGAAGAATGTTGAACTAAGGCGAATTTAGCACCGCATATTAGAATGTTTTGAAATTTGATTGAAATTGCATGCATATACTTGTACTTACATTGAACAGGTCATAGCAAGGAGGCTAGAGCAGAGAATAAAACTTGTTTGCCCGACAAATAGGTACATGTTTACTATAATTTACTGTTTTGTTTGGGTGATGATGATTTTATGAGCCGATTGGCTTTTTCTTTTTCTTTTTGAGATCAAAAGGCCTTTATGGCAATTTCGGGATTTTCCCATGGCTCCCGGTGCAGGGGAGGTTATGGCGAAATTTTTCGAAAATTTAGGGTGTTAGCCAAATTTTTGAAATTTTTGAAAGGTTCTTAGAAACTGAAAAGTTGAAGAACTTAAGCCGTAATCAAAACAATGGAAGTTGAGTTGAATTGTTAAACAACTTTCAGCTTTGTTCCTTTTCAGGGACGAAAAGTTTTAAGTGGGGGAGATTGTAACAACCCGAAAATCTGGGCCAGTTTAAAAAATTTATTTTGGCAATTTTAGCGAATCTTGAATATTTAAAATCAATTATTTTAAATAAAAACGACAAGAAATTTATTTTGAATAGAATTCGAATGTATATATTATATACGTCGTCGTTGGAATATAAATAATTATATATAATTATAAAAGGAATTGAAAATGGCGCGGTAGTTCGATAATTCGATTTCAAACTTCAAATGAATGTACCGGGTGCAAAATAAACCGGATTTTAGTGAAACAAAAAATAATGGGATCTAATTGTGACTATCTTTCCAACGAATCCGAAAAATTGAAATTTCATAGCGGGAATCAAAAGATATGTCCAGTTGAAAATTCTGAATTGTCGCTATGGAATTCAGGCCCTTAAAAATGGAAATTTTGCAAACGACCTCGGATTTCGACGAAACCACTTTTGTTGGATCCGTGACGTAAAGTTATTGCTAGCTTTCAAATTTCATAATTTTTCGAATCAATAAGTGAGCGTGGAAAAGGAAAACATGTTTGACCAGTTTCAGTTGATTTTAATCGACTGGAAAATGGCCATTTTTCAAACGGTCTCAGAATTTGACGAAACTAGTTTTGTTAGGACCGTATCGTCAATACGAAGCTAGAAAATATTTTTCTGGGATTTATAGAGTTAGTATGTGACCGCGGTAAAATGAAATGCGCGTTCAAAATCAATATATAGAGTTATATGTTGATTTTGACGAAAACTGATCGAAACGATCGAATCAGCTTACGATACATATCCCATTGTGTTCGGAATGGGGGTAAAACGCTATGGACGACAGGCGGTGGGCCTCGTTTAGAGGTCGTATGTAAAAGTCAATATTTTGAAATTAAAATAATAAAAATAATAAAAGAAAAAAATTCTCTTCCCTGCCCCTATTACCTCTCTCCCCCCCCACCCCCGTTTATTTTCTCAGAATCGAAATCAAAAAAAAAACTAAACCTAAATCGCACGGTCACCGATCCTCCCACGCCACCACCATCGCGGCCTCCACCTCGCGCCGCAGACCGACCTCCGCCCCATCAGACCTCGACCGCGACACCCTCCTCTCCAGCGCCCCGTTCAAGAACTCGCGAGACACGAGACCCGCGACGGAGCAGCTGCCGCACCGCCACCACATTCTGACGCCGAGCACCACCAAGACCAACACCACACCTGACGCACCGCCCTGATACCTCCCCTCCGACGAAGAGCAACGGTGAGCTTTAGTTTCTTTTATTTACCCTATGTTATTTATATTTTAAATCTGAAAATAATAGGGTTTTAAAACTGAAAATAATATTTTTTGAAAATAAAAATATATGTTGTTTTTAAAAATAAAAACAACTTTGTTTAAAAAAAAAAAGAGATATCAACTTTGTTTGCTAGAAAAGATATGAACTTTGAAAATGAAAAGATATGAACTTTGAAAAAGAAAAGATATGAACTTTGAAAATGAAAAGATATGAACTTTGAAATTGAAAAGGCGAGTTCTTTAAAAACGAAAAGGAGGAGATTTTTTTTTTTAAGTGAAGGCGAGATATTTTTTTTATAGAAAAGATTAGATTTTTAAAATAGGAGAGATACGATTTTTAGCGGTGTAAAACAAGGATTTTTATATATTGAATAGCGAAGTAAAAAATTCGATTTTTATATATTGAATAGCATAGTAAAAATTCGATTTTTACATATTGAATAGCGAAGTAAAAATAGGATTTTTATATATTGAATAGCGAAGTAAAAAATTCGATTTTACTATATTGAATAGCGAAGTAAAAATGTGATTTTTATATATGTAGTGAATACGAGCAACGAAATAGACAAAAGAAAATCACGGTGAAGATTTCCTACCCATGAAGAATTGTGTCATTCAGTTTAGCGAAAGGGTGAGAACTTCTCACTTTGAATTTACTTTTCTAGTTATAATTATATACTAGGATGCAGACGGAGTTTAGTAGCACCCGACACCCGTCGTCCACAGACCATGGACGGCTTGTATGCTTGTTTGTTTGATTTTGATGTGTAGTTGATTGTGTGATGTGATGTGAAATGAAATAAAACATTTATATATTTGAAATAAAATATTTTATAGTGGAAAATATTTTATAGTTAAAAATAGAATTTTTAACGTGTATATGAAATGAAATAAAAATAAACAAATCGGACGATTTGTTCATATACACACATTTGACTGATATTGATTGGGACGATAAATTTTACACATCGCCCAACTGCACAAATAAAATCTGTGTTTGATTGTTTGAAACCCCACACGGGTATTGGGATGATATTTGACGTACACTAATCCCGATGTTTAGTTGTATGTCGATCGATTGATTGACAGACTGTTATGAGCGTTAAATATTTATATTCGATGCTTATACAGTGTAGAATGCACTTTGGATGATGGTCGATTATTCATCGTTGTTATTGTATACATGTGTTGTAGAAAATCCATATAATTAACATTATATGGTATTTGATTGGGCTTCATTCAATATTTGAATAGAAATATTTGAAAAGAAATGTTTGAAATAGAAATATTTGAAAAGAAATATTTGAAAAGAAATATTTGAAAAAGAAATATTTGAAATAGAATATTTGAAAACAAAAATATATGAAGCCGTGTTGATTAGATTGACGCCATTTTGACGTGAACGATATTTATATCGATTTTGTTCATTTTATAATGAATATCGAAAGTGATTTCAAAATATGATATTTGAAAAGAATTGAAATTCAAAACGAATTCGAATTGAATAGAAACGAATTCGAATTGAATTGAATTGAATAGAAAACGAATTCGAATTGAATTGAATAGAAAACGAATTCGAATTGAATTAAATAGAAAATGAATTTGAATTGAATAGAAAACGAAATTGAATTGAATAGAAAACGAATTCGAATTGAATTGAATAGAAAACGAAATTGAATTGAATAGAAAATGAATTCGAATAGAATTGAATTGAAAACGAATTCGAATTGAATTGAATAGAAAACGAATTTGAATTGAATTGAATTGAATTCAATTGAAAACGAATTGAAATAGAATTGAAATCGATTTGAATTGAAATCAAATAGAAGTGAATGTAGAAAGAATTTATAAGGGAAAATTCAATTTTGATTTGAATTTGAAATAAAGGTTGAAATTGTTCTTGAAACAAATTTGCAATGATTTATGAAATTCGTTTTAAAAAGGAAATCGATGAAATATATAATATATATATATATATATTATATATATAATGGCCTGAATAGAACGCGCCGCGCCGCGGCAGTTCGTAAATTTCGACCATTGACTTCGAATGGATATTACGGGAGATCCGACCGTCGGATTCTCCTAAAACCGGAACCATTGGGTTCGTATCGAAAAGAGCTTTCTAACGAATATTAGAAATTTGAAATCTAACGGTTGGATTTGGAGATACGTCCAAATTAAATTTGGAAAAGGTCGCTGTAAGTGCAGTTCGATGGCCGTTGATGGAAATCGACTGTACGGGCCTTGATGAAATTATTAAAAATATCAATAATTTGGGTAAAATCATAAGAAATGATTTTGGAAAAATCAGGATGAAAAACTCCATGTTTGAAAAGATAAAAATAGATTTTTATCGAAATGAACTAGTTTTGAACTAAAAATTAAAACCCATTTATTTTTAAATAAATAAATTGGATTTGAAATGGGTTGTAAATAAGAATTGATTTGTGGGTTTATCGTGAAGGGTGTTTTAAATGACACTTGTTCTTTAACCCGATAAATAAATAGAAAGTGATTTGGGTTTGTCGTGAACTGTGTTTTGAAAAGACATTAGTTCTTTAACCCGGTAACAGGAGTTTTAATGAATCTGTAATTAGATTGAAATGTGAATTGATAATCTAAATTATCAAATTTAGAAATTGAGCGAGAATGGAGTATCACCAGTTTTTCTCCAAAGCGATAGTTAAATCTTTAATTAGGTTTGAACGTGAAATGGTAATTAATTTTACCAATAACACTGTGGTGTTAGATGTGGAGTATTACCAGTTTTGCTTCATGGGATGAATAGGTTGGGATTGGGAAATAAAATAAATAATTACTTCGGAGTGGTTCGCTAATCCCGACTAGTTTGGAAAACCATAATTTGGTTTGAAATGGCATCCAGAGGAAGATTAAAGAATAAATTTTAAAGAATTTATCTTTGATAAAATAAATGGGAACCTTTCCCTAAGAACGTGAAATTTAGAAACTAACTGTAGGTTAGCTAAGAAGAATGGTTTACTGGGTATTGATCTGATGTTGGTTTCGTCCTTCGGGGTTAATATTTTTGGAATTGTTCCCTTGCTAATTTATGGTTAGTGACTGATGAATCGGAAAGAGGCGTATGTTGTGATTGTGTAATTTTTGTTTACTATATACGCGGGTTGTTCGGAAAGGCCAGGTTTATACCCATTCTGAATAACCGATTCGACGATAAGTCGAAGATGATGACGGTGGTCGAAGACCGAAAGTCTTCACATCGTTTGGGTGATTACTAATGATCTTGATTGGGCTGTACACCCAAGATGAGGGAATCAGTTGGTGGTCGTCCAGACGTACTTGGAGATCGACGGATATGCGAGGAAAGTGCCTCCGGTTTCGTTCAGACCTAGAACGGACTTGTAAATGGATGGTGTGTCTGACATTGTATTCCTTTATATCGTATTCATTGATCTCTGCTAAATATATATCTGTTTGGCGGCAGGGAATTTATTCTCTTGCTTAACGCCCTTCTCTGAGACATAAGAGCTCAGAGGTTATATATTGGCAGAAATCAGTGGTACGATATGGATTGATATTGTGGCATGCTGAGATGCAGTGATCCAGACTTTTGTTGAAAAGCAAAGTTTGGTGGATGATGATCAAAGCGCAACTTTGATATAGCATGGCTTTGTGTATAGCGTTGATTCGCGAGCCTCACACCTCGGTATGGTGGTAAACTGATGGTTTGATCAGTATGCTTTTAGTGGATGGGTACCTTAGTGATGTCGTGGATTTGTTCGACCGAGATGAGCTTAGTGCTCAGGGATATATAGAGTAAGCGGTGTTTTCTCTCGCTGGGACGTAAGCCGCGGTGGTACTCTGGTCCCAAATGTGCGGATGTGCAGACGGTGTTTTCTCTTGTGGGGACGTAAGCCGTGGGGAATTGCATTACGCGATCGATCTTTCGAATCAGGAGCCACCATGATGGAAATCCAATTTCCGATACGTGTATTTCGGTTTTATTTGTAGAGCCTAGTATGGCGACATAGTGGGATGGGGCGCTTATGCCGTCTATGATTGATAATTATGATTTGAAGATATTTTATACAATATGCACTTATAATAGTATCAAATGATTTGTTTTAAACGTATCAAACATTCTTGGTTATTATAAGGTAAAAACCCTATCCTCCGGTTTGCGTGCATTGTGTTATGGGACCTGGGTCTTATAATAGCTTCATTTTTCTTTATTTAGCATTGCACTGTTGTTTTATGCACTGGTGTTCTTGGGAGGAAACCCGTTCCGTGTTATACGGCGTGGTCCCTTGATTTACCTAACTTTAAAAATAAAGATTAATAACTGTTTTAGTTCTCACACCAGTCACATGACTGACCTGGAGTTTATTGTTTTAACCTAAACTCTGGGTGCCCCTATTTTCGACACGGGAAGCTAGTAGTTTTGGTTTTGCAGATTTATATTCACAGGATTCTGGTTTACAACTGGAACGATATCCGGAAAGCTTTGTATCCATATATCTCCTTCAGTTGTGTATCGTATTATTTTCCGCTGCTATGTATTTAAATGTAATTTAAATCTCTGATATTTCTGTATAATATTCATTTATACTCTGTATATTCTTGTATCTGATGGAATTGTTGTAATAACAATGAAATGTTCTTTTGTCTGCGTTTTGATTTGTCTTGTCCTCATAGTAATTCGTTCTTTCCGATCTCTTCGGAGACCGGGGAAGTTTCGGGTCGCTTCACCCTTACACCGTTTATAATACCGTAGTCTATACAGTACCGTAAACCCACCGTAAACGATGGCATCAGAGGGCACTCCATAGGTACGATACAAATCAAAATCGTATTGGGATCGATAAGGATAGTATGACAAGGCACTCGAGGCAATGCCCAGGGTAGGATTCTACCAATTGCACTCCCGGACCGGTGGTAACGCATAGCAGCCACTACCGCCCACCTCGGAACACACTCCCAAAGTCATAAATGGGCCAAAATCATCATCATCATAGTCATAGAAATAGTATCGAAGAAGTGTGTCCGATCAAAGGTGCCACCTCAATTAGTCATGGTATAGCTCCTGTTTTAGTCATTTTAATTCTGACCCGAAGGTCATGGCTATTTCGTCATCGTTCATCTTCTTCGAATCAATAATCGCCTCTAAGTCATCATACTCATTCTGGATACGTAATAACGTTCACAGTTGTCAAAGTGGTATCGACACTGACAGAGAGTATGCCTTATGTCGACTTCGGTATCCTTAACAACCAATGCTTACATTTTCCACATCGGTCGGTTCTTTTACATTTCACAAAGGTTCGCTTTCATATCAAAATATCATATTTTGTTTCGAACCCATTTTATATTCAAACTATAATATAATTTCATATCAAAAATATCCCAATCATTCCCCAACCCATTATATCCCAACTAGAATATATTTCCATGTCATTGTATTATACTCGTATAACATTTCTAATCGCTCTACATTCACATAGAATATACTTCATCTTAAAAGATTCAGTTATTTCAAATCGATTTACATTTGAAATCCCTTCATATTCAAATAGAATATATATATTTTTCCATATCCATTAATTTCACTCTTTGGAAATCCCATTTATATTCGAGTAGAATAAAGTCTACCTTTCCATATAAAAAAAAATCGGTTTAAAAAAATCAATTCATAATTAAATAGAATATAACTGATCTCAACTGCATTTGACCCAGCGGTTTAAATCCAAACACTTTCAATACGGAAGAAGAATTACAATTCATAAAATAAAATTTTGAAAATAAATACTTATAACTAAAACTTTATATAAAATTTACTTATATAGAGTCACTAGGGTGTACTAAAGTAATTTAAATCACTACATATATATACACAAACAAGCTTACTAAATAAATTTTTTGAATAAAAATATATGTATGGAAACTTCACTTATAACAAAGTAGATATATAGTTTATAAATAAAATAGAATAAAATAAAATAAAATAAAATAGAACAAAATAAAATAGAATTTTAAACCTTAAATTGTTTCTCCTTCCAAATTTCAACATTTGAATCTAAATTCCAATCTCAAATGGAGTAACACCATTTCAATATCTTATTCCAACCCATTCAACCCATTTTTCATTTCGAGGATTCAAAACCATATTTGTATTTAGTTTAAAACAACTCCAAATATCCTCGATTAGTTATATTCCAAAATTTAAATTCAAAAAGAATTTATTAAATTTGAGTCCACCAATTATTGGAATAAATCCCAAATCATATTTAAATCCAAATTACAAACTTTCAAATTAGTTTGGGAAATTTCTTAACCATTTCAAATAACATCGAGAATTCATATCTTAAAGGAAAAATAAAAATTTATCGAAAATCGATACATTTTCCTTTAAATGAAATTTCCACCCAATGGAATTCAAATAATTTAAAATCATTTAACCAACCGATGTCCATATATAATTTATTATCCTATGGCCAAGTGATTTTAAATTTAATTTCTCGATATCCAGGGATGGATCTATCATTTCAATCCAAATCAGGGTCACAGAGATTTATCATTTCACTCGGTGTTCTTAATTTATTTAAATCGATTAATCCCGGGTTCATTAGATGCCCGTAACATCAAGGGTAAATGGGATTAACCGTCATTGATGATCACACAACTACCATATACTGAAATAAATAACATTTCAAACAATACTCATTCAGAAAATCATCCAAAGTATCCATCACAAATATTCGTCCCATTAATCAGTATTAATTTGTTCTACGGTTTTGCAAGGATCAGAAATTACAACTAGTAATTTAAATTAAATAACTAATTATCGACCTAAATTTTCAGATTAATACACTTGCGTGTCATTTTTAAGCAGCCAATCACAAATCAAACACAACCATGCAACCAAACTTATTTCATGTTTTAATTTAACAAATATGGGAATAGTTCAGTATTTCGTAAGTGAGAAAATCACTCACCTTTGGGTCCTTAGTGGATTGAACGTCCAACCAATGCCTAAAAATTTACAGTCTCCAAATGCAGCCAAATTAGCGCCAAAATGTCTGCAATCTCGCCATGATTCCAACGCACCAAACCGCGTCCGAATCCGAGTTAAAACGAGAAAGTTATCAGCGTTTTTCTATTTGAATGTTTTTGAAAATATAAAAATTAATAAATGAACTCCTTACCCAAACAAAACCGCCACGTCAGCACTCCCATTTGCATCTCCCGCTCCTCCAAATCACTCAACTACAGTAAAAAACGTGAAAAGAACCCATTTCACTGTGATTTTGACCACCTGAAACTCCTCACTCCGGCCAAATCAGGGCCAGCGACCACCACCCGGCGAAAGCCCATTCGAAGGCGCACCTGCCAGCACCGGATCCATCCTCTCCGGTCATCCATCGTTCGTGCGCCGGAACCCAAAAATCCGCCATTTTTGACCTTCAAACTCCAAATTCCGATGATCCACTGAGCAATAAGGCCTCCGACCACCCTCAACCAACTCGTATCGACGTCCTCAACAAAACCCATAAACCTGATTCGTCGATTAGCTCAGAAATTAAAAACCCCTAATTCGAACCCTAGATTTTCGAAAATCAGAGTATTTGACCAAGTTTTCTGACTAAACCGCTCACTGCATGTCGAAACGAATGGTACCCGTATCTTCCACTCGTCGAGATCTTCGTTTTGATATATAATATGCTATGGTTTGAAGATTTTTGATTTTTGAGTTGAAATTCATTTTGAATCTAGGGTTTTGTATTTTATTTCAGGCATGGAAAAAGTTTCTTGCTGGAGAAAAATGAATGTATGATTTAAATGGGCTGATGGGTGGAGGAAAGGAATTTTATTTACATTTATATAAGACCCAATAATGAGGAAAAACAATTATCTGATTACGTTGATTTCATTCACACTTTATCCCGTACGGTCAAACGGTAAGTCGGATTGTAACGCAAATTGGAATCCGACCATAATTCATCGTTCTGATTCCAATGGTGCCAGTTTCGTCGAATTCCGAGACAGTCACCAAAACAGTTAAATTTCACAGTTAATTTATTAATAAAATATTCAAATATTCACTTAACTGTTTTAATTCAATTTGAATATTCATTAAATTCAAATTCAAATCAATTATAACTTAAATAAATTCTATAAATTTATTTCATAAATTTTAAGTTCCACATTTGATTATTTTCAAATTAAAATTTGAATTTCAAATTTAACTTAACAACTTAATTCCACCGTTTAACAAATCAAATTTGAATTCCTTAAATTACGTTAAATCCCAATTATACTTAAATAAATTTTACAAGTCGATTCCACACATTAAAAGTTCTCAAACTTGATTATTTGCATTTTTTTATTTGAATTTCAACTAAAATTAACAACTTAGAATTCTCCGTTTATCCAATTAAATTTGAAATTTCATTATAAACTAAACAACTCAACTTTATTAAATAAATAAAATATAAATTTCCAAATTACAACAATTCTAAGTATAAACTAAATTTTAAAAATCTATTTATACTCCATTCAGATAATCATTATATTATAATCAATGAAATTTGATTTTTCCCCATATTATTCCATTTTAATTATTTAAATCGAAATTTAAATATACAGAAATATGGGATGTTACATTCTCCCCCACTTAAAATCTTTTCGTCCTCGAAAAGAGAACGAGATAAGGTATTAAACAAATCATACTTTCAAATTCATACTTATAAATTAGTATTTATAAGATAAGTTATATAGTTGTAAAATCTTATAAATTTTCTAACTCCCGAAATCACAGAAAATTTCAGCAGCATCTCCTTTATACGGAGAGGTTCGAAAAATCACACTACATATATAAATCCAATTATTCATCTCATCACTCGATGAGGCATCCAAAAATGGGGAAAACAAAATATAAAACCACCAAAACCTTGTAACATAAATGCGTACCTTTCTTTAGCGTTTATTTGCATTTTTACTTACCTTAGCACTTAGTATTTAGCGCAAGCGAGCCCCAAATCGTAGCGCGGCTTCCCTACACCTACTACATACTCACATAGGCATAAGAATCCAACATATAAACAATACATAGCAAATGTATACAACTTACACAACATATATTAAACATTTCAACTTTAAAACCATAATGTTAACGACAGGCCAGCGAACAAAATGAGGTTTATCACCCTTTTAATGATGAAATTTGACCAAATGACACGAGGAAAAAGTTATAGCATTTCTTTTAAGCTTTCCGAATTGCCCGGATTCGTCGAATTCCGACAATTCATTCAAAAGTTATGACTATTTAAGTGAAGGCGAACACCTCAGCCCATACACTGAAAAATGTAGATCTGAGTTGTTCAACCCACTTTTTAACCTTTTAAACCACAAAATTTTACCCAGAAAGTTAAGGAAAAGTTTTAGTTCAGATCCTGGGCTTTCCGAATTGTACTAGCACATCGAAATCCGACGCTCCGTTAGGAAGTTACGGTCAAAACAAGATTGACATACGCTTCAGTTTTTAATTTTCTGCGTATAGTACTACGACTAAAACTTGAATTTCAGCGTAGTAAACATGAGAATTTCGACATGGCGCTATTAACGAAGGTTTTAGCTCAGTTTCTAAGATTTCCGAAAAGTCCGGAATCGTCAAATTCCGATCACTAAGTCAAAAGTTATGGCAGTTTTACTTCAGCTTATTGAATATTTTAGATTTACGCATAAACGTTGATTTATTTAATTTGGGGTGTCAAATTTTCGGGGTCTAAAATTTCGTAAGTCCTTATCATTTCAACATTAGTTATCACTTCTTTATTCACAAATTGGATTCATACTCCCTTTCCTATTCCATCCCAATATATTTCTATTCGTTTCTCGTTCATTTTCAAGTATTAAATTTCCGATAAACTTGAATTCCTTTTTAAACGTTTCCAACTAACTTAAATTATACTCGATCTTTATACGATCTTCTAAGGTAACTCTTATCGAGTCAATTCACTCGACTCATCTAAATTTAGCCTTATTCCACAACTTTATAAATGTTAAATCATTATTCGTTCATTGAACATTTAATTCTAAATCGACCAATTAAGGTTTCTCGAGTTTTACTTTCATTATTCTAATTCATTCGACTCAATCAGATCCATTTAATTCCAAATCTTTCGATATTCTAATTTAATAAATTAGACTTGGTTTTACATTTCAATACCCCATCAATATTTTAAACTTCAAGTTTATTTCACTTGCTCGCTCGATTGGGTTAACTTCGAATCTATATAAATGGATTAAGGTTCGCTATGGTTTTATATAAACCGTTCTATTTCATCCTGTTTATTTAACTTCCTTAACTTACTTACGCAATTTCTGTTTCCTGGAATTTCACTTACCTACATAATATTAATCGTTAGTACGAATCCATATAAACCAAATTTTTACTTGCATCACATTTTCTTTGTTTGGCACTTCTATTCATTCATCTAAACCCTTTTCACTTATTCCCATTCATTTTAAATCAAGGTTTATTCCTATAACTCAATTGAAGTTATACTTCATTCGCTCAAATGCTTTACATCCATTCATTTCCTTATTCAGACGTATAGTTATATTTGACATATAAATTTCCATTTTGTTTTGAATCGACTTTACTTGAACATATATTTCATAGTTAATTTAGGTTTTCTCTAACACCTTTATCGACTGAACTTAGAGTTTCCTGAACCAAATTATCGTCCATGATTAAGAGTTAGATGAGGACTTCCTTTCACTTAAAACTTAAGTCTATTTCATGATTTCAAAGTCAAAATTCCAATGAATCGCGTACTAAAACTTAAATCATTATCATTAGTTAAGATGACTCAAAGTGCTTGATTCCGGGTTTATAATTCAAGTTTAAAATAACATACATATATACTTATACTACTTTATAAACCATACCATATGAATTTTAAATCCAAACTTTAATTTAAGAAAGAATATAAAAATTTCAATTCTTGTTAAATCTTAAACTCGGTTTAAATATCATATACCTATACTCTTATACAAACTTATACTATAGGAATTTAAATCCAAAAATCCTTTCAAACTAGTTTTGAAAATACGGGTGGTCTCCCCCACTTAAACGCTTCAGAATAAACGTCGATAATGCGTGCACTCATTACCAATATCGTTTCTAAGGTCCAAGAAGGGATTATACCCACTTTAGAAAAAAAATCTTTAAACCATTTCTTTTCGATCATACCTATAATATGATATTATTTCAAAATTTGACAAAAATATTTCAAAAGTACCCCAGGATCAAGTTTCCTTATTATTTTTATTATCTAATCAACTATAATGGGTAATAACTTACTATTACCACCGACTAAGACGAATACATATATACTTGAGCCAATATTATATTTGATATATAAATATTTAGAATATGAACGAAAACCATATTATGTCGATCCATTCTGTTCGATTATTTAGAAATTCCTATCAATACGATGGCGTCCCATATATCGACCAGAACCCATAAATATTCAACAGAACAAGCCAACACAATAAAAACCATTTTTATATCAAAAATACAAATACGCTCTCTCATATATCACTCAAACTCATTCTAGGGCATTACTAACCCCATCTCTAATGAGTTAATTCCCAAACAGAGCCAAGGTTATCGCTAACCATCGCTCTGATACCAGATGTAACGACCCATATTTTTGACTGTTCAAAACGACAATAAACCACACATGTTGACCCAAACAAATCACAAATACAGGCGGTTATTGGGAAAAGAAGAAAAAGAAGAAAGAAGATAAAACAAATTTCAAAATCTCACAGCGGAAGGACAACATATAATAGACAAATAGCAGTTAAAAACAATTGGAATATATACATTTGACTGTAGCGTACAAATGATAAATCAGAGTTGTACATAAACAGATATACACAACATGGCAGCGGAAATAAGATGCAGCGAAAATATATATAATAGATATATATACCAAATCTTCGTCTTCGGTCTCCAAGGCAAAGTAATCTTCATTAACTACAACATCTGTTGACCCGAGCGTAGTACATAAAAGAAAACACAACAAACACTCGGATCAGCACTAAATCATTCTCATATTAGTCAAATCAAAATACGAAATAACATCAGTGTCATGGGTGCAGTAACTCAAGAGATGTTACGGGATTTTTCCATCTCTCAAGGATCCGTTAACTAATACATAGATAGTATAATATGCTATTATAATAGTGTCTACACAGTAAAGTATAAATACTGAAAATAGCGTAAGAGGGATTACATTTTCACCCTTACCATTTATAATACCGTAGTCTATACAGTACCGTAAACGATGGCATCAAAGGGCACTCCATAGGTACGATACAAATCAAAATCGTATAGGTGTAACACCCCGAAAATTCTATAACTGTGAAATTCATGAATTAAATTATAATCAAATTCAAATCAAAGAACTAAGGGAAACGGGATACGCCATTGCGTTCGTCTCGGAAAAATACGCGAAATAGAGTCCGAGTTTTCGATAAACGAAGTCCGTATGAAGAAGATATGGCCTTCGGAAGTTTTGAATTAAATTTAAAATTCAAACAGAATTAAACAATTAAATATTCCGATGTGGGGCCCAATGGGCCAGGGTGGAAGAACACCCGCCTGGGCCACCCAGGTCGACTGGGCTGTCGACCTGGGCTTCCCATGTCGACAGGGCTGTCGACAGCCCTGTCGACAGGGGTATCGAGCTGGTCGAGCCCAGTCAACCTGGCTGGCCAGGTCGGTGTGTGGTCGAATTTCTGTGGTCTGCTTTGTCATTAGGGCTAGGTGGCGGGTTTTTATTGGTCTCTCTTCCTAATGAATGGCTATGATCTAACCTAGCAACATCAAGGGTCCTAATCAATTCCTAACCTCTATATAAACAACCCTAGACCAAACCCTAATCTATTCATTCAAAATAAGATTATAGCCGCCATGTTGCTGAGGAACGACAAAGATTAGCCGCCGACTAGAGAGAGGATTAGGAAGAAAGTTCTAAAGCCTAAAGCAATTCAAAGCAACCTAAAGCTAATCAATTCAACAAAGGAATCGTATCTCTTAATAAGAGAATTCGCCGCAACCATTGTAAGTAGAGTATTACTTTGGTATAAATAAACAACTGTGTTGATGTGTATGCTTGAATTGTGGCAATGAAAGTGATTCATATTTGTGCGTTCTTATCAATTTATATACGTTTGGATATTCATGGGTTATGTTATAAAGAACTACATGCGGTAGTTCTATGCAAATATACGTTTGGAATATTGCGCAAAGTATGCAGTCTATGTTGAAGCTACATGTATGTAGTTAAGTGAAATTTATGCAAGTTTGGGGCTTTGTTATTATGTCGTCAAAATGAATATTTTTGGTGCATAAATCATTTTGCAAGTAATTGAAACTATGTTGGAATTTTGACACCATAATCCATGTATTAAGTCATGCTTTTGCAAACTTATGAATATGGCTAGGCTATGAATTATATTTGGCATAATTGAAAATCTATTATTAAGTCTATCTTGTTTAAAAGAATTATATGGTGACATATGTGAGACATGGCTAGGTTAGACTCAAAAATCCTCTTTTTGCAAGTTTTAAAACAAACACCATGATTAGGAATATTTATGCATAAGTATGTTTGTACCATCATTATGTGATTAGACTTAAACCATGATTAAGTTGAACTATGCTTTTGTGTTGGTAACAAAGTATCCCCTTGTAAACATGTAGAAACCTTATGAACATGACATGTTTATGTTTATGCCAAAAGTATTTATGCCATGCTTATGTTTGACATTATGCTATGCTTATGCTAGAAGTGTTTACGACATGCTCATGTTTGACAATATGCCTAAATAAGAATATAGGTTCATGTTGTAGTTAAACCTATGCAAGTTCACATGCTTTTATTCATGTCACCTATGTTACCACTATGCAAGTACACCAATTTCTATTTTGTATTTCCAACGTCGTACTGCAAGTTCATGAGCTCACCTTCCCCTCTTTGTGTATGCGCCATAAGCCTCCCCTTTTCGCATGGCTAAATTGGGCTTTAAAAGGCTAAGCCCAATATATATGAACGAACGTGTAAAACGGGGGAAAATAACGTTGGGTTAAAATTAATTAATGAATGAAAATATAAAATAGAAGGGCCCAAATTCAAGTATGGGTTGGGCCCATGATTGGTGTAACCTTTACACCATGAACTTAATAATGGGCCGCAAATATTTACATATAAATAAAGAAGAATGACAAGATATGTAAATGTAGAAAATACGATGTGTTTAACCCGAGGTTGGATTGAGTTGTGATGTAAACCTGCCCGGAACCGCCCGGCTGTCCAGTAGTCACAACAATACCTATCCAATGTGGGAGGTTAAACATGGAGCCCAGCAAGGACCCGAGGTTAGACTGAGTTGTGGCGTAAGACTGCCCGGAACCAACCGGCAACAGGCAGCCACAACAATACCTGTCTAATGTGAGAGGTCAGGGCCTTAATAAGACAATTAAGGCTGAGTCAGGATTGTTAGGATTAAGTGAACTAAAGACTTAATCAAAATGGAACATGCTAAACTAAACGGACTGGTGGGGTTAGGTTAGGAAACACTTAACCAACTTAGCATGTTGGCTAGAGATAGAAAACCTAGTAACGGGGGACCCTTTTCAGCAGTAACCCTAGAAGGTGTATCAGGATACCCTGAAACTAGGCAGGGTGGGGCACGATTACTGGGCTGATTGTAAGAGGTCAAATCGACGGCGGTGGTGTAGCAGTGTAGGTTCTAACGGTGTGCGGGCGTGCACGCACTCCGGCGCAGAAAAATAAAGCACTGGACACCAGTAGCATACCTTTGCACTCTAAGGTTGTGTCGGGTTGCCACTATGGGACTTGATACACCCCATGGTTGGACCAGCATAGGTAACTACAGACATCGGGGGCCGTAAGACACATGTAACTATGCGAGTAGGAGCCGATCATCGTAGAATGGATCACATCACCCTGATTTTGGGGTGCAAATTGGAAACTAGTTTATATGGGTTCAGAGATTAACATAGGGTACGATAGTATATTCGACCCTAGATAACTTAACCAAGTTTATAATGTTGCCCACTTCCTGTTTTACTTATCATACCCAGTTCTTTATTCATAGACAAAGTAGTACTAGACTTACTCAGGCTTTATGTCTGACTCTATTTTTCTTTCGTCTTCTTTCTTCCGTTTCCCCCCCCCCCCCCCCAGGTCCTCAGGGAGGGAACACAGCAGCTTGACCTACCTCAACATCCAGCTTGAAGAAGAGAAATGTATTGCCTGGACTTTCCTGTTTTGAACTATGGCTTTGGACAATCCACTATGGGGCCTTTGCAGTTTATCTATGTTATATTTATGCTTCTTTAAATCATGTACTCAAGACAGATTATGAAAATGTTATGCTATGTTTTGGAAAGGATGATTGTTGTAACACGTATTTGACTTTATGAAATAAAAGTTTGTTGTTCTTCCGCTGTTTACAAATATGTGTTCTTATATCTGTCTTGTATATCTGTGACTTGTACTTATAAACCTCCACCAAAATTAGGGCATTCCCTTTGAGAGTGACCCTAACGGAGGTGGGGTGTTTCACTTGGAATCGGAGCCAGGTTACTAGATAAGATAAAAAGTTTTGAAAAATTATTTTCAAAAAGGAAATTTAAAGAAGCATTTTTAAAAGAAAAATATTATTTTATTTTAAAAAGGCAAAGTCCACTCCCCAAAGCCATAGGTATTATCTCTTATCCTTCGTTTTGAATCTATCCTTTTTGTTTCAGCATGTCCCAAGAACTTAACTTGCCGGAAGGGGTGCCCATACCTGGTTGGTTTAGACGTTTCTTAGAAGCAAGGGCCACTCAGCCAGGTCCTACCATTCCTTCTCCCCCAACGGAAGGAAATCATCCAGCTGCAGCGGCACCTTTTCCCTCCACCTCCTCCTCGGGGAACCGCGTTTGCTAAGATTTGTAAAGACTTTAAAGCTATGGGAGGAAGGGATTTCCATGGAACTGAGTCCTTCGTGGCAGCTAGAAATTGGCTGAAAGAAACGGAGGACCTATTCATCATCTTCGAGGTAGAAGATAGGCAAAAAGTACAACTGGCGGTGTGGGTATTGAAGGGCGAGGCTTCCTACTGGTGGGAAGTCACTAATGCTGAAAGACCAGTGGATACATGGGAGGACTTTAGGGCAAGGTTTGAGACTAAGTTTCTCTCAGATGCGGAAAGAAGTTTGCAGTTGGAAAAATTCTTATTCCTTAAGCAAGGAGACAAGACAGTCAGAGAATATGTGAATCAGTTTGATGAGTTGGCTAGGTTCGGGCTTGACCTAGTCAATACCCCGCACAAGAAGGCTCTCCGTTTTGTCAAAGGGTTAAATGAGCCATTACATAGTTTGGCCATGACCCATATACCCATGGGAGCCACGTATGAAAGATTGGTGCAAATGGCATTGCTGAACGAAGAGGACAAGGGCAAGAAGGAGACCAAGACAGAAAGCTCTCAAGGGAAGAAAGAGGGTTTGCAGCCCAAGAAGACAGACTTTAAGAAGGGCGGGAAAGGCAACAAAGAGAAGAGGAAGTGTAATTTCTGTGGCAAAGTGGGGCACTTAGTAAAGGACTGCCGGAAGAAGAAGGCTAAGGAGAATGGTGGGTGCTTTTCGTGCGGTCAGACAGGCCACAGGGCTAAGGACTGCCCAAGGAAACGAGGACAGGGGCAGGGCGCTGGATCCACCCCAGGGGCACAGGTCCATGTGCTAGAAGCGCCACCTTTGCAACAGCGAGGTACAAATACTTCTGTAGAAAGTGTAGTTTATCTTTATGATCACCCCGTTCGCACTTTATTTGATTCCGGCGCATCACACTCCTTTATCTCGTCTGCTTTAGTAGAATCTCTGCACCTAAAAACTAGTATGGTAGAGGACCCCTTAATTGTTTCAAACCCAATTGGGGGCCCAGCTCATTTGTCTATGATCTGTCTGGATTTGAAAATTTCTATCCTAAGTGTTGAATTTCTATGTAGTGCCTTTGTTTTGGGCTTTTCGGGTTATGGTTTGATTTTGGGTATGGATTGGCTATCCAGTAATGGGGCCATCCTTGATTGTGAAAAAAGGGTTGTTAGGCTCCTAACCCAGCTCGGTAATACTTTGGAAATTTCTTGTAATCCCTCGTATGCGGTTATGCTTAGTTATCTTGAATCGCTAGATGCCTCTGTTGAAAATTTGAAATCAGTTAGAGTGGTCCGGGAATATCCGGATGTCTTTGAAGAGGTGAAGGGCTTGCCTCCGAAGCGGGAAATAGACTTCCGCATATATCTTGTAGATAATGCAAAGCCCGTTGCGTTGCCCGTTAGACATATGGCTCCACGAGAAAGGAAAGAGCTCAGTAAACAGATTAAAGAGCTTCTAGAAAAGGGGTTCATTAGGAGGAGCATTTCAGAATGGGGCGCTCCAGTGGTGTTCGCTACAAAGGCGGATGGTTCACTCCGTCTATGTGTTGACTATAGGGAGCTCAACAAGCTAACGAAAAAGAATAGGCACCCTCTCCCTAGAATTGACGATTTATTTGACCAGCTTGTAGGAGCGTCTGTTTTCTCCCAACTCGATTTAGCAACCGGTTTTCATCAGCTAAGGGTGGCTAAAGATAGCATCGATAAAACGGCTTTCAGAACCCCAGACGGCTTCTTTGAATGGCTTGTCATGCCTTTCGGCTTGACAAATGCACCTGCTTACTTCGTGGACCTAATGAGTAGGGTATTTAGAGATTTCCTCAACAAATTCGTAGTGGTCTTCGTAGATGATATCCTTATCTTCTCAAAGAGTGAAGAGGAACATGCTCAGCACTTAAGGGCAATCATGGAAACTTTGCGAGTCCATCAACTAAAAGCCAAGTTCTCCAAATGCCACTTTTGGAGAGAAGAGGTGAGGTTCCTTGGGCACATAGTATCCAAACAAGGGTTAGCAGTGGACCCCGCTAAGGTAGTGGCGGTACAAGATTGGAAGACACCAAGGAATGCAACTGAGGTCCGAAGCTTTCTAGGACTAGCGGGTTTCTATCGAAAGTTTATAAGGGATTTTGCGAAAATTTCAGCTCCACTCACGAAGTTGACCAAGAAGAATCTAGTATTCAATTGGGATTTGGATTGCGAGTTTGCTTTCCAACGACTGAAGAGGGCTCTCACAACAGCCCCAGTTTTGACGCTGCCAGATGGGAGCAAGATGTTCACTGTTTATACGGATGCATGTGGGACAGGGCTAGGCGCCGTCTTAATGCAAGAAGGAAGGGTAGTAGCTTATGGCGGGAGGCAGTTGAAGGTGCACGAAAAGAACTACCCAACCCACGATCTAGAGTTAGCCGCCATCGTCTTTGCACTCAAGTCTTGGCGACACTATCTCCTAGGTGAGAAGTTCGAACTTTACACTGACCATAAATCGTTGAAATATCTTTTCTCGCAGAAGGATCTTAACTTGAGGCAACAAAGATGGATGGAGTTTCTTGCCTCGTACGATTTCGAAATCTCCTATACTCCGGGCAAAGGCAACGTAGTGGCAGACGCGTTGAGCCGAAAGAAATTGACCCTAAGCCCGTTGTTTGTTGAAAGACAAAGCCTAGAGTTTATAGCCAGCTTCGACTTTAGGCCTTCCTCCGATTTCGTACCGGGCTTGCTTGCATCTCTCGAAGTGCGCCCAACTTTAGTGGATTCAGTAGGGGCGGCACAGCGCGAAGACCCTCAGCTTGTGGAAATAATTGATAGGCTAATGAGGGGTGAGACTTCAAGTCACCTCAACAGATACTCCATTGACGATAAGGGTGTACTAAGGCGAGATGGAAGACTATGCGTCCCACAGACGAACGATTTAGTAAAGAAGGTTCTCGAGGAAGCACATCACTCCAAGATGACGATACACCCAGGCGGAGATAAAATGTACAAAGACATAAAGAGGACTTTCTTCTGGAACGGCATGAAAAAGGACGTGGCAGAGTTCGTTTCTAAATGTATGGTGTGCCAACAGGTTAAGGCGGAACAGAAAAAGCCTGGCGGACTGCTACATCCTCTGGAGGTCCCGCAGTGGAAGTGGGATAGCATCTCAATGGACTTCATCGATGGGCTGCCTAGGTCTAGGAGAGGCAACACTAGTATTTGGGTAATAGTGGATAGGCTTACTAAAAGCGCCCACTTTTTACCTGTCAAAAGTAAAAGAACTGCCTCATCCCTAGCATCACTTTACCTTAAGGAAATCGTTCGACTCCATGGAATACCATCTAGCATTGTTAGTGACCGAGATCCCATTTTCACCAGCGAGTTTTGGCGGAGTCTGCAAGAAGCAGTAGGAACGCAGTTATGCTTAAGCACAGCCTATCATCCCCAAACCGACGGCCAAACAGAGAGAGTGAACAGAGTTTTGGAAGACCTTTTAAGGCTATGCGTCCTTGACTTCGGAGGGACATGGGAAGACCACCTTCCTTTGGTGGAGTTTGCCTACAACAACAGCTATCAAGCAACCATCGGAATGGCGCCCTTCGAAGCTTTGTATGGAAGACCGTGCCGATCGCCCACTTGTTGGTGGGAGTCTACTGATAAGCTCATACTTGGACCAGATATGATCCGAGAGACTTCAGAGAAGGTAGACTTAATACGAAGAAGGATGAAGACGGCCCAAGACAGACAAAAGTGCTACGCCGACAAGAGGAGGACCGACCTTGAATTCGAGGTTGGAGACAGAGTTTTTCTCAAGGTATCACCGCTAAGAAACGTTGTTCGTTTTGGAACCACAGGGAAGCTAGCACCAAGGTTCGTAGGGCCATTCCCTATTATCGAGAAGATTGGGAAAATGGCCTATAGATTAGAGCTACCCGAGAAGTTGGCTGGAGTCCACAACGTTTTTCACGTTTCACATCTCCGAAAATGTCTACACGAGTCTGCTGAAGTGGTAGAGCCGAATATCCTCGAAGAGGCCGAAGTGGAACGCGAAGCAACCATAAGAAGAGTTCCAACCCGCATCTTAGGAATGGAAGTGAAGAAGCTACGCAACCGCGAAGTCAAGCTCGTCAAAGTTCAGTGGAGCGACGCCGAGGGAGACGCGACTTGGGAAACTGAAGCTAGAATACGCACAGCCTACCCTTTTCTGTTCGAGGGTACATCCTTGATCTTTCTTTTCCTTAAGTTGCGCTTTTATCTATCTTTTTAGGTATATTTCCTCGATCGTATCTTTTAGGTAGAATCTTTTTGGATGGAAACATGTAGTTGAAACATGTTATGGATGATGGTTGCAAGTGGTTGCAAGTGATTGCTAGTGGTTGCTCGTGGTTGCATATACACACACAATCTAGGTTTTAGATCGGCTCAGTCACTTCATATTGCATATGCATATATGTTTGCTTTCGTCTATGGTTGAACTTTAATGGGTTGTCATGTGGATGTTGCATTTGTATTGAATGATTGTGCACTCATGTAGAATCATGAATAGGAAAATTTGCATACATAATGGATTCATGGCACTTACATAAGTTGCATTAAGGAGGTCAACTGAATCAGTAGACCGCCTGATTTTGCATTAGATAAGTTCATGTACACACACACTTCGCATATGATCATGAAGCATTAGAAGTCTTTTAAGGACAATGGATGCTCGTGTTTGATGGATGAGTAGATGGATGATTGGATGATAGGATATACATTCCTCCTAACTTGAAGATTTCGAGGACGAAATCCTTTTAAGTGGGGGAGAATGTAACTCCCCGAAAATTCTATAACTGTGAAATTCATGAATTAAATTATAATCAAATTCAAATCAAAGAACTAAGGGAAACGGGATACGCCATTGCGTTCGTCTCGGAAAAATACGCGAAATAGAGTCCGAGTTTTCGAAAAACGAAGTCCGTATGAAGAAGATATGGCCTTCGGAAGTTTTGAATTAAATTTAAAATTCAAACAGAATTAAACAATTAAATATTCCGATGTGGGGCCCAATGGGCCAGGGTGGAAGAACACCCGCCTGGGCCACCCAGGTCGACTGGGCTGTCGACCTGGGCTTCCCATGTCGACAGGGCTGTCGACAGCCCTGTCGACAGGGGTATCGACCTGGTCGAGCCCAGTCAACCTGGCTGGCCAGGTCGGTGTGTGGTCGAATTTCTGTGGTCTGCTTTGTCATTAGGGCTAGGTGGCGGGTTTTTATTGGTCTCTCTTCCTAATGAATGGCTATGATCTAACCTAGCAACATCAAGGGTCCTAATCAATTCCTAACCTCTATATAAACAACCCTAGACCAAACCCTAATCTATTCATTCAAAATAAGATTATAGCCGCCATGTTGCTGAGGAACGACAAAGATTAGCCGCCGACTAGAGAGAGGATTAGGAAGAAAGTTCTAAAGCCTAAAGCAATTCAAAGCAACCTAAAGCTAATCAATTCAACAAAGGAATCGTATCTCTTAATAAGAGAATTCGCCGCAACCATTGTAAGTAGAGTATTACTCTGGTATAAATAAACAACTGTGTTGATGTGTATGCTTGAATTGTGGCAATGAAAGTGATTCATATTTGTGCGTTCTTGTCAATTTATATACGTTTGGATATTCATGGGTTATGTTATAAAGAACTACATGCGGTAGTTCTATGCAAATATACGTTTGGAATATTGCGCAAAGTATGCAATCTATGTTGAAGCTACATGTATGTAGTTAAGTGAAATTTATGCAAGTTTGGGGCTTTGTTATTATGTCGTCAAAATGAATATTTTTGGTGCATAAATCATTTTGCAAGTAATTGAAACTATGTTGGAATTTTGACACCATAATCCATGTATTAAGTCATGCTTTTGCAAACTTATGAATATGGCTAGGCTATGAATTATATTTGGCATAATTGAAAATCTATGATTAAGTCTATCTTGTTTAAAAGAATTATATGGTGACATATGTGAGACATGGCTAGGTTAGACTCAAAAATCCTCTTTTTGCAAGTTTTAAAACAAACACCATGATTAGGAATATTTATGCATAAGTATGTTTGTACCATCATTATGTGATTAGACTTAAACCATGATTAAGTTGAACTATGCTTTTGTGTTGGTAACAAAGTATCCCCTTGTAAACATGTAGAAACCTTATGAACATGACATGTTTATGTTTATGCCAAAAGTATTTATGCCATGCTTATGTTTGACATTATGCTATGCTTATGCTAGAAGTGTTTACGACATGCTCATGTTTGACAATATGCCTAAATAAGAATATAGGTTCATGTTGTAGTTAAACCTATGCAAGTTCACATGCTTTTATTCATGTCACCTATGTTACCACTATGCAAGTACACCAATTTCTATTTTGTATTTCCAACGTCGTACTGCAAGTTCATGCGCTCACCTTCCCCTCTTTGTGTATGCGCCATAAGCCTCCCCTTTTTGCATGGCTAAATTGGGCTTTAAAAGGCTAAGCCCAATATATATGAACGAACGTGTAAAACGGGGGAAAATAACGTTGGGTTAAAATTAATTAATGAATGAAAATATAAAATAGAAGGGCCCAAATTCAAGTATGGGTTGGGCCCATGATTGGTGTAACCTTTACACCATGAACTTAATAATGGGCCGCAAATATTTACATATAAATAAAGAAGAATGACAAGATATGTAAATGTAGAAAATACGATGTGTTTAACCCGAGGTTGGATTGAGTTGTGATGTAAACCTGCCCGGAACCGCCCGGCTGTCCAGTAGTCACAACAATACCTATCCAATGTGGGAGGTTAAACATGGAGCCCAGCAAGGACCCAAGGTTAGACTGAGTTGTGGCGTAAGACTGCCCGGAACCAACCGGCAACAGGCAGCCACAACAATACCTGTCTAATGTGAGAGGTCAGGGCCTTAATAAGACAATTAAGGCTGAGTCAGGATTGTTAGGATTAAGTGAACTAAAGACTTAATCAAAATGGAACATGCTAAACTAAACGGACTGGTGGGGTTAGGTTAGGAAACACTTAACCAACTTAGCATGTTGGCTAGAGATAGAAAACCTAGTAACGGGGGACCCTTTTCAGCAGTAACCCTAGAAGGTGTATCAGGATACCCTGAAACTAGGCAGGGTGGGGCACGATTACTGGGCTGATTGTAAGAGGTCAAATCGACGGCGGTGGTGTAGTAGTGTAGGTTCTAACGGTGTGCGGGCGTGCACGCACTCCGGCGCAGAAAAATAAAGCACTGGACACCAGTAGCATACCTTTGCACTCTAAGGTTGTGTCGGGTTGCCACTATGGGACTTGATACACCCCATGGTGGGACCAGCATAGGTAACTACAGACATCGGGGGCCGTAAGACACATGTAACTATGCGAGTAGGAGCCGATCATCGTAGAATGGATCACATCACCCTGATTTTGGGGTGCAAATTGGAAACTAGTTTATATGGGTTCAGAGATTAACATGGGGTACGATAGTATATTCGACCCTAGATAACTTAACCAAGTTTATAATGTTGCCCACTTCCTGTTTTACTTATCATACCCAGTTCTTTATTCATAGACAAAGTAGTACTAGACTTACTCAGGCTTTATGTCTGACTCTATTTTTCTTTCGTCTTCTTTCTTCCGTTTCCCCCCCAGGTCCTCAGGGAGGGAACACAGCAGCTTGACCTACCTCAACATCCAGCTTGAAGAAGAGAAATGTATTGCCTGGACTTTCCTGTTTTGAACTATGGCTTTGGACAATCCACTATGGGGCCTTTGCAGTTTATCTATGTTATATTTATGCTTCTTTAAATCATGTACTCAAGACAGATTATGAAAATGTTATGCTATGTTTTGGAAAGGATGATTGTTGTAACACGTATTTGACTTTATGAAATAAAAGTTTGTTGTTCTTCCGCTGTTTACAAATATGTGTTCTTATATCTGTCTTGTATATCTGTGACTTGTACTTATAAACCTCCACCAAAATTAGGGCATTCCCTTTGAGAGTGACCCTAACGGAGGTGGGGTGTTTCAATAGGGCTCGATAAGGATAGTATGACAAGGCACTCGAGGAAATGCCCAGGGTAGGATTCTACCAATTGCACTCCCGGACCGGTGGTAACGCATAACAGCCACTACCACCCACCTCGGAACACACTCCCAAAGTCATAAATGGGCCCAAATCATCATCATAGTCATAGAAATAGTATCGAAGAAGTGTGTCCGATCAAAGGTGCTACCTCAATTAGTCACGGTATAGCTCCTGTTTTAGTCATTTAAATTCTGACCCGAAGGTCAGGGCTATTTCGTCATCGTTCATCCTCTTCGATTCAATAATCGCCTCCAAGTCATCATACTCATTCTGGATACGTAATAACGTTCACAGTTGTCAAAGTGGTATCGACACTGACAGAGAGTATACCTTATGTCGACTCCGGTCTCCTTAACAACCAATGCTTACATTTTCCACATCGGTCGGTTCTTTTACATTTCACAAAGGTTCGCTTTCATATCAAAATATCATATTTTGTTTCGAACCCATTTTATATTCAAACTAGAATATAATTTCATATCAAAAATATCCCAATCATTCCCCAACCGATTATATCCCAACTAGAATATATTTCCATGTCATTGCATTATACTCGTATAATATTTCTAATCGCTCTACATTCACATAGAATATACTTCATCTTAAAAGATTCAGTTATTTCAAATCGATTTACATTTGAAATCCCTTCATATTCAAATAGAATATATATATTTTTCCATATCTATTAATTTCAATCTTTGGAAATCCCATTTATATTCGAGTAGAATAAAATCTACCTTTCCATATCAAAAAAAATCAGTTTAAAAAAATAAATTCATATTTAAATAGAATATAACTTATCTCAACTCCATTTGACCCAACGGTTTAAATCCAAACACTTTCAATACGGAAGAAGAATTACAATTCATAAAATAAAATTTTGAAAATAAATACTTATAATTAAAACCTTATATAAAATTTACTTATATAGAGTCATTAGGGTGTACTAAAGTAATTTAAATCACTACATATATATACACAAACAAGCTTACTAAATAAATTTTTTGAATAAAAATATATGTATGGAAACTTCACTTATAACAAAGTAGATATATAGTTTATAAATAAAATAAAATAGAATAAAATAAAATAAAATAAAATAGAACAAAATAAAATAGAATTTTAAACCTTAAATTGTTTCTCCTTCCAAATTTCAACATTTGAATCTAAATTCCAGTCTCAAATGGAGTTACACCATTTCAATATCTTATTCCAACCCATTCAACCCATTTTCCATTTCGAGGATTCAAAACCATATTTGTATTTAGTTTAAAACAACTCCAAATATCCTCGATTACTTTTATTCCAAAATTTAAATTCAAAAAGAATGTATTAAATTTGAGTCCACCAATTATTGGAATAAATCCCAAATCATATTTAAATGCAAATTAAAAACTTTCAAATTAGTTTGGGAAATTTCTTAACCATTCCAAATAACATCGAGAATTCATATCTTAAAGGAAAAATAAAAATTTATCGAAAATCGATACATTTTCCTTTGAATGAAATTTCCACCCAATAGGATTCAAATAATTTAAAATCATTTAACCAACCGATGTCCATATATAATTTACTATGCTATGGCCAAGTGATTTTAAATTTAATTTCTCGATATTCAGGGATGGATCTATCATTTCAATCCAAATCAGGGTCACAGAGATTTGTCATTTCAGTCTCTGTTCTAAATTTATTTAAATTGATTAATCCCGGGTTCATTAGATGCCCGTAACATCAAGGGTAAATGGGATTAACCGTTAATGATGATTACACAACTACCATATACTGAAATAAATAACATTTCAAACAATACTCATTCAGAAAATCATCCAAAGTATCCATCACAACTATTCGTCCCATTAATCAGTATTAATTTGTTCCACGGTTTTGCAAGGATCAGAAATTCCAACTAGTAATTTAAATTAAATTAAATAACTAATTATCGACCTAAATTTTTAGATTAATATACTTGCATGTCAATTTTAAGCAGCCAATCACAAATCAAACACAACTATGCAACCAAACTTATTTCATATTTTAATTTAACAAATATGGGAATAATTCAGTATTTCGTAAGTGAGAAAATCACTCACCTTTGGGTCCTTAGTGGATTGAACGTCCAACCAAAGCCTAAAAATTTATAGTCTCCAAACGCAGCCAAACTAGCGCCAAAACGTCCGCAATCTCGCCACGATTCCAATGCACCAAACCGCGTCCGAATCCGAGTTAAAACGAGAAAGTTATCAGCGTTTTTCTACTTGAGTTTTTTTGAAAATATAAAAATTAATTAATGAACTCCTTACCCAAACAAAACCGCTACGTCAGCACTCCCATTTGCATCTCCCGCTCCTCCAAATCACTCAAGTACAGTAAAAAAACATGAAAAGAACCCATTTCACTGTGATTTTAACCACCTGAAACTCCTCACTCCGGTCAAATCAGGGCCAGCGACCACCACCAGGCGAAAGCCCGTTCGAAGGCGCACCTACCAGCACCAGATCCATCCTCTCCGGTCATCCATCGTTCGTGTGCCGGAACCCAAAAATTCGCCCTTTTTGACCTTTAAACTCCAAATTCCGATGATTCCCTAAGTAAAAAGGCCTCCGACCACCCTCAACCAACTCGTATCGACGTCCTCAACAATACCCATAAGCCCGATTCGTCGATTAGCTCAGAAATTAAAAAACCCAATTCGAACCCTAGATTTTCGAAAATCCGAGTGTTTGACCACGTTTTCCGACGAAACCGCTCACTGCATGTCGAAACGAATGGTACCCGTTTCTTCCACTCGTCGAGATCTTCGTTTTGATATATAATATGCTATGGTTTGAAGATTTTTGATTTTTGAGTTGAAATTCATTTTGAATCTAGGGTTTTGTATTTTATTTCAGCCATGGAAAAAGTTTCTTGCTGGAGAAAAATGAATGTATGATTTAAATGGGCTGATGGGTGGAGGGAAGGAATTTTATTTACATTTGAATAAGACCCAATAATGAGGAACAACAATTATCTGATTACATTGATTTCATTCACACTTTATCCCGTAAGGTCAAACGGTAAGTCGGATTGTAACGCAAATTGGAATCCGACCATAATTCATCGTTCTGATTCCAATGGTGCCAGTTTCGTTGAATTCCGAGTTAGTCGCCAAAACAGTTAAATGTCATAGTTAATTTATTAATAAAATATTCAAATATTCACTTAACTGTTTTAATTCAATTTGAATATTCATTAAATTCAAATTCAAATCAATTATAACTTAAATAAATTCTATAAATTTATTTCATAAATTTTATGTTCCACATTTGATTATTTTCAAATTAAAATTTGAATTCCAAATTTAACTTAACAACTTAATTCCACCGTTTAACAAATCAAATTTGAATTCCTTAAATTACATTAAATCCCAATTGTACTTAAATAAATTTTATAAGTCGATTCCACACATTAAAAGTTCTCAAACTTGATTATTTGCATTTTTTTATTTGAATTTCAACTGAAATTAACAATTTAGAATTCTCCATTTATCCAATTAAATTTGAAATTTCATTATAAACTAAACAACTCAACTTTATTAAATAAATAAAATATAAATTTCCAAATTACAACAATTCTAAGTATAAACTAAATTTTAAAAATATATTTATACTCCATTCAGATAATCATCATCATTATAATCAACGAAATTTGATTTTTCCCCATATTATTCCATTTTAATTATTTAAATCGAAATTTAAATATACAGAAATATGTGATGTTACATGGGCAGATCGGTTTTTCTTTACGTGGACAGATTTCTGACTTGGTTCGTTGGCTATAGGATATAAATAAGCCCCCATTTCTCTTGTTTCCCCACACCAAAATCAATGGAGAACTAGATGTTGCCTCTGCCAAGACTGAATCAAACTGTTTCTTCTTCAATAATCAACTAGAGCTAATCAGTTAGAGTTTAGAGATCTGCAAGCCTTCTTCTATCATAGCGAATCTACGTCAGGTAATTCCTAGATCTGGTCTATTTTTCAATTCCCTTCTCTTTTCTTCCCTTTTTCTTTTAGTAAAAAATATAAATCCATGGTTGTTAGGTTCTAAATCAAATTAGGGGAAAACCATAGAAGGATAGATCTGGACCAAATCCAAGATTTGGAAAGCTTATGAGGTGAGTGGATTTATGCTATAGCATTTTAGATAATAGTATATTATCATTTAAAACATTCCCCGTTATTATATATGAATTTGCCAAATAATTAAGAATTATTATTATAACAATTTGAGATGTTAATATGAATAACTCATATCTTTAATCAGTTAAAGAGTTGGAATGATTACATGTTGAAAAACAAACTTGTTAGAATATGAGCAATAACTACTGTTGTTATAACTATATGATTCACTTACGACATATTATTGAGTAAATGACATATTTAACTTGTTGGATTTAAACAATTACCCAATTTAAATATTTACATGTCAAAATAGAAATAAACACATGTTAAAAAGGACATGCGACAAAATATAGGCATAACTTGATGACATGTAAATTGGATTACAGTAAACATATGAAAAGGACAATATGCCTAAAATTTTCATGAAGTAGGAATAGTTGTTAAAGAACGAGCATGCCTAGATTCACATTAATTTGACACTGTAACGCTCTTAGAAATGAGGTTATATTGCCCTTGTGATAGAAGTCTGCCCGGAACCGCATCGGCATATCCAACATTCACAAGTGTTAAACCAAAAGTAAGGGGTCTAAGTGCATAATTAAAACCTTCAATGGTACTTAGACATGAGGTTAAGTCAAATTGTGGTAGAAGTCTGCCTCGACCCGCCCGACAAATCCAGCGTCCACAAGTGTATGCTTAATGTGAGAGGTCTAGTGCGTGTATATATATATAACAAGATATGAATAAATGGAAATAATGGTAATTAAATGTCTAACTCGGAAAATAAGAAAGGAAGGGATGTAATGGATTGAGGTAGTGTGATGCAAAGAAAAAGTGATGTATTTCCCTAAATGACCTATTTCTGAGAACGTGGTTGCAGGTAAGCCACAGTGAATAAAGTAAGAAAGAGGAATGAAATTACTTGCCACCACGAATTTAGATGGGAATACGTTATGAAAATAAATCACTGACTCCTTCTATAAATCAAACTGATAAGGTGCATGAAGTGTTTTTCTTAATAAAACAAGGAACGTAAATTATAGTGAATGAAGAACAATGGGTTACAATAGTAAATGGTTTAAACCAGGAATGATAATAACCTATTATAAATAAATAATACTAATGAGAATGTTGTATAATAGGTAGACTTGTCCTAGGGATAAGTGAAGATTATAACTTAGGTTATAATAAACTATTAAGGAAATGGGATAACCGGTGAAATGAGAGAAGGGACACTTAATTGTAAGTTAAGTAATCAGTAAATGGGGAAAGCCAGAAACTAGTTGGTAAAAGGGGGAAATATATGAAATATAATAAGTTGTACTTAATTATAAATTAAGTAATCTATAAACTTAGATGTCACATGTTCAGACTTGTCCTAGGGGCAAGAGGAATTTATAACATATGGTTGTAATAAATGGGTAGAGAAACTTATTAATGGGCCTTATTTAAGAGAACTAAGTTAATAAGTTCTGTACCATCAAGGAGAGGACTGTCTCTGAGCTACAGGCATCTCATCTCTAGCGGGTCCTCTAGCCCCGCCTCTGCCTCGTGCTCTAATTCATGCTCTGGTGCTCATTTCTTAATTAGTTCTGTAACATCAAGGAAAGAGTCAGACTAACAAAAAATAATAATGTTAAAGGAAAGGTTAAAAGTATAGACATATGATAAGATGATAATGATGTAATGACTGATTACTATGTGCTATTCTGCTGTGCTCATTCTAGGACATTACTAATCCTATCTCTAATGAGCCACTCGTCTTAGAATACTGTTGATTCTATTTGGACGAACTATTCTAAAAATGTTGTACTCCAAAGCTAAGGTTAACCTTTAGCTCTGATACCAACTGTGATGACCCGAAACTTCCGTGGTACGAAAGTAAGGAAAATCATAGGAGCATAACATAATTACAACAATAACAGATCTCAGATAATAGCATAACACAGAAATCATTGTAGCGGAAATGGAAATGTCATCCCAACATAACACCACAGACATCAGAGTACGCAGTACAAGATACACTTAGCAAATAGAAGTCTCAACAAAAAGAGAAATAAGTCTCAACTCCTCCAAATACATCAAAGGTAAATAATGTCTAAATGTCTCAAGAAGCAAATAAAAAGATAAAAAGAAAAGTTTCTTCATCTTCTCCCTTAGCAAGCTCCAGTCCAAAAAGTATCCATACCTAAAACCTGTCATTTGGTTGCCCGTGTGGAAAGAGGGCACCTGAGTTTGCAAAGTGAAATAAACTACGAGTCAGTCATGAGACTGGTATGAGAAATCTTTCTTAACTAACAATATGGCTAATCACAGGACCACGCCGCTAATGTGGAACGGGTTTACTCCATTGGATTGCTAGTGCATATGTTTAATAAACTTTATTTAAAAACAACGCAATGGTTTTTAGAAAATGAAATCATTATAAGACTCAAGTCCCATCACACAATGCAACGCAAACCGGAGGATAGCGTTTTACCTTATAATGATAAAAAATGATTGATATGTGGAAAATAATGTTTTTAATATTATTGTTATTGTCTAATCAGTATTAAAAAACCTCAAAGTAAATGTATCAATCCTAGAAGGCATAGTACCCCATCCTACTATGTCGCCATATATATGTTTACAATCAAAACCGTAATGTCGTATTGGAGATTGGGTTTCCATCATGAGTCAAGGCTAGGGATGATCTCCTAACCAATTCGAGACACTCTAGCAATGTCTCAGGATCTCCTGTAGTGAACCCTTGGATTCTGCGAGGCCGATCCACAAATAACGTTAGTGGATTAGTTATGTCAGAACACACGTTTCTCGGCCCTATTGAACCTATAAAATGGTCACAATTGACCAATAAATCCGAGGCGTCTCATTCCATCAACCACATAAGTAAAATGTCAGGTCTTGTAAAAACCCAAACACCACTTCTAGCTAGAAAGAAACATGTGCACTCCCTGCGTTCCCTTGTCCTGTTTTTGACTCTACCGAGGTGTGAGGCTCGCGAGGTAACGTAAAACACAAAGCTATGCCGAAAATAGGCTATGCTCTGATCATCATCCACAAGTCTCTGCTTTTCAACAAAAGCCTTGATCAATTGCATCTTGGCATGTCACATTGACAATTCACGCCATGCGATCGGTAACTACCAATATATAACCCTTGAGCTCATGCGTCTCAAAGAAGGGTGTTAAGCAAGAGAATAAATTCTCCACCAACACAGATATATATTAAATAGAAATCAATTTAATTACACTGAATGAAATTCGATGTCAGACACACATCCATTTACAAGTCCGTTCTGGGTCTGAACGAAACTGGAGTCACCTTATTCCTCGTCCCGTATGTCCAATACTGAAGAGAGGTGCTCGCATATCTGAACAATCAACAAATACGTCCGGACAACTACCAATTTAACCATTTACTGGTAGCTAACCAATGTCGGGCATCAGTAGTTATCCTTTCGATGTGAAGATCGCCGGTCTTCAATCGCCGTCTTTAAGATCTTCAATTTAGATCGTCGTGTAATCATTTGAAATGAGATTTAACTCGGTCTTTTCAAATGATTCTCACATATACATAGTTTAAAAATATTTAATATCATTAGCAGTATTTAATAACAATTTATCGCTATTTTTATTTATATAAAAATAGCCAAATTCATTTAACGACGCTTCAGGTCGATGGGTGGCCCCGGCGCGGTTTTTATCGAAATTTGATTTACACTTATCTCGAAATCTAACTGTTGGATTTTAACAAAATTTATATCGATGGAAAGATCTTTCCAAAGCGGTCCTAACGGTTCCAGTTTTGGGAAAATCCGACGGTTGGATCTTTCAGTATAATCGCTTAAAGTTACGATTCCGAAACGCGAACTACCGCGCGCGATTAATTAAATTTTAATTTATATATATATAATTATATATATATATATATAATTATATATATAAACTCTTCGACGAATTCACTAACGTTTTTAATATGCCAATAAAAGAATGTTTTTTATTGGCATACCACACCTGTGTATTATCAAACAGCATATATCATTCACATGAAAATTTATCCAATGACGAGTCAACTTTACATATAAATTCTAATATATGCAAATGTAATTATAAATGTTATTTAAACAATGCATATAAATTCTAATATATGCAATGTAATTATGAATGTTATTTTAACAGCGCATATAAATTCTAATATATGCGATGCAATTATAAATGTTATTTTAACAACGCATATAAATTCTAATATATGCAATGTAATTAGAAATGCAACTTCAACAACGCATATAAATTCTAATATATGCGATGTAATTATAAATGTAACTTTAACAACGCATATAAATTCTAATATATGCGATGAAATCATAAATGTAACTTTAACAATGCATATAAATTCTAATATATGCGATGTAATTATAAATGTTATTTTAACAGCGCGTATAAATTCTAATATATGCGATGTAAATATAAATGTAACTTTAACAACGCGTATAAATTCTAATATATGTGATGTAATTATAAATGTTTTTTTATCCATTTCATTAAAAAAGAAAGTTTTTAATGTAAACATGTTTTATTTAAAGAAACATGAATGTTTTCCAACTTTTGTTATTACATTAAAAGGTGAATTTTTAATGTAAAATATATTTTCTTTAAAAACATGTTCCTTTTTCTACATTTCTATTTTTACATTAAAAAGTGAAATTTCAATGTGAAACATGTTCTCTTTTTAGAAAACATGAATCTTGCCTAGTTTTCTAATATTGCATTAAAAGTGAAATTTTAATGTACAACATGTTTTGCATTTCAAAACATGTATCTTTTCCCTTATTTTTAACATCACATTAAAAATGCATGTTTTTAATGAAATCATGTTTTGATTAAAAAAATGTACATTTTCTCTTTTTCTATTCTTGTCATTAAAATGTAAATTTTTAATGAAATCATGTTTTGATTATAAAATATGAACATTTTTCCCATTTTTCAACCATTACATTAAAACGTATATTTTATATGAAATCAAGTTTTGATTAAAAACATGAACATTTTTCTCTACTTCCGATCATTACATTAAAATGTATATTTTATATGAAATCATGTTTTGATTAAAAACATGAACATTTTTCTCTACTTTCAACCATTACATTAAAATGTATATTTTATATGGAATCATGTTTTGATTAAAAACATGAACATTTTTCTCTACTTTGAACCATTACATTAAAATGTATATTTTTATTGTAATGTTCTTATTATTTTTCTAAAACATGAACATTTCTATTTTTATAGTAATTCCATAAAACGATAGAAATTCACATTTCATTTTTTTTGAATATTCTAATTCAACAAAATAACAAAATTTGATATTTCCTTTTTGATTGGAAATTCTAACTCAATCGAATAACAAAAGTGTATGTTTCATTTCGGTTGGAAATTCCATTTCAATCAAATATCAAAGTTGATGTTTTATTTGATTGAAAATTCTTATTCAATCAATAGCAACAAAAGTGATAATTTTTTTAATTGATTGAAAATTCTAATTCAACCAAACAAATAAGCAAAGGTGATATTTTTATTTGATTGAAAATTTTAGTTAAATCAAACATTAACAAAAAGTGATATTTTTATTGGATTGAAAATTCTAATTCAATCCAACAAATAAACAAAGGTGATATTTTTATTTGATTGAAAATTCTAGTTCAATCAAACAAATAAACAAAGGAGATATTTTTATTTGATTGAAAATTCTAATTCAATCAAACATATAAAAAGTGATATTTTTATTGGATTGAAAATTCTAATTCAATCCAACAAATAAACAAAGGTGATATTTTTATTTGATTGAAAATTCTAATTCAATCAAACAAATAAACAAAGGTGATATTTTTATTTGATTGAAAATTCTAATTCAATCAAACATACAAAAAGTGATATTTTTATTGGATTGAAAATTCTAATTCAATCCAATAATAAAGGTGATACTCCATTTCTGTTGAATATATTTGATTCAACAAAATAACAACCAAAAATGTTTGATTCATTTTTGTGGCAATTATAATTCCAACCAAATACAATAAAGGTGATACTCTATTTTTGTTGAATATATTTGATTCAACAAAATAACAACCAAAAATGTTTGATTCATTTTTATGGCAATTATAATTCCAACAAAATATAATAAAGGTGATACTCTATTTTTGTTGAATATATTTGATTCAACAAAATAACAACCAAATTTATTTGATTCGTTTTTATGGCAATTTCAATTATAACATAATATCACCCAAACGAACAGATCTACATTAACACATCACATACAGATCAAATAACGTAGCATAACATGTAGAAATATACAACAAATCAATGAGAATACAATTATGATTTATTCTAATTATTTTAGAATAAAAAAAAGGATTTCTCACTATCGTTTGAATCTGAATGGTTCAGATCTGCAATTTTTGGCCAAAATTCACTCAGCTCTGAATTGGACCCAATCAGTCTAGAAACGTAGATCTCGTGTCTACGATCGCAATGCTTCAAAAATCGTGCAGTTCTGAGTTCATATGAGTGAGTTATGAATTATTTTAAATCGGGAATGTTTGAAATAAATCAAATTAATAAAATAATAAGGGAATACCCTTCTTCCTCCTTATCAAACACATGCCGTAAGCCTTTCACGATGGGTTCCGTTCTAGGGTTTAGTTTTGCTTTCGGATCAAGGCATTGGAAGATGATCAGACAATTGCACGTCGAAGGGGGGAGTGTGACGCGCAAAGGGGTGCCACCCGCGACCGGCGCGATGGCGGCTATAGGGGGCGGCAGCGGTTTTAAATTGTCGGGTTTAAAGGTCTGGTTCTCGGAGCTCGTGCCTCTTGGGGATGATCCAACCGTACAGAATCGAAGAGGAGGAGAAGTACTATGATAAAGTCTAAAGGAGGGACGGGTTTTGGTGAACGGAATGAGGTATTTTAATGGTGAATGGTGGGAGCAATTTTGGCCATTGGAAGTAGGAGATGGCGGCGGCTAAAGGGAGTTTAGGGTTTTGGGGAAAAGGACAAAAGGATTTTATAATATTTTATTCCTAATTTTACAATTAAATCCATAAATTCTTAGCAACTCCAATTTCAGTCCAACAGGAGTTGTCCGACCTAATTGCCCATATTCCAGAACTAATGGGCTAGGTCCCGTCAGCCCAAACGACTGTTTGTGGCCTGAATTCAATAATTTGAAATTTAAATCCTTTATTAAATTAATTCGATCGTATACTAAATTCACCGGGGCCACATACGGACTCTGAAAATTCCATAAAAAATATTTCTGCCTTTGTTTTGACGATATGGTCCTAACAAAATTAATTTCGTCGAATTTCGAGACTGTTTGAAAAATGGTCATTTTCAAGTCGATCAAATTTGACTAAAATTGACAAAACACATTTTATTATGCTACGCTCACATATTAATTCGAAAAATTCTTGAAATTGAAACCTAGTAATAATTTGGCATTCCGAATCCAACAAACGTGGTTTCATAAAAAACGGAGGTCTTTTGTAAAATGGCCTTTTATACGGGCAATAAATTATACTATAGCGACTATTCTGAATATTCAACTGGCCATAACTTTTGATTTCCACTATGAAATTTCGATTTTTCGGATTCGTTGGAAAGATATTTTTAAACAGATTTAGATATTTTTAGTTTCACTAAAATCCGTTAAATTTTGAATCCTGTACATTCAGTCAAAGTTTAGATTTGACTTTTCAAACTACCGTACTATTTCAAATTCGTTTTGAAAATAAAATAAATATTTTTCCTCTAACTTCGACTAAAATAAATTTTTAATCGTTATTATTCGAAATAAATTATTTTAACTATTCAAAATTCACTGAAATAGCCAAAATAAAAAAATTAATTGGTTCTGATTTTCCGGGTTGTTACAATCTCCCCCACTTAAAAAGCTTTTCGTCCTCGAAAAGGAAACAATAGTAAAGTGGGAAACAAAACAGAAAATGCAAGGTATTGTGAATGTACCTCAACACAAGAGTTACTCGGAGACGTCCACTCTGCACTTGGGATAAACCTGTTTGATGTTATCCTTCGTCTCCTATGTACAGTCACTAGGATCCCCGCTCCACTGCACTTTGACTAGGTGGATCCTCATGTAAGACAGAGTAAACAAGGAAACAAGATGAACGGAGATAACGTTAAAGGCACACCTAGTCGCTATAAGATTATTACTACACTGCTCCACACCAAACACCCTAAAAGTTGATCCTGTCTACTAGACTTTAATAATGATAATGGTAGTTCGTGTACCTTTAGTTGCCTTCATAGGTTCCACCTGCCCCTATCTCCACAAGGTGTACCCACTACCCCCATGCGATCGACTCCCTAACTCGTAGATACCCGTGCTGGACCCACAGTGGGTGTATCACTCCCCAAAGTGGCAACCCGATACCACCAAAAATGCACGGCTTATACCTACACGATGCAACAACGTCTTAGCTACCAGCCCGGGCCCACACACGCACACGAACCTGTTGGACTTGCGTTGCCACCACTAACCCATTTTGGCCTCTTATAGTCAAGCCCAGTACGCGTGTCCCGTCCTCGACTTGGGTCGAGCCCACAGAGATACTTATGGGTTACTGGTTGAAACGGGCCCCCATTACTTGACACAAGCTATCCACCTAAGCTTGGTCCTCTCTAGTACATCCCACTTAACCCACTTCTTATTCATGTTCATGTTTCAATTTTGGTTAAGTGCATCTAATCGTAATTCAAATGCCACCTAAGGCACCCTCTGAATTCCATAAGCCACCCAAGGCACCTATTTAACCCCCTTATGTACCACTACATGTTTACCTGGTTAAGTGTTTCTTAATTCATTAACACTGTAACCTTGTAAAGACCTCCCACATTAGACTGGCATTTGTGGCAGCTGGATTTGCCGGGTGGGTCCGGGCAGTCTTACACCACAAAAGAGTCTAACCTCGTATCTTTACAACTGTCACGTATTTAATTTATGCCTAAGACCTCCCACATTAGACTGGCATTTGTGGCAGCTGGATTTGTCGGGCGGGTCCGGCAGTCTTACACCACAAAAGAGCCTAACCTCGTGTCTTAGACGATTAATTACACCTAATTAATCATTCCCCAATTTGGATTAATTTCCCTATTCAAATTATCAATCAATTCCAAATTTAACTATGGCCATAATTGACTCAATTATGTTCATCTATTTATGATATGAAAAATCATACCAATTTCATCACAAATTTATTTTATGCCATTTAAGGCATTTATGCCAATTCTCTATATTAAATCTTTTAATATTATCCCATGGCCCCACGTTGTATGTTCGTTCGTTTAACGTAAAATATACGTTAGACTCGAATACTCTAACTTATGGAATAAAGAGAAAACATCATAGCATACATAGAAATAAAACTAGGTCTAAACATATGGGGTGAACTTGCATGTGTGAATGAGGTTCTTCATCTAAAACTTGCATAGGCCAAAGTCACAAACTTGCATAAAACTACATATGTCATAGATCTAAATCTAAAGGTGTAGACTTGTTTGGGTAATAGTCACGAACTTGCATAAACCATGTATGTCATAGATCTAATCATAAGGTTCAAACTTGCATAGGCACGATTCATACTTCCAACATATATATATATATATATATATATATATATATATATATATATATATATATATATATATACTTGCATATGTGATTTATGCAACATAAACGATGGTGTTAATCTACATCTAAACATGTAAACTAGCATATAAAAGCTAACATATAACTCACACATGTCATAGCCTAACTTTAGATCCAATTTACACACATAAAATAGATGTCATGAAACATGTAAGGTTGTACATAATTTCATTAACTTGCATATGATCCATATCTAAACTAACATCTAGACTTGCGTACATACATACATATGATTTAACATATGAGTTAGTTCCAACAACATAACCAAACTAGCATATGAAATATCATTATGAATTTATTATACATAAGCCAATCATAAAATTACAACATATATGATAACATCGCAACTTTACAACATACATGATAACATCATAGAATTTACAACATAAATGATAACATGCGGTCAATAATTCACAACATAGCCATATAATCCACATCATATCTCAAAACAATTAAATCGTTAATTATGTTATTAAAGAAATCGAACTCACAACTCAAAGAAGGTCTTGAGTTCTGAAATCTGAGTTCTGAAGTTGAATTAGCTTTCCTTTGAAGAAGATTCGTTGTTAGAGTTGAATAGATCTGAATTTGATTAGCTTTCTTCCTCTCCAATTGGTGGCGGTTATTCTAGGTTGCAAGGTGACGGCATGGAGGCCATGGCTCTAATTTTAATTTGATTTTAGGGTTTGAGTCTACATGTCTTTTTATAGAGTTTAGGATTAGTTTAGGCCGTCAGAACAACCCAGAATTAATCCCAGCCAATCAGAGCAGATCAGAAACCCTAGTGAGTCAGCACACAGTCATAAACAGGTCACCAAACAAATCTGCCCGGGGGGGAGGGGGCAGGTCAACCCCCAGGTCGACCTTATGGTCGACCTGGTCAGGGTAGGTCGACCCCCAGGTCGACCCGAGGTCGACCCTATGGTCGACCTGGCCCTAGCGGGAAATTTCCCTCGTAGCTCATCTGACTCTGAAATTTGAAATTTGAATTTTCGAAATCTGTTTTGAATTTTCTGAAACTTCCGATGCCCATAACTTCTTCATACGAAGTCCAATTCACACAAACTCGAACTCTATCTCAATCAGAATTCCGAGACGAACACAACGGCACAACCCGTTTCCCTTAATTCTCACAATTGAGATTAGTTATTCTTTAATTTGTTACTATAGTGTTAACAGAAATACGGGGTGTTACATTCTCCCCTCCTTAAAGGATTTCACCCCCGAAATCTCCAAGTTAAGGAGAATGCATATCCTAACATCCAAACAACCATCTACTCAACCATCAAACGCAGGCATACATTGTCCTTATAAAATTTCTAATGTTGTATGAACATATGCAAGAAGTGTGTATATGTTCTTTATCTAATGCAAAATCAGGCGGTCTACTAATTCAGTTGACCTCCTTAATGCAAACCATGATAGTGTCATGCGTCCATTATGTATGCGAAAGAACCCTATCGATACATATTATTTCTACATGTGTGCACAACCATTCACCATAATGCAGCATCCATATGATAGCACAACCATTATACATCCATTAACTTAAATATGCACACACATTTATATGCAATATGAAGTGACTGAGCCGATCTAGTGCCTAAAGTGTGTGTATATGCATCCACGAGCAACCACTTGCATCCACATGCATCCATCATACATAACATGTCTCAAACACATGTTTCAACCATAGGAATATCCTATCTAAAGGTCAAGGATGCTAGCGAGAGGACATAATAAAGATAAAACAACAAGCTAAGCGATAAAGGAGAAATTAAAAGACATACCCTCGAAAAGAAAAGGGAACAATGAACGCATCTTCTCTTCCGTCTCCCAAGAAGCGTTGCTCTCATCATCTCCCCATTGCACTTTGACTAGCTTGACCTCTCGATTCCTCAACTTCTTAATCTCAGACCCAAGAATGCACGTAGGAGCTCGTCGAATCATCGCATCACGCTCTATCTCCGAATCTCTAAGCAAGCTCGGCTCTACCGCTTTTGCGGTCTCATGCAAGCACTTCCTCAAATGTGATACATGGAATACATCGTGTACACCACTAAGTCTCTCGGGCAAATCCACTCTATACGCCATCTATCCAATTTGCTCCTTAATAGGGAACGGCCCTACGAACCTTGGTGCTAACTTTCCAACGGACCCAAAGCGAACAACATTTCGTAATGGAGACACATTAACGAAAACCATGTCCCCAATATCAAACTCAAAATCTGTCCTCCTCTTGTCTGCATAAGATTTCTGCCTATCTTGCGCCGTCTTCATCCTCCTTCGAATCAAATCGATCTTTTCTGAAGTCTCTCTAATCATATCGGGCCCAAGCAAGATCTTATCTGAAGATTCACACCAACATGTAGGCGAACGACACGGCCGTCCTGTAACACCCCGTATGTTGAATAACTTGCTATAATTTAAAACAGGGCAGAATTAAATTTTAAAATCTGAATCAGGGGAAACGGGCTATGCCCTTGCGTTCGTCTCGGAAAAATACGCGAAACAGAGTCCGAGTTTTCGAAAATCGGAGTCCGTATGACCCAGTTAAGTCCCGTAGAAGTTTTCAGAAAATTCAAAACAAATTTAAATATAAAAATCTCAAGTTTCAGAAGAGGCGGGAAAATTCCCGCCAGGCTGAGGGAGTCGACCCAGGGGTCGACATCGGTGTCGACCCCCTCCCTAGGGGTCGACCCAAGGGTCGACCCCCCCTGTCGGTCTGTGTGACCTGGGTGCAACCTGAAGGGGTTTGGGCTAGGGTTGATGGCTAGTGACGAGATCTGACGGCTCTAATCTGATTTAGGGTTAATCTAATGGCCTAAAACACATAACTAATCTATAAATACACCCTAAGACTACCCTAATTCATACTAAAAATAGATACAACATCGTTATGCCATCAAAATGCAACTTGACGGAGCCTCCATCAATTTGTAGAGGAAGATAGCTTCTCAAATCAACTTCTAATCAACTCTAGCAACTTAATCTTCTTCTTTGAAGTGCTAATCAACAAGTTGTGAGTTTCTATAGCCTTAATGACCAATTGTTGAAATAATTATGATAGGATATAATGAGGTTATGGCTATGAATGTGGATCAATGCAAGTTATGTTATCATATGCTATGTGTTCATAATGTTATGCAAGTTATGCAAGTTATATGCTATGTATTCATGATGTTATGCAAGTTATGCAAGTCATATGCTATGTGTTCATGATGTTATGCAAGTTATGCAAGTCATATGCTATGTGATCATGATGTTATGCAAGTTATGCAAGTCATATGCTATGTGTTATGTAAGTTATGCAAGTCATATGCCATGTGATCATGATGTTATGCAAGTTATGCAAGTCATATGCTATGTGTTCATAATGTTATGCAAGTTATGCAAGTCATATATTATATGTTCATGATGTTATGCAAGTTATGCAAGCTATATGCTATATGATCATGATGTTATGCAAGCTTTAGGCTATGTGTTCATGATGCTAGTTATGCAAATCGCTATGATAAACATTGATCCATTATGACACCATGTTATGCAAGTTTGGTGTTTGATTATATGCAAGTTCATATATGATATGTTATGCAAGTTTGGTGTATGATTATATGCAAGTTCATATATGACATGTTATGCAAGTTTGGTGTTTGGTTATATGCAAGTAACATGTGCAAGTTTACACCTTAGTATGATATGCATACATATGCAAGTTAACCCCTTTGTATGTCATCCATACATATGCAAGTTTACCCCTTTTGTATGACATAAGTAGCTTATTCAAGTTACCCTCCTTATGACATATGTGATTCATGCAAGTTTGGGTTGGTTATTTATGCTAGTTGGGTTTGATGCTATATGCATGTTGACACCTTTAAAACCCATGTTGATGCTAATGTTATCCAAGTTGAACCCATTGCATGTGTGATGAATCTTCCCTTTTAAGTATGTCATGTTAGCGAATTACGTGGGGAACGATGGGGTTAATAATCATGTTAATGAAATGGTGTGAAGTTGGTATGATTATGCATACCATAAAGTGGATGGACATAATTGAGTCAATTATGTACATCGTTAAATTTGTAATTAATTAGGGATAATTAATACAAATTATGGGGGTGATTAATTAGGTGTAATTAATCGACTAAGACACAAGGTTGGACCCTTTTGTAGCATAAGACTGCCCGGAACCGACCGGCAAATCCAGCGGCTACAAATGATTGGCCCAATGTGAGAGGTCTTAGGCACAAACTTAATACGTGACAAGTGTAAAGACACGAGGTTAGACTCGGTTATGGCGTAAGGCTGCCCGGACCCGACCGGCAAATCCAGCTGCCATAAAAGATAGTCTAATGTGAGAGGTCTTTACAACGGTTATGTTCTTAATCAATTAAGAAACACTTAACCAGATAAGCATGTAGTGGGGCATGAGGGGTTAAGTGGGTGCCTTGGGTGGCATGTGGAAATCAAGTAAGTGCTTTGGGTGGCATGTGGAAATCAAGTAAGTGCCTTGGGTGGCATGTGGAAATCTCGTGGTTTGCCTTGGGTGGCAATAGAAAATACGATTAGAATACTTAACCAAGTGGAAACATGTAATTAAACATGATTAAAGGGTTAAGTGGGATGCACTAGATAAAGTGACAAGCTTAGGTGGGTAGCTTGTAGGGGCCCATTTCAACCAGTAACCCATATGTATCTTATTGGGCTCGACCCATGTCGAAGACGGGACACGCGTACTAGGCTTGACTATAAGAGGCCAAAACGGGTTAGCGGTGGCAACGCAAGTCCAACGGGTTTCATATGCGTGTGTGGACCCGGGCTGGTAGGTAAGACGTTGTTGCATCGTGTAGATATAAGTCGTGCACCATTGGTTGTATCGGGTTGCCACTTTGGGGAGTGATACACCCCATTGTGGGGCCAGCACGGGTATCTACGGTAGGGAGCCGATCGCTTGGGAGTAGTGGGTACACCTAGTGGAGATAGGGGCAGACGGCACTTATGTAGTCAGCTAGGCGTACACGAAACTACTGGGAAAATATTCTAAGTCCTTGGGAGGGATCAACCTTTAAGTAGGAATGACTGGTGTGGTGCAGTTAGTAATTACCCTTGGGTGGGTAGACGCGTCTTTACCGTTATCTTAGTTCATCCTAGGTCTAGTTGGCTACTTAGTGTAGTCATTTATCCCCAGTCATCACCGTACCAAGTTTATATCATACCCTAATTACTTTAATGATTGTGTTGTTAAAGTTATAGGGCTCACTCAGACTTATGTCTGACCCCGTTGTTTTTATCTTTTTCCCCCTCAGGTCCTCAGGTTGGGCCTAGCACTAGTGGGCTTTGATCAGATTTCTTTATCTATCTTTTGGAGCTTGGACCGTGATGTAAAGCCCAACTTATCTTTTCTATTATGGCTATTAGTTTATGTAGTGGGATTATGTACTTATGTTTTTATCAGGATGGATATTTAGTACTTGACTCTTTATGGTGTTGTAACTAAACATGTTTATCTTCTGCTGCAATGAAATGATGTTTTAGATTTTCAAGTATTATCTATATCTGTCTTGCTGTAATTTTTCTGTTCTATATTCACTTAAAATACTCCACCGAAGTTAAGGCATTCCCATAGTGAGTGACCTTAGCGGGTGTGGGGTGTTACACGTGGTATCAGAGCTGAAGGTTACCGGAACAGATAAAATTTTTAGAAAGCTATTTTTCTAAAAACATTTTTGGAAGAAATATTTTCAAAAACATGTCTTTTAAGAGAAAAGTTTTTGAAAGAAAAGCATAATCCCAAATAGCCATATCTTTATCTTTCGAATTCTCCGTTTTGAATCTTTCCTTTTTCGTTTCAGCATGGCTGAAGATCTTAACTTTCCGGAGGGTGTAGCGATACCAGTATGGTATAGTAGATTAATGGAGGCTAGGGCCTCCACTGCAGGTCCAGCAAATGTTCCTCCACCAACAGTAGCACCCGATCTTCCTCCTCCTCCTCCTCGCACGGATACTTTTGCTAAGACTTGCAAGGAATTTAAGGCTATGGGAGGGAAACCTTTTCAAGGATCAGAAACTTTTGTGGAAGCTAGAGATTGGCTTAAGGAGGTGGAAGAGTTGATAGATATTTTTGAGATGGAAGAAGGAAAGAAAGTCAAGTTAGCTGCTTGGTTAATGAAGGGAGAGGCCTCATTCTGGTGGGAGGTCACTAATGAAGAACGCCCTGTTGACTCTTGGGCGGATTTCAGGCAAAGGTTTGTGGCAAAGTTTCTCTCAAGGGCGGAAGAAAACTTGTATATGGAAAGGTTCTTGACTCTAAAGCAAGGAAACCTATCAGTGAAGGAATATGTCAACAAATTTAATCAATTGGCAAGGTTTGGCATAGACATGGTGAATACACCGGAGAAGAAGGCTTTGAGGTTCGTTAAAGGCTTGAGTGAACCGATGCATGGATTGGCTATGACTCACATCCCTATGGGGGCCACCTTTGAGAAGCTAGTAGACATGGCACTCAAGCATGAGGAAGAGAAGGGTTCCAATGCTAATAAGGCATCCGAGAAGAAAGGAGATCAAAAGAGACCTCAACAGCAACAGCAAAACAAGGGTGGGAAAGGCAACGGTGGCAAGGGAAAGAAGAAGTGCTTCAATTGCGGGACACCAGGCCACCTAAGCAAAGATTGTCGAAAGAAGAAGAAGAAGACGGGCTTTTTCCACTGTGGCGAAGTAAGGCATCTAGTGAAGGATTGCCCTAAGAAGGGGCAAAGGACGGGATCTACCTCAGGAGGACAGGTGCAAGCTCTTATGGCACCAGGTCAGGCAAGGGGGCAAGTTTAGGCTCTCGCGGTTCCACCGACTCAGGAATGAGGTAGAACTATTTCCGTTGAAAGTCTGGTTTTTCTATTTGATCATCCTGTCCGTACTTTGTTTGACTCGGGCGCATCGCATTCGTTTATCTCATCATCATTAGTTGAGTCACTGCACTTAGACACCAGTCTAGTAGATGATCCCTTGGTTGTTTCAAACCCAATTGGGGGCTCCACTTATTTGTCCATGATATGTTTGGGTTTGAAGATTTCTATACTTAGCGTTGAGTTTAGATGTGATGCTTTTGTTTTGGGCTTCACGGGCTATGGGTTGATTTTGGGCATGGACTGGTTATCCAGTAATGGTGCCGTTCTTGATTGCGAAAGGAGAGTTGTTAGGCTCATGACCCGCTTGGGGAACACTCTCGAGATCTCTTGTAATCCCATAGATTCTATTATGCTAAGTTATCTTGAATCACTTGACGCTTCAGTCGAGAGTTTGCGATCTGTTAGAGTGGTCCGGGAATACTCGGATGTGTTTGAGGAGGAGAAGGGCTTACCACCGAGGCGGGAGATAGACTTCCGAATATATCTGGTGGATAATGCTAAGCTAGTATCTTTACCAGTGCGCCACATGGCTCCTCGTGAGAGGAGGGAACTCCATAAGCAAGTAGGGGAGTTGCTTGAGAAGGGGTTCATAAGACGAAGTATATCGGAGTGGGGTGCTCCAGTAGTTTTTGCCACGAAGGCAGATGGGTCCCTCAGACTTTGTGTAGACTATAGAGAACTCAACAAGCTCACAAAGAAGAATAGACACCCATTGCCGAGGATAGATAATCTTTTTGATCAGTTGGTTGGCGCCTCAGTGTTTTCGCAGTTGGACTTGGCCATGGGGTTTCATCAGTTGAGGGTGGCTGAGGATAGCATAGACAAGACTGCCTTTAGGACTCCGGATGGTTTTTATGAGTGGCTGGTGATGCCATTTGGTTTGACGAACGCCCCTGCATACTTTGTTGATTTGATGAGTAGGGTGTTCATGGAGTACCTTAATAAGTTCGTGGTGGTCTTTGTGGATGACATCTTAGTCTTTTCTAAGAGTGAAGAAGAGCATGCCCTACATCTTAGGGAAGTTTTGGAGACTCTTCAAGCGCATAGCCTTAAGGCTAAATTCTCTAAATGTCACTTCTGGAGGAAGGAAGTGCGGTTCTTGGGGCACGTGGTCTCCAAGGAAGGGATAGCTGTGGATCCCGCGAAGGTAGTGTCCATCCAGGATTGGAAGGTTCCGAAGAATGCTACAGAGGTGAGGAGTTTCTTGGGGTTGGCTGGCTACTATAGGAAGTTTATCAAGGACTTCGCGAAGATATCAGCCCCATTAACTCGCTTGACGAAGAAGAATCTAGTCTTCGCATGGGACGTAGATTGTGATGATGCGTTCCGACGGTTAAAGAGAGCTTTAACCACAGCTCCAGTCTTAGTATTGCCAGATGGGAGCAAGCCATTTGTTGTCTATATCGATGCTTGTGGGACAGGACTGGGCGCAGTCTTAATTCAAGAGGGAAGGGTAATAGCCTACGGTGGAAGGCAGTTGAGAAAGCACGAGAAAAATTACCCTACCCATGATCTAGAGTTGGCCGCTATTGTTTTTGCGCTTAAGATTTGGCGCCATTATCTTCTTGGAGAGAGGTTCGAATTGTTCACTGACCACAAATCATTGAAGTACTTGTTTTCTCAGAAGGATTTGAACTTGAGACAGCAAAGGTGGATGGAGTTCCTAGCATCCTATGATTTCGAGATAGCGTATACCCCTGGCAAGGGTAATGTGGTGGCGGACGCCTTGAGCAGAAAAAGGTTGTCCTTGAGTCCATTGTTCGTGGAACGACGAAGCTTGGAATTTATCTCGATGTTTGATTTCAGACCTTCCGTTGACTATATACCCGGTTTGCTAGCATCCTTGGAGGTCAGACCTACTCTTTTGGGACGGATTGGCGAGGCACAGCGGGACGACCCACAGTTGGTTGAGTTGGTAGAGAGGCTCATAAGGGGGGAGTCGTCCAGCCATTTGAGTAGGTACAACCTAGACGATAGGGGGTGCTTGCGTAGAGACGGTAGACTTTGTGTACCGCAAGACGAGGGTTTGAGGAAGGCTATTCTTGATGATGCACACCGTTCTAGGATGACCATTCATCCCGGTAGGGACAAGATGTACCAAGACATAAAGCGAGTTTTCTTTTGGCCGGTATGAAGAAAGATGTGGCTGAGTATGTCGCTAGATGCTTGGTGTGCCAACAAGTGAAAGCGGAGCAAAAGAAACCTGGTGGGTTGCTTCACCCATTGGAAGTTCCGCAATGGAAGTGGGATAGCGTCTCGATGGATTTTATTGATGGGTTACCTAGATCGAGGAAGGGTAATACGGGAATTTGGGTTGTGGTAGACAGACTGACTAAGAGCGCCCATTTCATACCCGTGAAGAGCAAGAGGACTGCTCCATGGCTAGCTTCAGTTTACCTTCGAGATATAGTTCGATTGCATGGGGTACCCTCTAACATAGTGAGTGATCGAGATCCTATCTTCACTAGCGAGTTTTGGAAGAGTTTGCAAGAAGCAGTGGGGACTCAGTTGTGTTTGAGCACCGCATATCATCCTCAGACGGACAGCCAGACCGAGAGGGTGAATCGTGTTCTGGAAGACCTTTTGAGGCTTTGTATCTTGGATTTTGGAGGTACATGGGAAGAGCATCTTCCATTTCGCGTATAATAACAGCTTTCAGTCCAGTATTGGTATGGCTCCTTTCGAAGCTCTTTATGGAAGGCCTTGTCGATCACCTACATGTTGGTGGGAATCTACGGATAAGATCTTGCTTGGGCCCGATATGGTTAGAGAGACTTCGGAGAAGATTGATTTGATTCGAAGAAGGATGAAAGCGGCAAAAGACAGGCAGAAATCTTACGCAGATAAGAGGAGGACGGATCTGGAGTTTGATGTTGGGGACATGGTCTTTGTCAAAGTATCTCCGTTACGGAATGTTGTTCGCTTTGGGTCCATTGGGAAGTTAGCACCAAGATTCGTAGGACCGTTTCCTATTAAGGAAAGGATTGGACGGATGGCATATAGAGTGGATTTACCCGAGAGACTTAGTGGGGTACATGACGTATTCCATGTGTCACATTTAAGGAAGTGCCTACATGAGACCGCAGAGGTGGTAGAGCCGAGCTTGCTTAGAGAAGTGGAGGTAGAGCGTGATGCGACTATTCGACGAGCTCTTACCCGCATCCTTGGGTCAGAGATTAAGAAGTTGAGAAACAGAGAGGTGCGACTAGTCAAAGTGCAATGGGGAGAGGATGAGAGCAATGCTACTTGGGAAACAGAAGCGAAGATGCGTTCATTGTACCCATTCCTTTTTGAGGGTATGTCTTTTAACTTCTCCTTTATCGTTTGTCTAGTGCTTATCTTATCTTCAGTATGTCCTCTCATTAGTATCTTTGACCTTTAGATAGGGTAAACCTATGGTTGAAACATGTGTTTGAGACATGTTATGATTGATGGATGCATGTGGATGCAAGTGGTTGCTAGTGGTTGCTCGTGGATGCATATACACACACTCTAGGCACTAGATCGGCTCAATCACTTCATATTGCATATTACATATAATTGTGTGTAGGTAGCTATATTAATGGATGTATAATGGTTGTGCTATCATATGGATGATGCATTTTGGTGAATGATTGTGCACTCATGTAGAAATAGTATGTGTCGATAGGGTTTTTTCGCATACATATTGGATGCACGGCACTATCATGGTTTGCATTAAGGAGGTCAACTGAATCAGTAGACCGCCAGATTTTGCATTAGACAGGGAACATATACACACACTCTTTGCATATGTTCATACAGCATTAGAAACTCTAAGGACAATGGATGCCAGTGTTTGATGGTTTGAGTAGATGGTTTTTTGGTTGGTAGGATACGTTCTTCTTGACTTAGAGATTTCGGGGACGAAATCCTTTAAGTAGGGGAGAATGTAACACCCCGTATGTTGAATAACTTGCTATAATATAAAACAGGGCAGAATTAAATTTTAAATTCTGAATCAGGGGAAACGGGCTATGCCATTGCGTTCGTCTCGAAAAAATACGCGAAATAGAGTCCGAGTTTTTGAAAATCGGAGTCCGTATGACCCAGTTAAGGCCCGTAGAAGTTTTTAGAAAATTCAAAACAAATTTAAATATAAAAAACTCAAGTTTCAGAAGAGGCGGGAAAATTCCCGCCAGGCTGAGGGAGTCGACCCAGGGGTCGACATGGGTGTCGACCCCCTCCCTAGGGGTCGACCCCTGGGTCGACCCCCCCTGTCGGTCTGTGTGACCTGGGTGCAACCTGAAGGGGTTTGGGCTAGGGTTGATGGCTAGTGATGAGATCTGACGGCTCTAATCTGATTTAGGGTTAATCTAATGGCCTAAAACACCTAACTAATCTATAAATACACCCTAAGACTACCCTAATTCATACTAAAAATAGATACAACATCGTTATGCCATCAAAATGCAACTTGAAGGAGCCTCCATCAATTTGTAGAGGAAGATAGCTTCTCAAATCAACTTCTAATCAACTCTAGCAACTTAATCTTCTTCATTGAAGTGCTAATCAACAAGTTGTGAGTTTCTATAGCCTTAATGACCAATTGTTGAAATAATTATGATATGATATAATGAGGTTATGGCTATGAATGTGGATCAATGCAAGTTATGTTATCATATGCTATGTGTTCATAATGTTATGCAAGTTATGCAAGTTATATTCTATGTATTCATGATGTTATGCAAGTTATGCAAGTCATATGCTATGTGTTCATGATGTTATGCAAGTTGTGCAAGTCATATGCTATGTGATCATGATGTTATGCAAGTTATGCAAGTCATATGCTATGTGTTATGTAAGTTATGCAAGTCATATGCCATGTGATCATGATGTTATGCAAGTCATATGCTATGTGTTCATAATGTTATGCAAGTTCTGCAAGTCATATACTATATGTTCATGATGTTATGCAAGTTATGCAAGCTATATGCTATATGATCACGATGTTATGCAAGTTATGCAAGCTTTAGGCTATGTGTTCATGATGCTAGTTATGCAAATCGCTATGATAAACATTGATCCATTATGACACCATGTTATGCAAGTTTGGTGTTTGATTATATGCAAGTTCATATATGATATGTTATGCAAGTTTGGTGTATGATTATATGCATGTTCATATATGACATGTTATGCAAGTTTGGTGTTTGGTTATATGCAAGTAACATGTGCAAGTTTACACCTTAGTATGATATGCATACATATGCAAGTTAACCCCTTTGTATGTCATCCATACATACGCAAGTTTACCCCTTTTGTATGACATAAGTAGCTTATGCAAGTTACCCTCCTTATGACATATGTGATTCATGCAAGTTTGGGTTGGTTATTTATGCTAGTTGGGTTTGATGCTATATGCATATTGACACCTTTAAAACCCATGTTGATGCTAATGTTATGCAAGTTGAACCCATTGTATGGGTGATGAATCTTCCCTTTTAAGTATGTCATGTTAGCGAATTACGTGGGGAACGATGGGGTTAATATTCATGTTAATGAAATGGTGTGAAGTTGGTATGATTATGCATACCATAAAGTGGATGGACATAATTGAGTCAATTATGTACATCGTTAAATTTGTAATTAATTAGGGATAATTAATACAAATTATGGGGGTGATTAATTAGGTGTAATTAATCGACTAAGACACGAGGTTGGACCCTTTTGTAGCATAAGACTGCCCGGAACCGACCGGCAAATCCAGCGGCTACAAATGATTGACCCAATGTGAGAGGTCTTAGGCACAAACTTAATACGTGACAAGTGTAAAGACACAAGGTTAGACTCCGTTATGGCGTAAGGCTGCCCGGACCCGACCGGCAAATCCAGCTGCCATAAAAGATAGTCAAATGTGAGAGGTCTTTACAACGGTTACGTTCTTAATCAATTAAGAAACACTTAACCAGATAAGCATGTAGTGGGGCATGAGGGGTAAAGAGGGTGCCTTGGGTGGCATGTGGAAATCAAGTAAGTGCCTTGGGTGGCATGTGGAAATCTAATGTGTTGCCTTGGGTGGCAATAGAAAATACGATTAGAATACTTAACCAAGTGGAAACATGTAATTAAACATGATTAAAGGGTTAAGTGGGATGCACTAGATAAAGTGACAAGCTTAGGTGGGTAGCTTGTGGGGGCCCATTTCAAACAGTAACCCATATGTATCTTATTGGGCTCGACCCATGTCGAAGACGGGACACGCGTACTGGGCTTGACTATAAGAGGCCAAAACGGGTTAGCGGTGGCAACGCAAGTCCAACGGGTTTCATATGCGTGTGTGGACCCGGGCTGGTAGGTAAGACGTTGTTGCATCGTGTAGATATAAGCCATGCACCATTGGTTGTATCGGGTTGCCACTTTGGGGAGTGATACACCCCACAGTGGGGCCAGCACGGGTATCTACGGTAGGGAGTCGATCGCTTGGGAGTAGTGGGTACACCTAGTGGAGATAGGGGTAGACGACACCTATGTAGTCAGCTAGGCGTACACGAAACTACTGGGAAAATTTTCTAAGTCCTTGGGAGGGATCCACCTTCAAGTAGGAATGACTGGTGTGGTGCAGTTAGTAATTACCCTTGGGTGGGTAGACGCGTCTTTACCGTTATCTTAGTTCATCCTAGGTCTAGTTGGCTACTTAGTGTAGTCATTTATCCCCAGTCATCACCGTACCAAGTTTATATCATACCCTAATTACTTTAATGATTGTGTTGTTAAAGTTATAGGGCTCACTCAGACTTATGTCTGACCCCGTTGTTTTTATCTTTTTCCCCCTCAGGTCCTCAGGTTGGGCCTAGCACTAGTGGGCTTTGATCATATTTCTTTATCTATCTTTTGGAGCTTGGACCGTGATGTAAAGCCCAACTTATCTTTTCTATTATGGCTATTAGTTTATGTAGTGGGATTATGTACTTATGTTTTTATCAGGATGGATATTTAGTACTTGACTCTTTATGGTGTTGTAACTAAACATGTTTATCTTCTGCTGCAATGAAATGATGTTTTAGATTTTCAAGTATTATCTATATCTGTCTTGTTGTAATTTTTCTGTTCTATATTCACTTAAAATACTCCACCGAAGTTAAGGCATTCCCATAGTGAGTGACCTTAGCGGGTGTGGGGTGTTACACGTCCATAAAGAGCCTCGAACGGTGCCATGCCAATACTAGACTGAAAGCTATTATTATATGAAAACTCCAACAACGGAAGATGTTCCTCTCATGTACCTCCGAAGTCTAAGACACACAACCTCAATAAGTCCTCTAGAATACGATTCACCCTCTCGGTCTAGCCTTCCGTCTGAGGATGAAATGCGGTGCTCAAACATAACTGAGTCCCTACCGCCTCTTGCAAGCTCTTCCAAAACTCGCTAGTAAAGATAGGATCGCGGTCGCTCACTATGCTAGAAGGAACACCATGCAAACGAACTATCTCTCGAATATATATGGAGGCTAACCATGGAGCAGTCCTCTTACTCTTCATAGGAATGAAATGGGCGCTCTTAGTAAGTCTGTCTACCACAACCCAAATCCCCGTATTGCCCTTCCTCGATCTCGGTAACCTATCGATAAAATCCATCGAACACTTTCCCACTTCCATTGTGGGACCTCCAATGGGTGAAGCAACCCACCGGACTTCTTTTGCTCTGCTTTTACTTGTTGGCACACCAAGCATCTAGCGAAAAACTCGACCACATCCCTCTTCATGCCGGCCCAAAAGTAAACTCGTCTCATGTCCATGTACATCTTGTCCCCGCCGGGATGGATGGTCATCTTCGAATGATGTGCATCATCAAGAATGGTCTTCCTAAAGTTCTCGTTTCGTGGTACACAAAGTCTATCGTCCCTACGTAACCAACCCTTATCATCTAGGGTATACCTACTGAGATGGCTTGATGACTCCCCCCATTTGAACTTCTCTACTAACTCAACCAACTATGGGTCATCTCGTTGTGCCTCTCCAATCCGTCCCAAAAGCGTAGGTCTGACCTCTAAGGATGTTAGCAAACCGGGTAAAAGTCAATGGAAGGTCTAAAGTCAAACGTAGAGATGAACTCTAAGCTTCACCGCTCAACAAACAACGGACTCAAGGATAACCTATTCCTACTTAAGGCGTCTGCCACCACTTTACTCTTGCCAGGGGTATTGTAACACCCCACGTCCATTAATGTCACTCACAAAGAGAATGCATTAACTTCTATGGGGCGTTTTAACTAAGTATGGAACAGAAACTTAACAACAAGACAGATATAAAAAGTACTCAAAAATTTAAAACTTTATTTCATTGCAGCGGAAAACACATATGTTTGATTACATCATCAAAAACCAGTGTCAAAGTACATAATATCCATCTTGACCAACTCAAAGTACATAAATTGAAAGACATAATCCCCAATACAAAATAGCCATAAATAAAAGAGAAGCTGGACTTTACTTCAGCGATCCAAGCAATCTTCTAAAAGCAGAGAAATAGCAGTCCAAAATCAAGCTCCAATGGTGCTAGTTCCAACCTGAGCACCTGGGGGGAGAAACAAAAGAGGAGGAAACAAAGGGGGTCAGACATAAAGTCTAGCGAGTGCGATAACTTTAACAATATAATTACCAAAGTAACTAGGCTAAGGCATAAGTTGGAAAATCAGGAAATGACAAAGAACCATTGAGTGTGGCAGAGTAAACAAGGAAACAAGATGAACAACGATATCGTTAAAGCGCACCTAAACCACTATAAGATAATTACTAAACTACACCAACACTATAGAATACTTGCTATACTGCACCACTACTAGTCACCCTAAGGTTGATCCCGCCTACAGACTTAAATAATGATAATGGTAGTTTCGTGCACCCCTAGCTGCCTTCATAGGTGCCGCCTGCCCCTATCTCCACTAGGTGTACCCACTAACCCCATGCGATCGGCTCCGTAACTCGTAGATACCCGTGCTGGCGCCACAGTGGGGTGTATCACTCCCCAAAGTGGCAACCCGATACCACAAATAATGCACGGCTTATACCTAAACGATGCAACAACGTCTTACCTACCAGCCCGGGCCCACACACGCATATGAACCCATTGGACTTGCGTTGCCACCGCTAATCCATTTTGGCCTCTTGCAGTCAAGCCCAGTATGCGTGTCCCATCCTCGACTTGGGTCGATCCCACAAAGATACGTATGGGTTACTAGTTGAAACGGGCCCCCATTACTTGACACAAGCTATCCACCTAAGCTTGGTCCCCTCTAGTACATCCCACTTAACCCACTTCTTATTCATGTTTCAATTACATGTTTCAATTTTGATTAAGTGTTTCTAATTGTATTTCCAAATGCCACCCAAGGCACCCACTAGATTCCACATGCCACCCAAGGCACCCACTTAACCCCCTCATGTCCCACTACATGTTTATCTGGTTAAGTGTTTCATAATTCATTAAGACCGTAACCTCATAAAGACCTCTCACATTAGACTGGCATTTGTTGCAGTTGGATTTGCCGGGCGGGTCCGGGCAGTCTTACACCACAAACTAGCCTAACCTCGTGTCTTTACAATCGTTACGTATTTAATTTATGCCCAAGACCTCTCACATTAGACTGGCATTTGTGGCAGCTGGATTTGTCGGGCGGGTCCGGGCAGTCTTACACCACAAAAGAGCCTAACCTCGTGTCTTAGACGATTAATTACTCCTAATTAATCATTCCCCAATTTGAATTACTTTCCCTATTCAAATTATCAATCAATTCCAAATTTAACGATGTCCATAATTGACTCAATTATGTCCATCCACTTATGGTATGTAAAATCATACCAATTTTCATCACAAATTTATTTTATGCCTTTTAAGACATTTATGCCAATTAAATCTTTTTAATATTATCCCCTTACCCCACATTGTATGTTTGTTCGTTTAACGTAAAATATACGTTAGACTCGAATAGTCTAACTCATGGAATAAAGAGAAAACATCACAACATACATATAATTAAAACTAGATCTAAACATAAGGGGTGAACTTGCATGTGTGAATGATGTTCTACATCTAAAACTTGCATAGGCCAAAGTTACAACTTGCATAAAACTACATATGTCATAGACCCAAATCTAAAGGTGTGAACTTATTGGGATAATGGTCACAAACTCGCATAAATCATGTATGTCATAGATCTACATCTAAAGGTGTAAACTTGCACAGGCAGTAACCCCAAACTTGCATAACATGATTCATATTCAAACACATGTATTCATATAAACTTGCATATGTGATTTATGCAACATAACAATGGTATAGACTCATATCTAAACATGTAAACTAGGATGTAGAATTTGGCATATAACTCACATATGTCATAGCCTAACTTTTAGATCTAAAATAGATGTCATGAAGCATATAAGTTTATACATATAATTTTCCCCAACTTGCATATGATTCATGTATTAATAAAAATCTAAACTTGCATACATACTTATGATTTATCATATGAATCAACATACCCAAACTAGCATATGAACAACATGGTGATTTGATTATACATAAGCCAATCATAGAATTACAACATGGATGATAGCATCATAACTTTACAATAGATGATCACAACATAACATCATAGAATTCATCACAATTGTACAACATAATTATAACATGCATTCAATAATTCACATCATATCCAAATATTCCGCATCATAACATAATCCAATCAATTTGCTAATTATTTTATTAAAATTATCGAACTCACAACTCAAAGAAGGTCTTGAGTTCTGAATTCTGATTTCTGAAGTTGTATTAGCTTTCCCTTGAAGAAGATTCGTTGTTAAAGTTGAAAAGAATTGAATTTGATTTGCTTTCTTCCTCTCTAATTGGTGGCGGCTATGCTGAGTTGCTAGGTGACGGCATGGAGGCCATGAATCTAATTTTTGTTTTGATTTTAGGGTTTGAGTCTTGAGGTGTTTTTATAAAGTTTAGGATTAGTTTAAGCCATCCGATCAACCCAGAATTAATCCCAGCCAAACAGAGCATATCAGAAACCCTAATGAGTCAGCGTCTAGTCATCAACAGGTCATAAAACAAATCTGCCGGAGGGGGGGCAGGTCGACCCCCTGGTCGACCCCCAAATCGACCCTATGGTCGACCTGCTCAGGGCAGGTCGACCCCCAGGTCGACCGGGCCTTGGCGGGAATTTTCCCGCCTAGCCTGTCTGACCCCGAAATTTGAATTTTCTGAAATGTGTTTTGAATTTTACGAAACTTCCGATGGCCATAACTTCTTCATACGAAGTCCAATTCACGCAAACTCGGACTCTATCTCAACCAGAATTCCGAGACGAACATGATGGCGCAACCCGTTTCCCTTAATTCTCATGTCTGAGATTAGTTATTCTTTTATTTGTTATTATAGTGTTAACAGAAATACAGGGTGTTACATTCTCCCCTCCTTAAAGGATTTCGCCCCCGAAATCTCCAAGTTAAGGAGAATGTATATCCTAACATCCAAACAACCATCTACTCAACCATCAAACACAGGCATCTATTATCCTTATAAAATTCCTAATGCTGTATGAACATATGCAAGAAGTGTGTGTATATGTTCTCTATCTAATGCAAAATCAGGCGATCTACTGATTCAGTTGACCTCCTTAATGCAAACCAAGATAGTGCCATGCGTCCATTATGTATGCGGAAGAACCCTATCGATACATATCATTTCCACATATGTGCTCAACTATTCACCAAAATGCAACATCCATATGATGGTACAATCAATATACATCCATTACTTAAATATGTACACACATTTGTATGCGATATGCAATATGTAGTGACTGAGCCGATCTAGTGCCTAAAGTGTGTGTATATGCATCCACGAGCAACCACTAGCAAATACTTGCATCCATGTGCATCCATCACACATAACATGTCTCAAACACATGTTTCAACCATAGGACTACCCTATCTAAAGGTCAAAGATACTAGCGAGAGGACATACTAAAGATAAGATAAGTACAAGGTAAGCGATAAAGGAGAAATTAAAAGACATACCCTTGAAAAGAAAAGGGTATAATGAACGCATCTTCTCTTCCGTCTCCCAAGTAGCGTTGCTCTCGTCATCTCCCCATTGCACTTTGACTAGCTTGACCTCTTGTTTCCTCAACTTCTTAATCTCCAACCCAAGAACGCACGTAGGAGCTCGTCGAATCGTCGCATCACGCTCGATCTCCACCTCTCTAAGCAAGCTCGGCTCTACCACTTCCGCGGTCTCGTGCAAGCACTTCCTTAAATGTGATACATGGAATATGTCGTGTACACCACTAAGTCTCTCGGGCAACTCCACTCTATACGCCATCTGCCCAATCATTTCCTTAATATGAAACGGCCCTACGAACCTTGGTGCTAACTTCCCAACGGACCCAAAGCGAACAACGTTCCGTAATGGAGACACCTTGACAAAGACCATGTCCCCAATATCAAACTCAAGATCTGACCTCCTCTTGTCTGCATAAGATTTCTGCGTGCCTTGCGCCGTCTTCATCCTCCTTCGAATCAAATCGATCTTTTCCGAAGTCTCTCTAATCATATCGGGTCCAAACAAGATCTTGTCTATAGACTCCCACCAACATGTAGGCGAACAACACGGCTGTCCATAAAGAGCCTCAAACGGTGCCATGCCAATGCTAGACTGAAAGCTGTTATTATATGTGAACTCTACCAACGGAAGATGTTCCTCCCATGTACATCTGAAGTCTAAGACACACAACCTTAAGAGGTACTCTAGAATACGATTCACCCTCTCGGTCTGGCCGTCCGTCTGAGGATGATACGCGGTGCTCAAACATAACTGAGTCCCTACCGCCTCTTGCAAGCTCTTCCAAAATTCGCTAGTAAAGAGAGGATCGCGGTCACTCACTATGCTAGAAGGAACACCGTGCAAACGAACTATCTCTCGAATGTATACGGAGGCTAACCATGGAGCAGTCATCTTACTCTTTACGGGAATGAATTGGGAGCTCTTAGTAAGTCTGTCTACCACGACCCAAATCCCTGTATTACCTTCCTCGATCTCGGAAACCCGTCAACAAAGTCCATCGAAACACTTTCCCACTTCCATTGTGGGACCTCCAATGGGTGAAGCAATCCACCGGGCTTCTTTTGCTCTGCTTTTACTTGTTGGCACACCAAGCATCTAGCGACAAACTCTGCCACATCCCACTTCATACCGGCCCAAAAGTGAACTCGTCTCATGTCCATGTACATCTTGTCCCCGCCGGGATGGATGGTCATCTTCGAATGATGCGCATCATCAAGAATGGTCTTCCTTAGGTCCTCGTCTTTTGGTACACAAAGTCTACCGTCCCTACGTAACCAACCCTTATCATCTAGGGTATACCTATGGAGATGGCTCGATGACTCCCCTCTTTTGATCTTTTCTACAAACTCAACCAACCGTGGGTCGTCTCGCTGTGCCTCGCCAAACCGTCCCAAAAGCGTAGGTCTGACCTCTAAGGATGCTAGCAAACCGGGTACAAAGTCAATGGAGGGTCTAAAGTCAAACGTAGAGATGAACTCTAAGCTTCGCCGCTCAACAAACAATGGACTCAAGGACATCCTTTTTCTACTTAAGGCGTCTGCCACCACGTTATTCTTACCAGGGTTATATGCTATCTCGAAGTCGTAGGATGCTAAGAATTCCATCCACCTTTGTTGCCTTAAGTTCAAGTCCTTCTGTGAGAATAAGTATTTTAGCAATTTGTGGTCAGTGAATAATTAGAATTTTTCGCCAAGAAGATAATGGAGCCACGACTTAAGCGCGAAAACAATAGTGGCCAACTCTAGGTCATGTGTAGGGTAATTTCTCTCATGCACTCTCAATTACCTCCTACCATAGGCTATTACCCTTCCCTCTTGCATTAAGACTGTGCCTAGTCATGTCCCACAAGCATCAGTATAAACGGTAAATGGCTTACTCCCATCTGGCAACACTAAGACTGTGGTTGTGGTCAAGGCTCTCTTTAAACGTTGGAATGTATCATCACAATCTATGTCCCATGTGAAAACTAAGTTCTTCTTCATCAAGCGTGTTAATGCGGCTGATATTTTTGCGAAGTCTTTGATAAACTTCTTATAGTAGCCAGACAATCCAAAGAAACTCCTCACCTCGGTAGCATTTTTAGGGACCTTCCAATCTTGGATGGCCACTACCTTCGCGGGATCCGCAGTTATCCCTTCTATGGAAACCACGTGCCCTAAGAATCGCACTTCCTTCCTCTAAAAGTGACATTTAGAAAATTTAGCTTTAAGGCTATGTGCTCGAAGAGTCTCCAACACTTCCCTAAGATGTAGGGCATGCTCTTCCTCGTTCTTAGAAAAGATCAAGATGTCGTCCACAAAGACTACCACAAATTTATTAAGGTACTCCCTAAACACCCTACTCATCAAGTCAACAAAGTATGCGGGGGCGTTTGTCAAATCGAAGGGCAACACAAGCCACTCGAAGAAACTGTCTGGAGTCCTAAAGGTAGTCTTGTCTATGCTATCCTCAGCCATTCTCAACTGATGGAAATCCGTGGCTAAGTCCAACTGCGAAAACACTGAGGCGCCAACTAACTGATCGAAGAGATCGTCAATCCTCGGCAGTGGGTGTCTATTCTTCTAAGTAAGCTTATTAAGTTCTCTATAGTCCACACAAAGTCTAAGGGACCCATCTGCCTTCGTGGCAAATACTAGTGGAGCACCCCACTCTGATATACTACGTCTGATGAACCCCTTCTCAAGCAATTCCTTCACTTGCTTACTGAGTTCTCTTCTCTCTCCTGGAGCTATGTGGCGCACTTGCAATGCAACTGGCTTTGCGTTATCTACTAGATATATTCGAAAGTCTATTTCACGTTTTGGGTGTAAACCCCTCACCTCATCAAAGACATCAGCATATTCACGGACTACGGGAACAGAATGTAAATCATCATCAGATGCGTCAAGGGATTCTAGGTAGTTAAGCATTACTGGACCTCCAGGGTCACAAGAAACATCAAGGGTCTTTCCAAAACGAGTCAACAATCTAACTACCCTTCTTTCACAATCAAGGATGGCCCCATAACTAGTTAGCCAATCCATACCTAGAATTAAACCGTAGCCCATGAAGCCAAGAACAAAGCGTTGCATTCAAACTCAACGCCCAAGATAAACACTCTGAAATCCCGACAAATCATAGAAAGATGAGCCGAACCACCGATAGGATTTGAGACTACTAAGGGATCAGTAACTTGACTAGTATCAAGGTGCAGTGTTTCAACTAATGATGTAGAAATAAACGAATGTGATGCGCCAGAATCGAATAAAGTACGGACAGGATGATCAAACAGAAAGACTAAACTTTCAACGGAAATTGCTCTACCTCGTTCTTGCAGCGGTGGGACCACGAGATCCTGAACTTGTCCCCTTGCCTTCCCTGGTGCCATGAGAGCCTGCACCTGTCCTCCAGAGGTAGGCCCTGCCCTCTGCCCTTTCCTAGGGCAGTCCTTAATCAGATGTCCCGCTTCGCCACAGTGGAAAAAACCAGTCTTCTTTTTCTTCCTACAATCTTTGCTTAAATGGCCTGGTGTCCCACAGTTAAAGCATTTTTTCTTTCCCTTAGCATTGTTGTCTTTGCCACCTTTCTTGTTCTGTTGTTGCTGCTGCGGCTTCTTTTGATCCCCTTTCTTCTCGGGTGCCTTATTAGCGTTGGCGCCCTTCTCCTCTTCATGCATAAGCGCCATGTCAACTAGCCTCTCAAAGGTAGCCCCCATAGGGATGTGGGTCATAGCTAACCCATGAAGCGGCTCGTTCAAACCCTTAACAAATCATGGAGCCTTCTTTTCTGGAGTATTCACTAAGTCCAGGCCAAATCTCGCCAACTGGTTGAATTTGTTGATGTATTCTTTCACCGATAAATTCCCTTGCTTCAATGCTAGAAACCTTTCCATGTATAGATTCTCTTCAGCCCGTGAGAGAAACTTCGCCTCAAACCTCCACCTAAAATCTGGCCATGTATCGACTGGACGTTCTCCATTAGTGACCTCCCACCAAAACGAGGCCTCATCCTTCATTAGCCAGGCAGCCAACTGGACCTTCCTTCCATCTTCCACTTCAAAGATTCCAAACAATTCTTCCACCTCCTTTAGCCAATTTCGAGCTTCAACAAATGTCTCCGTCCCATGAAAAGGTTTTCCACCCATTGCCCGAAAGTCCTTACATATCTTAGTAAAAGTATCGGGGCGAGGAGGAGGAGCATTTGCTGGACCTACGGTGGCGGCCCTAGCCTCGAGATATTGACGAAACCAACTGGGTACATGAACACCCTCTGGTATCTCAGATGCTTCAGACATGCTGAAACAAAAAAGGAAAGATTCAATACAAAAGAATCGAAGGAAAGATATATGGCTCTTGGGGTTATGCTTTCTAAAATAAGCTTTTCTCTTGAAAATGCTTTCCTTAAAACATACTTTTAAAGGTACTTCTTTATAAAAGTTGGTTTTCAAAAACACTTTTTCAAAATTCACATCTGTTCTGGTAACCTTCAGCTCTGATACCACGTATAACACCCCACGTCCAATAATGTCACTCACAAAGGGAATGCATTAACTTCTATGGAGCGTTTTAAGTAAGTATAGAACAGAAACTTAACAGCAAGACAGATATAAATAGTACTCAAAAATTTAAAACTTTATTTCATTGTAGCGGAAAACACATATGTTTGATTACATCATCAAAAACTAGAGTCAAAGTACAGAATATCCATCTTGACCAACTCAAAGTACATAAATTGAAATACATAATCCCCAATACAAAATAGTCATAAATAAAAGAGAAGCTGGACTTTACTTCAGCGATCCAAGCAATCTTCTAAAAGTAGAGAAATAGCAGTCCAAAATCAAGCTCCACTGGTGCTAGTTCCAACCTGAGCACCTGGGGGGAAAGAAAGAAAAGAGGAGGAAACAAAGGGGGTCAGACATAAAGTCTGGAGAGTGTGATAACTTTAACAATATAATTACCAAAGTAACTAAGCTAAGGCATAAGTTGGAAAATCAGGAAATGACTATGAACTATTTAGTGTGGTAGAGTAAACAAGGAAACAAAATGAACAACGATATCGTTAAAGCGCACCTAAACCACTATAAGATAATTACTAAACTACACCAACACTATAGGATAATTTCTATACTGCACCACCACTATTCACCCTAAGGTTGATCCCGCCTACAGACTTAAATAATGATAATGGTAGTTTCGTGCACCCCTAGCTGCCTTCATGGGTGCCGCCTGCCCCTATCTCCACTAGGTGTACGCACTACCCCATGCGATCGGCTCCCTGACTCGTAGATACTCGTGCTGGCCCCACAGTGGGGTGAATCACTCCCTAAAGTGGCAACCCGATACCACAAATAATGCATGGCTTATACCTACACGATGCAACAACGTCTTACCTACCAGCCCGGGCCCACACACGCATATGAACCCGTTGGACTTGTGTTGCCACCGCTAACCTGTTTTGGCCTCTTACAGTCAAGCCCAGTATGCGTGTCCCGTCCTCGACTTGGGTCGAGCCCACAAAGATACATATGGTTACTGGTTGAAACGGGCCCCCATTACTTGACACAAGCTATCCACCTAAGCTTGGTCCCATCTAGTACATCCCACTTAACCCAATTCTTATTCATGTTTCAATTACATGTTTCAATTTTGGTTAAGTGTTTCTAATCGTATTTCCAAATGCCACCCAAGGCACCTACTAGATTCCACGTGCCACCCAAGGAACCCACTTAACGCCCTCATGTCCCACTACATGTTTATCTGGTTAAGTGTTTCTTAATTCATTAAGACCATAACCTCATAAAGACCTCTCACATTAGACTGGCGTTTGTGGAAGCTGGATTTGCCGGGCGAGTCCAGGCAGTCTTACACCGCAAACGAGCCTAACCTCGTGTCTTTACAATCGTTACGTATTTAATTTATGCCTAAGACCTCTCACATTAGACTGGCATTTGTGGCAGCTGGATTTGTCGGGCGGGTCCGGGCAGTCTTACACCACAAAAGAGCCTAACCTCGTGTCTTAGACGATTAATTACTCCTAATTAATCATTCCCCAATTTGAATTTCTTTCCCTATTCAAATTATCAATCAATTCCAAACTTAACGATGTCCATAATTGACTCAATTATGTCCATCCATTTATGGTATGTAAAATTATACCAATTTTCATCACAAATTTATTTTATGCCTTTTAAGGCATTTATGCCAATTAAATCTTTTTAATATTATCCCCTTACCCCACGTTGTACATTTGTTCGTTTAACGTAAAATATACGTTAGGCTCGAATAGTCTAACTCATGGAATAAAGAGAAAACATCACAACATACATATAATTAAAACTAGATCTAAACATAAGGGGTGAACTTGCATGTATGAATGATGTTCTACATCTAAAACTTGCATAGGCCAAAGTTACAACTTGCATAAAACTACATATGTCATAGACCCAAATCTAAAGGTGTGAACTTGTTGGGATAATGGTCACAAACTTGCATAAATCATGTATGTCATAGATCTACATCTAAAGGTGTAAACTTGCTTAGGCAGTAACCCCAAACTTGGATAACATGATTCATATTCAAACACATGTATTCATATAAACTTGCATATGTGATTTATGCAACATAACAATGGTATAGACTCACATCTAAACATGTAAACTAGGATGTAGAATTTGGCATATAACTCGCACATGTCATAGCCTAACTTTTAGATCTAAAATAGATGTCATGAAGCATATAAGGTTATACATATAATTTTCCCCAACTTGCATATGATTCATGTCTTAATAAAAATCTAAACTTGCATACATACATATGATTTATCATATGAATCAACATACCCAAACTAGCATATGAACAACATGGTGATTTGATTATACATAAGCCAATCATAGAATTACAACATGGATGATAGCGTCATAACTTTATAATAGATGATCACAACATAACATCATAGAATTCATCACAATTTTACAACATAATTATAACATGCGGTCAATAAATCACATCATATCCAAATAATCCGCATCATAACATAATCCAATTAATTTGCTAATTATTTTATTAAAATTATCGAACTCACAACTCAAAGAAGGTCTTGAGTTCTGAATTCTGATTTCTGAAGTTGTATTAGCTTTCCCTTGAAGAAGATTCGTTGTTAAAGTTGAAAAGAATTGAATTTGATTTGCTTTCTTCCTCTCTAATTGGTGGCGGCTATGCTGAGTTGCTAGGTGATGGCATGGAGGCCATGAATCTAATTTTTGTTTTGATTTTAGGGTTTGAGTCTAGAGGTGTTTTTATAGAGTTTAGGATTAGTTTAAGCCATCCGATCAACCCAGAATTAATCCTAGCCAACCAGAGCATATCAGAAACCCTAATGAGTCAGCATCTAGTCATCAACATGTCATAAAACAAATCTGCCCGCGGGGAGGGGGGGAGGGGCAGGTCGACCCCCAGGTCGACCTGGTCAGGGCAGGTCGACCCTATGGTCGACCTGGCCCTGGCGGGAATTTTTCCAGACTAGCCTGTCTGACTCCGAAATTTGAATTTTCTGAAATCTGTTTTGACTTTTCTGAAACTTCCGATGGCCATAACTTCTTCATTCGAAGTCCAATTCACGCAAACTCGGACTCTATCTAAACCAGAATTCCGAGACCTGGCGCAACCCGTTTCCCTTAATTCTCACGTCTGAGATTAGTTATTCTTTAATTTGTTATTATAGTGTTAATAGAAATACGCGGTGTTACAGGTATATGCTATCTCGAAATCGTAGGACGTTAAGAATTCCATCCACCTTTGCTGCCTTAAGTTCAAGTCCTTCTGAGAGAACAAGTATTTTAGCGATTTGTGGTCAGTGAAAAATTTGAATTTCTCGCCAAGAAGATAATTGCGCCAAGACTTAAGCGCGAAAACAATAGCGGCCAACTCTAGGTCATGTGTAGGGTAATTTCTTTCATGCACTCTCAACTGCCTCCCTCCATAGGCTATTACCCTTCTCTCTTGCATTAAGATTGCGCATAGTCATGTTCCACAAGCATCAGTATAAATAGTAAATGGCTTACTCCCATCTGGCAACACTAAGACTGGGGATGTGGTCAAAGCACTCTTTAAACATTGGAACGCATCATTGCAATCTACGTCCCATGTGAAAACTATGTTCTTCTTCGTCAAGCGTGTTAATGGGGCTTATATTTTTGCGAAGTCTTTGATAAACTTCCTATAGTAGCCAGCCAACCCTAAGAAACTCCTCACCTCGGTAGCATTTTTAGGGACCTTCCAATCTTGGATGGCCACTACCTTCGTGGGATCCACAGCTATCCCTTATTTGGAAACCACGTGCCCTAAGAATCACACTTCCTTCCTATAAAAGTGACATTTAGAAAATTTAGCTTTAAGGCTATGCGCTCGAAGAGTCTCCAACACTTCCCTAAGATGTAGGGCATGCTCTTCCTCGCTTTTAGAGAAGATCAAGTTGTCGTCCACAAAGACTACCACTAATTTATTAAGGTACTCCATAAACACCCTACTCATCAAGTCAACAAAATATGCGGGGGCGTTTGTTAAACCGAAGGGCATCACAAGCCGCTGGAAGAAGAGGTCTGGAGTCCTAAAGGCAGTCTTGTCTATGTTATCCTCAGTCACTCTCAACTGATAGAAACCAGTGGCTAAGTCCAACTGCGAAAACACTAAGGCGCCAACTAATTGATCGAAGAGATCGTCAATCCTCGGCAGTGGGTGCCTATTCTTCTTAGTAAGCTTATTAAGTTCTCTATAGTCCACACAAAGTCTAAGGGACCAATCTTCCTTCGTGGAAAATACTACTGTAGCACCCTACATCGATATACTACGTCTTTTGAACCCTTTCTCAAGCAATTCTTTCACTTGCTTACTGAGTTCTCTTCTCTCTCTTGGAGCCATGTGGCAATCTGGCAATGCAACTGGCTTTGCATTATCTACTAGATATATTCGAAAGTCTATCTCACGTTTTGGGGGTAAACCCCTCTCCTCATCATAGACATCAACATATTCACGGACTATACGAACAGAATGTAAATCATCATCGGATGCGTCAAGGGATTCTAAAGCATTGCTGGACCTCTAGGGTCACAAGAAATATCAAGGGTCTTTCCTCAACGAGTCAACAATCTAACTACCCTTCTTTCACAATATAGGATGGCCCCGTATCTAGTTAGCCAATCCATACCTAGAATCAAGTCGAATCCCATGAAGCCAAGAACAAAGGCGTTGCATTCAAACCCAACGCCCAAGATAAACACTCTCAAATCCCGACAAATCATAGAAAGATTAGCCGAACCACCAATAGGATTTGAGACTACTAAGGGATTTGTAACTAGACTAGTATCTAGGTGTAGTGTTTCAACTAATGATGTAGAGATAAACGAATGTGATGCGCCAGAATCGAATAAAGTACGAACAGGATGATCAAACAGGAAAACTAAACTTTCAACGGAAATTGCTCTACCTTGTTCTTGCAGCGGTGGGACCACGAGAGCCTGAACTTGTCCCCTTGCCTGCCCTGGTGCCATGAGAGCCTGCACCTGTCCTCCCGAGGTAGACCCTGCCCTCTTCCCTTTCCTTGGGCAGTCCTTAATCAGATGTCCCGCTTCGCCACAGTGGAAACAGCCAGTCTTCTTTTTCTTCCTACAATCTTTGCTTAGATAGCCTGGTGTCCCACAGTTAAAGCATCTCTTCTTTCCCTTACCATTGTTGCCTTTACCACCTTTCTTGTTCTGTTGTTGCTGTTGCGGTTTCTTTTGATCCCCTTTCTTCTCGGGTGCCTTATTAGCATTGGCGCCCTTCTTCTCTTCGTGCATAAGCGCCATGTCAACTAGTCTCTCAAAAGTAGCCCCCATGGGGATGTGGGTCATAGCTAACCATGAAGCAGCTCGTTCAAACCCTTAACAAATCTCAGGGCCTTCTTTTCTGGTGTATTCACCAAGTCCAAGCCAAATCTCGCCAACTGATTGAACTTGTTGATGTATTCTTTCACCGATAGATTCCCTTGCTTCAACGCCAAAAATCTTTCCATTTGTAAATTCTCTTCAGCCCGTGAGAGAAACATTGCTTCAAACCTCGGCCTAAAATCTGGCCATGTATCAACTAGATGCTCTCCATTAATGACCTCCCACCAAAACGAGGCATCATCCTTCATTAGCCAGACAGCCAACTAGACCTTTCTTCCATCTTCCACTTCAAAGATCCCAAACAATTCTTCCCCCTCCATAGCCAATTTTGAGCTTCAACAAATATCTCTGTCCCGTGAAAACGTTTTCCACGCATTGCCCGAAAGTCCTTACATATCTTCGCAAAAGTATCAACACGAGGAGGAGGAGGAGCATTTGCTGGACCCGCGGTGGCGGCCCTAGTCTCCAAATACCTCCTAAACCATCCTGGTATCGGTATTCCCTCGGGTATCTCGGGAATTCCAGACATGCTGAAACAAAAAAGGAAAGATTCAATACAAAAGAACCGAAGGAAAGATATATGGCTCTTGGGGTTATGCTTTCTAAAATAAGCTTTTCTCTTGAAAATACTTTCCTTAAAACGTACTTTTGAAGGTACTTCTTTATAAAAGTGCTTTTGAAAAACAGTTTTTCAAAATTCATACAAATTCTAGTAACCTTCAGCTCTAATACCACGTGTAACACCCCACGTCCATTAATGTCACTCACAAAGGGAATGCATTAACTTATATGGAGTATTTTAAGTGGTATAGAACAGAAACATAACAACAAGACAAATATAAACAATATTAAAAAATTTAAAACTTTATTCATTGCAGCGGTAAACACAAAAGTTTGATTACATCATCAAAAACCAAATTCAAAGTACATAATGTCCATCTTGACAGAATCAGAGTACATAAATTGAAAGACATAACCCCAATACAAGATAGCCATAAATAAGATAGGCTGAACTTTTACTTCAGCGATCCAAGAAACTTCTAAAAGCAAGAGATAAAGCTGTACAAAATCAAGTTCCACTGGTGCTAGTTCCACCCTGAGCACCTGGGGGGAGGGGGAAGGAAGAAAAGAGGTGGAAACAAAAGGGGTCAGACATAAAGTCTGGCGAGTGCGATAACTTTAACAATATAAATACCAAAATAACTAGGCTAAGGCTTAAGTTGGAAAATAAGGAAATGACTGTGAACAATTAAGTAAGACAGAGTAAACAAGGAAACAAGATGAACGGAGATAACGTTAAAGGCGCACCTAGTCGCTATAAGATAATTACTACACTGCACCACACTAAACACCCTAAAAGCTAATCCCGCCTACTAGACTTTAATAAAGATAATGGTAGTTTCGTGTACCCTTAGTTGCCTTCATAGGTGTCGCCTGCCCCTATCTCCACTAGGTGTACCCACTTCCCCCATGCGATCGACTCCCTATCTCGTAGATACCCGTCCTGGCCCTACAGTGGTGAAACACCCCACCTCCGTTAGGGTCACTCTCAAAGGGAATGCCCTAATTTTGGTGGAGGTTTATAAGTATAAGTCATAGATACACAAGACAGATATAAATACACATATTTTTGAACAGCGGAAACAACAGCAACTTTTATTTCATCAAAAATATGTGTTACACAAACCCTGCCATAATTATCTTATAATATTTCCAAAAAAAACATTACATTTCCATAACTGTCTTGATTTCATAATTTAAAGAAGCATAAAAACAAAAGTAAACTGCATAAGTCCCCATAGTTGCTATCCAAAGCCATAGCCCAAAATGAAAGAGATCCCAGCAATACATTCTTTCTCTTCAAGCTGGATGTGAAAACTGGTCAAGCTGCGGTATTCCCTCCCTGTGGACCTGGGGGGGACGAAAGAAAAGTAGAGTCAGACATAAAGCCTGAGTAAGTCTAGGACTATTCAGTCTATGAATAAAGAATTGGGCATGATAAGTATAAACTGGAAATGGGAAAGCACTATAAACTAAGTTAAGTTGTCTAGAGTCAAATATAACATCGTACCCCCATATTAATCTCTGCATCCATATAAACTAGTCCCTAACAGGCACCCCATAATCAGGGTGAAGTGATCCATTTCTAATGATCGACTCCTACTCTCATAGTTACATGTGTCTTACGGCCCCCGATGTTGTAGTTACCTATGTTGGTCCCACCATGGGGTGTATCAAGTCCCATGGTGGCGGCCCGACACAATTCTAGAATGCACAGGTATACTACTGGTGCCCAGTGCCTAATTTTTCTGCGCCGGAGTGTGTGCACGCCCGCACCCCGTTAGAACCTACACTGCTGCACCACCGCCGTCGATTTGACCTCTTACAGTCAGCCCAGTAATCGTGCCCCACCCTGCCTAGTTCAGGGTATCCTGATACACCTTGTAGGGTTACTGCTGAAAAGGGTCCCCCGCTACTAGGTTTTCAATTTCTAGCCAACATGCTAAGTTGGTTAAGTGTTTTGTAAACCTAACCCCCAATCAGTCTGTATAGTTTAGCATGTTCCATTTTGATTAAGTATTAATTCAATTTACTTAATCCTATCAATCCTGACTCAGCCTTAATTGTCTTATTAAAGCCTCGACCTCTCACATTAGACAGGTATTGTTGTGACTGGCTGTTGCCGGTTGGTTCCGGGCAGTCTTACGTCACAACTTAGTCTAACCTCGGGTCTTTATTGGGCTCAATGTTTAACCACCCACATTGGATAGGTATTGTTGTGACCACTGGACTACCGAGCGGTTCCGGGCAGGTTTATGTCACAACGCAATCCAACCTCGGGTTAAACACATCGTATTTTCTAAATTTACATATTTTGTCTCTTTTCTTTTTATATGTAAATATTTGCGGCCCATTATTCAAATTCATCTTTATTGGGTAAAATTAATTTATACCACTTAATTGTTTTCAAGGTCGTTGGCATGCGTCAAACATGCCAACACATATGTTTATATTTTTAACCCAACGTCACTACCCCCGTTTTATACGTTCGCTATAATATAACATATGTTGGGTTTAACATTTAAGCCCAACTTAGCCACATGAAAAAGGGGAGGCTTAGAACATGGTGTTTATATATTCTAAGTAACATAAAAAAGGGGAGTGTGAACGCATGAACTTGCAACATAACGATCTAATTAACATAAATTAGGCACTTGTAAACTTGCATTGTAATAGCATATAATCTTGACATGAAACATACCTAACATGAATCATGGTTTTAATCTAGTCATGTAAACTTGCATTTAAAAATGTGAATCTAACTTAATTATGTGTCACATATATTATCATATGATTTTGATAACAACATAGGCCTAAAACATGTTTTCAATTAGGCATAACACCAAACATAGTCTAGTCATGTTCATAGAGTCAACACAAGTTCACAAAGATGCTTACTTTTGTCTCTAATACAAAAGTATGGTTTTACACTTGAATCATGATGCCAATTCCAACATAAATTCATATGAGTCATAATACCCAAATGGATCCAACTACACTAAAAGTGATTATAAAAAAATATACATCATGTTGGCATAATAGTGAACCATATACTTGCATGAATCTCAAATAAACTACCACAAACATATAGTCGTTAACTTTCAACATGAATCATATACTTGCAATTATCCAATAGGTGTTGTAATAAACTACCACAAACATATAGTTGTTAACTTTCAACATGAATCACATACTTGCAAATATCCAATAGGTCTAACATCGTTATACCACAACATCCCAAATCGATTAGAATCATAGCAACATACATTTATGAATTATTATCACCACAAATTAAGTACAATTCCATTTCTCATTTTACACAAATCAAAACACAATTATTCAATCACATCGGAATAGCACTCTACTTACAACGTATGACGACTCTTCAATTCAAGTTTCTGAATTCTGAATTTGGAGATGCTATCCTTTGTTGTAGGCGTTGTTTAGATTTAGTTGTCGTTGCTTTAAGCTTTTGAATTGTCTCCTAATCGTCTCTCAATTTTGACGGCTACTCCTAGTCTTTCCTCAGCAGCATGACGGTCTCATTCTCATTTTTATTTGTATGAATTAGGTGGAGTCTTAGGTCCTTTTTATAGAGTTTGTGAATTGATTAGAACCGTCGATGGAGCTTGGATTAATAATTGCCGTTCGTTTGAAAGAGAGACCAATCAGGAGCTGACACCTAGCCCTAGTGACAAGGCAAGACTCAGAAATTCGGCCAAGCACAGACCAGGCCAGCCAGGAGGGGCTGGGTTCGACCTGGCTCAGGGGCCATGTTGACTCCCCAGTCGACCCCCAGGTCGACTACCCAGTCGACCCCCAGGTCGACTACCCAGTCGACCTGGGTGCCTTGGCGGGAAAATTCCCGCCCAGCCCATTCTGGTCCGATTTTTTTGAAATTTGAATTGGTTTTCTAAGCTGTTTCTGTCTGTTTGAATTTTAAACTGAATTCTGAAACTTCCGGAGGCCATATCTTCCTCATACGGAGTCCGTTTTACGCAAACTCGGACTCTATCTCAAGCAGAATTCCGAGATGAACGCAATGGCGTATCCCTTTTCCCTTAATTCTTTGATTTGAAATTAATTATACTTTAATTTGTGAATTTCACTGTTATAGAATATACGGGGTGTTACATTCTCCCCCACTTAAAAGGATTTCGTCCCCGAAATCTTCAAGTTTAGGAAGAACGTATATCCTATCATCCAATCGTCCATCTACTCAACCAACAAACACGAGCGTCCATTGTCCTTAAAAGACTTCTAATGCTTCATGATCATATGCAAAGTGTGTGTACATGTACTTATCTAATGCAAAATCAGTCGGTCTACTGATTCAGTTGACCTCCTTAATGCAAATTATGTAAGTGTCATGAATCCATTATGTATGCAAACCTTCCTATTCATGATTCTACATGAGTGCACAATCATTTATATAAATGCGACATCCATATGACAACACATTAAACTTCAACCATATAAGAATGTAAATACATATATGCATATGCAATATGAAGTGACTGAGCCGATCTAAAACCTAGATTGTGTGTGTATATGCATCCACGAGCAACCACTACCAACCACTTGCAACCATCATCCATAACATGTTTCAGTTACATGTTTTCATCCAAAGGGTTTCTACCTAAAAGATAAGGTCGAGGAGATATACCTAAAAAGATAGATAAAAGCGCAACTTAAGGAAAAAGAAAGATCAAAGATGTACCCTCGAAAAGAAAAGGGTATGCTGCGCGTATTCTAGCCTCAGTTTCCCGGGTCGCGTATTCCTCGGCGTCGCTCCACTGAACTTTGACGAGCTTGACTTCGCGGTTGCGTAGCTATTTCACTTCAGTTACTAAGATGCGTGTTGGAACTTTCCTCACGGTTGCTTCGCATTCCACTTCAGCATCTTCTAGGATGTTTGGCTCTACCACTTCAGCAGATTCATGTAGACATTTTCGGAGGTGCGAAACATGAAAAACGTTGTGAACTCCGGCTAGTTTTTCAGGTAGCTCTAATATATAGGCCATTTTCCCAATTTTCTCGATAATAGGAAACGGCCCTACGAATCTTGTTGCTAGCTTCCCTGTGGTTCCAAAACGAACAACGTTCCTTAGCGGAGATACCTTAAGAAAAAACCTGTCTCCAACCTCAAATTCAAGGTCGGTCCTCCTCTTGTCGGCGTAGGATTTTTGTCTATCTTGGGCTGTCTTCATTCTTCTCCGTATTAAGTCTACTTTCTCTGAAGTCTCTCGGATCATATCTGGTCCAAGTATGAGCTTGTCAGTAGACTCCCACCAACAAGTGGGCGATCGGCACGGTCTTCCATATAAAGCCTTGAAGGGCGCCATTCCGATGGTGGATTGGTAGCTGTTGTTGTAGGCAAATTCCACCAAAGGAAGTTGGTCTTCCCTCGTCCCTCCGAAGTCAAGGACGCACAGTCTTAAAAGGTCCTCCAAAACTCTGTTCACTCTTTCTGTCTGACCGTCGGTTTGGGGATGATAGGCTGTGCTCAAGCATAACTGTGTGCCTACCGCTTTTTGCAGACTCTGCCGAAACTCACTTGTGAAGATAGGGTCTCGGTCACTAACAATGCTGGAGGGTATTCCATGGAGTCGAACAATTTCCTTGAGATAAAGAGATGCTAGGGATGAGGCAGTTCTTTTACTCTTGACAGGTAAAAAGTTGGCGCTTTTAGTAAGCCTATCCACTATTACCCAAATGCTAGTGTTGCCTCTTCTAGACCTAGGAAGCCCATCAATGAAGTCCATTGAGATGTTATCCCACTTCCACTGCGGGACCTCTAGAGGATGGAGCAAACCGCCAGGTTTCTTCTGTTCTGCCTTAACCTGTTGGCAAACCATACACTTTGAAACGAATTCTGCCACGTCTTTCTTCATGCCGCTCCAAAAGAAAGTTCTCTTTATGTCCTTGTACATTTTATCTCCGCCTGGATGTATCGTCATCTTGGAGTGATGTGCTTCTTCGAGAACCTTCTTTACTAAATCCCTTGTCTGTGGGACGCATAGTCTTCCGTCTCGCCTTAGCCAACCCTTATCGTCGATGGAGTATCTATTGAGGTGACTTGAAGTCTCACCCCTAATTAGCCTATCTATCGTTTCCACAAGCTGAGGGTCTTCGCGTTGTGCTGTCCCTATTGAGTCCACTAAAGTCGGGCGTACTTCGAGAGATGCTAGCAAGCCCGGTACAAAATCGGAGGAGGGCCTAAAGTCAAAACTGGCTATAAACTCTAGGCTTTGCCTTTCAACAAACAGCGGGCTTAGGGTCAGTTTCTTTCGGCTCAACGCATCTGCCACTACGTTGCCTTTACCCGGAGTGTAGGAGATCTCGAAATCATACGAGGCAAGAAACTCCATCCATCTCTGTTGCCTCAAGTTAAGGTCCTTCTGCGAGAAGAGATATTTCAATGATTTATGGTCAGTGTAAAGTTCGAACTTCTCACCTAGGAGATAGTGGCGCCAAGACTTAAGCGCAAAGACGATGGCAACTAACTCAAGATCGTGGGTCGGGTAGTTCTTTTCGTGCACTTTCAACTGTTTCCCGCCATAAGCTACTACCCTTCCTTCTTGCATTAAGACAGCGCCTAGTCCTGTCCCACATGCATCTGTATAAACTGTGAACATCTTGCTTCCATCTGGCAACGTCAGAACTGGGGCTGTTGTAAGAGCCCTTTTTAGTCGTTGGAAAGCAAACTCGCAATCCAAGTCCCAATTGAACACTAGATTCTTCTTTGTCATCCTCGTGAGTGGAGCTGATATTTTTGCAAAGTCTCTGATGAATTTCCGATAGAAGCCTGCTAGCCCGAGGAAGCTTCGGACTTCTGTTGCATTCCTCGGTGTCTTCCAATCCTGTACCGCTACTACCTTAGCAGGGTCCACAGCTAACCCTTCTTTAGATACTATGTGCCCAAGGAACCTCACTTCCTCTCCAAAAGTGGCATTTGGAGAATTTAGCTTTTAGCTAATGGACTCGCAGAGTTTCCATGATTGCCCTTAAGTGATGAGCATGTTCCTCTTCACTCTTTGAGAAGATCAAGATATCGTCTACGAAGACCACTACGAACTTGTTGAGGAATTCTCTGAACACCCTACTCATCAGGTCCACGAAGTAAGCGGGTGCGTTTGTCAAGCCAAAAGGCATGACAAGCCATTCAAAGAAGCCGTCTGGGGTTCTGAATGCTGTCTTATCGATGCTATCTTCAGCCACCCTTAGCTGATGAAATCCGGTCGCTAAATCGAGTTGGGAGAAAACAGACGCTCCTACAAGCTGATCAAACAGATCGTCAATTCTGGGGAGAGGGTGCCTATTCTTTTTCGTTAGTTTGTTGAGCTCCCTATAGTCAACACATAGACGGAGTGAACCATCCGCCTTTGTGATGAACACCACTGGAGCGCCCCATTCTGAAATGCTCCTTCTAATGAACCCCATCTCTAGAAGCTCTTTAACCTGTTTACTGAGTTCTTTCCTTTCCCGTTGAGCCATGTGTCTAACGGGCAATGCAACGGGCTTTGCATTATCTACAAGATATATGCGGAAGTCTATCTCCCGCCTCGTAGGTAAGCCCTTCACCTCTTCGAAGACATCCGGATATTCACGGACCACCCTAACCGGTTGCAAACTCTCAACAGAAGCATCTAGCGATTCGAGATAACTAAGCATAACCGCATACGAGGGATTGCAAGTAATTTCCAGAGTGTTACCGAGTTGGGTCAGAAGCCTAACCACCCTTTTCTCACAATCAAGGATGGCACTATTACTGGATAGCCAATCCATGCCCAAAATCAAACCATATCCCGAGAAGCCCAAAACAAAGGCACTACATCTAAATTCTACGCTTAGAATAGAAATTTTCAATCCCACACAGATCATAGACAAATGAGCCGGGCCCACGATTGGATTTGAAACAATTAAGGGGTCCTCTACCATACTAGTTTCTAGGTGCAGAGATTCTACTAAAGCAGATGAAATAAAGGAGTGTGATGCGCCAGAATCGAATAAAGTGTGAACTGGATGATCATAAAGATAAACTACACTTTCTACAGAAGTATTTATACCTCGCTGTTGCAGAGGTGGCGCTTCAAGCACATGAACCTGTTCCCCTGAGGTGGCTCCAGCCCTCTGCCCCTGCCCTCGCTTCTTTGGGCAATCCTTAGCCATGTGGCCTGTTTCACTGCAAGAAAAGCACCCACCATTCATTTTGGCCTTCTTTTTCCGGCAATCTTTCACTAAGTGCCCCACTTTGCCACAGAAATTACACTTCCTCTTCTCTTTGTTGTCTTTCCCGCCCTTCTTAAAGTCTTTCTTCTTAGGCTGTAAACCCTCTTTCTTCCCTTGAGAGCTTTCTGCCTTTGTCTCCTTCTTGCCCTTATCCTCTTCGTTCAGCAATGCCATCTGCACCAACTTTCATACGTAGCTCCCATGGGTATATGGGTCATGGCCAAACTGTGTAATGGATCATTCAATCCTTTGACAAAGCGGAGAGCCTTCTTGTGTGGAGTGTTGACTAGGTCCAGTCCGAACCTAGCCAGCTGATCGAACTGATTAACATACTCTTTGACTGTCATATTCCCTTGCTTAAGAAATAAGAATTTTTCCAATTGAAGGCTCCTTTCAGCTTCTGAGAGTAATTTAGCCTCAAACCTTGCCCTAAAGTCCTCCCATGTTTCCACTGGTCTTTCTGCATTGGTAACTTCCCACCAGTAGGAAGCCTCGCCTTTAAGTAGCCACACTGCCAGTTGTATCTTCTGCCTATCTTCTACCTCAAAGATGACGAATAAGTCCTCGGTTTCCTTTAGCCAATTCCTGGCTGCCACGAAGGACTCGGTTCCATGAAAGTCCTTTCCTCCCATAGCTTTAAAATCTTTACATATCTTAGCAAAAGTATTACCACGTGGAGGAGGTGGAGGAAGAGGTGCTGCTGCAGCTGGATGATTTCCTGCAGCTGGGGGAGGAGGAACAGTAGGTACTGGCTGATTGGCCCTTGCTTCTAAGAATTGTCTAAACCAACCAGGTATTGGTACACCCTCTGGCAAGTTAAGTTCTTCGGACATGCTGAAACAAAAAGGATAGATTCAAAACGAAGGATAAAAGATAATACCTATGGCTTTGGGGGACTATGCTTTTTTTAAAATAAAATAACATTTTATCTTTAAAAATGCTTCTTTAAATTTTCTTTTGAAAATAAATTTTTAAAACTTTTTATCTTATCTGGTAAACCTATGCTCTAATACCAAGTGAAACACCCCACCTCCGTTAGGGTCACTCTCAAAGGGAATGCCCTAATTTTGGTGGAGGTTTATAAGTATAAGTCACAGATACACAAGACAGATATAATACACATATTTTTGAACAGCGGAAACAACAGCAACTTTTATTTCATCAAAAATACGTGTTACACAAACCCTGCCATAATTGTCTTACAATATTTCCAAAAAAAAACATTACATTTCCATAACTGTCTTGATTTCATAATTTAAAGAAGCATAAAAACAAAAGTAAACTGCATAAGTCCCCATAGTTGCTATCCAAAGCCATAGCCCAAAATGAAAGAGATCCAAGTAATACATTCTTTCTCTTCAAGCTGGATGTGAAAACTGGTCAAGCTGCGGTATTCCCTCCCTGTGGACCTGGGGGGGAAACGAAAGGAAATAAGATGAAAGAAAAGTAGAGTCAGACATAAAGCCTGAGTAAGTCTAGGATTATTCAGTCTATGAATAAAGAATTGGGCATGATAAGTATAAACTGGTAATGGGAAAGCACTATAAACTAAGTTAAGTTGTCTAGAGTCGAATATACCATCGTACCCCATATTAATCTCTGCATCCATATAAACTAGTTCCCAACAGGCACCCTGTTAGACCAAAAAGTGGTTCTAACACCCAAATTGATTAAAAGCAAAATGAAACGAGATCAAAAATAAAAATGAACACACAGGATTTATAGTGGTTCGGCGAAGAAATGCCTACGTCCACTTGTCTTTCACTATATTCAATGATTTAGTTGCAGATACAATGAAATATTCACTTGATTTCTCTCACAACTCACTTACAATCACTCAATTGACTAAAAACAAATAATGAAAGAAGATTTCGATTCTCCGGGAGTGCTGGAACTCGGGTTATGAAGGTGGTTGAACTCTCAAAGTGCCAGAAAAAAGATCCTTTTCTTTGTCTCCAGACGAGGTATTTATAGGCGAGAATTTGCTCAGAACCCGATCCGGATCGGAGCCACGCGTCATCCATCCCATTAGCCTCGGGTTCGGATGGATTCCTGTGTTGACAACGCATCAGAGTAGTGGACGTTGAGGGTAGGAACTGGTCACAACCGATCCGAATAACCAGGCGCTTATGCAGGAGAGTGACGTGAAAAATGGGTTCGGAAGAGCGGGCTTAATGGGTTCGGATCGGTACCTCCGATCCGACCAGGATTAACTGAGGACCAAACCTCTCTTCTTTTTACTCTGCTCCGCTCCGCTCCGATCTATCTCTGTAGAAATTGGGTGGTTTTCCGATCCGACTGGAAGTAGATTGCCCTCCGATCCGAATAACTGTGCCTCTCTAACTCCAATAGCAATAGTTCACCAATCCGAACGGTAGACTTTACCCTATCCGATCCGCCACCCTGCTCCGATCTGACTCGCTTCAGTGTTTTTCAAGTTCTTCAATATTTCATATCTTGACTTTGTGTTGCCCAGTTCACAAAGTGGGCTAACACACCCCATAATCAGGGTGAAGTGATCCATTTCTAATGATCGGCTCCTACTCGCATAGTTACATGTGTCTTACGGCCCCCGATGTTGTAGTTACCTATGCTGGTCCCACCATGGGGTATATCAAGTCCCATGGTGGCGGCCCGACACAATTCTAGAATGCACAGGTATACTACTGGTGCCCAGTGCCTAATTTTTCTGCGCCGGAGTGTGTGCACGCCCGCACCCCGTTAGAACCTACACTGCTGCACCACCGCCGTCGATTTGACCTCTTACAGTCAGCCCAGTAATCGTGCCCCACCCTGCCTAGTTCAGGGTATCCTGATACACCTTGTGGGGTTACTGCTGAAAAGGGTCCCCCGCTACTAGGTTTTCTATTTCTAGCCAACATGCTAAGTTGGTTAAGTGTTTTGTAAACCTAACCCCCAATCAGTCTGTATAGTTTAGCATGTTCCATTTTGATTAAGTATTAATTCAATTTACTTAATCCTATCAATCCTGACTCAGCCTTAATTGTCTTATTAAAGCCTCGACCTCTCACATTAGACAGGTATTGTTGTGACTGCCTGTTGCCGGTTGGTTCCGGGCAGTCTTACGTCACAACTCAGTCTAACCTCGGGTCTTTATTGGGCTCAATGTTTAACCACCCACATTGGATAGGTATTGTTGTGACTACTGGACAACCGGGCGGTTCCGGGCAGGTTTATGTCACAACGCAATCCAACCTCGGGTTAAACACATCGTATTTTCTAAATTTACATATTTTGTCTCTTTTCTTTTTATATGTAAATATTTGCGGCCCATTATTCAAATTCATCTTTATTGGGTAAAATTAATTTATACCACTTAATTTTTTTCAAGGTCGTTGGCATGCGTCAAACATGCCAACACATATGTTTATATTTTTAACCCAACGTCACTACCCCCGTTTTATACGTTCGCTATAATATAACATATGTTGGGTTTAACATTTAAGCCCAACTTAGCCACATGAAAAAGGGGAGGCTTAGAACATGGTGTTTATATATTCTAAGTAACATAAAAAAGGGGAGTGTGAACGCATGAACTTGCAACATAACGATCTAATTAACATAAATTAGGCACTTGTAAACTTGCATTGTAATAGCATATAATCTTGACATGAAACATACCTAACATGAATCATGGTTTTAATCTAGTCATGTAAACTTGCATTTAAAAATGTGAATCTAACTTAATTATGTGTCACATATATTATCATATGATTTTGATAACAACATAGGCCTAAAACATGTTTTCAATTAGGCATAACACCAAACATAGTCTAGTCATGTTCATAGAGTCAACACAAGTTCACAAAGATGCTTACTTTTGTCTCTAATACAAAAGTATGGTTTTACACTTGAATCATGATGCCAATTCCAACATAAATTCATATGAGTCATAATACCCAAATGGATCCAACTACACTAAAAGTGATTATAAAAAAATATACATCATGTTGGCATAATAGTGAACCATATACTTGCATGAATCTCAAATAAACTACCACAAACATATAGTCGTTAACTTTCAACATGAATCATATACTTGCAATTATCCAATAGGTGTTGTAATAAACTACCACAAACATATAGTTGTTAACTTTCAACATGAATCACATACTTGCAAATATCCAATAGGTCTAACATCGTTATACCACAACATCCCAAATCGATTAGAATCATAGCAACATACATTTATGAATTATTATCACCACAAATTAAGTACAATTCCATTTCTCATTTTACACAAATCAAAACACAATTATTCAATCACATCGGAATAGCACTCTACTTACAACGTATGACGACTCTTCAATTCAAGTTTCTGAATTCTGAATTTGGAGATGCTATCCTTTGTTGTAGGCGTTGTTTTGATTTAGTTGTCGTTGCTTTAAGCTTTTGAGTTGTCTCCTAATCGTCTCTCAATTTTGACGGCAACTCCTAGTCTTTCCTCAGCAGCATGACGGTCTCATTCTCATTTTTATTTGTATGAATTAGGTGGAGTCTTAGGTCCTTTTTATAGAGTTTGTGAATTGATTAGAACCGTCGATGGAGCTTGGATTAATAATTGCCGTTCGTTTGAAAGAGAGACCAATCAGGAGCTGACACCTAGCCCTAGTGACAAGGCAAGACTCAGAAATTCGGCCAAGCACAGACCAGGCCAGCCAAGAGGGGCTGGGTTCGACCTGGCTCAGGGGCCATGTTGACTCCCCAGTCGACCCCCAGGTCGACTACCCAGTCGACCCCCAGGTCGACTACCCAGTCGACCTGGGTGCCTTGGCGGGAAAATTCCCGTCCAGCCCATTCTGGTCCGATTTTTTTGAAATTTGAATTGGTTTTCTGAGCTGTTTCTGTCTGTTTGAATTTTAAACTGAATTCTGAAACTTCCGGAGGCCATATCTTCCTCATACGGAGTCCGTTTTACGCAAACTCGGACTCTATCTCAAGCAGAATTCCGAGACGAACGCAATGGCGTATCCCTTTTCCCTTAATTCTTTGATTTGAAATTAATTATACTTTAATTTGTGAATTTCACTGTTATAGAATATACGGGGTGTTACATTCTCCCCCACTTAAAAGGATTTCGTCCCCGAAATCTTCAAGTTTAGGAAGAACGTATATCCTATCATCCAATCGTCCATCTACTCAACCAACAAACACGAGCGTCCATTGTCCTTAAAAGACTTCTAATGCTTCATGATCATATGCAAAGTGTGTGTACATGTACTTATCTAATGCAAAATCAGTCGGTCTACTGATTCAGTTGACCTCCTTAATGCAAATTATGTAAGTGTCATGAATCCATTATGTATGCAAACCTTCCTATTCATGATTCTACATGAGTGCACAATCATTTATATAAATGCGACATCCATATGACAACACATTAAACTTCAACCATATAAGAATGTAAATACATATATGCATATGCAATATGAAGTGACTGAGCCGATCTAAAACCTAGATTGTGTGTGTATATGCATCCACGAGCAACCACTACCAACCACTTGCAACCATCATCCATAACGTGTTTCAGTTACATGTTTTCATCCAAAGGGTTTCTACCTAAAAGATAAGGTCGAGGAGATATACCTAAAAAGATAGATAAAAGCGCAACTTAAGGAAAAAGAAAGATCAAAGATGTACCCTCGAAAAGAAAAGGGTATGCTGCGCGTATTCTAGCCTCAGTTTCCCGGGTCGCGTATTCCTCGGCGTCGCTCCACTGAACTTTGACGAGCTTGACTTCGCGGTTGCGTAGCTTTTTCACTTCAGTTACTAAGATGCGTGTTGGAACTTTCCTCACGGTTGCTTCGCGTTCCACTTCAGCTTCTTCTAGGATGTTTGGCTCTACCACTTCAGCAGATTCATGTAGACATTTTCGGAGGTGCGAAACATGAAAAACGTTGTGAACTCCGGCTAGTTTTTCAGGTAGCTCTAATATATAGGCCATTTTCCCAATTTTCTCGATAATAGGAAACAGCCCTACGAATCTTGGTGCTAGCTTCCCTGAGGTTCCAAAACGAACAACGTTCCTTAGCGGAGATACCTTAAGAAAAACCCTGTCTCCAACCTCAACATCAAGGTCGGTCCTCCTCTTGTCGGCGTAGGATTTTTGTCTATCTTGGGCTGTCTTCATTCTTCTCCGTATTAAGTCTACTTTCTCTGAAGTCACTCGGATCATATCTGGTCCAAGTATGAGCTTGTCAGTAGACTCCCACCAACAAGTGGGCGATCGGCACGGTCTTCCATATAAAGCCTTGAAGGGCGCCATTCCGATGGTGGATTGGTAGCTGTTGTTGTAGGCAAATTCCACCAAAGGAAGTTGGTCTTCCCACGTCCCTCCGAAGTCAAGGACGCACAGTCTTAAAAGGTCCTCCAAAACTCTGTTCACTCTTTCTGTCTGACCGTCGGTTTGGGGATGATAGGCTGTGCTCAAGCATAACTGTGTGCCTACCGCTTTTTGCAGACTCTGCCGAAACTCACTTGTGAAGATAGGGTCTCGGTCACTAACAATGCTGGAGGGTATTCCATGGAGTCGAACAATTTCCTTGAGATAAAGAGATGCTAGGGATGAGGCAGTTCTTTTACTCTTGACAGGTAAAAAGTTGGCGCTTTTAGTAAGCCTATCCACTATTACCCAAATGCTAGTGTTGCCTCTTCTAGACCTAGGCAGCCCATCAATGAAGTCCATTGAGATGTTATCCCACTTCCACTGCGGGACCTCTAGAGGATGGAGCAAACCGCCAGGTTTCTTCTGTTCTGCCTTAACCTGTTGGCAAACAATACACTTTGAAACGAATTCTGCCACGTCTTTCTTCATGCCGCTCCAAAAGAAAGTTCTCTTTATGTCCTTGTACATTTTATCTCCGCCTGGATGTATCGTCATCTTGGAGTGATGTGCTTCTTCGAGAACCTTCTTTACTAAATCCCTTGTCTGTGGGACGCATAGTCTTCCGTCTCGCCTTAGCCAACCCTTATCGTCGATGGAGTATCTATTGAGGTGACTTGAAGTCTCACCCCTAATTAGCCTATCTATCGTTTCCACAAGCTGAGGGTCTTCGCGTTGTGCTGTCCCTATTGAGTCCACTAAAGTCGGGCGTACTTCGAGAGATGCTAGCAAGCCCGGTACAAAATCGGAGGAGGGCCTAAAGTCAAAACTGGCTATAAACTCTAGGCTTTGCCTTTCAACAAACAGCGGGCTTAGGGTCAGTTTCTTTCGGCTCAACGCATCTGCCACTACGTTGCCTTTACCCGGAGTGTAGGAGATCTCGAAATCATACGAGGTAAGAAACTCCATCCATCTCTGTTGCCTCAAGTTAAGGTCCTTCTGCGAGAAGAGATATTTCAATGATTTATGGTCAGTGTAAAGTTCGAACTTCTCACCTAGGAGATAGTGGCGCCAAGACTTAAGCGCAAAGACGATGGCAACTAACTCAAGATCGTGGGTCGGGTAGTTCTTTTCGTGCACTTTCAACTGTTTCCCGCCATAAGCTACTACCCTTCCTTCTTGCATTAAGACAGCGCCTAGTCCTGTCCCACATGCATCTGTATAAACTGTGAACATCTTGCTTCCATCTGGCAACGTCAGAACTGGGGCTGTTGTAAGAGCCCTTTTTAGTCGTTGGAAAGCAAACTCGCAATCCAAGTCCCAATTGAACACTAGATTCTTCTTTGTCATCCTCGTGAGTGGAGCTGATATTTTTGCAAAGTCTCTGATGAATTTCCGATAGAAGCCTGCTAGCCCGAGGAAGCTTCGGACTTCTGTTGCATTCCTCGGTGTCTTCCAATCCTGTACCGCTACTACCTTAGCAGGGTCCACAGCTAACCCTTCTTTGGATACTATGTGCCCAAGGAACCTCACTTCCTCTCCAAAAGTGGCATTTGGAGAATTTAGCTTTTAGCTGATGGACTCGCAGAGTTTCCATGATTGCCCTTAAGTGATGAGCATGTTCCTCTTCACTCTTTGAGAAGATCAAGATATCGTCTACGAAGACCACTACGAACTTGTTGAGGAATTCTCTGAACACCCTACTCATCAGGTCCACGAAGTAAGCGGGTGCGTTTGTCAAGCCAAAAGGCATGACAAGCCATTCAAAGAAGCCGTCTGGGGTTCTGAATGCTGTCTTATCGATGCTATCTTCAGCCACCCTTAGCTGATGAAATCCGGTCGCTAAATCGAGTTGGGAGAAAACAGACGCTCCTACAAGCTGATCAAACAGATCGTCAATTCTGGGGAGAGGGTGCCTATTCTTTTTCGTTAGTTTGTTGAGCTCCCTATAGTCAACACATAGACGGAGTGAACCATCCGCCTTTGTGATGAACACCACTGGAGCGCCCCATTCTGAAATGCTCCTTCTAATGAACCCCATCTCTAGAAGCTCTTTAACCTGTTTACTGAGTTCTTTCCTTTCCCGTTGAGCCATGTGTCTAACGGGCAATGCAACGGGCTTTGCATTATCTACAAGATATATGCGGAAGTCTATCTCCCGCCTCGTAGGTAAGCCCTTCACCTCTTCGAAGACATCCGGATATTCACGGACCACTCTAACCGGTTGCAAACTCTCAACAGAAGCATCTAGCGATTCGAGATAACTAAGCATAACCGCATACGAGGGATTGCAAGTAATTTCCAGAGTGTTACCGAGTTGGGTCAGAAGCCTAACCACCCTTTTCTCACAATCAAGGATGGCACTATTACTGGATAGCCAATCCATGCCCAAAATCAAACCATATCCCGAGAAGCCCAAAACAAAGGCACTACATCTAAATTCTACGCTTAGAATAGAAATTTTCAATCCCACACAGATCATAGACAAATGAGCCGAGCCCACGATTGGATTTGAAACAATTAAGGGGTCCTCTACCATACTAGTTTCTAGGTGCAGAGATTCTACTAAAGCAGATGAAATAAAGGAGTGTGATGCGCCAGAATCGAATAAAGTGTGAACTGGATGATCATAAAGATAAACTACACTTTCTACAGAAGTATTTATACCTCGTTGTTGCAGAGGTGGCGCTTCAAGCACATGAACCTGTTCCCCTGAGGTGGCTCCAGCCCTCTGCCCCTGCCCTCGCTTCTTTGGGCAATCCTTAGCCATGTGGCCTGTTTCACTGCAAGAAAAGCACCCACCATTCATTTTGGCCTTCTTTTTCCGGCAATCTTTCACTAAGTGCCCCACTTTGCCACAGAAATTACACTTCCTCTTCTCTTTGTTGTCTTTCCCGCCCTTCTTAAAGTCTTTCTTCTTAGGCTGTAAACCCTCTTTCTTCCCTTGAGAGCTTTCTGCCTTTGTCTCCTTCTTGCCCTTATCCTCTTCGTTCAGCAATGCCATCTGCACCAACTTTCATACGTAGCTCCCATGGGTATATGGGTCATGGCCAAACTGTGTAATGGATCATTCAATCCTTTGACAAAGCGGAGAGCCTTCTTGTGTGGAGTGTTGACTAGGTCCAGTCCGAACCTAGCCAGCTGATCGAACTGATTAACATACTCTTTGACTGTTATATTCCCTTGCTTAAGAAATAAGAATTTTTCCAATTGAAGGCTCCTTTCAGCTTCTGAGAGTAATTTAGCCTCAAACCTTGCCCTAAAGTCCTCCCATGTTTCCACTGGTCTTTCTGCATTGGTAACTTCCCACCAGTAGGAAGCCTCGCCTTTAAGTAGCCACACTGCCAGTTGTATCTTCTGCCTATCTTCTACCTCAAAGATGACGAATAAGTCCTCGGTTTCCTTTAGCCAATTCCTGGCTGCCACGAAGGACTCGGTTCCATGAAAGTCCTTTCCTCCCATAGCTTTAAAATCTTTACATATCTTAGCAAAAGTATTACCACGCGGAGGAGGTGGAGGAAGAGGTGCTGCTGCAGCTGGATGATTTCCTGCAGCTGGGGGAGGAGGAACAGTAGGACCTGGCTGATTGGCCCTTGCTTCTAAGAATTGTCTAAACCAACCAGGTATTGGTACACCCTCTGGCAAGTTAAGTTCTTCGGACATGCTGAAACAAAAAGGATAGATTCAAAACGAAGGATAAAAGATAATACCTATGGCTTTGGGGGACTATGCTTTTTTTAAAATAAAATAACATTTTATCTTTAAAAATGCTTCTTTAAATTTTCTTTTGAAAATAAATTTTCAAAACTTTTTATCTTATCTGGTAAACCTATGCTCTAATACCAAGTGAAACACCCCACCTCCGTTAGGGTCACTCTCAAAGGGAATGCCCTAATTTTGGTGGAGGTTTATAAGTATAAGTCACAGATACACAAGACAGATATAATACACATATTTTTGAACAGCGGAAACAACAGCAACTTTTATTTCATCAAAAATACGTGTTACACAAACCCTGCCATAATTGTCTTACAATATTTCCAAAAAAAAACATTACATTTCCATAACTGTCTTGATTTCATAATTTAAAGAAGCATAAAAACAAAAGTAAACTGCATAAGTCCCCATAGTTGCTATCCAAAGCCATAGCCCAAAATGAAAGAGATCCAAGTAATACATTCTTTCTCTTCAAGCTGGATGTGAAAACTGGTCAAGCTGCGGTATTCCCTCCCTGTGGACCTGGGGGGGAAACGAAAGGAAATAAGATGAAAGAAAAGTAGAGTCAGACATAAAGCCTGAGTAAGTCTAGGATTATTCAGTCTATGAATAAAGAATTGGGCATGATAAGTATAAACTGGTAATGGGAAAGCACTATAAACTAAGTTAAGTTGTCTAGAGTCGAATATACCATCGTACCCCATATTAATCTCTGCATCCATATAAACTAGTTCCCAACAGGCACCCTGTTAGACCAAAAAGTGGTTCTAACACCCAAATTGATTAAAAGCAAAATGAAACGAGATCAAAAATAAAAATGAACACACAGGATTTATAGTGGTTCGGCGAAGAAATGCCTACGTCCACTTGTCTTTCACTATATTCAATGATTTAGTTGCAGATACAATGAAATATTCACTTGATTTCTCTCACAACTCACTTACAATCACTCAATTGACTAAAAACAAATAATGAAAGAAGATTTGGATTCTCCGGGAGTGCTGGAACTCGGGTTATGAAGGTGGTTGAACTCTCAAAGTGCCAGAAAAAAGATCCTTTTCTTTGTCTCCAGACGAGGTATTTATAGGCGAGAATTTGCTCAGAACCCGATCCGGATCGGAGCCACTCGTCATCCATCCCATTAGCCTCGGGTTCGGATGGATTCCTGTGTTGACAACGCATCAGAGTAGTGGACGTTGAGGGTAGGAACTAGTCACAACCGATCCGAATAACCAGGCGCTTATGCAGGAGAGTGACGTGAAAAATGGGTTCGGATCGGAAGAGCGGGCTTAATGGGTTCGGATCGGTACCTCCGATCCGACCAGGATTAACTGAGGACCAAACCTCTCTTCTTTTTACTCTGCTCCGCTCCGCTCCGATCTATCTCTGTAGAAATTGGGTGGTTTTCCGATCCGACTGGAAGTAGATTGCCCTCCGATCCGAATAACTGTGCCTCTCTAACTCCAATAGCAATAGTTCACCAATCCGAACGGTAGACTTTACCCTATCCGATCCGCCACCCTGCTCCGATCTGACTCGCTTCAGTGTTTTTCAAGTTCTTCAATATTTCATATCTTGACTTTGTGTTGCCCAGTTCACAAAGTGGGCTAACACACCCCATAATCAGGGTGAAGTGATCCATTTCTAATGATCGGCTCCTACTCGCATAGTTACATGTGTCTTACGGCACCCGATGTTGTAGTTACCTATGCTGGTCCCACCATGGGGTATATCAAGTCCCATGGTGGCGGCCCGACACAATTCTAGAATGCACAGGTATACTACTGGTGCCCAGTGCCTAATTTTTCTGCGCCGGAGTGTGTGCACGCCCGCACCCCGTTAGAACCTACACTGCTGCACCACCGCCGTCGATTTGACCTCTTACAGTCAGCCCAGTAATCGTGCCCCACCCTGCCTAGTTCAGGGTATCCTGATACACCTTGTGGGGTTACTGCTGAAAAGGGTCCCCCGCTACTAGGTTTTCTATTTCTAGCCAACATGCTAAGTTGGTTAAGTGTTTTGTAAACCTAACCCCCAATCAGTCTGTATAGTTTAGCATGTTCCATTTTGATTAAGTATTAATTCAATTTACTTAATCCTATCAATCCTGACTCAGCCTTAATTGTCTTATTAAAGCCTCGACCTCTCACATTAGACAGGTATTGTTGTGACTGCCTGTTGCCGGTTGGTTCCGGGCAGTCTTACGTCACAACTCAGTCTAACCTCGGGTCTTTATTGGGCTCAATGTTTAACCACCCACATTGGATAGGTATTGTTGTGACTACTGGACAACCGGGCGGTTCCGGGCAGGTTTATGTCACAACGCAATCCAACCTCGGGTTAAACACATCGTATTTTCTAAATTTACATATTTTGTCTCTTTTCTTTTTATATGTAAATATTTGCGGCCCATTATTCAAATTCATCTTTATTGGGTAAAATTATTTTATACCACTTAATTGTTTTCAAGGTCGTTGGCATGCGTCAAACATGCCAACACATATGTTTATATTTTTAACCCAACGTCACTACCCCCGTTTTATACGTTCGCTATAATATAACATATGTTGGGTTTAACATTTAAGCCCAACTTAGCCACATGAAAAAGGGGAGGCTTAGAACATGGTATTTATATATTCTAAGTAACATAAAAAATGGGAGTGTGAACGCATGAACTTGCAACATAACGATCTAATTAACATAAATTAGGCACTTGTAAACTTGCATTGTAATAGCATATAATCTTGACATGAAACATACCTAACATGAATCATGGTTTTAATCTAGTCATGTAAACTTGCATTTAAAAATGTGAATCTAACTTAATTATGTGTCACATATATTATCATATGATTTTGATAACAACATAGGCCTAAAACATGTTTTCAATTAGGCATAACACCAAACATAGTCTAGTCATGTTCATAGAGTCAACAAAAGTTCACAAAGATGCTTACTTTTGTCTCTAATACAAAAGTATGGTTTTACACTTGAATCATGATGCCAATTCCAACATAAATTCATATGAGTCATAATACCCAAATGGATCCAACTACACTAAAAGTGATTATAAAAAAATATACATCATGTTGGCATAATAGTGAACCATATACTTGCATGAATCTCAAATAAACTACCACAAACATATAGTCGTTAACTTTCAACATGAATCATATACTTGCAATTATCCAATAGGTGTTGTAATAAACTACCACAAACATATAGTTGTTAACTTTCAACATGAATCACATACTTGCAAATATCCAATAGGTCTAACATCGTTATACCACAACATCCCAAATCGATTAGAATCATAGCAACATACAATTATGAATTATTATCACCACAAATTAAGTACAATACCATTTCTCATTTTACACAAATCAAAACACAATTATTCAATCACATCGGAATAGCACTCTACTTACAACGTATGACGACTCTTCAATTCAAGTTTCTGAATTCTGAATTTGGAGATGCTATCCTTTGTTGTAGGCGTTGTTTTGATTTAGTTGTCGTTGCTTTAAGCTTTTGAGTTGTCTCCTAATCGTCTCTCAATTTTGACGGCTACTCCTAGTCTTTCCTCAGCAGCATGACGGTCTCATTCTCATTTTTATTTGTATGAATTAGGTGGAGTCTCAGGTCCTTTTTATAGAGTTTGTGAATTGATTAGAACCGTCGATGGAGCTTGGATTAATAATTGCCGTTCGTTTGAAAGAGAGACCAATCAGGAGCTGACACCTAGCCCTAGTGACAAGGCAAGACTCAGAAATTCGGCCAAGCACAGACCAGGCCAGCCAGGAGGGGCTGGGTTCGACCTGGCTCAGGGGCCAGGTCGACTCCCCAGTCGACCCCCAGGTCGACTACCCAGTCGACCTGGGTGTCCAGGTCGACTACCCAGTCGACCTGGGTGGCCCAGGTCGACTACCCAGTCGACCTGGGTGCCTTGGACGGGAAATTTCCTGCCCAGCCCATTCTGGTCCGATTTTTTTGAAATTTGAATTGGTTTTCTGAGCTGTTTCTGTCTGTTTGAAATTTAAACTGAATTCTGAAACTTCCGAAGGCGATATCTCCCTCATACGGAGTCCGTTTTACGCAAACTCGGACTCTATCTCAAGTAGAATTCCGAGACGAACGCAATGGCCTATCCCGTTTCCCTTAATTCTTTAATTTGGAATTAATTATACTTTAATTTGTGAATTTCACTGTTATAGAATATACGGGGTGTTACAAGTGGGGTGTATCACTCCCCAAAGTGGCAACCCGATACCACCAAAAATGCACGGCTTATACCTACATGATGCAACAACGTCTTACCTACCAGCCCGGGCCCACACACGCACATGAACCAGTTGGACTTGCGTTGCCACCGCTAACCCGTTTTGGCCTCTTATAGTCAAGCCCAGTATGCGTGTCCCGTCCTCGACTTGGGTCGAGCCTACAGAGATACTTATGGGTTACTGGTTGAAACGGCCCCCCATTACTTGACACAAGCTATCCACCTAAGCTTGGTCCCCTCTAGTACATCCCACTTAACCCTCTTCTTATTCTTGTTCATGTTTCAATTTTGGTTAAGTGCATCTAATCGTATTTCAAACGCCACCCAAGGCACCCTCTGAATTCCACATGCCACCCAAGGCACCCACTTAACCCCCTCATGTCCCACTACATGTTTATCTAGTTAAGTGTTTCTTAATTCATTAACACCGTAACCTTGTAAAGACCTCCCACATTAAACTGGCATTTGTGGCAGCTGGATTTGCCGGGCGGGTCCGGGCAGTCTTGCACCACAAAAGAGCCTAACCTCGTGTCTTTACAACTGTCACGTATTTAATTTATGCCTAAGACCTCCCACATTAGAGTGGCATTTGTGCAGCTGGATTTGCCGGGCGGGTCCGGGCAGTCTTACACCACAAAAGAGCCTAACCTCGTGTCTTAGACGATTAATTACACCTAATTAATCATTCCCCAATTTGAATTAATTTCCCTATTCAAATTATCAATCAATTCCAAATTTAACTATGGCCATAATTGACTCAATTATGTCCATTTATTTATGGTATGCAAAATCAAACCAATTTCATCACAAATTTATTTTATGTCATTTAAGGCATTTATGCCAATTCTCAATATTAAATCTTTTAATATTATCCCATGGCCCCACGTTGTACGTTCGTTCGTTTAACGTAAAATATACGTTAGACTAGAATAGTCTAACTTATGGAATAAAGAGAAAACATCACAACATACATAGAAATAAAACTAGGTCTAAACATATGGGGTGAACTTGCATATGTGAATGAGGTTCTTCATCTAAAACTTGCATAGGCCAAAGTCACAAACTTGCATAAAACTACATATGTCATTTATCTAAATCTAAAGGTGTAAACTTGTTTGGGTAATAGTCACGAACTTGCATAAACCATGTATGTCATAGATCTAATCATAAGGTTCAAACTTGCATAGGCACGATTCATACTTCCAACATATATATATATATATATATATATATATATATATATATACACACTTGCATATGTGATTTATGCAACATAAACGATGGTGTAAATCTACATCTAAACTTGTAAACTAGCATATAGAACTAACATATAACTCACACATGTCATAGCCTAACTTTAGATCCAATTTACACACATAAAATAGATGTCATGAAACATGTAAGGTTGTATATAATTTCATTAACTTGCATATGATCCAGATCTAAACTAACATCTAGACTTGCATACATACATATGATTTAACATATGAATTAGTTCCAACAACATAACCAGACTAGCATATGAAACATCATTATGAATTTATTATACATAAGCCAATCATAAAATTACAACATAGTTGATAACATCGCAACTTTACAACATACATGATAACATCATAGAATTTACAACATAAATGATAGCATGCGGTCAATAATTCACAACATAGCCATATAATCCACATCATATCTCAATCCAATTAAATCATTAATTATGTTATTAAAGAAATCGAACTCACAACTCAAAGAAGGTCTTGAGTTCTGAAATCTGAGTTCTGAAGTTAAATTAGCTTTCCTTTGAAGAAGATTCGTCGTTAGAGTTGAATAGATTTGAATTTGATTAGCTTTCTTCCTCTCCAATTGGTGGCGGCTATTCTAGGTTGCAAGGTGACGGCATGGAGGCCATGGCTCTAGTTTTAATTTGATTTTAGGGTTTGAGTCTACATGTCTTTTTATAGAGTTTAGGATTAGTTTAGGCCGTCAGATCAACCCATAATTAATCCCGGCCAATCAGAACAGATCCGAAACCCTAATGAGTTAGCACAAAGTCATAAACAGGTCACCAAACAAATCTGCGCAGAGGCGGGGCAGGTCGACCCCCAGGTCGACCCTATGGTAGACCTGGTCAGGGTAGGTCGACCCTATGGTCGATCTGGCCCTGGCGGGAAATTTCCCGCCTAACCTATCTGACTCTGAAACTTGAATTTTCGAAATCTATTTTGAATTTTCTGAAACTTCTGATGGCCATAACTTCTTCATACGACGTCCAATTCACGCAAACTCGGACTCTATCTCAACCAGAATTCCGAGATGAACACAATGACGCAACCCGTTTCCCTTAATTCTCACATCTGAGATTAGTTATTCTTTAATTTTTTACTATAGTGTTAACAGAAATACGGGGTGTTACAAAATCCCTTCTTCGTGCATCTGCATAGCTCTTCTGTCGGCTTTGAGCAGCCAGTAATCGCTTCTTAATAAAATCAACTTTATCTGCTACTTCACGAATCATGTCGGGACCCAATACTAATCGATTGCCGGGTTCCACCCAACAAGCGGGAAATCTGCATAGCCTGCCATATAAAGCTTCAAATGGCGACATCTGCAAGCTCGCTTGGTAACTGTTATTATAAGAGAATTCAACCAATGCAAATGATCTTCCCATGACCCATCAAAATCTAGAATGCATGCTCGCAACAAGTCTTCTAATATGCAATTCACCCTCTCAGTCTGGCCAGAGGATGATAAGAGGTGCTCATATTCAACTTGGTCCCAAGCTCTCCTTGGAAAGCTTCCCAGAATTTTCTAGCAATTATCGGATCGCGGTCACTGACGATGCTACTGGGAACTCCATGTAGTCTGATAATCTCTCAAAAATAAAGTTGTGCCAAACTTTGAGTTGTCTATTAGATTTGACAGGGATGAAATGGGCATTCTTTGTGAAATGATCAACAGTCACCCATATACTGTCATTGCCTTTCCTAGTCCAGGGCAAGCCATCAATAAATTCCATAGAAATTTGGTCCCACTTCCAACCTGGAACATCTAGCGGTTGCAACAATCCTGCTAGCTTCTACTGATCGCTTTTGACTTGCTGGTAGGTGGTACATCTAGCAACATATATTGAAATGTCTCTCTTCATCACCTTCCACCAAAAGGTATGCTTAAGATCATGATACATCTTGCTTACTCCAGGATGGATGCTGAGCTTAGATTTGTGACATTCATCCATAACTTCTCTTTTTAGCTCAGGAATATCTGGCACACATAATCGCCCTTGCAGTCTATGGGTTCCCTTGCCATCTATTTGGAAGCTTTACGCTTCGCCCTTTCGTACTCGCTCATTAATCATCTGAATAAATCTATCATCTTTTTGGAAGGCAGAGATCTTATCGATCAAGGAAGGTGTAATAATGAGATTGCGAGGATAAGATTGGTGCTGGCCATATTCTTCCTGCTGAGTGCATCGGCTACAACATTGGCTTTTCCTGGAGTATATAAGATGTCCAGGTCATAGGGTGCAAGTAATTCAACCCAACGTTGCTGCCTCAAGTTCAAATCTCTTTGGGTGAACAGATACTTTAAGGATTTGTGATCAGTATACAGCTCGAATTTCGCACCCAAGAGATAGTGCCTCCATATCTTTAAAGCAAATACTATGGCCATTAGCTCAAGATCATGAGTGGCGTAATTCTTCTCATGTGGTTTCAACTGACGACCAACATATACGCCTACTTTGTCCCTTTGCATTGGCGCCGCACCAATGCCTTAAATAGAAAAAAGGATAACATATTATAATAAGATTTGACATAAGAAAAATGTCATCTCAAACATGTTTTTTTTAGATAAAAAGACTAACCTTCTCTAGAAGCTTCTTTCCAGACTTTCAGATCCTGATTGCCATCTATAATGATCAACACAGGAGCAGTGATCAACCTCCATTTCAGCTTTTGGAAAGATGCCTCACATTCGGGTGTCCAAATGAACTTTTATGCTTCTCAGTCAGCTTCGTCAATGGACAAGATAATTTCGAAAAATCCTTAACGAAATTCTGATAATAGCCAACCAATCCTAAGAAACTTCTGACTTCTGTGGGCGTGCTAGGCTGCTTCCAGTCTTGGATGGCTGAGATCTTCCCTGGATCTACTGAAATGCCTTCCTTTGATACTACATGGACAAGGAATTTCACCTCTTGTTGACAGAATCTGCATTTAGAGAATTTGGCTTTCAACACATTTCTACGCAAATTGTCCAAGACTTCTTTTAGATGCTTTTGGTGTTCAGCAGTGGTTTTAGAAAAGATTAAGATGTCATCGATGAACACTAGCACGAATTTATTTAAAACATCTCGGAATACTCTATTCATCAGATCAACGAACTATGTTAGGGCGTTGCATAAGCCGAAGGGCATCACTAGTCATTCATAAAATAAATCTTATACCCTAAAAGCTATCGAAAGCACACATTCTTCGGCAATGCGCAGTTGATTGAAACCTGTAGCTAGGTCCATCCTAGAGAATACTCATGCTCCATTCAAGCGGTCTAGCAGATCATCAATGCATGGAAGTGGGTATTTATTTTTTAGAGTTTGCTTATTGAGGTCACGGTAGTCCACACATACTCTGGGGGTACCGTCTGACTTTGAGACAAACACCACTGCTGCACCCCAGCTCGGGAAGCTCGGCTTGATTAGGCCCTTCCACAAGAGTTGCTTAGTTTGATTGCTCAGCTCCTTTTTCTCTTTCAATGTCATTCTCCAAATGGGGTGCACAACGGGCCTTGCACTCGGAACTAAGTCAATCCTGAAGTCGATTTCTCTACACGGGGGTAAGCTGTTAACTTCTTCAAACACATCTGCATAGTCTCTGACGATAGGAATACCCTCAATAAAAGCAGGAGTGACTTCTAGAGAAGACCAAAATTCTTTCCTATCTATGGCTGTGCCATGGCATGGAATAGAAATAATATCTCCAAATTTTGGTTTTAATTCTGACTACTCTTTCAGCGCATAGTACCTCAGCCTAAAACTTCGTTAGCCAATCCATTCCAAATATGATATCATACCCGGAGAAATTCATGATGATCAAATTAAAAGGAAATTGGAAGTAGGAATAAGAAACAGGCACTCTACAATACTGGTCGAGAATAAGTGAACCTCCTATCAGGCTATGGGCTCTAATCGGTTCTTTAAGTTTTCTTAGTTTCAATTTTAACTTTTTAATCGTGTCATTAGATATGAAACTTCTAGATGCACCAGTGTCAAACAAAACTGTAATAGGAATGTTCTTAATGTTAAGAGTACCTCCTAAAACATCAGGTTTACCTGCTCCTTCATAAGAAGCCGGTGCAGCCGCTCCATCATAGACATGTGCCACCTGAGAACTCTTCAGCAACGGGCAGTTTGGCTTGATGTGCCCCTTCTGGTGACAGTTATAGCACTCCCTCTTATTGAGAACTTTGGCTAGGCACAGACTCATTTCTCCTTGGCCTCTTGGGAGCTCGGCATTCATAGTCGAAGTGCCCCATCTTCTGACAATTAAAGCATTTGACCTTAGATTTGTCTCTCTTCTTTTTCCCCTGGGGCTTGGCGGTAGAAGAATCACTCACCTCTGCTTTCTTATTAGCATGCTTTCTTTTGCTGTTGTTCTGGTTCTTTTCACGCTCCTGCTGTGCATTCCTATCATTATCCTCATAACGGTTGGCCATCTCGATCATTTCATTGAAGGGGAGCTTGATGTGAGTAGTGACCCTGTTCAGGTACTTCTTGGAGAGGCCGTTGATAAATCTCTTGTTCTTCTGCACTGGCTCCTGAACTTGCTTTGGAGCATAGCGGGAAAGTTCCTCGAACTTCCGCACATATTCTGAAATTGTCATCTCTACCTGCTGCAGATTTGCAAATTGATCATGGAGCCTCTCAACTTCCTGCGGAGGGATATACTTATCATTGAAAAGCTCTTTGAACATGGCCTAAGACATGTTGGCCACATCATTGCCTATTTTGACGGTGTCCTACCAAATTTCAGCTTGGTCTTTTAATAACAATGTTGCCAAGAAGCGCTTGCGTTGATCTTCCAATCCCAAGCCTTCAAAGATTCTCTAGCAGTTCTTAAGCCACGCCTGTGCCTCAATCATATTCTCTCGGCCGGTAAAGGATACGCCCCCTAAGTTTCTGTACTTCTTGGACATTTTGTCCAAATCAAATGGCTGTGGAGGAGGAGGGGGTATCACGGCCTCTGGAGAGGACTGTCTCTGAGCAATAGGAGTCTCATCTCTAGCGAGTCCTCTAGTCCCACCTCTGCCTCGTGCTCTAGTTCGTGCTCTGGTGCTCATTTCTTAATTAGTTTTGTACAATCAAGGAAAGAGTCTGACTAACAGAAATGGTAATGTTAAAGGAAAGTTTAAAAGTAGAGACATATGATAAGATGATAATGATGTAATGACTGATTAATATGTGCTATTCTGTAATGCTCATTCTAGGACATTACTAACCCTATCTCTAATGAGCTACTCGTCTTAGAATACTACTGCTTCTATCTAGACGAACTGTTCTAAAAATGTTATACTCTGAAGCTAAGGTTAACCTTTAGCTCTGATACCAACTTTGGCAACCCCAAACTTCCGTGGTACGAAAGTAAGGATAATCATATGAGCATAACATAATTACAACAATAACAGATCTCAGATAATAGCATAACACATAAATCATTGCAGCGGAAATGGAAATGTCATCCCAACATAACATCACAGACATCAGAGTACGCAGTACAAGATACACTTAGCAAATAGAAGTCTCAACAAAAAGAGAAATAAGTCTCAACTCCTCCAAATACATCAAAGGTAAATAATGTCTAAATGTCTCAAGAAGTAAATAAAAAGATAAAAAGAAAAGTTTCTTCATCTTCTCCCTTAGCAAGCTCCAGTCCAGAAGGTATCCATACCTAAAACCTGTCATTTGGCTGCCCGTGTGGAAAGAAGGCACCCGAGTTTGTAAAGTGAAACAAACTACGAGTCAGTCATGTGACTGGTATGAGAAATCTTTCTTAACTAACAATATGGGTAATCACAGGACCACGCTGCTAACGCGGAACGGGTTTACTCCATTGGATTGCCAGTCCATATGTTTAATAAACTTTATTTAAAACAACGCAATGGTTTTTAGAAAATGAAATCATTATAAGACTCAAGTCCCATTACACAATGCAACGCAAACTGGAGGATAGAATTTTGCCTTATAATGATCAAAAATGCTTGATACGTGGAAAATAATGTTTTAAATATTATTATTAGTGTCTAATCAGTAATAAAATACTTCAAAGTAAATGTATCATTCCTAGACGGCATAGTACCCCATCCTACTATGTCGCCATATATATGTTTACAGTCAAAACCGTAATGTCGTATTGGAGATTGGTTTTCCATCATGAGTCAAGGCTAGGGACGATCTCCTAACCGAATCGGGACAATCTAGCAATGTCTCAGGATCCCCCGCAGTGAACCCTTGGATCCTGCAGGGCCGGTCCACAAATAACGTTAGTGGATTAGTTATGCTTGAACACACGCTTCCCAGTCCTATTGAACCTATAAAATGGAATCAACCAACAAATCTGTGGTGCCTCATTCCATCAACCACATAAGTAAAATGTCGAGTCTTGTAAAAACCCAAACACCACCTCTAGCTAGAAAGAAACGTGTGCACTCCCTGCGTTCCCTTGTCCCGTTTTTAACTCTACCGGGGTGTGAGGCTCGCGAGGTAACATAATACACAAAGCTATGCCGAAAGTAGGCTATGTTTTGATCATCATCCACAAGGCTCTGCTTTTCAACAAAAGCCTCGATCAATTGCATCTTGGCATGTCACATTGACAATTCACGCCATGTGATCAATGACTACCAAGATATAACCTTTGAGCTCATGCGTCTCAAAGAAGGGTGTTAAGCAAGAGAATAAATTCTCCGCCACCACAGATATATACTAAATAGAAATCAATTTAATTACACGGATTGAAATTCATTGTCGGACACACATCCATTTACAAGTCCGTTCTGGGTCTGAACGAAACCGGAGTCACCTTATTCCACGTCCCGTATGTCCAATACGGAAGAGATGTGCTTGCATATCCGGACAATCAACAAGTACGTCCGGACAACTACCACTTTAACCCTTTACTGGTAGCTAACCAATGCCGGGCATCAGTAGTTATCCTTTCGATGTGAAGATCGCCGGTCTTCAATCGCCATCTTTAAGATCTTCAATTTAGATCGTCGTATAATCATTTGAAATGAGATTCGTTCTTTTCAAATAATTCTCGCATATATAGTTTAAAAACATTTCATATCATTAACATTATTTAACAATGATTTATCACTATTTTTATTTATATAAAAACAGCCAAATTCATTTAACGACGCTTCGGGTCGATGGGTGGCCCCAGCACTGTTTTTATCGAAATTTGATTTACACTTTTCTCGAAATGTGACCGTTGGATTTTAACAAAATTTATATCGATGGAAAGATCTTCCCAAAGTGGTCCTAACGGTTCCAGTTTTGGGAAAATTCGATGGTTGGATCTTTCGGTATAATCATTTGAAGTTACGATTCTGAAACGCAAACTATATCGCGCAATTCATTAAATTTTAATATATATATATATATATATATATATATATTTGACGAATTCACTAACGTTTTTAATATGCCAAATAAAAGAATGTTTTTTACTGGCATACCACATCTATGTACTGTCAAACAACATATATCATTCACATGAAAATTTATCCAATGACGAGTCAACTTTGCAAATAATTTCTAATATATGCAAATGTAATTATAAATGTCATTTAAACAATGCATATAAATTCTAATATATGCAATGTAATTATGAATGTTGTTTTAACAGCACATATATGCGATGTAATTATAAATGTTATTTTAACAGCGCATATAAATTCTAATATATGCGATGTAATTATAAATGTAACTTTAACAACGCATATCAATTCCAATATATGCGATGTAATTATAAATGTAACTTTAACAACGCATATATAAATTCTAACATATGCGATGTAATCATAAATGTAACTTTAACAACGCATATAAATTCTAATATATGCGATGTAATTAGAAATGTTATTTTTACAGCGCATAAATTCTAATATATGCGATGTAATTATAAAGGTTATTTTAACAACGCATATAAATTCTAATACATGCGATGTAATTATAAATGTAAGTTTAACAACGCATATAAATTCTAATATATGCGATGTAATTATAAATGTTATTTTATCCATTTCATTAAAAACAAAGTTTTTAATGTAAACATGTTTTATTTTAAAAAAACATGAATATTTGTCCAACTTTTGTTATTACATTAAAAGGTGAATTTTTAATGTAAAATATATTATCTTTAAAAACATGTTCCTTTTTCTACATTTCTATTTTTACATTAAAAAATGAAATTTCAATGTAAAACATGTTTTCTTTTTAGAAATCATGAATCTTGCCTAGTTTTCTAATATTACAATTAAAGTGAAATTTTAATGTACAACATGTTTTGCATTTCAAAACATGAATCTTTTCCCTAATTTTTAACATCACGTTAAAATTGCATGTTTTTAATGAAATCATGTTTTGATTAAAAATATGTACATTTTCTCTTTTTCTATTCTTGTCATTAAAATGTAATTTTTTAATGAAATCATGTTTTTGATTAAAAACATGCACATTTTCTTGGTTTACTATTACATTAAAAGGTACATTTTTAGTTTAATCATGTTTTGACTTTAAAACATGAACACTTTTCTTATTTTTAACTTTACATTAAAAATGTATATTTTTAATGAAATCCTGTTTTGATTATAAAACATGAACATTTTTCCCATTTTTCAACCATTACATTAAAATGTATACTTTATATGAAATCATGTTTTGATTAAAAATATGAACATTTTTTCTCTACTTTCAACCATTACATTAAAATGTATATTTTTTATGAAATCATGTTTTGATTAAAACATGAACATTTTTCTCTACTTTCAACCATTACATTAAAATGTATATTTTTAATGTAATGTTCTTATTATTTTTCTGAAACATGAACATTTCTATTTTTATAGTAATTCCATAAAATGATAGAAATTTACATTTCATTTTTTTTGAATATTCTAATTCAACCAAATGACAAAATTTAATATTTCCTTTTTGATTGGAAATTCTAGCTCAATCGAATAACAAAAGTGTATGTTTCATTTCGGTTGGAAATTCTATTTCAATCAAATATCAAAGGTGATGTTTTATTTGATTGAAAATTCTAATTCAATCAATAACAATATAAGTGATATTTTTAATTGATTGAAAATTCTAATTCAATCAAACAAATAAACAAAGGTGATATTTTTATTTGATTGAAAATTCTAATTAAATCAAACATTAACAAAAAGTGATATTTTTATTGGATTGAAAATTCTGATTCAATCCAACAAATAAACAGAGGTGATATTTTTATTTGATTGAAAATTTTAATTCAATCCAACAAATAAACAAAGGTGATATTTTTATTTGATTGGAAATTCTAATTCAATCAAACATACAAAAAGTGATATTTTTATTGGACTGAAAATTCTAATTCAATCCAACAAATAAACAAAGGTGATATTTTTATTTGATTGAAAATTCTAATTCAATCAAACAAATAAACAAAGGTGATATTTTTATTTGATTGAAAATTCTAATTCAATCAAACATACAAAAAGTGATATTTTTATTGGATTGAAAATTCTAATTCAATCCAATAACAAAGGTGATACTCCATTTCTGTTGAATATATTTGATTCAACAAAATGACAACCAAAAATGTTTGATTCATTTTTATGGCAATTATAATTCCAATCAAATACAATAAAGGTGATACTCAATTTTTGTTGAATATATTGGATTCAACAAAATAACAACCAAAAATATTTGATTCATTTTTATGGCAATTATAATTCCCACCAAATATAATATAGGTGATACTTTATTTTTGTTGAATATATTTGATTCAAAAAAATAACAACCAAAAATGTTTGATTCATTTTTACGGAAATTTCAATTATAAAATAATATCACCCAAACGAACAGATCTACATTAACACATCACATACATATCAAATCACGTAACATAGCATGTAGAAATATACAACGAATCAATGAGAATACAATTATGATTTATTCTAATTATTTTAAAATAAATAATAATAAAAATAAAATAGGATTTCTCACTGTCGTTTGAATCTGAATGGTTCAGATCAGCAATTTTTGACCAAAATTCAGTCAGCCCTGAATTGGACCCAGTCAGTCTAGAAACGTAGATCTCGTGTCTATAATCGCAACGCTTCAAAATCGTGCAGTTCTGAGTTCATATCAGTGATGAATTATTTTAGATATAAATTAAATTAATAAAATAATAAGGGAATAGCCTTCTTCCTCCTTATCAAACACAAGTCGTAAGCCTTTCACGATGGGTTCCGTTCTAGGATTTAGTTTTGCTCGCGGATCGAGGCGTTGGACGACGATCAGAAAATGGCACGTTGAAGGGGGGAGTGTGGCGCGCAGGGGGGTCCCACCCGCGACAGGCGCGATGGAGGCTATAGGGGCAGCGGCGGGTTTAAATCGTCGGGTTTAGGGGCATGGTTCTCGGAGCTCGTGCCTCTTGGGGATGATCCAACCGTACAGAATCGAAGAGGAGGAGAAGTACTATGATAAAGTCTAAAGGAGGGACGAATTATGGTGAATGGATTGAGGTATTTTAATGGTGAATAGGAGGGACGGATTATGGTGAATAGATTGAGGTATTTTAATGGTGAATGGTGGAAGCAATTTCGGCTATGGGAAGTAGGAGATGGCGGCTACAGGGAGTTTAGGGTTTTTGGGGAAAGGACAAAAGGATTTTATAATATTTTATTCCTGATTTTACAATTAAATCCATAAATTTTTAACAACTCCAATTTCAGTCCAACAGGAGTTGTTTCTATGTAATTTCCCATATTTAGGAACTAATGGGCTCTGTCCCGTCAGCCCAAACGACTGTTTGTGGCCTGAATTCTTTAATTTAAAATTTAAATCGTTTATTAAATTAATTCGATCGTATATTTAAATTCACCGGGGCCATATACGGACTCTGAAAATTCAAAAAAAAAACATTTCTGGCTTTTTTTGACGATATGGTCCTAATAAAATTAATTTCGTCGAATTTCGAGACCGTTTGAAAAATGGTCATTGTCAAGTCGATCAAATTTGACTAAAATTGACAAAACACATTTTCTTTTGCCACGCTCACATATTTACTCGAAAAATTCTAGAAATTGAAACCTAGCAATAATTTGACATTCTGAACCCAAAAAAAGTAGTTTCATCGAAAACGGAGGTCGTTTGTAAAATGGCCTTTTATACGGGCTATAAACTATACTATAGCGACTATTCTGAAGATTCAACTGGCCATAACTTTTGATTTTCGCTATGAATTTTCAATTTTTCGGATTCGTTGGAAAGATATTTTTTAACAGATTTAGATATTTTTGGTTTCACTAAAATCCATTAAATTTTGAATCTTGTACATTCAGTCAAAGTTCAGGTTTGACTTTTCAAACTACCATACTATTTCCAATTACTTTTGAAATTAAAATAACTATTTTTTGCTCTAACTTCGATTAAAATAAATTTCTAATCATTATTATTCAAAATATATTATTTTAACTATTCAAAATTCACTGAAATAGCCAAAATAAAAAATTTAAATTGGTTCTGATTTTCCGGGTTGTTACTATTATGGTGTTTTCAAGTTTTAATCTTAAAAGATATAGTTTTAAATATGTAAAGAAGTACATATTGGGTTTTGAAGTAAAATGGGGTATATTTTGTAAATAGTGATTTCTTGTGGAAACTTTAACTAAAGTAAAATTCTCTTAGTAAAATGGTGCATATTATAGAGCATGTATAGCTCGCTAGTTTTCTTGTTATATTTCATACAAAAGTTTTTAATAAAGAAAGATTTGAAATCTCTATGACAATCCTTTTTAGATAAATTATTTTGACAACATAATTTTGTTGGGTGGACAAAATAAGTTGTAGTAATTAAGAATAGAGTAGGTGGTTGCACCTTGTACTAAGAGGCTGAACTGACCTTATAGGTAAGGATGAGCCGTAAACCCGATTGAGAAATAGTTGTACTTATCTACTCCAGTTTTTGTGATTTGAAAAAAAAAATGATTTACATTTTTTAAGATAACATGTTTTTATGGTTTGGTAAGAGAAAGTTTTCATGAGAAAAATAATGTTTTGACACTTGTAAATTTTTGGAAGAAAGTTTAAATGAAAAGGTCGAACCATGTTTTAAAAGGATGGAGTAGGAAAGGATTAGAGCCCAGGAAAGATGGGAAAATTTTTGAGGCTACGAAGTAAGTAGTGAGAATTATCTTGGAATAATAGTAAGTTCTTGTAGAAGGCGTAAGCATTGAAAAGCCTAGGGTGTTGCTTGAAATAATTATTGGTACACAGCTAGGACTAGTGGTGACTACTAGGCAGTAAAAAGGGCAAGTAAGTGTTTAGATCTTGTTGTTAATTTTCCTGTTAGGGGTAAAACCCGTTAACGCATTTCCGTTGGGATTGTTCTGTTATTTTGCTGGGTAGTTAGGGTAACACCTAAACCTGTCGTGGGTCCCATAGTCTGGACTTTTCTGTCTAAGGGGGACATAATCCCGAGATTCTTGGCCCTTAGTAGTAGCTGTGTAGGGTGTCTGTTCTCCTGTTTTATTTGAAAGACTAGAAGGCTTTTTTAAATCTAAACCTAGACCTAATAATTAAATAAGCTAAGCAAAGAGAAATGGTACAACTAAAAAGGAAACAGCAAATTCAGTAAAGCAACAAACATGATAAATTATGAGAAAAAGATGGATAAAGATTTAAAAAAATTCCAAAATAAGATGAAAAAGAAAATCAGTAACAGTATAAAATTTTCTTATGTGTGCCATGCTTGGATAGGAAAATAGGGAATCTTTATGAATAGTTACCTCAAATCCAAGTACGGTTAAAAAAAGGTTGAAAAAGAAAAATGGAAGATGCGGAGTTTTCCGTTTTCCACCTTTTTTAACATAAGAAATAGAATCTAGAAAAATTAGATTTTTTTTTTGAAATTCGAGAAATAAAGTTGGTTGGTAGGATTAAGGATGCAACAATTGGATGAACTACATTCTTACTCAGTAAGAGTGTGGTAAAATTTAAATGAAAAAGCATATTGATTTTCAAAATATTGCATTCATGTAGAACTGCCAGTATATTTAGGATGTGAGCATCATGTTTTAAAAGGATTTTTGAAAAATTCGCATACACATAGGAGGTACCCCTTAGGCATACATGCATTACTTTGCACAAGTGCACGATGCTTGCAAAAATTGGATGCACACATGATGGATGTATATTATGCAAGGGGTTAATTGATTTTTATCCTTATCAAATTTCGGGGACGAAATTTCCTAAGGGTAGGAGAATGTAACACCCCGCATTTTTAACTCAATATAATAAAATAAGGATAACTTAATTAAATATTCAGAATTAAGGGAAGCAGACTGCACCATTGCGTTCGTCTCAGAATTCTTGTCAAAATTGATACCTAGTTTGCGAAAATCGGACACCGTATGAAGCAGTTATTAAGGTTTGAAGTTTGTATACGTGCAAGAGAATTATATATATATATAATCAATCCAAAAATCAAATTTTTAGTTCAAAAATCCAATTTCCGTGAGCTGGAAAAATCCTGCCCTGGGGAGTCCACACCATAGGAGGGGTGTTGACCCTTGGGTGGACCCCTCAAGGGGGGTCGACCCACTGTCGTAGATCTAGGCAGATCAGTTTTCTGTATGTGGGCAGATTTCTGACTTGGTTCGTTGGCTCTAGGCTATAAATAAGCCCCCATTTCTCTTGTTTCTCCATACCAAAATCAATGGAGAACTAGGCGTTGCCTCTGCCCAGACTGAATCGAACTGATTCTTCTTCAATAATCAACTAGAGCCAATCAGTTAGAGTTTAGAGATCTACAAGCCTTCTTCTATCACAGAGAATCTACACTAATTTTAGATCTCTAATCGAAGTGAGGTAATTCCTAGATCTGGTCTATTTTTCAATTCTCTTCCCTTTTCTTTTAGTAAAAAGTATAAATCCATGGTTGTTAGGTTCTGAATCCAATTAGGGGGAAACCATGGAAGGATAGATCTGGACCAGATCCAGGATTTGGAAAGCTTACGAGGTGAGTGGATTTAAGTTATAGCATTTTAGATAATAATAAGTTATCATTTAAAACATTCCCCATTATTATATGTGAATTTGCCAAATAATTAAGAATTACTGCTACAACAATTTGAGATGTTAATATGAATAACTCATATGTTGAATCAGTTAAAGAATTGGAATGATTACATGTTGAAAAACAAACTTGTTATAATATGGGCAATGACTACTGTTGTTATAATTACATGATTCACTTATGTCATATTGTTGATTAAATGTCATGTTTAACTTGTTGGATTTATACAACTACCCGATTTAAATATTTACAAGTCCAAATAGAATTAAACACATGTCAAAAAGGATATGCGACAAAGTATAGGCATAATTTGATGACATGTAAATTGGATTACAGTAATCATATGAAAAGGACAATATGCCTAAAATTTACATGAAAGTAGGAATAATTGTTAAAGAACGAACATGCCTAAATTCAAAATAATTTGACATTGTAACGCTCTTAGACACGAGGTTAGATTGCACTTGTGATAGAAGTCTGCCCAGAGCTGCCCGGCATATTCAGCATTCACAAGTGGTAAATCTAATGTGAGGGGTCTAAGTGCATAATTAAAACCTACAATGGTACTAAGACACGAGGTGACATCAACTTGTCGTAAAAGTTTGTCGGGACCCGCCCGGCAAATCCAGCGTCCACAAGTGTAGGCTTAATGTGAGAGGTCTAGTGCATATATATAAATATATATAAAACAAGATATGAATAAATGGCAATAATGGTAACTAAATGTCTAACTCAAAAAATAAGAAAAGAAGGATGTAATGGACTGAGTTAGTGTGATGCGAAGGAAAAGTGATGTATTTCCCTAAATGACCTATTTTTGAGAACGTGGTTGCAAGTAAGCCACAGTGAATAAAGTAAGAAAGAGGAAAGAATTTACTTTCCATCACGAATTTAGATGGGAATACGTTATGAAAATAAATCACTGGTTCCTTCTATAAATCAAACTTATAAGGTGCATGAAGTGTTTTCTTTAATAAAATGAGGAGCATAAATTACAATGAATGAAGAACAATGGGTTACAACAGTAAATGGTTTAAACGGGGAATGATAATAACCTATTATAAATAAATAACATCAATGAGAATGTCGTATAATAGGTAGACTTATCCTAGGGAAAAATGAAGATTATAACTTAGGTTATAATAAACTATTAAGGAAATGGGATAACTGGTGAAATGAGAGAAGGGACACTTAATTGTAAACTAAGTAATCAGTAAATGGGGAAAGCTAGAAACTAGTTGAGAAAAGGGGGAAAATATATGAAATATAAGAAGTTGTACTTAATTATAAATTAAGTAATTCGTAAACTTGCAAGTCACATGTTTAGACTTGTCCTAGGGACAAGAGGAAATTATAACATAAGGTTACAATAAATGGGTAGAGAAACTTATTAATGGGCCTTAGTTAAGAGAACTAAGTTAATAAGTAAACAACGATAAGTTGTAGTATAGATGTAAAATGGGATTATGATTAAATGAGAAAGGATGAGGAAACCTTATAACATGAAAAAAGTTATATTTAATTATGAGTGGTAAGTGACATGTTAATTAGAAAACATGTGAATTGAGATATACTTAATAATATATTAAGTAGAACATGTTATTGTAACCATGAAATCAAACAAGAGTATAAAAGGGATTGTGGATTACAGACCTTGGACCACAATCTAGAGAATAACATGTTGTGGGCTTATTAATAAACTTAAATGGGTTAAGTTATACAGTTGAAATTAATAAGCAAGAGGAACTTGGTAACTTGATTAAGAATTCAATGTGAATGGGAATAACTAAGTCAAATGGAAACCTGATGAGGTAAGGCAAGCGCGTAAAATAATGTTTAGACATACGGTCTAACAACATATTAAAGTGAGGCTCTTGGACCAGTTCGCACGTTTGAGGGTGAATAACCCAATGGGGTAGATCATCATGGTGTTAAAAGGCATGAAGGGAGCGCACATTCATCTAATTATTCTGTCGGCTCCGAAGGACTGGAAGGGGAAGCACGTGGCTTCCTAAAATATGTAAGGTGCTCCTAGTAGTCCTCTGTGCGGTGGAAGATGTTTTAGGCTGTACTCGCATAGGTTAGGTGTAACACCCCACCTCCGCTAGGGTCACTCACAAAGGGAATGCACTAGCTTTGGTGGAGTATTTTCTAGGTTAACATGCACAGAAATATTACAAGACAAAACATATAAAACAGCGGAAAAAAACATGATTTTATTATTTTATAAAAGTAGTAAGGTCTAAAACCTTTTACATCAAAGTGCCATTAAATTACTTACAACGAAACCTGTCTTGCAATAATAAAGAAGCATAAAACCATAGTCATAAATTATTCCCCAAGTAAAACAGTAAAATAGCCATAGCCAAGAAAAGTCCAAGCCATAGATGATGATCTTGAAGCAGAAAATCCGCCCTAAGTAGCAACATTTCCTCCCTGTAAACCTGGGGAGGGGGGGGGGACGGAAGAAAAAGAGGCGAAACAAAACGGGGTCAGTCATAAAGACTGGTAAGTGCTAGCTACTTTCAGCCTAAAAACAGGTAAAGGTAACATGACATGTATAAACTGAAAGTAAACAAAAACATGATGACAAGATAAACAGATCAAACTAAGATAACAAGATAAACTCAGGTAACAAGATAACCAAGGTAACAGGATAACCAAGGTAACAAGATAACAAGATAAACTCGGAATAGCATCGCATGTCTAACGTCCTCTGCACCAACCGTACTAGCATCCTAACTCGTATCATCCCTTCCATGTATATGTATAGTCCCTTGCCGTATATCGTACGGGTTCCATCACGTTATTCTGTACCACTACAACGTAGTGTCACCATCCTTGAAATCGCTCAGACTGCCATCCTTGTTCTGGCCAGATTCCCTTATCATGAATTATCGCGTGTTCAACTAGGATTTACGCCACCTAGGACCACTAGGGATTATGCTACCTATTGGTCGTTCTCTAGATTCGATCAGGGTTTATGCCACCTAGGACCACTAGGGATTATGCTACCTATCGAACAACGCCCTTTTTCCACGTAACGATCTAATCGATCGGCTCCCTACAAGTCCTAACTCGTCGTGTGTCGGTGTCATACGGCCCAATCACGAATGTAGCTACTCTGTGCTAGGTCCACCCTAGGGTGTATCAAGCTCTAGGGTGTCAACCACTGACACCGTTACAAGCACGCACAGTGTACAACTACTGGTGCCCACGCCTGCTTTTTCAACTCCGGACTACGTGCACGACCATAGTCCGCCTGAACCTACAATGGCGCACCAAACTCAGCCGTCGTTTTGGTCGCTTACAACCAGCCCAGTAATCGTGCCCCACCCTAGCCTAGTCCCTATGGTATCGTGATACATCCAAGAGGGTTACTGCTGAAAAGGACCGCGTAACTAGGGTTTCCGTCCAGAAGGGTTAAGTGTTGTCATCTAAATTCAAGACTTAACCCCTATCAGTCTAGCTTGTCAAGTTGGTTAAGTGTGGTCATTCAAGTTCGTGACTTAACCCGTCTACATGTCATGTCAAGTTGGCTAAGTGTTGTCATTCAAGTTCATGACTTAGCCCTACGAATCACGTGTCAAGTTGGTTAAGCGTATTCCAGCGGTCCATGACTTAACCCTATCCAAATCATCGTGTCAAACTGGTTAAGTATACTTAAGCTTAACCCCATCAAATTACCGTGTTAGATTGGTTAAGTATATTCAAGCGATTCATGACTTAACCCCATCAAGTTATCATGTTAGATTGGTTAAGTATATTCAAGCGATTCATGACTTAACCCCATCAAGTAATCATGTTAGATTGGTTAAGTATATTCAAGCGATTCATGACTTAACCCCATCAAGTTATCATGTTAGATTGGTTAAGTACATTCAAGCGATTCATGACTTAACCCCATCAAGTTACCATGTTAGATTGGTTAAGTATATTCAAGCGATTCATGACTTAACCCTATCCAAATTACCATGTTAGATTGGTTAAGTATATGTTAACCTAACCCTATCCACTAGTCAAATTATAATGGTTAAGTGTTACCCTCGTGAGTTTACTTAACCTTACCATGCATCGCGTTATACTAGTCGGGTGTTATCGACCCATTCAGGTTAAACTAACCCATCCTCTAATCGTGTTATATGGTTAAGTGTCATCAAGAAATCAATTTCGGTTTTACTTAACCCACCCATCCACGTCATAATGGTTAAGTGTCATTAGTCTAACCAAGTTACTTAACCCACCCGTCCCTGTCATATTAGTTAAGTGTCATTAGTCTAATCAAGTTACTTAACCCACCCGTCCATGTCATATCGGTTAAGTGTCATTAGTCTAATCAAGTTACTTAAACCACCCGTCCATGTCATATTGGTTAAGTGTCATTAGTCTAATCAAGTTACTTAACCCACCCGTCCATGTCATATTCATTTATTATTTATTAATGCATCAACCTCTCACATTGGACTTATTTGCGGTCACTGGATATGCCGGGCGGTTCCGGGTAGAATTACACCGCAAACCCATTCCAACCTCGGGTTCAAGCATTATCACAATCTAATCTTTGCCCACGACCTCTCACATTAGACTATTATTGTTGTGGTCACTGGATATGCCGGGCGGTTCCGGGCAGAATTACACCACAACTCAAGTCTAACCTCGTGTCGAAGGCATTCGTTAGATTGTCAATTACATATGTGTCATCTAAGTCAAAATTCCCACTTTACATATTGCTAAACATATGCCCAAGTTCCACATTACATGCCCATGAAAATATGTACCCAATTCTAGCCACTTTACCTATGTCCAATTCTCGCCTATTTGCATGTATGCCAAGTTTATGACATCCCAACCCTATCAAGTTCTAGCCAAAGTTACATGTTGTCAAGTTCATGCCCAAATAAACCCAAATCATGGTTCATGTTTCCAATTCTACTTATGCCTAGTTAACGTAAGCCCAACCCCTTGATTTAACTTGCATAGTGTCAAAACCCGTGATTTAATTCATATGTCAACTCATGTATGCCCAAACTTGCAAATAATATTGGCAATACCCCAAATTTTCCTTGTTCATGTTATGCACAAATTCGACCACCCACACCTATATCCAAATAGGTGAAATCTCAATATTCCCCCGTATACAAATCGCACATAAATCGTAGTTTAGGCCTAGGTCCGAAATCGACCAAGGTTCATCAAAAGAAAATAAATAGGGGAAGGTAGAAACTTTTCATAAAACAAGATCCGAGAGAAAATCATCATTACATGCATGATAAGAACATGAAAAAGTGATTTGCAACATGCATAGGTTCAAATTGATGTCATAGCGACATCCCCAAAGGTCAAGATCCAAAATGAACAAGAATGAGCATGGATTGAATATCATGCATAAATCCAATTCCAACTTTATCACATGTCATATTCAAGTTATCGTTTCAATCTAAAAGTATCTAGAACTTACAAAGCGTGGCAAGTGAATTAGGAGCAAGAATCGTCATAGAACCATTGTAGAAGCTCTAGGAATGATGTAGCAACATTAGAAGCCTTGAGAATATAAGTAGCTCCTTGATTTGATGGAGAAAGATTGCTCCTTTGCCTTAGCTTTAGTCTAGAACTCTCAAGCTCCCAATGATGAAGATGGAGGCCATGATTTAGGAGCATTTTGGCAGCACTTCGTTGTTAGAATGAATTGTAGTGAATTAGGCTAGGTCTTAGGGTGCTTTTATAGAAGTTAGGACTAGTTTAGGCCATATGATTAACCCTAGTTTAGATCTGAACCACTGAAAATCGTCATAGGCCAACCCACCAGACCACACAAGCAAGCAGGTGCACCAGGCCAACCTGGCCCGACCAGGGAGGTCGACCCCCAGGTCGACACCCAGGTCGACTGCCCAGTCGACCTGGTCCTGGGGAGGTCGACTCCTCAGTCGACCTGGGTCCTGGGCGGGAAATTTTCCCGCCCAGTCTGTTTGGGGCTAAATTCGAAATTCGAATTCGAATTTGAACTGTTTTCGTTTTCTGATTTTTCGTGAAACTTCTAGAGGCCATATCTCGGTCATACGGACTCCGATTTACGAAATTTCGGACTCGTTTCCAACCATAATTCCGAGACGAACGCAATGGCGCAACCCATTTCGCTTGATTCTTATTTTAAAATTAAATTCTGCCCTGATTTCTTGTTTTGACATGTTATAAAATTCGGGTTGTTACATTCTCCCCACCTTAAAGGATTTCGTCCCCGAAATCTCTAAGTTAGGAAAAACGTACCCTACCATCCATCATCCATCTACTCAAAACATCATCCACAAGCAACCATTGTCCTTAAAAGATTTCTAATGCCATATGAACATATGCAGAAAGTGTGTGTATATGTTCCTTATCTAATGCAAATGATCAGGCTTGATTGATCTTCTGAATGCAAAATATGTTTAGTGCCATGTATCCACATGTATGCAAATAGTCCTAGCCACATAAACACTATATGTGTGCACAAACATTCATCCATATGCAATATCCACATGATAACACATTCAATTTCATCCATAAACAAGTATAAACACTCATGCATATGCAACATGAAAATGTGTCTGAGCCGATCTAGTGCCTAATGTGTATTCATGCATCCACGAGCAACCACTTGCGACCACTTGCAACCATTTTGCAAAAATCAATCATAACATGTTTCAAATACATGTTTGCATCCGTAGGGTTCTACCTAAGGTCCTCAAGATAGGATCGAGAAGATAAGCAAGATAAACTCCTTTTTGGATTACAAGAAATCCCTTTCTAAACCCAACCCATATCCTATAAAGCTAAATAAGGTTTAGTCAACCTAACGGACACCTTCAAACCCTGACAGGTATTATTAACCGATGAATCATACCCCCTTTGGATTTTGCAACAGAAATAAGATCGAGAATAGGACCGAGAGGATATGCATAAAGGATAGCATGCGGGTAAGCTCTACAGGAAAACAGGGATCAAGAATATACTCTTAAAAAGAGATATGATGCACGTATCTTGTCTTCAATCTTCTAAGTCGCATTTCCTTGAGCTTAATTCATTGTGCTTTGACCATCTTTAACCTCATGATTTCGTGGCCTCTTAACTCCTATTTCCAAATATGAGCTGGAACTCACTTCATTGTCGCCTCTCGTTCCACTTTTACTTATTCTCCCTCTAGTATACTTGGCTCAACCATATCCGTGTACTCTTGGTTTTCATGCAAGCTCTCCAAAATTCACTAGTGAACTCTGGATCTCGTTTACTCACTATACGGCATTTCATGCAGAAGAACTATCTCTTGGAAACAAACAGATGCCAACCATGTTACCAAGTGTACTTACTAGAGTGATTTCCATACCGCATGCACAAGCGAAATGAATCGTCCGCCTTAGTGGCGAACTCTACTCGAACGGATTACCAACAAATGCATCAAGAGATTCTAGGTACCCAATCATGACAGAACCCTAAAGGTTACACGAGACTTCGAGGGTATTATCGAGGCAAGTCAAGAGTCTAACTACCCTCCTTTCCGAACTGAGAATGGCACCCTTACTGGATAACCACTCCATTCCTAGAATCAACCCATAGCTCAAAAACATAAGCATTATTCCCAAAAGTCATAGATGTCCTCAAATCCAAACAAGTCATGAATAAATGGGACGATCCCCCAACAGGATTTGAGACAAAAACGGGACCCTCTATTGTGCTAGTACTAAGGTGCAGGGACCCAACTACCGAAGCAGGATTTAAAAAAGGATGCGATGTACAAAACAAAGTCCTAACGGGATGATAGAAAGGAAAAGCTAAACTTTTACCAGAAACGTTACCACCCCTCTTAGGCACGCTAGTAGTGAGAGCATACAATTGCCCTCTCGACGATCTTGTTCTTTGCCCATGTCCTTGTCCTATAGTACTTAACTACATTCTTGTTCTGAGCCTCATTCGCCTTAACCACTCCTATCCTTTCTTGTATAACGCGGTAACAGGTCTCTTGAGAACTTCCTCCATCGCACGGAAAACATTTACGTAACTAGAAAAGGATTAGTCACAGTTAAAACTGTGACTACAGGTGGAGGAAAGAAAGGAAAAGATATTCGATCACAGGATAGTGCTAATGGCTTTTTGGGGAATAGCCTTTTTCTTTAAAACTTTTCTTGAAAAATGCTTCTTTGTAAAATGGCTTTGAAATAGTTTCAGAAGGTTTTAAAAACTTTTGCCCAGTCTGGTAACCTTCTACTCTGATACCAAATGTAACACCCCACCTCCGCTAGGGTCACTCACAAAGGGAATGCACTAGCTTTGGTGGAGTATTTTCTAGGTAAACATGCACAGAAATATTACAAGACAGAACATATAAAACAGCGGAAGAAAACATGATTTTATTACTTTATAAAAGTAGTAAGGTCTAAAACCTTTTACATCAAAGTGCCATTAAATTATTTACATCGAAACCTGTCTTGCAATAATAAAGAAGCATAAAACCATAGTCATAAATTATTCCCCAAGTAAAACAGTAAAATAGCCATAGCCAAGAAAAGTCCAAGCCATAGATGATGATCTTGAAGCAGAAAATCCGCCCTAAGTAGCAACATTTCCTCCCTGTAAACCTAGGGGGGGGGGACGGAAGAAAAAGAGGCGAAACAAAACGGGGTCAGTCATAAAGACTGGTAAGTGCTAGCTACTTTCAGCCTAAAAACAGGTAAAGGTAACATGACATGTATAAACTGAAAGTAAACATAAACATGATGACAAGATAAACAGATCAAACTAAGATAACAAGATAAACTCAGGTAACAAGATAACCAAAGTAACTGGATAACCAAGGTAACAAGATAACAAGATAAACTCGGAATAGCATCGCATGTCTAACATCCTCTGCACCAACCGTACTAGCATCCTAACTCGTATCACCCTTCCATGTATATGTATAGTCCCTTGCCGTATATCGTACGGGTTCCATCACGTTATTCTGTACCACTACAACGTAGTGTCACCATCCTTGAAATCGCTCAGACTGCCATCCTTGTTCTGGCCAGATTCCCTTATCATGAATTATCGCGTGTTCAACTAGGATTTACGCCACCTAGGACCACTAGGGATTATGCTACCTATTGGACGTTCTCTAGATTCGATCAGGGTTTATGCCACCTAGGACCACTAGGGATTATGCTACCTATCGAACAACGCCCTTTTTCCACGTAACGATCTAATCGATCGGCTCCCTACAAGTCCTAACTCGTCGTGTGTCGGTGTCATACGGCCCAATCACGAATGTAGCTACTCTGTGCTAGGTCCACCCTAGGGTGTATCAAGCTCTAGGGTGTCAACCACTGACACCGTTACAAGCACGCACAGTGTACAACTACTGGTGCCCACACCTGCTTTTTCAACTCCGGACTACGTGCACGACCATAGTCCGCCTGAACCTACAATGGCACACCAAACTCAGCCGTCGTTTTGGTCGCTTACAATCAGCCCAGTAATCGTGCCCCACCCTAGCCTAGTCCCTATGGTATCGTGATACATCCAAGAGGGTAACTGCTGAAAAGGACCGCGTAACTAGGGTTTCCGTCCAGAAGGGTTAAGCGTTGTCATCTAAATTCAAGACTTAACCCCTATCAGTCTAGCATGTCAAGTTGGTTAAGTGTGGTCATTCAAGTTCGTGACTTAACCCGTCTACATGTCATGTCAAGTTGGCTAAGTGTTGTCATTCAAGTTCATGACTTAGCCCTACGAATCACGTGTCAAGTTGGTTAAGCGTATTCCAGCGGTCCATGACTTAACCCTATCCAAATCATCGTGTCAAACTGGTTAAGTATACTTAAGCTTAACCCCATCAAATTACCGTGTTAGATTGGTTAAGTATATTCAAGCGATTCATGACTTAACCCCATCAAGTTATCATGTTAGATTGGTTAAGTATATTCAAGCGATTCATGACTTAACCCCATCAAGTAATCATGTTAGATTGGTTAAGTATATTCAAGCGATTCATGACTTAACCCCATCAAGTAATCATGTTAGATTGGTTAAGTACATTCAAGCGATTCATGACTTAACCCCATCAAGTTACCATGTTAGATTGGTTAAGTATATTCAAGCGATTCATGACTTAACCCTATCCAAATTACCATGTTAGATTGGTTAAGTATATGTTAACCTAACCCCATCCACTAGTCAAATTATAATGGTTAAGTGTTACCCTCGTGAGTTTACTTAACCTTACCATGCATCGCGTTATACTAGTCGGGTGTTATCGACCCATTCAGGTTAAACTAACCCATCCTCTAATCGTGTTATATGGTTAAGTGTCATCAAGAAATCAAGTTCGGTTTTACTTAACCACCCATCCACGTCATAATGGTTAAGTGTCATTAGTCTAACCAAGTTACTTAACCCACCCGTCCATGTCATATTGGTTAAGTGTCATTAGTCTAATCAAGTTACTTAACCCACCCGTCCATGTCATATTGGTTAAGTGTCATTAGTCTAATCAAGTTACTTAACCCACCCGTCCATGTCATATTCATTTATTATTTATTAATGCATCAACCTCTCACATTGGACTTATTTGCGGTCACTGGATATGCCGGGCGGTTCCGGGCAGAATTATACCACAAACCCATTCCAACTTCGGGTTCAAGCATTATCACAATCTAATCTTTGCCTACGACCTCTCACATTAGACTATTATTGTTGTGGTCACTGGATATGTCGGGCGGTTCCGGGCAGAATTACACCACAACTCAAGTCTAACCTCAGGTCGAAGGCATTCGTTAGATTGTCAATTACATATGTGTCATCTAAGTCAAAATTCCTACTTTACATATTGCTAACATATGCCCAAGTTCCACATTACGTGCCCATGAAAATATGTACCCAATTCTAGCTACTTTACCTATGTCCAATTCTCGCCTATTTGCATGTATGCCAAGTTTATGACATCCCAACCCTATCAAGTTCTAGCCAAAGTTACATGTTGTCAAGTTCATGCCCAAATAAACCCAAATCATGGTTCATGTTTCCAATTCTACTTATGCCTAGTTAACGTAAGCCCAACCCCTTGATTTAACTTGCATAGTGTCAAAACCCGTGATTTAATTCATATGTCAACTCATGTATGCCCAAACTTGCAAATAATATTGGCAATACCCCAAATTTTCCTTGTTCATGTTATGCACAAATTTGACCACCCACACCTATATCCAAATAGGTGAAATCCCAATATTCCCCCGTAAACAAATCGCACGTAAATCGTAGTTTAGGCCTAGGTCCGAAATCGACCAAGGTTCATCAAAAGAAAATAAATAGGGGAAGGTAGAAACTTTTCATAAAACAAGATCCGAGAGAAAATCATCATTACATGCATGATAAGAACATGAAAAAGTGATTTGCAACATTCATAGGTTCAAATTGATGTCATAGCGACATCCCCAAAGGTCAAGATCCAAAATGAACAAGAATGAGCATGGATTGAATATCATGCATAAATCCAATTCCAACTTTATCACATGTCATATTCAAATTATCATTTCAATCTAAAAGCATCTAGAACTTACAAAGCATGGCTAGTGAATTAGGAGCAAGAATCGTCAAAGAATCATTGTAGAAGCTCTAGCAATGATGTAGCAACACTAGAAGCCTTGGGAATATAAGTAGCTCCTTGATTTGATGGAGAAAGATTGCTCCTTTGCCTTAGCTTTAGTCTAGAACTCTCAAGCTCCCAATGATGAAGATGGAGGGCATGATTTAGGAGCATTTTGGCAGCACTTCGTTGTTAGAATGAATTGTAGTGAATTAGGCTAGGTCTTAGGGTGCTTTTATAGAAGTTAGGACTAGTTTAGGCCATAGGATTAACCCTAGTTTAGATCTGAACCACTGAAAATCGTCACAGGCCAACCCACCAGACCACACAAGCAAGCAGGTGCACCAGGCCAACCTGGCCCGACCAGGGAGGTCGACCCCCAGGTCGACACCCAGGTCGACTGCCCAGTCGACCTGGTCCTGGGGAGGTCGACTACCCAGTCGACTCCCCAGTCGACCTGGGTCCTGGGCGGGAAATTTTCCCGCCCAGTCTGTTTGGGGCTAAATTCGAAATTCGAATTCGAATTTGAACTGTTTTCATTTTCTGATTTTTCGTGAAACTTCTAGAGGCCATATCTCGGTCATACGGACTCCGATTTACGAAATTTCGGACTCGTTTCCAACCAGAATTCCGAGACGAACGCAATGGCGCAACCCATTTCACTTGATTCTTATTTTAAAATTAAATTCTGCCCTGATTTCTTGTTTTAACATGTTATAAAATTCGGGTTGTTACATTAGGTCTGCGGTAACTACTAGGTGAGTGGGCCTTGACTGCAGAAGTAGCTATGTAGTCAGCATGATGTGACGCGGTGACACCAGGGTGATTCTGCGGTTGCCTCAAGGGGGAGGCGAAGGGTCATGTCCAACAAGGATAGTAGATCGTCGGATACCTATCATCGGCGGCCAGTGTGATGCGAAAAGACTAGAGCTAAAACCAATAGACCATTCACCTTTCACTATCAGGGTACAGTGGTTGAGGGAAGATGCCAAACGGATGTTTAGATTGTTTTCTTTAGGGGCAGTCATTTAGCTCTTCTAGTCTTTACTAGTTGAGGGAGGGGTCGAGGTGGGGCCATAGCCGCTGTGAAAACAGACCCTAGGAATATCTGTATATAAAGGCTCTTAAAGACGGGCCTGTACAGATACGGAAAAGCTCCCGACCGAGTTCCGTGTTTCTTGTATCTCTCTGCAACGGAACTCGGTGCAAATTAGAGGACATGCGGTTATGGCATCGAGCTATAATTGATGGTACGTATATGGACAACCTAGATAGATGCATGTCGTCTCTGGGTGGTGTATCGTAGACTTGAAGGCATTACTCTAGTATGGAATCCGAATTGATCGAAGGTGGCAGTCTGTACGCTTACATAGCATAATGATGATAGATATATGCAAAATGTAACATTGTTATATAGAGATCCGTACGTCACTACGGCGTAGGATGAGGGACTTTGTATATTTCAATAGTGTTACGGTGGAGACCGTGTGAGTGGGGTACCATGGGGTGTACCTTAATACTGGGGATAGCTACACGTATACTATATTAGGTTAATCCACTAGGAAGTAAATGGGTACAACATGTGTGTAAGCCTTGAATGCTGATAACCCAAGTAACCTAATAAATAAGAGAATATGATTGAACGGTATATGTAGGATTATCCAAAGTGTATAATTTAAATCCAGTCACCAAAACTTGTGTTCTGACCCCCTCCTCATAACATACTTGCAGGTTAGATTTGTGGCAAAGACATTATAGCTTTGGATACTGGTTAGGCAGTATTATTAATGTGGTAAGGCTATATTTTTATTATATTATATTTTATCCATTCCTCTGTGAGGTATTTTATTAGCTATGACATGTTTTATGTCTGTCTTTTTTGCAGGATACCAGAGCAAACCAATCCGAGTATCGATAGATTGGGATTTTGAAGAAAAAAATCAGTGTATCGGAATTCGGGTTGTTACATAAATCGACCTGGTTAATTCCTTAAGACAAGTAATTAGATTAATAAAAATATAATTAAGAATTAATTACATCGATTATAATCGTATACTTATAATCTTTATAATTCGTGCATATATTATCAGATTTGGAAGAACCAAGCTATGTTGGGACCATATCGAAGAACACCACATTTTTTAACTAATTTGGATAGAATTGGAGACTATTGGAATTTATAGTTAAATTAGACTCTAGTTTAATTTAACTAGAAACGAACTTCTTTAATGACAAATGGAATCAATGTGAGTTTACTAACTCAATTTGTCCCACTTATATTTTATATAAGTCGGGTTTAATATTTGTGTGTAATGCTTGTTTTTTGTTGGATGATTACTGAATAATATTTTATATTGACTGAACTGATTAAATTAAACGTTCGTTTAATAAATAGAAATCAATCGTTATTTTTAATGATTGTAATCAATTTGGTAACTTACATTGTTGGTCACGTTTATAATAATATAAATGTATAAAATTAATAGTTGGATGCTTGGATTGCTGTTACTGGTTGAGTGTTGAAATTATTAGTTGAACTGTTTATTTTTTTACTATCGAGATTGACAAAGATAAATATATTGTCACATTGAATGGATGTTTTTATTTGAGGTAACCTATTTGGATGTAGGAAAAAAACAGGTTGAAGGGATCCGACTGGATTCCTCAACATTTGTATGTTATTTATTTTCAAATTGTTTATATATGAAGCGTTTGACCCCGGTGACAATTAAACATGTTTGGATGTTGAACATTGAATCGAAATTCAACATTGTTGTTTTTTTAATCAATAATCAGTATTCATTAAGTGGTTGGGAGCAAATGTCTAAAACCATGTTTTTAAGACGTAAATTCGCCAACAGACGAATCGACGTATTTAAAGTTATAAATTTATTTTTATAACTGAAGCAAAGTTTTAAATTATGTTTTGTATTTAAATATAAGTTTATAAATAAGTTGATATTTATAAATATGTTTATGAAAATAGTTATATAATATTATGGAATAATTTTAATGTTTTTAAGTTTATAAGCATAGAAGTCAGAATTTAACCTATGGGTTAATGTTTTGGAATAATTATTTTTAAGTAAAAAGTTAAATGATATTATTATATTAATTATACTAATCTAGTGGAAAGAAGTAACTGAAATATGTTAGCAGGTTAACTGATGATTTCAAGTTTACTAAGTCAACTGTTTTTAATTGGAAGCGGTTATTAGATTAATTGGTCTTCAATTAATCTAATGAAAATAGTTTATCAAATAATCATTTTAATTCATAAGATTTCTTAAAGATATTTCCCTTTTTAGTTAACGATGTTTAAAAATGTTATCAATTAATAATCACAAAAGAAGTAGTTATTGTTTAATAATTCGATTAAGTGATTAACCAACATATTTTTAGTCAAATATGATGTATACTGCTTTTACTTCGGTAAATGTTGAAATTTATTATAACTTTAATTAATAATAATGTAATGACCCGAACTTTACATATCAAAGGATCGTAAAATATTTTTATTTGATTACCCGAGGGTCGGACCATTGTCATACTTTGATACGTTGGTTATGAGGATGTGAGGCATATCCATAATTTTATCAATTTTATTTGTGACCATTATACCCCTATCAGTTTTGTACAGGGAATAACTTTTGACTGGGATCGAATCAGGTGCTGAAATTGATTTCACTAGAAAGGAAATGGTGTTGCCAATTCCGTAGAGTGATCACATTAAAGATTTGGTTCAGCGATATGGGAGGAATCGTTGTTTTAGTGCTACACAATTTCTGGACAGGCTAACTAGTCATTAGTGGGCTGATTAGTGAAGCCCATTAGTCGGTTGATGGTTTTGCTATAAATAGGGGGTAGAGGCAAGGGGAAAGGGGTTACTTTCTTCATTTCTCATTTGGTTGTGGTTTGAGATTCTCCCTACTCCAATCAAATACATATCTCCACCATTAAAATCTTAGATCTACATTAGAAGATTGAAGATCGACATCAAGGAAGGCTAGATCTACATCAAGAGAAGGTGGATCGCATCAAATTGAGAGATTTGGAGATCATTCTTCGCTGTCCGGATTAGAGATTAGTTGATTTCAAGCTATTTTGAAGATTTAGTGAGTGATAACCATCTCTTATGCGGATCCAATCAAGTATATGGGTTGTTTGATCTTATTTTCATCATTTCAAGTTGTTTTCACCTAAATCTACATCATGGTATGTATATTTTCTTTCGAATCACTATAGGATATAATGTAGTAACTTAATCTAGTAAATTTCTATGATAATTCATGTATTATTACAAGTTAGATACATTCGTTTAATTCGTTTATTGTTTATCATGGGCTTGGTGAATTTCTTATGTTTGAATGACGACAAATCATCGTGATAATACTTGTAGATTGTTTGATTGATTGATTGGTGAATTTGAATGTTTTACACGAGTTTTAGATCGATTCGAAGTAGGATCGGGCGAGTTTTGGTGATGGATCTGGCATAAAAATGGTGATGGATCAGACATAGTCAAGGAAGTATGGATTGGGCGAGTTCAAGAATGGATCGAGCAAAAACAGTGTTCGACAGCGTTCGCCAAACGCTATGTAAAGGTATGTATCAGGCAAAGATCTGGAGATGGATAGGGCACGTGTGCAAGGAATGGATCGGGCTTAAAAACGTGGATCAAGCAAGTATTTTCTTAGCTAGATCGGGAGGACATTTTCTAGCGTTTCCAGAAACATTATGGAAGAGGGGTGGATCGTACGACTTCTGGAGCATGGAACGGGCAAGAAAAATCAATGGATCAGGGAAGTGTTTTCTTGACTAGATCAAGTGGATTTTTTATAGTGTTTCCAGAAACGCTATGGAATAGGAGTGGATCAGGCAAGTTCTGGAGCATGGATCGGGAAAGAAAAATCGATGGATCGGGCTTGAAAACATGGAACAGGCTAGTATTTTCTTAGTTAGATCGGAAGGACTTTTTATAGCGTTTCTAGAAACGCTATGGAAAAGGGGTGGATCGGGAAAGTTCTAGAGCATGGATCGAGCAAGAAAAATCAATGGATCAGGCGTGTTTTCTAATGGAACGGGCTGATGGACCGGGCAGGCCAATCCTGGATGGATCGGGTGGCTATAATGACGTTTCTAAATGTTGTAAAAAGCAGTTTAAACGTTGTAATATAAAATTTGAGGCAATGGGTCTGGAATGAACCAGGAGATATGATAGCATTTCAGAAACACTGTAAAAGGATGAATGAAACGTTGTAGTATGTTTTTCATAGCAGAAAGACTAAAATGTTATGAAATGGAATATCGACTAAATGAAATACGTTTTTGGATCGACGACGGTCATGGCTTCGAAGTGAATTCAAGGAGGAATGTGCGAAGTAGTTTGAAGTCTTCGTTGATCGAGGAGATGGAACCAATGTGAAGACGACTTAAGTGTGATTTGAGCTCGCGGATAATGGTTGCTCGAGATGGGGTCTAAGCTTGTGGATAGTGGCCGGTGATGACGATTAGAGCTACGAAGGCTGAGAGATTACCGTTCTCATAAGTTCTAGCGAGCTTAAAGCAAAGGTATAAGAGGGATGCCTAAAACACTAGTGGGACTAATCGAGTACCCTGGGCACGTGGGACGGGTCTAGTCGTCTCGGGGAGGCAAATGTACGTGGCACGTGCAGTAGTATGACTAAAACTGTAGTTACCATTAGCCCTTGACGGATTACATGATGTTGAGCTGGTTATACGATTAACGATGGTTTCAAAGCAGAATTGGTGGTGATAGCCAGAGTCACATATATTTGTTGCTTTGCTTGTATCGTCTTGTGTAGATTGTTCAACATCGAAGGAGACATCTCTTGGGTGCTTTTCTGATGTTGGTTTAGGCCTTCGGGGTTTGTGCTTGGGTGATCTTGATCTCCATTAGGATGGTCTACGCTAGATAACTGGTTGTTATGTCCACTATGTTTTCTCTTTGGTTGTTTGTAAAGGCTATCATTGTCAGATGTGGGGAGTATGGGTTTGAGTTTCTTCTCTGTAGATGTTGGTAGATTAGATAGTTGATCTACCTATTTCCCATGTAAGTTACTGATGATGTTATATACCAGTTTTATAGCTCATTAGGACTATTTTCTAACTCAAGGTTTTATGTCTCCCTCTTATTACCTTAGGCTGTTCATTTATGTGATGAATGTGCAGACTGAGTTGCAGGTAACAGGTAGTAGATCTTGATGAGGACGATGCTGCTGAGCAACGACGCAGAGGAGGCTGACGTATTATTTTCAACTATCTATTATTGTTTCTCGTTGTTTGATGTATTCTCTGAGTGACTTGTAGTGAGGCATTTGTATAGATTCTTACAGTATATCTCAGTGTTGTATGGATAACTCATGATGATATGAAAAATTTAAGATTCTGCTTAATTCTGCTTCACTATTACTGCCTGTTGTATATGTTTTATTATATTTTATCCTTGCGCTGTGAGTTATACATCAGGTTCCGTGTCTGTTTCTCTTACTCTGATGATCGTCCATAGCTGCCCGGCACGTCTTTCAGCGCATTATTACTCTTGTTAAGTGCAAGGGTTATGGGCAGTCGTCACATTTGGTATAAGAGCTCCAGTTAATCAATTTTAGCCAAGGTTCGTGGATGCACTGATATATGAAAGATGTATTTGTATTTTCTAATGATGATTACTATATTATAGGGTATAGTATAGTAGCGTTTGGACTTCGTTGCAGTTTATCTCATATGTGGACTAACCATTCTATTTTTAGATTTAGAATGAGTCGTTGAACTACGGGAAGCGTTGCTAGGGATGAGCCTGCGACTGCAAGGGTAGGCGATGGTAGACAGCTGGGAGCTTCAGTGGCTATACCTGATTATGTGGTTATGTTCGGGGCCATGATGTTTGCGATTATACAGAGGATTCCCATTCCAGATGCGACAGTAGTGCATATTGTTCCTGTGCAAGTACGTAGGGTTGATTACGCTAAGTGACAAGGAGATTATTCTCCTATGGATGAAGAAGATGAGGTGAGAAGAAGTATAGCTTTGGAGCAACAACGACGTCGAGTTGAGGAGCAAGAAGAAAGAATCGATGCTACTTTGGTCGAGGCTTTTAAAAGTAGGAATGAACCTTTTAAAGAAACTTTTACTAACTCCAATGCTAAAAAGAAGCTGAATAAGAAAAATAAAATGGAATGATGGCCAAAAGAAGAAACCGAAGAAGGACGTCATTTCCTATAACTGCCAACAGAAAGGCTATATTTCCAACGATTGCAAGAATCTGAAAGCCAAGAGGAAGTGCTATAACTAGCGAGCATGGGCATAAGAAGAAGGATTATCTAGGTTTTTTGAAGAATAAGCAGCTGGTGGAAGAATGTGTTCTTGAAGCTATTTCGATTTCCTATTGTATTCCTAAAGAAAATTTGATTTTAGTTTGCCTTCTACTAGAAGTGTTTCGTTTGGGTCATGTTTGATACTAGGACTCGCCTTATTTTACCTATAATAAGCTTGTATGTCAATTGGGTTTAGAACCCGAGAATGTAGTGGAACTTTGATTGTGACTAATTCGGATGAGAGTTCATTTAATCTTTGTATGCTTTGTTGTGATCTAGTTTATTTTGTCATGGTTGCTACTTTGTGTGTGATTTTTTTTGTTTTGAACTTCATTGGGTTTGGGATTATTTTGGGTATAGACTGGCTCAAGAGGTTTGCGGAGAAAGTGGATAGCGAAAAGCTCAAGGTGATAGTCGGAAATGTGGAAGGGATAGTGGTGGTGATTCGATGTAAGCCCGAAGATGGGGTCTATGTAAGCTTTTTGCATTCGCTTGTGATTCCACGGGAAAACTTTTCATCGGTGTCGATCGCTAGTGAGTTTGATGATGTCATCGACGAGGTCAAAGGGTTGCCGTCGCATTATGATATTGAGTTCTGAATTGATTTGGTCAAAGGTGCTAGACCTATTGTCATGCCTCTTAGGCGGATGGCACCTAAGGAATAGCAAGAGCTAGAGGTGCAAGTTCTGACCTTTTGGGAAAAGGATTCATTAGGAGAAGTGTATCCAAATGGGGTACATTAGTTGTGTTTGCAAACAAGATTGATAGATCTTTGAGATTGTGTGGGGATTATCTTGAGCTGAACAAGGTGACCAAGAAGAACAAGTGTCCGTTGCCAAGGGTAGATGACTTGTTTGATCAACTTCACGAAGCCAAAGTGTTTCTCAAATGGATTTGGCAACGGGATTTCACTAGTTGAGAGTGGCGAAGGTTAGTGTGCAGAAGACTGCTTTTAGGATAGCATCTATTTTCTTTGAATGGTTGGTGATGCCATTTGGATAGACTAACGCGCCAGCGTATTTTGTGGATCTTATTAATAGGGTGTTCAGAGATCAGTTGAACAAGTTCGTGCTTGTATTCATGGATGATATTCTGGTTTACCCCCGAAATGAGGAAGATCATAAGACGCACTTGCGAGTTGTTTTGGAAATCTTGCGAAAGCGTCAACTAAGAGCTAAGTTTTCAAAGTGTCACTTCCCGAAGAGCGAAGTGAGGTTCTTAGGTCATGTTGTTTCTAGAAATGGAAAAGCAATGATCCCGCAAAGGTGGCAGCAATCCAGGTCTGGGATAGACCTAAGAATGCGACGGATGTTCGGAGTTTCCTTGGGTTGACCGGATATTATCATTGTTTCATCAATGATTTCTCCAAGATAGCTGCACCACTAGAAGAATTCGATTTCAAGAATCAGTGTGACTTAGAACCTGAGATGTTGGCAAGAGCCCAAAAGCAATGTAAAGCTTGTCGAGATTATCTAGAACTTGGAAAGCGTGGATAAGGAGTCTGAGATCGATTGATAGGGTTGGCTTCGAAAGCATGGACGACTGGTCGTTCCTGATATCGATGGATTAGGGGATGAGGTTCCGAGGGAGTGTCATCACTCGAAGTTGTCGATTCATTCCGATGGTAACAATATGTATCAGAACATGAAGAGAGCTTACTACTGGAAAGTGATGAAGAGGGATGTTGGAAAGTTCATTTCCAAATGTATGAATTGTCCGTTGGTAAAAGATGAACAGAAGAAGAAGACTAGATTGCTTCAGCCATCGGAAGTTCCTACGTGGAAGTGGGATCAGATACCGATGGATTTTATCAATGGACTATCTAGAACCATGGTAGAAAATAAAGGGATTTGGGTCATAGTAGATCACTTGACCAAAAGTGCAAGGTTTATTCCTGTCAAATCGACTAAGACAACATCGAAGTTGGTTGAGCTATATAATAAATGGATAGTTTGTTTCCATGGTATCCCGAAGAGTATAGTAAGTGATCGAGATCCTTTGTTCACGAGTGAATTTTGGAAGAGTTTGCAAGAGACTTTGGGAACTGAGTTGTGTTTGAGTATGACTTATCCTCCCCAGGCTGATGGTCAGATTGAGAGGGTTAACTGAGTGTTGGAAGATCTCCTTATAGCTTATGTATTGAATTTTGGGGGATCATGGGAAGACCATCTACATTTGGTTGAGTTCGCATACAATAATAGCTACCAATCGAGCATTGGAATTGCACCATACGAGGTGTTGTATAGTAGACCGTGTAATTCTCCAGCATGTTGGTTAGAAACTGGAAATAAGTTGATAATTAGGCTAGAGATGATAAGAGAAACATCAGATTATATTGAGATAGTTCGGCAACGAATGAAGGCAGCCCAAGATTGTCACAAGGGTTACGCTGATAAGAGCCATAAGGATTTGGAATTCGACATTGGCGATATGGTTTTCGTGAAGATTCATTGTTGAAGAATGTTGTTCGTTTCGGAAATAAAGGAAAGTTAGCCCTAAGGTTCGTTGGGTCATTTCCGATAGTTGAGCGGATTGGAAAGCTCGCATATAGCATGGATTTACCCGAGAAGATGTCAAGTGTGCACAATGTTTTTCATGTGTCTTTTGTACGGAAGTATTTGCACGATTCGAATGTGGTGGTATCTTTGGATTAGTACGAAGACTTAGAAGTCGAGTCTTTTGGTATGGAACCTCGTAAGTCGCTTCACGTTGTGGGGAATGACACGAAATAGCTTAGGAGGAAGACAGTTAAGCTAGTCAAGGTGCAATGGAGTGAGGATAATGATGATTGTATGTGGGAAACGGAAGAGAGCATGAAGACGATCCATCCAGAACTCTTCGTTAATACAACCTATTAATGTCGTGTCACCTTACACCATTGTAGCTTGTACTATAATTCGTTAGAATTCTACGTGCTAGGTTAAGACTATAGATGCATGACTTGATGGATACTAGTTTGGATGATAGATTGGCTGCTCATGGATGACAGGCATGCGAAATGTTTTTGGTTGCTTGTGTTTGCTTGGAATTTCGAGGGCGAAATTCCTAAGGGGGAAGAATGTAACGACCCGCATTTTACATATCGGATGATCGTAAAATATTTTTATTTAATTACCCGATGGTCGGATCATTCTCATACTTTGATATGTTGGTCATGGGGATGTGAGACATGTCCATAATTTTTATCACTTTTATTTGTGACCATTTTACCCCTATAAGTTTTGTACAGGGAATAACTTTTGACTGGGCTCAAATCAGGTGCTGAGATTGATTTCTTTGAAAGGAAATGGTGTTGCTAATTCCATTGAGTGGTCACATTAAATATTTGGTTTAGCGGTTTGGAGGAATCGCTGTTTTAGTGCTACTAAGGTTTTAAATCTCAGATATCGGTCGCATTTCTTCTCGGGGATTTTATAGACTCGGTCTCGTATCGGGGGAGATCTCGGACGAGATGTTCTAATTCGGGAGTTCGTTTCGGATTTTCATCTTGGGTCTGAAAGTTCATATCGGAACATCCTCGGGGTACATGATATGTTAAAAATTATATTTTAGCAAAATGATTTTTATGAATGCTATCAAAAACATAGTAACCTAAACTTAAAATGCAAAATAACTTTATTATTCTTTATTTTGCGAAATATCATTCGTACTCTAAATTGTAATATGCTTAAAATAGAAATATTGTTAGACAGGAAACATTAAAAGGATCCAAACGTTAAAAAATTCAGCGTAAATAGACCATAAAATAAATAATTTCATAAGTAACATGTATGTAAAAAGACGAATATGAAAATCATAAGCATTGTAAAACATATAAGAACATACAATACGGTCATGTAACATGCAAAATGTAAAATAACAAAAGATTGATATCGCTAGATTTGAGTTTTTTAATTATAGTTCGAGTTCAGGCACAAATTTAAATTTTAACCAAAAAAACTAAGATCTCGGACGATATTCCAGTATTTTGTCTCGGTCGATATATCGTTCGATATAGCAATATCTCGGGCGATATATTTGAAAGGAGATTTAGAGTGATATTTGCTGTTTCGTTTCGAAAGAAGCCCAAAACGAGATCTCGAAAGAGATCTCGGGCGATATTTGCGAGATTTGAAACAGTGAGTGCTACACAATTTCTGGACAGACTAATTAGTCATTAGTAGGCTGATTAGTCAGGCCCATTAGTGGGCTGATGGTTTGGCTATAAATAGGGGGTAAAGGCAAGGGGAAAGGGGTTACTTTCTTTATTTCTCACTTGGTTGGGGTTTGAGATTCTCCCTACTCCAATCAAATACATCTCTTCACCATTAAAATCTTAGATCCACATTAAAAGATTGAAGAACTACATCAAGGAAGGTTAGATCTACATTAAGAGAAGGTGGATCGCATCAAATTAAGAGATTTGAAGATCGTTCTTTGCTATCTAAATTAGAGATTAGTTGATTTCAAGCTATTTCAAAGATTTAATGAGTGATAAGCATCTCTCACGCGGATTCA